>CM035790.1:19939092-21179092 GCA_020466265.1 Siphamia tubifer
AGATAAAGCATTTCAAATTCAGTTACTGTGTAGATAATGTGTTTGATAGGGTCACTGTACTCAGTTTTGTGGGTATGGGCAGGACATTTAGGAAAAACTGGGGGAAAGGCTCAATTGAGGTAAAAACTCATTGTCAGATTTGAAAAAAAATGACAAATGAGATTTAAAAAAATTATAATTTTAAGAGAAAAAGTCAAAATTACAAGACACAATTATTAGATAATAGTCATATAACTATAAAGTCACAGTTTCTCTCTCTGATTTTCCTTCTGAAGCGACTTATTTTTCATACTGTTTAGATTGAAAAAATAATGAGTCTATTCTGAGAATATAAAGAGTATAAAGTACAGATATTTATATATTAAAAAAAAATTAGGGAGTAAAAGTAAAAACTTGCCAGAAAAATAAATACTCAAGTAAAGTACAGATACCTAAAAAATCTACTTAAGTGCAGTAATCAAGTATTTTTACTGAGTTACTTTCCACCTCTGGTTAGTGCTGTGAAATATTGCATGTACGACTATTTTTTTGGGGGCGGGGCAGTGTATACTGAGAAATAACAAATATCAGTTTGAGAAAATTGAAACAGAAAGATACATTTACTAAAGGGTACCTGTGTGACCCAAGTCTGTTGATCATACAGTATTAAATCCAAACTAACATATAATAAATAAACCATTAGAACTGCTCTCCAAACGCATGTATCACTCCCTTCAGTCTGTGTGAGTAATACACTAAAGAGAAGGACCTGAAAGAGGAGGAGGAGAGTGCTGAAGGATTAAAAAACTGTAGACTTTAGGGTCTGTGTGAGGGTCTACAGAAGGGGTTTCCAGTCCCCCAGAGGGCCCCAGACTGCTGCACCACCCACTGAGGAGCGGCCCTTTGCAGGGAGCAGACAGCCATTGTTACTGCTGTTACTGGCCGAGCAGCTATTGTCCAGTTTCCTCTGTAGGACTGGCTTAGACATGCAGGTCCACCCTATGACCTAAAACACACACACACACACACACACACACACACAACCCTGGAGACATTGCTCACATGCTTTCCCATGGTGATTTGGTCTCAGAACGCTCAGCTGGTCTGGGAGGAGTAACCTGACATGCTGGGTTAGAGTATACAAGGAAGCTGAGGCACAGCTGTTTTAGTAAGATGTAAATACCAGGGTTGATAGTGTTATGGGAGGTAATACAGAAATAAACATGACTATGGTCGATCATGACAGCTTCTTACTATGTGATATATTACAGTAATAGGGTGTGACTGGGAATGTATTTTAGGTAGCATTACAGATAGGTGATATGGTCATGGATGATGTATGATTTGAATAAAACTGAGGACATATTTTGTCTTATTTGTCTTAACATGTTTTATGTTTTCAAAAATATTTATTTTTGTAAAATTATATCCCATATACAACTGGAGAAAGTTCTCCAATCCAGTAATCTCAATTTTATGATTCAGGCATTTTCCTTTTATCAAACTAATTTCATATATTTTCCATCTTTTAGTGGTATATTTTATAATTAATAAAAACTACATTTTCTTCTCCACTGCATTTTATAGGCAAATATTTCCTTTTTTTCCCGTTTTTGTCTGTCAAAAAGCACTTCATCTCCACATTAAGTGAATTTTCTCCTTCATAATGAACTGCAGAGTTCTTTTATGTTCGGCTTCTTAAGCTAAACAAACTCTAAAAAAAAAGATCTTCCATTATCAGGGAACAGCATGGTCACAAACTGTTTATCGAAGCACACATTTTAGTGATTAAGTGGTTCTCACAGGACAGAAACACTACAAACAAAGATAATCTTATAGAATATGATGTATTGTTGGAGGTAAAATCACATAAAAATTGTTTAACCTTAAATATTTGCAGCAATAAAATGCAACATACACTTTAAATGCTTCAGTAAATAAAAAATAAAAAAAAAATTAGTACTACTTTCTGCTGATATTACTTATATACTTGAAGGATGTGAATATTTCATCCATCACTGATTTATTTTTGTATGTTCATGCGTTTGTGTGTGGACACAGGATTTCCTGCCCTGGAACGTCTGGCAGACAAAGTGATAATATTGAGAAAGAAATCCTGACATTGATAAAACAGTTTGTTCACTTCTGTGTGGGAACAAAGACAGACCAAAAAAAAAAAAAAAAACACACAATAGCAATTTATTTGATGTTGAGAGATTTCCCATCATGCACTTAGAATCCTTTGTTGTCCCCCAGGTGAACGGTGCATCAGTGGAAGGGAAGACACATTCAGAAGTAGTGGCTGCCATTAAAGCTGGAGGGAGTGAGACCTGCCTGCTGGTGGTCGACCCAGACACAGACGCTTTCTTTAAAAGGTGCAGGGTGACCCCCTCGTCGCAGCACCTCACAGGTGAGAGCACGCACAGGTGGATTTCACTGTTGTCTATGAAGTCAAGACGTATAATAATGACAACATGTGTCTCATTTCCAGCGTCACTGCGAGTCCACAGTCTGTTTAATAAGACAAGTTGTAGTTTCTACTGAACCTCTTGACTTGTTTCTTTCTCTCTTATGTATGACTCTCCTCTCATCCTCACATTTCTGCCAAGAAACACAGACAGGACAGAGACAGACCAGACAGAGTACATCAACTTCCTCTCCCCCCTCTTGTGTTTGTCCTGCAGGGAAAGTTAATCTTTTTGACATAAATAGATCAGATCAGACAGATCAGAGTTAGATTGTGTTGAGTAAACTAGCTGTTTGTTTTTTCTGTTCTATTAAGTTTCTACTGAAGATTCATGCCATGTGTTAGGATATTTGATCACTTTAAAGGGTTTTATTCTTGTATTATTGCCTCTATTAGGGCTTTGCCTGTGAGTAAAGACTTCATGTGGGGACTTTTATCTCTTCTCCCATGTTGACATAATACCCTGCATTTGATTTTAGAGTGAATGAAGGTGTTCAAGGGTGACACAGTGCCTCAAATAGTGAATGGACTGCACTTATATAGTGCTTTTCCACCTTCATGATGCTCACAGTGCTTTACATTAGCCTCACATTCACTTATTCACACACACACACACACACACACACACACACCAATAGGTTTCTATGGTTCTGTCAGACCTACTGGGAGCCTAAGTCAGGGTTCAGTGTCTTGCTCAAAGACACTTCCTCATGTAGACAGTCAGAGCCGGTAATCACTGACACTTCAGTCATTGGATGCCCTGCTCTACCAACTGAGCCACAACTGCCCCTAAACAGCAAAAAAGTCCTGGATTCAATTCCAACACAGTGGGTGTTACCTTTCTGTGTGGAGTTTGCATGTTCTCCTTGTGCCTGCATGGATTCCCTCCAGGTAATCTGATTTCCTCCCACCATCCAAAGACGTGCACTGATAGGTTAATCAGTTAATCTAAACTACCCATAGGTGTGAATGTGAGAGTGTTTGTTTGTCTTTATATGTCAGCCCTGTAATGAACTGGTGCCATGTCCAGGGTGTACCCCGCCTTCACCCATAAGTAGCTGACATAGGCTCCATGTAACCCCTGTGACCATAGCCGGTTCAGAAAATGGATGGATTCAATCAGGAATTATATGTACTTTATAGAATGGGAGTTGGAAAGGTTACTTTTTAATCAAATATATTTAATTCCTTCACATGGTGATGTCCTCAGTGGTGTCCTGCATTGTCTATTGTTGTAGACAGATATTCTATTAAAATGTGATGGTCTCTCAGGTTTGCTACACACTCAGTGCACCACACCTGGTTTGTTGATTTTGGGTTGGTAGATGGTTAGGGATCAGGTGCCTTGCTTAAAGGCACTTTCTCTCATTAGTCAAGGGTGTGGGTGTGTACCTGTGAGAGCCCCCAGAGGGAGCCCTTATACAGTACTTGAGCTGGTTTTTCTTTGAGGACCATCTCTCTCCACTCCAGCTGCTGGTCTTTAAACAGGTGCTTTGTGTCTCTGCCAAGTGTCACTTTGCACCGAGAGACCCCTCATGTAAACATGGCACCATCTGCTGTCACCATAGCAACAGCCTGGGCATAAAGGGCAGAGATGCTCCTTTGACAGAACCAGAGAGTGGCAGATTTTCAGTCATATGTTTTATTTGTTCACTTCACAGAAAAGACAGTAACAGTTCAGACCACTGGTTCTCAACCCATCTGGCTTTGACACCTACTATCACTTCTAAATAATAAGCTAGGATCCAAAATGATACAAGTTAAGCTTCTGAAATATATTTAATGAAAAGATGGTGTGTTTTGAAATTTCAGAAATGAGTGAAAATTTCACAGTATGCAAACACAGAAGTGTAATGATAAACTACAATGAGAAGAACAATAAGTTTCATTTAATGTTAGAGTTAGGTACATTTTAACCAAAACCAAAAACTGTACTCAGTTAAGAATTAGTACATTCAGTCACTTATTCAAGCATTAATCATTAAGCTGACATAACAACTACAACAAGTGTAACTAGTGTTTTTTTTTTTTTTTTACATTATTCTTTGGTCAGACGAAGTCCCACCACCCACGACAATCCACTTTTGGGTGAAATCACTTAATCATCATTTTAAATCTTTCTCCCACTTTCAGAGTCCCCCTGAAAATTATAAGTATATTGTATAGATACCCCCTTTAGAAATATTAAATACCAAAACAAAATAATGCATAATTTATCACAAACAGCCATAAGGTCGTTTTCTACCGTATACAGCCTTACCCTCTGACCCCTGGTGACAGGGTGTGGCCCATGTCTTGACAGGTCACACTGATACTTCCATTTTTTTTTCTGTTAGGTTGATTTTACCTCCTGAAGCTACAGTATATGTAGAAATACAGTATATGTATGTATACACTGCAAAACAAGACCAGTAAAAATAAGAAAATTTAATTCAATTATTGAGTTAAATGTCTTATTTTAAATAAATCTGCAGCTGGTATAAGAACTAAGACTTAGAAAGTTTTATAAAAAAAATAATAAGAAAATATTATCTAAGGATCTTAAATGCTAAAATTCTTATTTTAAGCAGAACATACTTGTTTCAAATCTTCATAGTATTTTTTTTTGGAGGGGGGGGGGGTGACCTATGATATATATACACGTTCTTATGAAGATGCATTGACTCAATACCTTTGTATAAACAAAACTTTATACAACAACTAAAGCAGTTACTGTGTCTCCCATACTAAACCCCCCACCATTGGAGCTTGTTTTGTTATAAGTATTGCTTAAAATGAGTTTTAATACCTTAGTGTGGTGGCTCAAGATGAAAAATTCAAGTAATCTAAACAAGATTCGTCTCAGTAAGTAAATAAATCTGGAAAGAAAAAAAAAAAGATCTTGTCAGATATTCCCTTTTTTGGAGTTTAAGCTCAGAATCAGTTCATTCTGCAAAGCTTGGTGGGCCGTCACTGAATGAAACACAAATATTTCATAACATTACTGGATTTCCAAGACCTGGTCCTAATTCAATAATTAATGTCCTTCAGGGGAAAGATTCCTGTGAGGTGTTTCCCAGGTAACTACCCACGCTCCACATGCTGCCCACTCAGAGGGCACCTGCCTGCGCTGACTCTTAACTTCAACACACACACACACACACACACACACTGGCCAGTACCTTTGTTTGGTTTCCAAGGCTTCAAGTGGCCTCTCAGGCTGAAGCTGGAGCCGTGTTGGGACTGAGAGCGTCCTCTCAGAATCAGGACAGAAACACTCAGAAGACCTGAAGACTTGGTTTTCAGATTAATCCCGAAGGACTGCTTGTTATCTCCAGTGATAGATTATCATTAACTCAAAACATCGCATAGGATCAAAGAATGGAAGGTAAGGGATGTGTGTGATCTTTGTGATGATAGTAACACCATCACACATCACCAGCTGTAGGACTTTATGTCCCTTTCCTGGGTGTGAGGGAGGAGTGTTGTTCATAGGATTATTTTACTTAAATAAAACACTGACAGGTAAACTACACTTAACAATACAGCATGGGTTAAAGTCACACAGAGTGGCACACAAAAGCAGATTTGTTTGCATTCAAACAACAACAAATCTCTAAATCATATTTTGTGAATAAATTTAACAATTAGATATTTTCAAAGCTGTATCAAATTCACTTTAAAAAGTAGTATATATATATATATATATATATATATATATATATATATATAATTTATATATATATATATATATATATATATATATATATATATATATATATATATATATATATATATATATATATATATATATATATATATATATATATATATATATATATATGCAAAAAGTGTAACTGAAATCAAAATCCAAACATAAATAATTTATGAAAATTATAAATGTATTAAAGTATTGTTTGCAGGAAGAAACAAACTTTTATATACTGTAGCATATAAAAGTCCCAAAGCAGAATGTCCTGGTGCTGCTCTCTGATGTGTCTGGATTGATTGGAGGAGGAGGAGGAGGAGGGGGAAGTAGAGCGGATCATGAGGAGGGTCAGTGAACATCTCATAGAAGACGAACCACAAATGAATAATAGATGATGTTCTCATACCTGCTCTATGTAACGGAGTAGGCGTCTATGTAGTGAAAGGTGAGCTGCATAAAGAGTGGATGTATCTGCTGTGTTGGTGGAGAAGCTTCAGTGGAACAGGTTGAGACTGAAGGACTATATCATTACACAACCAGAAGAACAATGGGACAGGAAGGGTTCCACAGGTTATTTATAGGGGGTTGAGCTCTAATCTTGGTGTGAATTTTCTTCCTTATACAAAGGAGAGTTGTCATAAAGCACTTACTGATCTTTCACCTTGTGACCTTTCCTCATTCCATTCCTTTAATGTTGAACGCGCTGAAAAGATTTCATTACATTGCAGGTGCCATCTGTGTTCTCTGGTATTGGAAAATCTAGTTTTACTCTTTGTGCACCTTTGTTAAAAAAAAAAAAAGTGTATAAATTAAATCCTCATTGTCATTTCGGTGTTTTTCTTCTGTGTTTTCATTGATTGCCTTCATAAACTTTAATGGTTTTGTTTTTTTATTCAACTTGATTGCCTATTTTTCTCACAATTATTATCTTGGTTTGTTTCTGTAACTCTTGAAGTTTTAGTAATTACTGTATATATTGCTTTCTCTTTCCCAGAATGGGCCTTTTTACCCCAATATATTTGTCGATTAAATGATCTGTATGTAACTTGTGTTGTTTTTATGCTCACAGGTCCGCTGCCTGAGCCTGTTAGCAATGGAGGAATGGATGAAAAGGTAAGATTTATATAGTTTCTATCTTTATACAGTTATATAAAACACATTAGAGTAGACAAGTAATCCACAGCACTACACATATAAGGCAAGAAACAAATAAAAGTGTTTTCATTAATGGTAGGTCTCACAATCACTACAATCAGATATTTCAATCAACAAGACAATAAAAAAAAAATTAATGCACACACATTTAGCCTTTCATGCATACAGTGGACAGCCATTCAAAGCTATTGTCTTGTATATTCATGGTTTTGTTGTTTTAGTTCAACACAATGGACATTTAAATGCATCATCCCAAACACTGAAAGTCATATTATTACTGTAATGTTACTGTTCTTGATAAACCTACTGTAACATCTCTGGGTCTAAATTAATTACTGATGGTATTAGACTGTGATTAACAATTTCAGATTTAAAAAAAAATAAAATGTTTTATTATCATCATCGTCATCATCATCATCATCATCATCATCATCATCGCCATGAAATTAATAATGATTAGTATTAGAGAAAATATCAGATTGACTGCATTAAAATATTTTATATCATAGTTTTCACACAGTATTATCAGTAGATATTTTGCCCCAAGAATAAATGTATTGGTATCCATCGGAGTAGATATTTTTTGCAATTCCATGAAAAATAGGTTAATTAAAAAATCTCATAGTCTTTTTTCCATGTCTAACTAGGGGGGAAAAAGATTAAAAAATAAATAAATAAATGCTTGATTAAGGTTTTCTTAATTCACGCATTAAAGGGTTCATGTGTTCAGTATAATGGCTATTTTTACTCAAATGTTCCTTCATTTATTCTTTCTTTTATCTTTATTTAGGTGGGACAGTGCACATTAATGAACACATTTATACATTTCATTTCACTATAAACATGCAAATACGCCAGAATTAGCATCTTCTATACCATCATCCCATTCATATAAATTCTGAATATAGGTAATATTAATTATTATTAACAATAGAAGCAGCTTTCCTAGACTCAGCAGTGTTACATAGCAAATATACTGTAATGATGTTTGCTGGTGAGCTATAATTTTTCCAACACTAACAATCTGAGCCAATTTGGTCTAATTCATCCCATTAACATACCAGACTGAGATGCATTTCACTACGACACAGAGCGAATTAGAGTTTTGTGCCACACATTGGGATATCATTTGGTTTGGAAATCTGCTGCACAGCTAGAGCGAAGCTAAAAGTGGGATTTAAAGTGTTTGAAGAACCGTCCGCCCCTTCACAGCAGCAACTTCCCTCCTTGCCAGCAGATCTTCTCCTTCCAGGACAATATCAGTTCAACCCTCAGCTTTGAACACTCTGTAGCTCCCGGGGTGGCACAGCAGCACGCCAAGGTCAAATTATGTTTGAAAAGCACCATCATTTCAAGATGGCATAGTCTGTCGTGCTTCACTACATCAGAGAACAAGTCAGAGTCAAGTGAGCGATTAATCATAGACGTGTACAGAGTGGACTTTCCTGTGATTGTCTAAATGTTGTGCTGTTCATTGTACGCTACGCTGTAGAAAACCCCACCCAGGCTACACTCCTTTAACTCTAAATTATTTGAAAGTGTTTAACCAAGGACATATGGAAACAACTAAATAAAATCACCTAACACCTTACATTTATGGTGTAATGCACAACAAAACAAAGGTCTAAAAAGCTTAACTTGGAAGCATAGAGAGTGTAGCAGCTTCCTCTTAATCCTGTTGAAGTATTTTGGCATAATCCCAAGGACATACTGCCACTCACTGATAAAGGCAGACGCACACACAGATTTAAAGGACTATATAATCCAAGAAAAACTGGATGTGTGCTTCCTAAGCTCTTCTTTCTGTTGTTTGTGAGATCACAGAAATGCTGTCAGGGTTTCTCTCAGGTTACCAGTGTCTAATTCCTAAGTGAACATCAGTATTGATAAGGCAGAGATAACTCCTGGCCTGAAGAAGAGATACTAAAAGAAACCACTGTGTGTACTGTGGCTGCCTTCCTCTTGGGCTTTTGGCCAAATATGCAAAGTGACCCCAGCTTCCCGTTACTCTGGGACTGTATGTGCAGCAGTGGAGATCTGTGTTTTCCTTGTATTGTTACATAACAGATGCTGGTTAAAGGTTGAAGAGGTGTGCGGGTGGGGGGTGGGGTCAAGGATAGGTCATCTGTGAGAAAGGTGTAGTTCTTAGAAGTCAGAGAGTTGAAAAGGTAGGTTAAAAATCGATGAGTCCCACAGGTGTTACAGGCTCATGTTCAGTGAACTGGAGCCACGATAACTGCGATAACTTTTTGGACTCTTCCTGCAACCTTATCAACTCAATCAAACTGGAACAAAAGGCTGAATGCCCCCCCCCACCCCCTCCTCCTCCTCCTCCTCCTCCTCCTCCCGCACACACACACACACACACACACACACACACACACACATATACATATATATATATATAATGTCTGACTCACTGTTTCCACGACATTTTTCTATATATTCTAAACCTTTTAAGAATCACCATATGTACAGTGGTGGAAAAAATAGTTTCAAACACCCTTTAAATTTGACACATTCTGAAATATTATCATGAAATGTTTGTGGAAAAATAGTTTTTGAATTTCAAAGACATATGGCTGCATCAGATAGACACAAACAAATACAAATGATTGTTTTGTGTTTATTGATAAAAAGAAACATAAAATAGAAAAGCACCCCCATCACCACCAAATTATAATCCTTTGTTTCTTGTGCCAATATCAACATTTCCTCAATTTTTCATCAAAAGGCTTCCACAATTTTTTGAGTTATCCTCCTAACGGATAGACAACTCCCAATGAAAACATAACCTGTTTGGCAGAGGAAACTAACATTTTGGCATTCTTTGAATTCTGTGAAATGGTGCATGCTAAGAAGGGAGTATGTGGGTTTAAAGAATGGAACAATACTGGGCAGAGTTCAATGGCTTTAGAGTGGTTCTTAATGCCAGGTTTCACAAATGCATGGGGTGACAGACATTTTTTTTCCACCACTCTATATTGATAATTGTGCATGAATACAAATTCCTGACCATATTTACTGACATTAAGTCACCTCATAATAATACAATGAACTGATGAACCACCGTGGAACTTCATTTCAGTCAACTACATGTTGGATAAATCATGTGATAAATATTGTGATTATTAAATGTGAACATACACATGCAACTCTAATAAAATATACTCTTTATTTGGACTAAACACAGTATTTACACATTACTGATTTAATTTTATATATGTTTGTGATTATATATTTTATAAATTTATTATAGGTGATGTCTGTGACAACATGACTCCATATATATATATATATATATATATATATATATATATATATATATATATATATATATATATATATATATATATATATATATATATATACAGAGAGAGAGAGAGAGAGAGAGAGAGAGAGAGAGAGAATTTCCCCAGTGTCAAATCCTAGTTTTAAAAGAAAATATGTCCAAATTAAAAGCCAAAGATAAAAATCTGCCACTACTAAGTGTTAAACAGTGCAGGGTAGTGTAGTACTGCTGCATTTACACTTGTAAACATGAAGCACAATAACCATTTGGTCTTATTCCTTTCAGTTTGTTCAGAAGAATGGCTAATAGTCTGTTAATATCCCTTCACAGCTGCTTAATAGTAAACTTGCAAGGTATGGCAAGAGAATGTAGAAAATTGAACTCAAATCTTGCACTGCCTCCTGGTGGTGGGATCTAGTACTGCAGAAAAAGGGGTGGAAAATCAAGAGAAAATGTTTTCTCATTATTAGTTCATAATACCAATAAGAAACTAGGGAAATACTCCACTAAAAGTAAAACATTTTGCATCCAAAACCATACTTGAAAGAAAAAATTATCAGTAAAATGGAAAATTAAAAGTTAACGTACATTAATATGGTCCTTGTCAGTGTTTTGGGGTTTATTTGTTCATGTATTAGATGCTGTACATGTGTGATGTTAAATATACTTTATATGCTATGGTGTAGTTTAATCAATGTACCATGTTCTGCAAGATCATAACTGTCCTATTAGAACCACATATTTCCTAAAACTTCTGTTAAGTTCATCCTATTGCCAGGTTTGTAACAGTGTATTTTGAAGCAGATCCAAGAGGATTTTAAAGGAGTTTATTTAGCTTAAGAAGGAGAATTTTCTCAATCATAAAGGAATGCTTAATCCCTCAGTTTATTAGAAAGGCTGAACATTCAGTTCTGAGTGTTTTCTCTGAACTGGAAAGGGATGAGAAACTACTATAAAAAGTAATTAAAGTTTTGCATGTAATGGAGTAAAAATAGGATATTTGGCTCAGAGATAGAGTGGAGTAGAAGTATAAAGTAAAGTAAATGAGAGTGCATTCTGCTTCTATCCATGTGTGTTGATTGCATAATTTTTCTCTCATTTGTTTTTATCAAAAGGCTCAGTATCCGTCAGTAAATGTAATGAAGTGAAGCTGATGAGTGTTTGTCTTCACAGATGAACGGTAGAGGAGCCAAAGAGGCAGAGCGGGACTCAAAACTGTCAGTCAGCCCTTCTCCATCCAACGCCTCGTCCAACACCTCACTTACAACCCCGTCCACAAACACCCCACCTGAGGTACCTCCACTCTGAACACTGAACAACAACATAGTATTTTAACTCATAATGACCCAGGGCTACTTTTGTGTTAGTTCCCAATATTTTTTTTTTAATATATAACCTTTCTTAACCCATTTATCACCAATTATAATATTTTCTGTTTTTGCATTTTTTCCATTTTAAATCAGGTATTTTCCTGTATTTATTTTAGATATAAATTCAAAGGTTACGGTATCATAACAGAGAAAACATGGCTTTTTCAGCCAAAATTAGCATAAAACTGAACATAAAACAAAATTGCTGTCAGTGTTTCCACCCAACTTCATGGGTTTTACTGATGACTTTGACTGTGCCTATAAAAAAAAATATTCACCAACTTTCTGTTGTTATTGCTTAAATAAGTAGAATGATGGTTTAACTTATGAATTTATACAATGTTATATTAATCCATGAAGACCCAGTGCTACTTTTTTGGCAGTTTCCAATTTTTACCTCCACCAAGGAGGTTATGTTTTTGTCTGTCTGTCTGTCTGTTACTTAGCAAGATAACTCAAAAACTTATGGACTGATCTTGATGAATTTACCACAATGTAAAATTTCAAAGTGATCCAGAATCCAGGATCTCTTCCAGATCATTGACAAAACCTAATCATTTGTTCCTTGTGACACCCCCAACACATCATGAAATTTTCATCTAGATCTGTCCATACATTTTTGAGTTATCTTGCTAAATGACAGACAGACAGACAAACTCTGGTAAAACCATAACCTCCTTGGTGTACCTCTCTTCAATCATAGGAGGGAGGTCTGTTTGCTCTCTCAGAGTGCTTTTCTAGTTTTTTGGGAGTTTTTTCTTTTCTTAACTCGTTTATCATGATTTATGATAATATTATTCTTTATATGTTCTGAGTTTTTCCACTTAAAATAATATATTCTCCTATATTTAATTCACTGATCCTGCAGATGTTCATAAAACCTTATTAACTGAAATAAATGGAATAATGGAATACTTAGTATATCAAGAAATTAATTTTGTAGCAAATTACTGTATATCACTAACTGAATATAAAGTATATATATATATATATATATATATATATATATATATATATATATATATATATATATATATATATAAATATATATATAAGTGTGTGCATTCACTGTCATTTATCAAACTCCATGGGTTTTACTGGTGAAACAATGCTGTAGAAGACGATGGTGTTTCTACGTTCAGTACGGAGCCTCTTAATGTCTAAATGGGTCGTATTTGATGATCACGAAAAGATGACAACCTGTATGTTATGCCAATTATTATTATTATTATTATTATTATTATTATTATTATTATTATTATTATTATTATTATTATTATTATTATTATTATTATTATTATTATTATTATTATTATTATTATTATTATATTCTCCACATGTTCGAAATAAAGCATTCAAATCGTATCAAAAATCAAACTAGTATTAAACAGTTACATTAGTTGATGGTTTGAGTTTTTATGGGGTTAAATAAGCAGGGGTTGGCGATGCTCCCATACGGTGTTATCATTCATTCATTCATTATCTGAACCCGCTTTATCCTCACTAGGGTCACAGGGGTCACTGGGGGCCTAATCCAGCTACAATGGGCGAAGGCGGGGTACACCCTGTATGAGACGCCAGTTCATCGCAGGGCTGAACATATATAGACAAACAATCACTCTCACATTCACACCTATGGCCAATTTTTTTTTTAGAGTAACCAATTAACCAATTAACCTATCAGTGCATGTGTTTGGATGGTGGGAGGAAACCGGAGTGCCCGGCAAAAACCCACGCGGACACAGGGAGGACATGTAAACTCCACACAGAAAGGTCTGGTGTGGGATTCAAACCAGTGTCCTTCTTGCTGTGAGGCACGAGTGCTAACCACTGCACCACTGTGCTGCCCACGGTGTTATCTATTACAGATATATTGGAGGAACAAACTCTAGCTTTTACATAAAGACTGAATATTTGGATAAATATTTTGGTCTTTATGGGTTAAGAATAACAAGCACATCAACTAAAAATGATTTCATTCTCCAGGGATTGGTCACCGATGCTATCCCAGCTCTGAACATGACCCTCCAGCAGGTCAAGGAGCTCGCTCACCAGAAACGCTCCAACAAGAGAGCCCCGCCCATGGACTGGACCAAGAAAAACGAACTCTTCAGCAACCTATAGGGCACGTCAGCTCACCTCGCACACAAACAAACACACATAGATTTTATATAACAGTGATTATTACAGACATAAATACCACAGACATTTTTTTTTATAAGAATTCTCGTATTGTTATGACTTTAAAAGAGCAGTTTAACTATTGGCAGAATTGTACTTTCTGTAAAGCATAGTATTCTTCTAACTCGTCTTCTAATTATAATCCAGATATTTTATGTGTAATGTGCTACTAACAATAATATGACAATGAGAAAAACTGGACTATGTTCATTTGTATGTATGTATGTGCCCATACTTTGTGTATACGTGGGTGTGTGTGTGTGTGTGTGTGTGTGTGTGTGTGTGTGCTCTCAGTGGGCCCCTGACAATCCCTGCTGGCCAGAGTGGAAGTTAAATGACCCACTCCTTCATCTATCCATCTGTTTGTTCATACTAATGTGACGATGACTCCACATCAAACCAGCCTGACAATCAGTTCATCATTTCACTGTGGTTTACATGATCATTTTGTAAAGGTCATAAAACACTGCACACGGGACTGAGTTGAATTCACTTCCAAGTCAATGATTTATTTGTGACAATATTAATTTTTGGTCATTTCTTTACAAAGATACCTTCAGAATTAGACTGAAAAAAAAGCCTCAATGATGTCCTACTTGTTCATACTTGTTATTTCTGCTAGAAAAGCTTTAAACTGGAACATTTCTTCCTTATATTTTGCTGTATATACATCTAACATTTCTACATTTTTATGTTGTTTTGATAGATTTTCCACTCTCTGAAATGAAAATGAGTTGAGTTTAACCTTGTGTTGCTACAATGCCATCCCTCATGTACCCATACATTTCCTGGACACATGTTCTTCATCTTATTTTCTGAATTAAATGTGAACTAACCATCCATACTTTGCCATATTGTCCCCTGTGAGTGACTCTTCACACTGAATATGCTTTATTGCTCTTGAAGAATGTTTATCAGAGTTTTGTCCCTGTATTAAAATTGTAATGATATTACTCTGAAACCCTTTATGTGGAAAAGAATGTATTTGCTTTGATCGAAATGGATGAATTTATCCAGATTTGGGAACAGTACTGATTTTGCAAATGAATATTTTAGGAGGATTTGTTTTTGTAGTTTGTGTGAGCTGTAAGCAATTTCTATACTTTAATAAATGAGTCATCACAATATCATTATCCTGTGATGCTGATTTTTATTGTTATGAGAGTAAATCAACTACGGTGGTTATGTTGCTTTGCTGACAAGAATGTCAACTTTTACATTCTACATTCAACAGCACGGTAAACTACACTAAATAAATGCAAAAAAAATCCAGAATAATTCCAAAACATTGCACTAAATGTAAGCCATGATACGAAAAAAAAAAAACATGTCACAGCAAAGAATATGTACAACCATTATTCCTCATAATAATAATAATAATATTATAATTAAATAATAATAATTATTAAGATTTTACCACTTCACTGTTAGAAAAAAGTCATTTTTTTAACAGTTTAACAGCTTTAACAGTTTCCTGGTCCAAGATTAAGATGCTATACATTGCATGATAGAAATAACAGAATATACATTAACCCATTGGTGTCCTACTGTTTTTGGGTTCTTGTGCCTTAAACAAACACACATTCTGGTCAGAATATGACAGTGACACTTTCATCAAATTCCTCTATTTTTAAGGTCTTTATTTGCACATCACAAACAGCAAAGAAAAAATTAACAACACAATCCAAAAAAGGCTTATGTTAATATCGCTGCAAAAAATACACATTACACACACATTACAATATAACTGAAATTATAATCTAAGGTAAAAACAATAAAAATACAAACCTAATTGCAAATCAAATACAAATCATGATATACAGCCTTATTTATTTATTTTGTATTATTTTCAGATTTATAATGGGCTAATTCTACAAAAATTTCAGATCATCTAAACATGTCATCTTCTTTAAGATGAGGAAAGTCCATAAACTGAAGAAGCAGATTTGTAATCAGAACATTGTTTAATTCATTGTAAATAAAAGTGGATATGAATGGATATTTGCTTCAGTTCATATTTATTTGTAGAATACCTATTGTGATTATGTCAACATACTTCACAAATTCAGGTCAAAGCCTTGGAATATTTCACAGAGAAGAAACCAAACACATTTTCCAACAGTGAGCTCAGGACAACAGCAGGAAGGAAAATCTTCCACCATGGGGCAAAAAAATCCTCAAGACAGAATCAGAGTGTGAGACCATCTGTCAGATCACTAAGACAGAACACCACAGAAACCTGGAAAAAACAGCAGGATATAGAGGGAGAAGTAGAACCTCCAGCAGAGGAAAGATACAGTGTTAGTAATACTGTTAATAAAAAAAAAAGGACTGTTAATTCAACAGTCATTTTTTACAGTGTACTGAGTCAGTGTTGTAGAACATGGTGTTTCCATGTTCACTACAGAGTCTCTGAGAATCCAAATGACCATGAATAGATGACATTTTATCTCAGTTATTGATAGGATTAATGGATCAACGGGTTAGTAGTTTAGATTAGTAGTTGCCAGTTTGGGTCTTTATTTAAGTAGACCAGACTCTTTTATCCAAAGCGACTTACACGGGAAAGTGAGCAATCAGGCTTTCCAACAACAAAATACAATAATCAATTTTAAAAAAACAAAAAAAAACTACAGTGCAATTTTTTTTTAAAAACAAGAAATAAAACACACAGTAGTTAAAAAAAAACAACAACAATAAAACAGACAAGAGTACCAAGTAAAAACAACCAGGTACAAGGCAGTCAGAGCTCGAAGGCTTGATATGGCGTCATATGACGTCAAAACGTGACGTGATGGAACCATAGGTGTTGACCCATCTGATGTCTGAAGGTGAGACGATGTGAATGAAAAAACCCACAAGATTCTATCTTGTCTGAATCTTGAGATATTACCACTGATGTGTTTTAGGTGTTGACCTTTAGTGTGACCTTGACCTTTGACCTTTAAAATCTAATGGGTTCTTCCTTGACCCATTATATATCATTTCTTAAAAGTTTTTTAAAAATCTGTTCATAACTTTTTGCATAATCCAGACAGACAGACAAACAAACAAACAGACAAACGGACCTGAATTTAGACAAGATCTGTTTTCTGAAGAGGTGAGTCTTTGAGAGGTTTTGAAAGATTGGGGAAGGATGTTCCTGTCCTTACAGCACTGATTGGACTGTGGAACCACCCATGCCAACAGCCTACGATGTCTTGTAAAGGGTTTGTGGACTGCCAAACAACATTCAGTCAATGAATGAAGTGGACGTGGGGACACATATTCTGTTATTAGTGCACCCACGTATGCTGGAGGACACCCATGGAGTATTTGTACACCAATATCAAAGATTTAAATTGTACACATCTTTGTCTTTATCGGGGGGTGGGGGGTGGAGGGGTGGAATAGGACTCAATGGCAACACAAAAGAATGATGTTAAATCAAATCCTTTAATATCTTTTTGATACCAACCTCCAAAAACAAACCTAACTGAAAAATCACAATAGAAAAACAATAGAAAAACAGATTCACCCAGAATGCCCAGAAACAAAACACTCAGATCTACTCAGAGATAATCAGGCTTCCTGATAAGACTTTTCTTTTTCTTGCTTTGCACAAACAAACAGGAGCCAGAGAGTCAGCGTTGACTGCTTGATAATCTGAGTGGGCTCCTGTAGCGTATAAGTCCTTCCCCTGACTAATGGGGAATGGGGAGCAGGTGAGTAGAGCAGGAAACTAGGGCAGAGGGCAAGGCCTAAACTGGAATTGGATTCAGTAAGAACACATAAAGTCAGAACTGTGACAGTCTTTATTTGTCTGTATGAGTTAAAGTCCACCACAGATGCTTCTCTACCGCTACACTTACTCACTTATAGATAAATGATCTCCAGATAATAACCTACTAATGTCTTGTTGAGGAGTCTAACTCTTTCCCCACTCATCTCCTTTCAGTGAAGAAGTCTGAAGCCACCCACTAATTTAGTGATACATTCATGTCCTCAGACGGTGTTGATATTTATTCCTTCCTTTGCAACAGGGTGGTGACTGTGCTCTCCTCTGCTGTCCTCTAACATGTCACTCTGTCTCCAGCAGCTGTCTCTAATGGCCTCGACCTTTCTGCTCCTCCACTCTCCTTCTAGCTTCGCCTTCATTATCTCAGCTCACTGTCACTCTCTGTTTCTCTGCTCCTCTGCCACAATTAACCTAATTGGACGCCGTGACAGTGATGGGTGTCAGGGTGAATTTGGGTGAAATGGTGACTCGCTGTGAAATAATAATAAGACAAGTAAATAAATGATAGTGATAAAGACAATTATTACCATTGGTGATTGTGAATAAGATAACAACAGTGGAGATGATTTTCACACTGATAATTGCAGTAGTGACTGCAGAGATAATGATGATTAAATGTTTCATTGCATTGCCCTTCATTAGAAAGAATAAAAGTGTTTATTAACTTCTTACCAGCCTTACATCTTATTTTAATTTACATCTATATATACACAACTCCCACGTTAATGCACCTCCATTTGTCTCAGTGAACATCTTTCCAAATATATTGTATAAACCATTCTGAAGTGCAACAGCAACACCACATACACAAAAGGATGTTTTACACTAAAGACTGATGTGAGAAATTTGGCTTTGGCTTCTGAAGGCTGTCATCTTATCAATCAACTATTAATGTTCCCAAAAAAATGAGGTCATATTTATAATCTGTGTTGACAGGCTGAACATCAGGATATATGATAATGGTATCTTTGGACTAGTTTGGATTTTATTTTATGATTAATAATAATTATTTTTGTTCTCGTCTCGTGGTCTGAACCCACTTTATCCTCATGAGGGTCACATCCAGCTACAATGGGTGAAGTGTGGGTACACCCTGTATGAGTCTCCAGTTCATCTCAGGGCTAAACATATAGAGACAAACAATCACTCTTACATTCACACCTATGGACAATTTAGATTAACTAATTAACCTATCAGTGCATGTGTTTGGATGGTGGGAGGAAACTGGAGAAAACCCACGCAGACAAGAGGAGAACATGCAAACTCCACACAGAAAGGTCTGGTGTGGGAATCAAACCAGGGTCCTTTTTTGCTGTGAGGCATTAGTGCTAACCACTGCACCACCATACCACCCCTTAATAGTTATTTTGTATGTAAAATATTTATTTTCATACATTTTTGATAAAATATGTGTATCTTAAGCATTTATAATTTTCTTTACAAAAATTTCCAAAAGTAGTCCCTTTGGAAAGATTGATAATTCCCCAAATTCCCCCTCTGGACCTTGCATAAACATAACCACAGAAAGAAATTTGCAAAAACAGACATTTCTTATGATACAAATACAAACAAGAAAGTGCTGAGACATTGATCTGTTGGTAAATGGTGTGTTTCAGTCCAAAGGCAGCTTTATACACCCTGGTTTTCACAAAAAATTATGGTGGGGGAGAAAAACAATGGATTTAATTTGTGTTTCTAAATGTGCAGCTTTTTACCTGTCAAATAAACAGCAAAAGTGACTTTTTTAGTCCAAGATACAGGGTGTTACCTTTACAAAAAGCTCATTCTTTTTATCTGTACTCCAAACAGTTGAAGAACAGCTGTCATTTTAATGTATTATTATTAGTAGTATTTTTCAGATGTTATAAGCAAAATCACCCTACAGTGGTAAGGGGTCAATTATGACTGAGAGTTTCTGAAATTAATGTCACCAGTTATTTTAATGGAACGCTTTATTTCCTGTATCTGATAATATTTTCTATTTTACTTACATGATCTTCATCATATTCATCTGAATATTATACTGCATTATATTTCAAACCTATAATAATTAATGATTTAATCTTGGATTATGAAGCATGGGGGCTCAGAAATGGTCAGATAACTGAAAGTTTTGGTCCATAGTTTTTATAATAAGAATATATTGTTAGATCCACCCACTTATAAAATCTTCATGAAGATGGTTCAGGCTCCACACAGTCAAATTGTTAAACAGATCTTCTGTGTATTTACATGAATCCAGTCCTTTATTTGTTCACAGCTTTATCTTTTTCAGTACTTGTTATTGTGTTTGTGAGAAGTGATTTACCTGCTTTAGCAGTTTAACATAAGCTGAAATGTGCTAAAAAAAAAGCCACATTTTATTTTCATCTTGAAAAAAATAACAGAACACAAGATGCATGTCATAGGCCAGTTCTCTGAACCTCGTAACCTTTCATCTCCAGTCATTCACCTGCCACTCATTCAATCAGTCAGCACATCTGCTCTCACTCAATTAATCATCTGCCTCACCTGTCTCTGCTACTCAGGCCATTTACACACATAGCCGTGTATTTTTAAAGGGCAACATGCAGGTTAGACACTACCATGAATCATAGTGTATATAAATGATAAAATATCAGGATGTAGATAAAGAAACTGCAATTCAACATTGCAATAAACAGTTTTTTAACCAAAAATGTGAAGAAATAATGGTCCTCTCCAAAAATGGGGAGTGGCTGGAAGTTACGTAGCAGGAGGAAGTCCCGCAAGATCAAGCTAACTATGGTGTATACTGACAACATGGAGGAGACAAGAGCAGGTAGTATTTACGATGGGCCACAGCCCTATAATTCAGACTCCTGCCTGTGCATCCTTTGAACTATTTGCCTATGATATGCTAAAGTTGTTTGATTCAGGCTGTTCCAGTGCTGAGACCTCCAAACCCTGATGACAATTCACCAGGGAGATCAAACAGTGGCTGATTACTCCATCGATTTCAGGACTCTGACAAGGCAGAACTCCTGGAATACCTTGGGCCTGGTTGACGCATTCCTGCACAGTCTGACAGACTACCTGAAGGATGAATTGGTTTCACATGAAATCCGTCAACTCTAGATGGGGCCATCGAGTTGGGAGTCTATATCGATCAACACATTCATTCACTAGAGTCATCCAGTGACCCAACCCCAAGAAAGTTATCCTTCCGCCACCACAATCCACTGATTGACTGGGAGAAGGGAGTCATCAAGGAGTAGGGAGAACAGTGCTATCAGACTTGATTAAAACATGCCAGCTTGCCTTCCCCTTCTATGCAGACCAACATGGCTCCTGAGATCTCCAAAATTCCATCTGAGTATCAGAACTTCCGAGAGGTGTTCAACAAGGTAAAAGCCACCTCTCTGCCTCCCCATCGGTCCAATGACTGTCCCATTGATCTACTGTCTGGCACAACTCTTCCCAAGGGTCATCCCTATTCTCTGTCTCCTCCTGAACGTGAATCAATGGAGACCTACATTAATGACTCACTGACTGCGGGTATAATCTGTCCATCCTCATCACCTACTGGAGCAGGGGTTTTGTTTGTTGGTGAGAAGAATGGGACCCTGAGGCCATGCATCGACTATCATGGTTTGAATGAGATCATGGTAAAGAATTGCAATCCCCTGCCATTACTCTCCTCAGCTTTTGAGCTACTCCAGACCACCACCATTTTCTCTAAATTGGACCTTCGTAATGTTTACCATCTTGTTCACAAATTGAAGATTGCATTCAACAGTCCAACAGGCCATTACAAGTACTTGGTCATGCCCTTTGGCTTAACCAATGTCCCTGCAGTTTTCCAAGCTCTTGTTAATGACGTCCTCCGAGATATAATGAACAGATTTATTTTCATGTATTTTTCCAAGACCAGATCAGACCACATTCATCCTGTCCAATCAGTATTGCATCGTTTCTTGGAGAATTCTCTCTACATAAAAGCAGATAAATGCAAGTTCCATATCCCATCTGTGGCCTTTCTTGGATACATTGTGGCAGAGTAAAGCATTCAAATGGATCCAATCAAGGTCTCTGCAGTCTCCTCCTGGCCTGGTTCTGAATCCTGTAAGAAACTCCAACATTCCCTGTGTTTCGCACATTTTTACTGGTGCTTCATCCAGAACAACAGCACTGAAGTAGCCCCATTCACCTTGCTCACAAGTTCTAAGACTCCTTTCGTGTGGTTTCCATCAGCCAACAAAGCCTACCTTGCCCTCAAGTCCCACTTCACCTCAGCCCCAATCCTCCAGATGCCAGACTAGACTGTCAATTCATTATGGCGGTGGATGCCTCAGACGTCGGAGCAGGGGCAGTGATGTCCTAACGGACAGCAGCAGATGGCAAGAATCATCCCTGTGCCTTCTTTTATCATCGCCTGCCTTTAGCTGAGATGAATTATGACATTGGAAATCATGCTTGCTTTTAAGCTGGCACTTGAGGAGTGGCACCACTGGCCGGAGGGGGCTAAGGAACCATTTGTGAGGTGGACTGACCATAAAAATATCCAGTATATACAGTCTGCTAAGAGACTCAATACCAGAGAAGCCCGATGGGCAATTGTTTTTGGGTTTTTTTGCACGTTTCCACTTCACACTCTCCTACTGCCCCGGCTCCCCCACAATGTCAAACCTGATGCCCTATCTCGCCTGTACAAAAAGGATGGTCAACCCGTTGAGAATCCAGCCCGGATCATGCCGTTGTCCTGCATTGTACCTACTCTCACCTGGGAAAAGAAGAGCAAGTACGGGAGACCAATTGTGACTGTCCAGGCCACAGCTCATTTCGTGATGGGTGCCTCTCCTTCCCTGAGGTTATGCACTCTGATGTTCTTCAGTGGGTGCACTCCTCTAACCTGGAAGGCTTGCAGTGAGAGCAAGTCCTCGCACAAAACCCCAGCAGGTCTACTCCAACCACTACCTGTTCCCCAGAGGCCCTGGTCACACATCTCATTAGATTTTGTCACAGAGTTACCACCCTCCGATAGGCATACGCCGTACGGTCATCCTCCTCATCATTGTCGACCGATTAAGTAAGATGGCTCACTTTGTTCCCCTCATCAAACTCCCCTCTACTAAAGAAACTGCCCTGTTGCTCCTTTCAAATGTCTTTCACCTACATGTCTGTCCCATGATGTGGTCTCCAACAATGGACCCCAATTCACAGCCCAGTTCCAGTGGGACTGCCGTCTCCTTGGAGCTACAGCTAGATTCACATCTGGTTTAACCTGTCCTGTTCATTAAGTAAATCTTACAATTAAAAATGGATATTTAAAAAACAAACAAACATTATATCTGAAATTCAATTGTATTTTGAAGACAAAAAAGATCATTTTCTTCAGATCGGTTTGGTGTTGAATAATTTGAGACTCCACTGTAACTTATGCTAAATTACTTTTCTGACAGTTTTTTAAAGAGGCAGAAACAGGAAAAAGAAACATGGTATCAAACATGAATAACTGTGTATGTACACAGTCACAGAAAACATTGTATTTGAATGGTCCCTGTTCATAATTAGCAGCATTTTACTTTCTAACAGTTTGAATTTAATTACATAACTCAGCTACTTCTAACTAATGTTGGCACACACACCCCTGGTGCTGAATAGGAGGATGATAGGGGATCGTATAATTAAGATGATGGAGGGCAGGTGCAGGTCGTGCGCTGGACCTTCACAGCTTAGGTGCAAACACGGCCGGTTGCCAGGCAACCATGTCCACAGGGGGGTCCTTGTAAGGCCTGGAGCTGGGGTGAGGCGAGGGGTTGAACGAACTCTACTGTCAAACCCCATAGAAAGATAAAAATAGACCAAGTGTGTGTGTGTGTGTGTGTGTGTGTGTGTGTGTGTGTGTGTGTGTGTGTGAGCCAGCACAGTGGAGAAACTGACAGACAAAAACACAGATACACGGAATAAATGACATCAGGAAGGTTGGAGAAGGTTTGGTGGGAATGACTCAAGTCTGACGTGGGAGCTAAGCCGTGTGTAAGGCTGCTTTAATACCAGGTTTTTTTTTTCTCTGTCTTCTCTGAGAAAGTCTTATCCACTTCTGCCTTACGTTCCCTATGCACGCGCTCGCACACTCACATCCAAACCCCATCTCCTTTTATAAAAATACCCAAGGACAATCCTCACTATTAATAGGAAGTGTTGTCAACCGGCTCTGGAGAAATGAGACCTTCTGTTCAGCTAACTATTTTTTGTGGCCCTTTGTAGCCGTGACCCCTTCTATTGTCAATTACATCTATTTTCAAGGCTATTAAAGACAGTAAAAACACAAACAAAGAGAGAAATAAACTTTCTATTGAGTTTTTTGTTAGCTTCTAATCTCAAGGACTACTTAAAAAAATTTAAATAAAACAAGTGCAAATATGCTTCGGCTACTTTTTACCCGCATATTGGCTCTTTAATCATTATTATACACCAAAATTATGTCAAGTTTTCTTTATTTTCTTTGAATTTCTGTTGTATAAATTCAACAATCACAAACAAATAACTTGGTTTTCCATTGATGGCATAATAATGACTAAGTTCTGTGCATCGTCTAATATACCTCTATAATGTTCTACCACAAGATTAATTATTCTCCTTTCAGATTTAATAAAGATGTAAGAAATGAAAAAATAAATAAATAAATAAATAATAATTAAAAAATAAAAAAAAAATAAAAAAAATATATATATATATATATTAAAATAAAAATAAATACACACCACTGAACATAAGCTTTAAACACAATGTATAAATATCAATGTTTGCAAACAACTTCTTGACATACAGACAAAAACCAATATCTGTAGGAGAACATAATGATCCTGTAGTTGTAGAATATGGGCATAAGTGATTTAAAATGACTGATGAAGAAGCAGAATTCTTACTAAAAACATGTGTGTTTTAATATTTCCACGTGCTGTGGCTTTAAACATTTAATCTCTTCACATGTATTGGGTTTTATTTTCCTAAAAGGCCATGGCCATTGTCTGCTCTGACTGTCCATCATATGCTCCCACAGAGAATTGTTCTAGATGAACAGTGATGGACTCACTGTTATACTATTTACTTGGCTCCTCTTTCAGCACCCAGCTCTTTTGGTTCCAGCTCCGGAGCGGTAATCGAGCTCCATGCATACTGCAGCTGATTTATGGACCCTGGGGTCATCATCCAGCAACCACGGCCCCAGTTATGTACAAACTTCTGGCTGCATGTACAGTAAATAAACTACAATTCACTGCTGATACTTTGGTCAATTGTTTTTCTATTCTTACAAGTGAATGTTGTATTTTGTTCTTTATTGGCAGCACCATGAACACAACTTGCATCATTGTTATTTGATGTGTGAGCTCTGCGGTTACTTATTTTCTACAGTAGCACTGAATACTGAAGCCTGTGAATACATAAACACAGTTTGAAATGGGATTTTAATGTGTTGTCTAAGGGTGGTGAATCACAGACCAACTTCCAACATGGTTTCATGATATGGTTCCCACGGTTAGAGTCATCACGAGACACATAGAGGAAAAAGGTCACTTTTAATTATTGGAAAGGGAATATTAGTTTCCCATCTGCTCAAGACAATGTAAACAAACTGAATTAAATTGCACAAGAAATCATGTATCATTCTGATTACACTGGGGAACAATTTGAAAAATATTTTTTTATTATGCTGATTAAAACTAAAATTGTCATGCTGAGTCTAAAATTGCAGTCCATTTTCTTTTTCTTTTCTAGCACATCAATATTTTCTCCACTGATTAGCTGTAATAACTCACCTACAGCTACATGGAAACTTGTTTGTGCAGTTACCATGGAGATCAGTCCAATTACAGTAGTAAAAGAAAAAAAAAACACAATACTGTTAAATAAACATTGCAGTCATGCCTGTTTCATTTCTTTCATATCATTTATTGGTTCGTTCCAATCTACATGATCAGAAAGGAGCAGGATGAAGAAAATCTATTATAACCCCCCCCCCCCCCCCTTTCTTGAAACATCTGCTCACATCAGATAAGTTCCAGTCATAGCTTTGACAATTTACATGGCAGGGAATGAAAGTAAAATAAATCCAAAATCCATGAGTAAAATTATTTCATTTTATAAAGCTTCTCTTCCTACATAACCTCTTAACCCTTGTGCGGTCCTTCGGGTCAAAGAGACCCGGTGGTTCACAAATGTACCTTTTTATACGTACTGTAGGATGCCATTGCTTACTACTGAAAACAGTAATATATCCTTGGGGGGTGGGGTGATGAGTCTATGGAACTGAACTTTGGAATCTGGGTCTTTAAGACCCGATTGTAGGACACAGCCAGTGTGCCTTTCACGAAGGACCGCACAAGGGTTAAACTGTTCGAAATAAAGCATTCAAACAGAAAAAAGAAAGAAAAAATTGAAAAATATTTGTACATTTGTCAATAATGGACAATGTCGAGCCGCCTCTCCACCACACATTGGACAGACAACAGACACTTTCATAAAAAAGTCTTTTACAGCTTCACTGTCGAATGGACAGACACAGGAAAAAACTTACATCATAATACATCAAAATCAAAATTGTTTTCTGTTTACATTATGCACTTTATGTAAATAATACTGTAATGTTATTGTGTATTCCTTTTTTTTTTGCACCTCATTTTGTTTGTTTGTTTTTCTTATTATGTGAATGTTGCTAATGTTATGAAGCAATTTCCCAGTTGTGGGATTAACAAAAGTACTTCTGTTCTATTCAGAGGTGGTCAAAGTACTCACATTCTGTACTTAAGTAAAAGTACAGCTACTTGTGTGAAAAAACACTGTGGTAAAAGTAGAAGTACTGATTCAACTGCTTTACTGAAGTAAAAATTAAAAAGTAAAACTTCTCAATTGTAATAAAGTAAAAAGTAAAACTGCATTAATTTATTTTTTTTTACTATGGATGGAATAATACTTATTCAAGCAGGAACAAACTGAACATTTTCAAAAATATTCAAAAATAAATCCTTTAAAAGTGAGTTAGTGTGTAGATGATGTGTTTTATTGGGTCATGGTACTCTGTTTACTGGATATGGACAGGACATTTAGGACAAATTCAAAAGTCATAAATAGGAGATAAAAAAAAAAAACATAATTATGAGATTAAAAAATCTAAATAGTGAGATAAAAAGTCACAATTATGAAAAAAAGTTTCAGATGTAGTGATTTACAACTTATTTTTCATACTGTCACATTTGTCTAGTTTGAAAAAGTAATGAGTCTATTCTGAGAATATAAAGAAAATAAAGTACAACTATTTATACAAAAATGTAGGGAGTAAAAGTAAAAAGTTGCCAGAAAAATAAATATTCAAGTAAAGTACTGATACTTAAAAACTGTACTTAAGTGCAATAAAGGAAGTACTTGTACTTAGTTACTTCCACCTCTGGTTGTATTCTATAACTCTTCTCATTCATCCATTCATCCATTCCACACCCTGACCTCCACAACAGATATACACATTTGCTTTACAATTCTTTCATATTTTATTGTAGGTATATTTATGTCAGTATTTGAAAATTCTTATATAACAAGGACATGCCTGTTAAGTACAGCATTTTTCATGTTTAAAAAAACAGGGATCCTATAGCTCAAAAACTTGACGTGATGGAGAAAACCTGAGATCAGTTTTGGAGTCTGCATCCGAAAATTTGTTAAAAACAGCTGTCAGACCTAATTTAACAAAAAAAAATCTGTTCCCCAGTGTATTTACAATACATTATGACAGTTAAAAATGCCCTGAAAGGCAAAAATAAGAAGTGTTTATTGTCAATGTGTGTATTGTCAATGTCATAGAATTTTCAACTGAGATTAAATGAAATATGAAATAGTTGCAGAGTCATAGCTTGGTGATTCTTCAGCACAATGGCTACACTTAATCTGCATTTGCTGCCAGTTTTTTATGATATATAATCGCAAGATGAAGCATGTCTTCATCCCAACTATAATGCAAACAGACAACCTGTAAAATATGGATGTAATGGACTTTAATATAAATGGAATTTATAGTATTTGATGATAATATATTATTCTATCTTGGAGGACTATGTAATACAATTAGAATAAACACTTAGCTATGGATGGATTGATAAAATTTGCATCTATGTTACACAATTTATGCAGAATGCTTCACACCTACATCACAGGATTTTACAGTAAGTTATTAAAGTGTTGAAAAAAATACTTATGCATGTGAGAATTATAACATAATTATATTAACAAGATTTAATTATATATAGTTCCTTGTTTGTGTGTTTTGTGTGTGTTGAGGATGCAAAAAGTCAGAATGCAAACAGTGTGTAACTTTATTATTCAGTTTATGCCAGATTCAGTTTAAATATCTTCCTGTTGATGAAGCAGTGGTGTAGGTGTAGGTGCATTAGTGTGTCTGTGTGTGTACCCCAGGAATAGGGCTTGGGATGGGACAGCACTTAAAGCTTAACACCATTCCGGTTAAACACCTGTTCCACAGACACACACACACACACACACACACACACACATGCACACAAGCGCATGTCCACACACACCTGTCTGATGCATACCACACACTGTCTGTCTGTCTTTCTGTCTGTCTCACACTCACACTTGAACATACTGTGACATGTTCAGAAATATTGACACTTGTGTCTGCAAGGTCACATTTCTATATTCTCTTTCCTGGCTACTGCTATTTAACTTGTTTTTCTGATACATACACACATGCATCCACTCAACTGCTGAGTTCTAGCTGCTCAGATGGTGTATTTTTGGAGTGTGTTTTCTATAAAATGTTAGTGCATTGGAGTTTGTGTGATTATTTGTTGTTGTTTTTTTTTACAATGGACGTCCTGTCACTTTAAGTGTGAAACTTGACAGTTTATTTGAGCAGATAAAAGTCTCCAACTATTCACAAGTAAATTTAATTGTCTGTTTTTTATTCTGTTAGAGATAAGATGTGAAATGCAAACAACAAGAACTCCGCCTCTGTGTCTGGTTGATAAACAAGCGATGCTGGGTGATAAATACAGAGGTCTTTGTCCTCCAAAACACTCTCTCTCCCGCTTTCATCTTCTTCATAGAGGAGTACCTCCATCTTGCTCATCTATCATTCTGTCATCAGCGTTGTTTCTCCAGTCCTGAGCACTATGTCATTCCCAGCCGGCTCACACTCAGGCCCCTATATGGCAGGACCATCCGGCGGGGGAGCCACAGGGTTAAATATACTCTGAAGCTTTGGGAATGACAAACTCCTTCAACTAACCTGCCAGAGAGACACACACATTATAAATACAGGCTTATTGTGTGATTGGTGTAAGAGCTTTCTGTAGCTATACCCCTGTGGTCCATTCAAGAAGTATTTTGTTAATCTCACCCAACATTGGTTGGGAGAGATTATTATAATCAGTGTGTTTGTCTGTCTGTCTGTGTGTGTCTTTGTGTCCGCAGAGACATGTCATGCTATCACTCAATGAATACTTGAGATATCACCATGAAATTACATGGGTAAATACATATAGCTAATGCACATCAGATGCAATGATCCATTTGAGTAAAGGTCACAAGGTCAAGGTCGTATTTAGCAGAAAGGTCAAAATCACATTATTGACTCTAATTCAAGAACAGGTTGTCATAGAAACTTGAAATTGGCACAAAATAGGGGCGAGATTAGACATTCTCTGAATACTTGTTATCAAACTGTCAAAACATTGCAAAAACTGAGATGTATAAAAACCATATTTTCCAGACAGAGATTTGGTAACAATGAATGGAAGAACACCAATAATAAATACTGATGGTATATAATCATTTGTTTTTTTTGTATGTGCAATTTACTGACTGGCGTGCTCTTTGTTATGGACTGTATACATTAGCTGATTAGCAAAGTCATGTAAAAGTGGGTTAAAAGTTCAGCTTCTTCCTATTCCTTTTCAGACATAAAGTATTCTTAAAGAGATAATATCAAATGGTTAAACATTTGTGTGACATTTATATTTCTTTTTTTGGCTGATTTATATCCATATTTAGTAGGACTAATTTAATTGATGATTTATTTTGTGTACTTGTGTTTGAAATAAAGTCTATATCAATATCCATCTATGAAGTTAAACATTCAATAACTATTGTTTGGTTTTTAACTTACTTATTATTTTCCATTCTCCATGCATGTTCAAGTCATGGATTCTACTTGATGGATTCACTGAAATGTATTCATTATTTTAAAAAGATGTACAGAGACACAGTTTTCCAGAGATACAGGGTTGAGGGAGGTGTTGGGTATCACTGGGTGTTATAAAGATGAAAAACTATAGGGTATGTGTTTATATGTATAAGTATATATAGGTGTGTGTAAGTATGTCTGTGTGCGTTTGTAGGTATGTGTATATGTAAGTGTATATATAGGTATATATTGGGTCCAGGTATGTATGTTCAGTATATGTGTGTATATGTATGTGTACATGTATGTCTATATGTGTATGCATGTATGTATGTGTATATGTATGCATATGTATGAATGTGTGTTTACATATGTATGAACTCGGAAGATCGTTATTGTAATTAATTTCTAGGGAAAAGGGGTGGGAGTTCATAAGTAATGCTTCTTCTCACTCCTTTTCGAATGTGTATTATGTGTTGTACTTTTGTATTTTGTTTTTTTGTTTTGTAAATTTGTTTCGGCTGTATTTATATTTCTTTATTTTGTTTATTTACTTATTTTACTTTTTTTTAACATTCATATTTGAAATAAATCTTGAAAAAAATAAATAAATTTAAAAAATTTATATATATATATATATATATATATATATATATATATATATATATATATATATATATATATATATATATATATATATATATATATACACACACATTTGCTTCCATCAGATTATTTTCCCATTCTCTGAATGTATGATGCCTCTGAACACTTCACAAATGACACAATCTGCCATAAACCAAATCTTGCAACATTAATGTCAAATATAATACTTTCTCCTTCAGGCCAGAAACAACTTGTGAAAAATGCAGTATATACCAAAATAAATAATGCAGTTTGGAGCTAGCTAGAATCTATACTAAGTAAATATTCATTGCTGTTTGATATTTGAAAAAAAATTATATATATAACGTGGTCAAAAAATACAGTGGTAAGTAAAAATTTTTACTTAAGTAAAGGAATAAAACAATACAATAACAATAAATGAATATTAATGACAAACAGAACAGCAAGAACTTAAATATGATATGATCAAATATGTGAAGAACCCTTGAAATAAAAATGCCATTACATATGCACACATATGGTACATGAGCAGCCATATAACATATAACGTTATAACTGTAGGAGCCAAGGGTGTGGAATAAATACCAGAATTACATTTCTCCTCTACTGTCCACTCTGTCCAAATCAAATGACTAAACATGCAAATTAATGAATTGATGTTTTCTTTCTTTTAGGAAATTAATCTTTGAATATATTGAGTGACTTTCAGAATATATGGAATGAACCACACTTCATTGACGTCATCGCCTTTCCCATTTTGACCTTTCTGGAGGTGACAGCAAAAAAGGCTGAGTCAGCTCGCAATTAATGGCAGCTCTTTTATTAAGTAATGACTCTTTCTTTCAGTAATAACTACACTGACGAATGCTTGTACAGGACCAGACAGACAGCATGACTTCAACCGCTGCCCCGGCATATAATCTCCACCCATTCACAAGACAGGTGACCAGAGGAAAAAGGTAATATTACTCAGTGTCACCATAAAATATAGTTAGTGAATGCAATGTAAAGTAAATTCTATATTAGGATCATTCTCCCAGAATCATACATTTCCTGTCCTGGACATGTTCAAATACATTCTAAAGCCAGTCACATAGCTATATTATTGGGGGTTAATGTTAAAGGAATAAAAGTAATTTGGTTATCTGATATTTTTTACTTATTTATTTTTTCAAAATGTTATGCCCTGGAAAATGCCCTGTCCTCAGACAACCCAGCTATACAACTTTCTAATTTCTCTTAAAAGGAAAGTTACAAAAATGCAATAAAAAGACTTAAATTCACATTTTAATGTTTTTTTAATGCAAGTATATTTTTAAGAATTTAAATATATAGCCATTTATTAAAATAATAAATTATGTTATATGACTGTCCACAAATTGCTGTCATGTCCTGTCACATTTACTTTTAATGCATGAAAATATATCCAGTATATCTTAAAGGATATGATGTATATGATGGGATCTCATTTCCTCATTTGGAAGACAACAATGATAAAGGGTAAGTGTCGTTGATTCCTCTGACTCTACACTGTTTTTATTGGTGAAATTGAGGTATGATGATCTAAAATGTCATGCCCTGTCATAATGATTTGTCCTATAATACAGTGGCATACAATGGAATATGATTTTATCAAAGACAGCATTAAAAACAGTAAAACAATTCCTGTCAGGATGAACTTGTGTTTGTGTGTTAACATGTTAGCAGACAGACATGTGGTCAGTGAAAAATGGCTGACCATCAGGCCCTGTCAGAGTGTATGAAAATTAATGCAATGCCGGCCCTAAATCTATTGCTAATGTTAATAATACATTAACCAATACCAATAACACCCCTGACAGACAAATAAGTCCTACACAGACGTCTCCCTTGGTCTTCTGATATCCAGGAGAGACAGTCTGCCACCATGTTTGATTTCCCAGGACAATATTGGAGTGTAAAGTTGTATGGCTGCAAGGAGAGGTACCATCTAGTGATGTCATTGTTTTCATTGTTCATTCTGTGCAACCACTGAAGGGCACCATGGTTTGTCTCCAGCACAAAGTGACGTCCAAGCAGATTATATTTAAGAGTACACTGCCAAACATTCCTTCTCCACAGTGGAGTACCTCATCTCCCAGTCAAACAGGCTCTGACTTAGGAACACCATAGGTTTCCTGTCATCTTCCTCCTGTATGAGAACTGCTCCCTGTCCCACCTCTGATACATCAGTTTGCAGGAGGAAGGACCAGTTACAATTAGGACTGTGGAGTACTTGTTCTCTGCAGATGGCCTCCTTCAGGTCTTTAAATGCTAACCCACACTCTTTTCTCCAATACACTTTTTTTGGAGCAGAGTTCTTTGTCAATCATGCTGTTCTCTTTCAAAAATCAGGTATGAATTTCTGATACTACTCCACCAAGCCAATGAACCCCCTAACATTCCCTGTTGTGGTGGGGACTGGGAAGGCTTGAATGGGCTCCATCTTCTCCACTTGTGGTTTTATCCTTCCAAAACCAATAGGGAAACCCAGGTACTGCATTTCTCGTTGACCTACTGCATAATTCCGGGGGTTGATTGTGGCATTGGGTAGGGGTCAAAGTTCGATATACTGTTCAGGTATCCCAAATCAACACAAAATCTGCACCAGTGAGGTTAACCCTGGTGTTTCCTGGAAAAGAACTGGCTCAAGTAAAGGCTGAACAGCTTCCTGTTGAGAGGGCAAAGGGTAGGAGAGATCAACTGTATCTGGTACTTTCCTACCAGTGGGAAAATATTTTTCGGTCACCTCCTCCTCCTCCTTCACAGCTCTAAACAATAGTCGTTGTACACGCTCTTGTGGTGCATGAAATTACTTAACAGGTTAACATAAAAAAAATCTCGTGCCTTTCATGTATCTCTGGCATATGCCAGTTCATAGGTAAGTTTTCCTACTCATTTGGTCACCTCATATGACCCATGCCATTTAGCCAACAGTTTATCACTGGTTGGCAATAATAACAGCACCTTCTGGCCAGAGCTTAAGATGCCGTTTGGTCAAACCACACATTTTTGTATCTCAATGGCCTCTTTGATCCACCTCTGGTAAGGACATTATCTGTACCTATAGGTTTATCTGCTGACCTAATGGACTCTTTACTCTAGAGGTCTTCAACCCTGGTCCTCAGGGCCCACTGTCTTGCATGTTTTAGATGTCACCCTGCTCCAACACCTGATTCAAATGATCACCTCATTATCAAGCTCTGCTGAAGCCTGATAATGACCCACTGTCCTCAGTGGGCCCTAATGACCAGGGTTGAAGACCTCTGCCCTAGTGGACCCTTCCCTAGACTGACCCCTTTTTGCTTCTGTAATTCAAACCATGAAGGTTGGATCATCATTCCCCAGGATGACAGCAAATGGTAAGTGTTCTGCTAGAGCTACATTTATCAGATAAGTCTGGCCTCCCACTGTTAAGTGCACCTCAGCTGTTGAGCAAGTATGCTGATCTCCATGTATACAGGTTAGTGGCATCTCTTCCCTAGACCATCTCTCTTCTGGAACCAAACTGAAGAGAATTACTGACTGAAAGCACCTTGAGTTGAGCAATGCTGTTGTGCACCCCCTTCTCTCTATGTTCTGCATCTTAACTGACCTCGGTACTGAACTAAAAAGAGTTTGGGTGCCAAGTGCTGAGCAAAAGTGTTCTGTAAGGCTTAGATCAGAGGCCTTCAACCCTGGTCCTCAGGGCCTACTGTCCTGCATGTTTTAGATGCAACCCTGCTCCAACACACCTGATTCAAATGATCAGCTCATTATCAAGCTCTGCTGAAGCCTGATAATCACCCACTGCTTTGAACCAGGTGTGTTGGAGCAGGGTGACTTGCAAAACATGCAGGACAGTGGGCCCTGAGGACCAGGGTTGCAGACCTCTGGCCTAGATGGTTACAATTATAACACCTTAACTGGTCTGGATTGCAAAGATGAACCTGGCCTACTACTGTTACTCCCCATGACAGGACCACCACCTTGATGACCCCCCATAGGGGGTGATCAAATTGGCTGGGTGTAGCAGGGTTGGCTGCATCTTCTGCAGCAGTACGGTCATGCTCCTGGATCCACACTTCCAATTCTGTACTGGCCATTGCGTAGAAACTGTTCAATGATGAACTTCTCACAGACATCTTTTAAAGTGGATTTTTCAGGCTGGAACCACTGAGTGAGAAGGTCCTTTAATCTTGTGTACAGCTCCTGTGGCATCTCATCAGGCTGTCTTAAGGGATCTGAAGCAACAATTTCATCTGTGACTTCATACTTTGCAAAGATGGCATCTTTCACTTTGTCATTGTCATCACAAATAACAATGACAAAAACACTATGTCCATCAACACAAATGGAGCTGCATGCTTTCCCCTTCAATAGGGCCACCAGATATACCACCCATTCTTCTAGTGCCCTCCGACACCATTGGGCTATCCTGTCATGTGTTCAATGTTCAATGTCATCTTCTGGTGCCAGTGGTGGAAGCTCAGGTTCCCTTTGTGGCCTGTCATCAACATTATCATCATCATCATCATACCTGCTTCTCAATCTCTGTCCACCTGGCTCAGGTTGCTCAGATTGCAGTGTTTGCACCTGCTTCTGGATCTGCTGCATGGTCTTCTAGTACTCCCCTTGTAATAGCATGTCCCTCTCTAGCTTTTTATCTCTGGTTTGCCTGTTCTCAATCAGTGTCTTTACCAGCCCAGTCAGCTCCTCCATTTTGTCATTTGTCCAACTGCTTTCCTTGGCCCCCCGATGGTCAGATGATGCAGCTTTCCCATTATCTGGTTCTTCTGGTGCAGGTGTTCTCCAGGAGCTGAACCTTTTATATTGGTCATCTTAACTGGTTACAACCATTGCTATATAAGAGGGATGTTTGTTCTTTACATAAATTGTTAAAACTAAACTAAAACTTCTCTACACTAAAACCCAGAACCATAAACTATATAAAACCCAAGCTATATTATCTTACAACTCTAAACCAAATATCACTGATCACTATAAACCCCAAAAAAACAAGAAAACATTTCCCAAACTTCCCTATGCATTTCCCTTCCTTGGTCCAGTCCAAAACCTTCTTAAGGTCGAAGTTCCCCTCAGGAGTCTTATGGCCGACGGACCTGGACATACGGAAAGGGTAAGTACAAACACATCTAAAACCACTCGCTAAAACAATTTAAAAGCCACCAACACACAAACAAATCTAAATGAACATATTGCACATTGAAATTGCACGCATTGATTAAATCTAATTTATGTTTCCCTTTTCCTCAGAGCCAAGCAGCCATCAATGATATGCTTGAAACAACATAAACAAGACAATAAATAAACAATAAATACTTTTAAAACCAATTGTGTGCAATTTCAGTGCAAACATACTTGTTTAAAATGCTGCTTTCCAGTGCTAAATATATAAGTTACAAGGTCTCAGTGAAAAAGCTAAGGTGCATGTACTTATACTTAACGACGTAACAAACAGTTGTTTGTTAATGAGGCAAAAATATATGCACAAAAGTTCCTTATTAACTTGCAATAAAAAAACTATTTATTTAATGTCACACAAATATACTGACGTAGTAAAATCCATATTGCTGCGACTCTTCAACACATTCAACATTCAGATTACCAGCAAATTAGAGAGCAGCATGAGGGTTGTTAATCATGTATTTAATGTCATAATAGTCTGCAAAAAATAAATACATGTAACTAGACAAAAACCTGGATTGTTTGGTAAATAAATACAGGCAGTGGTGCAGAAGTTTGATGTCCTCCTGTACCATTTCAATTATAGTAAAATTAAAGGAAATGATGAAGTTCTTGACTGTTGATTCTTAAAAAAAATTACTGCTGCTTTAAATATTTAAAAAGGATGTTGGTCATTGTCATTAAGCCTTTTCTTGATACCATATACCTCATAAAATACCAGACAGATCTCTGTCAACAGAAACATCCTCACTGTAGAGTATGTATAAACAGTGTGTGTACGTGTGTATGTGTGTGTGTGTGTGTGTGTGTGTGTGTGTGTGTGTGTGTGTATGTGTGTGTATGTGTGTGTATGTGTACTTCTTGTTGGCTCTGCATCGAGGTGAAGCTCAAACAGGTCTTCAGGAGGAAGTGGCTCTTTATTAGTTTCCAGCTCCCCCCTGGTGGGAGAAGGGAGGGAGATCTTTGGGAGGTCTGAGATTTTGTGATGTAACAGCAACACTAGAGCCTGCAGCATGTCCTCACTTTATGAGCTCAGAGATGTACTTACTTGAGGGTGTGCAGTTCACCTTGGGAAACTTCCAGGGACAGATTCAGGGCACGTGGTGAAAGAGAGAACAGGGAGATTTAAGGTGAGAGATTGTTGGGATGGCAGGGGAGATAAGTTTGCTCACACACAAACTGTCAGACAACTCAGACCCACAGTTTATTTTTTTTTTTTTCACATTATACAACATATTGCTAATTTGGGATAGTGAATATCACAACATTTACAAAATGTTGCTACTGGAAACGATCTATTCACCCAAACTTTTACAAGTTACTGTGAATTGAATCTCACAACCTGAATCAATCAATAATATAAAATGTTATACTTTTATTAATGAAAGTGTCATTATTCACATCTAATAGCCTATAACAACCTAAAGGTTTCTGTGTGGTTACAGCACTGATGTTCTTTATTTTCTATGGGATCACAGTAACAATAATATATAGATTTTGTGCACCTCTATAATAACATTACATATCATATTTACACACATTTGTACACCTCTTATCAGTCAGATTAGAGAATTAATTTTTCTACATGTCTTTCTCCAGTTTAATTACGGTAAAGACCCATATTGCATGTGTCCTGGTTGGTTACTGTATCACCATTATGTTTGTTGCAAATTCCAAAACCATCTAAAGAGCTACTGTTTGAAGGCACAATGAATTAATTGTGTTTTATTCCTGTACAATAGCATTTTTTTTTCAATTATGCATTACCTACTTTGTTTTAATAAAATGCTGAATCCCCCCCCCCAATTATTTTTTTTTGCTGAAGTTACAGTGTGTTCCATTCCCTATTATTAAAAATAGTTAGGACATTTCAATTAAAAATATGAGAATTTATATTTATAGCAAATACGTTTAAACGTAACTCCACAAAATACATTCACATAATTTCATATAATGTATGTTTAAACATAAACAGGCTTTCAAGAACCAGCATTTATTCATGTGTGATCTGAGATATGTCAGTCAGTGATCTTCTGAGCTGCTTTATCCTCACTAAGGTCATAGGGAGTACTGGAGCCTATCCCAGCTACCTATAGGCAAAGGCAGGGTTCACTCTGGAGGAGTTACCACTTCATTGCAGGGCTGCATGTAACGATGAAAAACCACTCACTGTCATATTCACATATATTGGTAATTTTAGTGTGAATTAACCAGTATTTATTATCCTTCATTCATTGAGCCCGCTTTATCCTCATTAAGGTCACATGGGTTGCTGGAGCCTATCCCAGCTAATTATGGGTTAAGCTGGGGTACACCCTGGACATGTCACCAGTTCATTGCAGAGACAAACAATCACTCTCACATCCACAACTATGGGCAATTTTTAGATTAACCTATCAGTGCATGTCATTGGATGGTGGGAGGAAGCCAGAGAGGACCACACAGACACAGAGAGAACATGTCAACTCCACACAGAAAGGTCCCACCCCCATCAATTGGTGTTGGAATCAAACCCAGGTGAGGAATAAGTGCTATCCACAGCAACACCATGTCCCCCCTCAAATTAATATTTTTTTATGGTGGGAGGAAGCCCAAAAAAATAATCATACAAGTACAAGGAGAACAAGCGATTTCTACACAGACAGATACCAGATTGGAATCAAACCAACCATGTCACCCCTATATATGTTATGTTATATCAGTAATAGTTTACCAAAGAGTTGACAGATGTTTACAGACCAAACGTATGCAAATATTTTTAAATATAATACTCATTGTCACTTCAATTAAAGACGGATTTGTACAATATCAAGCTTTTATGCTCTTTGAGTTGTATTAATTAAAGAACCATGGCAGGAGAAAATTAAAGAAAGTCAAGTCATGACGTAAGACCTCCAAGATGATTAGACTAACTTCATTTAATGACTGAGGATATGTTTATGGAATCGAAATGATTCATTTGTAAATTTGACCCATTTGGCTCATTTAAGTATATTGCAATGTTCTTGTGACAAACACCTGAAACAGCGGGTGGTGTTAAGGTAGATCACTATGCTTGTTCATATCTCTTCAAATGTAAACCCTGAATAGACAAAAACAAACAGTGGTTATAATGACAGTATTTATTATTCAGTTCGATACAACCTGAAGCATCACTGCCTAATTCTACCAGAGATTTCACTTTCAATCTTTAATTGTAAATGACTGAATAATCACTGCTCCTGTGCTTTCTGAAACAGATTAATTCACCAAAGTGCATATAAATGCACTGCAAATCTACTTCCACCTTGATGTAACCTTCAAGCCTTGCAGTAGCATCTAGGGGGGTTCTTGCCTGCAGGGTGTCACATTCTCAAACCTCCCTGAAAGAACACTGAAATTCTGCCATTGTGTCATAGCTGCCTGCCCACATGCCCACTGCACTATTTATACCACAGGAGCACAACTGGTGCTATAGGTACAGTTACAGTGGGGCACTTCAAACCCCAGCTGCCCGGCCTTAGCTAATAATACAATGCACTATACACACTACCTACACGTACGTCCACACAGACACACACACACACTACTGCATGTTCTACTGCTACTTTTGGCCTTCATCATCCTGCCTCAAAGTACTTCCTGTATCTATCACAGTGATGAGCAGCCACAGGCAGCCCTGACGTGCCCACCTCCCACACTGAATCGCCTGCCAACAAGCTCACACACACACACACACACACACACACACGTTACATCACAACTGAACTTGTCCCCATCCCAGTTTCAAATCATTATACACATAATCATTTGAGGGGACAGCAGACTGTGAAATCTGAGCCCTTGACTTTTGGATTTGCATTTTTATGAGCTAAATCCTCCATAGATGGCATTTTTCATTATTATTGGGAGTTTAATATTCAGGGGGATCTAATTGCAGAAATAGAATATAATTGTGCTTCCATTAGAGTATAATCATTGCAAAATAAACTATTGAATTTGTGTTAAATTAGAATTAGACCTTTATACCTTCAGAGGGACTGTCCCTTCCATCAGTGACATTACAAAAATCACATTTGTGTTTGTTTAGGCCACATTTCTTCTTTCATGTTTTATTGCAGGTTGTATTCAATATTAAATTTCACAAATATCTATCTATCTATCTATCTATCTATCTATCTATCTATCTATCTATCTATCTATCTATCTATCTATCTATCTATCTATCTATCTATCTATCTATCTATCTATCTATCTATCTATCTATCTATCTGTCTGTCTGTCTGTCTGTCTGTCTGTCTGTCTGTCTGTCTGTCTGTCTGTCTGTCTGTCTGCCTGCCTGCCTGCCTGCCTGCCTGCCTGCCTGCCTGCCTGTCTATCTATCGCTTGAAACAAAATAACTTTCTAATGGTTAAATGTTACTTCATTTTATCATACCTTGCATTTGTATCAGTGATTAGCAATAGCACTTAGTACATTATAGGCTAATTTGCTCTAGTATTCTTATAGGGGAAATTGATTCACTATAATGTAACCATTCTAATATGCAGACAATACCTAGCAGTAGCAACAGCAATAACATTACATTTCATACACAATATCCTCAGGAATTAATAAATTATTCTGATAATGCATTAGCATTAGACTTTAGCATTAGCATATTAGGAGCAGTGAGGTATGCAGAGGCTCCAGATCTACATCAGGCTTGTGGTCAGGTGCACCTGCAGGAGATTTAACCTACCTGTACCTGTTTTTATGGTCAGTGACAAAGTAGGATATGGAGGAAACATAACATGGAGAAAGGCCTTTTGGCTATGAGGTGGAACTTGTTTTCATGTTAGTAGCAGCCACTGTAGGAGAGGGTGAGGCAAGGGGAACTCAGCTGTTTACAACCCAGTCTCTTATTGCCAGACCTGTTTCCACACTATTAAAGCTCTGCCTGAACTGGTAATAGATCTGGCACTGCCCACTATTTGAGAATAGAGGTAAAAATTACTCAGGGTGTTTGGCTAGTTCTGGGGTGGAGCTAAGGACAAGATGCTGGAACAGTGCATGTGTAGAATAGTCCTGTGACAGTCAATGTTAAAATGACTGCATCACAACAAGAACAAATGACGCAAAAGAAGAAGCAGCTCAGTAGTTGAGGACCTTGACAGTGATAACGAGTTGGTAGCAGTTGGAAAATAATTTACATTTTACAACTGCTGTGGAAATGTTTAACCTTATTCTGCTAAAGTACATTCAGCAAGCTAGACTAGCTTCAAATTTAAATTTTACTACTACAAGGCACCAAATACTGTATATTACACATTCAACCATTCAAATTATTACATGTTTAATTTGTCTTGTTTTGTTTTGTTTTCAACATGTCGCAGCAGATAAATATAACAAAAGGTAGAAAACAAAAAGCCCTAGATGTTTTTCTGAGTGTTAGTATACTGTGTTTTGGTCTTAGATGGTGAGTTATTTCTTCTAAAAAACTACACTTTCAATTTCATTGTTCTGCATTAGTCACTGACAATGTAGACATTATGCTCTATTCTATTGTAAGTTAAAATTATATTAAATAAATAATTTTTAAAAAATTGTTTCCTGTGTTCCATTCATGATCCACTTTTAAGTAGATGTGGTGGATGGTAAGAGGTAAACATGATCAAATATATTGCTCTCTTTTGGCAGAGAAATTGCCAAAAAGAGACAGATTTATTCATCAGTATCTTTTAATGAATATACAGTAGATAGACCTGTATGCCCTTACTATGCTACCCAAGGTCTTAAATAACCGTCAGTCGACAATTACTCCTGAAAACATGACATTTGCCTTCTGTTATCAGCTCTGTCTGTTTCACAGTCAGCTGCCAAATCCACCTGCTTCGAACCTCATCCCAGTCAGCCGCTGTATATATACACAAAGTCACTTTCTCTCAGGCTGTCTTACAGTGTTTTGTGCCACCGTGTCGATCATTCCGGGCTAGTTATTTACATGTTACATACTATCAGGTTACCGTCCTCAGCTTTCGCCCCCAGACCTTTGCTTGTCGCCTGCCTTGTTGGAAAACTTTAGCTCTGTCCCTGACCTTGTCTGCTTCTGGCTCCTAAACCTCCCCTCATGTTCTGCATCTGAGTCCAAATATACAGTACAACCACAGAACAGTGCATATGATATATAAGCAATGGCACCTTAGACTATTACCTGAATTATGTTCAAGGTGGGATTAGCCTTGTTAAGATGATCATTTGTGCAAATCTTTTAAATGAGTATATTAAAATACCAGATTGATAAATAATATTAAGTTCTGACTGAACTGCTGGAACATCATCACATAAAGGTTTCCAACTATTGATTCCTGCAAAACTAATCGATTTCAGGAAATTGCTCCCACAATGATAACATTTAATTTAACATCAACAAATCGAAAAGGAGATTTGGTTTAAATTAAATTTCACTGTAAGCTCAAATGGCTTCATATAGATGATACCGTGGACACATAATCATTCTTTCCTCGTAACAATCCAGAGTTTCAAGAACTGCCTTCTCATTGTGCAAGAGCACTGGTATGTGTGTGTTGATGTGTGTGTGTGCCTCTGCACGGGTGGCGCAGCATTATCACTGGTGTTTTATTAGCATTAGAGCACAGTGCTTAGAACAAGCCGCAGTAACCTGATCCCAAAGGGAGATTGAGCTAAATGTCAGTGAGCCACCTTGAGCTCAGCGCTGCTACAACAGCACCACAGAGTCAAAGGGGAAACACACAGCAGGGCAGCTTAAACACGGACATTAGTCTGTAGGGGGTAAAAATAAGATTAAAAAAAGAAAGGAAACAGGAGGTGTGCCTGCTAAGAGACAAAATGATGGATAAAGAATGATGCACTGATGACAATACCCTCATTTTTATCACTACAAACTGACACCAATGGTATAACATGAAAATAAATAATAAAAGATCAAGTCTGTAACATACACACAATAAAACAATTAAACCTATACACTGTAAATTTTGCAGTGTTAAATCAACACTTAGAGAGTTTATTTAACTTCTTCTAGAGTGTATTTGGTCCCATTGTCTCCAAATTAACACTGCAAAATCTACAGTGTATGTTGTATATGTTGTTAATTTGTGTACCTATCAATACAAAATGCCAAATAATTCTAACAGAATTACAATTGAATAACTAACATGATTCAGTTTAAGCCCAGTTTCAATTCAATCTACTATGAACACACCAGATAAAACAGATCATTAGAAGTTACAAGAATATCACCATATCTCAGCCAGAGGTTAGACTTTAATTTATTTCATATCATTTCAGAAAACAGCGATCCAACAGTGTCACAGAATGTATTTACTATTGACCCATAATAATGGGTCACCCACAGTGCAATGATGTTGATTCCTTACTTAGTGGACAACTTACCTAATATGAAACGACATCCTATATGTCACTAAAACATCATGAGCATAAAATTTAAATGCTTACTGTCAAATGTTCATGGAGGTGTAAACAACTCCCATCATCCAACAGCAATTCACAATATCATCACACACTAAGATCTGACAGATCAGAGTAAAAACATCACACAAATATGAACGTACATATATGTATATATTGTAACAACTGATAATATTAGCAGTTTTTCTCACATATGAACTAAAGCATGAGTGCTCAATCTTGGATCTCGAGAGCTACTATCCTGCATGTTTTAGATGTATCCCTCTTCAAACACACCTGATTCAAATGATAAACCTCTCAGCACGCTCTGCGGAAGACTGATAATGACCGTCAGGTGTGTTGGAAGAAGGATACATCTAAAACATGCCCATGAACTAAAGTGTATATTGGATGACCAACAAAAAATGACAAGCATTTGTCTCTCTCTCTCTCTCTCTCTCTCTCTCTCTCTCTCTCTCTCTCTCTCTCTCTCTCTCTCTCACTCTCTCTCTCACTCTCTCTCTCTCTCTCTCTCTCTCAATTTACTGCGTTTTTAGTTCTGTCATGTGATATACAATACAAGTTAAAAATCACAATCACCCTATATTGAATGTTAAGACAAAACACCTGCTCTTCATTCTAATTTTGTAGACCAATAATTAGCAGTCGTGCTGTTTTCTACAAATAATACTGTTTCTCCTAAACTAATACATGTAATTCCCAGCAATAAATGCACTCAAGTGAATGAAATGCAAAACCTCCATTCATGAAGGAGGACAAATAGTAAAGTTGGAACTTCCCCCTTTTTTCTGCTCACCAAGTGATGAAGAGTGTGCACGTGTTTTTCTGTGTCCCACCGATGATTTATCTTAACATTACAGATTTTTTTAATTCCCTCAAAAAAATAAAAAATAAACTCTTAAATTGAATGTGTCACAACAGGTCTGAAGGTGACTTGAAAGACATGTTTGAGGTGTTAACAGTTTTATTTCTTGAAAATGTTGCATGTTGTGCCTTCACCTCCAAAGACTTGCACATGTTCTTATTAATGTCCCCTACCTCTCATTCACAAAGTGTCACCATGATATCGCCCCCTCCTCATTGTCCTGACCATGCATGCTGCACATCTTATTTACAGCATGCTCTGCACTAGACCCCTCTGCAGTTGTTGCCCTCTCCCACTCCCCCCACTGCCTATTCTTTAACATGGGGCCTTCCCTGCCCACCTATTTGTGACGTTCTCAGCCAATGAGGGGTGGGTGCATGGTGGACAAGCACCAATGAGACCACTTTTTCATCTGTATAAAACTTTTCAGGAGAGTTTGCCGGGTTGCACTTTCTGTCAGTCCAGGGCTCAGAGAGGAGAGCACCAGCTCAGAGAGAGGGGGTAGAGAGAGCAAGTGTGAACACAGGGGGGTTGCCAGGTTTTAATCCCAATCCCACACATCAAGAAAGTGGTGGGTAAACAAATCTTTAGTCACATCATTATTTTAACTGAGCTCAGACTGGTGCATGTGTTCATCTAAGTATGTGTTTTGTTTTGTTTTATCCCTCTATTCTGAAGCCTCTCCGTTTTAGTGAAGATGGAGAACGCACACATCAAAGAGTCACCGGACGTTCTGTCCTACTTTGGCGTGACTGAAGAAACAGGCCTCTCACCTGAGCAGGTTAAGAAGAACCAGGAAAAGTATGGCTTCAACGGTGAGGAAGAAATGAAAGGATGGATGAAAAGTCAGAGGATAAGAAAGTCCAGGAGGAGAAATGTTGGATTTGACTTTGAGAAAAAGACAAGAGCAGGGACACAGTTGTGAAAGTTTGACAAATATAACATCTTTTAGATGGAGATAGATGAAGAGACATTGCGTTTGTTTCTTTACAGTTAATCCATTTAAGGAAAACGAGGCAGTGGTGTTTCTGCAGGTGCATTAGTTTCAAGATTCTTATCGTGCTGTAATTGGTTTTAGATGATTTTTGTTCTGTGTAACTTAAACATTAACCTTTTGTTTTAACATTTGAATATTTAATCCATTATTTAAGATGGCAAAAGCATACAGTTAACAAATACCCTTGATGATTCCTGTGTATTTGGCTCTGAAGTTTACACACTTAAACATGACCGAAGAAGACTTGCAACAATGTATCGAAAGAGTTTATAATATAATTAATGTTTGCTTCATACAAAACATTACATCTAGTGTCTACTTTACAAAAAAAAGCTTTTGATTGCAGTCATTTCCATTCAAACACAGTGTGGGTCAGCTTTATTTGGGGTGCTGCATCTCATCTGCCAAGTGGATGTTGACAGAGTAGCATCAAACAAGAATAACAGAGTAATTAAGGTCATGGTAAAGGTGAAGACACTATATTTGAGTTGAACTGGTCATAAATTGGCACCAGTACAAGTTGGTCTTAAAAAAAAAAAAAACACAAAAAAAAACAGCTGCTACTTACCATTAATTAAGTACATAGTTCAGAGATGAGTGTTAAAAGGCAGATCCAGTATAATTCATGTAGAAAATGTTTATTGGAAAGTGGAGTTTAATTTTTATTTTTTTTTTGTCTCTCTGTAATGACATTAATTCACTGCTTTTAGTCAGTTTGAATAGATTATGGGTTCAAACAGTGCTTCTCTCACTGATCTTAAAATAGAATAGTTAATGTGGTGTGTAGCTGTTTGGTGCTAATGTGTTGTTTTTCTGTCTTTTTCCTCAGAGCTACCGGCAGAGGAGGGTGAGTCTACTTGAAACACCTGCTTTTCAGTGATTCATCTTTAAATTGCATGTCCTGTTTGTTGATCTGTGAGCATCTTTTAACGTCATGCCACTCACGGACACATCTGTTCCTCTTGCTTCCTACGATGACAAGTCACACAGCCATTTACTTTACACCTGTCATTGGCTACTAGCTCTGTCCAATGGGGTTCCACAGGCCTGAAGATAGACACTGACCCAAACTAATAATATGTTCACACCATAACCACCTCAAGGAAACAGTTGATCTGAGTCCATTTATTTTATTTGACTGGGAAGAGTTGGATATTTACCTCCTGTCTCTCAGCAGTGGACTGATTGTACCATTAGGTTTACAGCAGTCAGTTATAAAAAGAAAAAAGAAACAAGAAAAAAAACATAGGGAAATTTTCAATTAGATGCATTTGAAAGACACCATTGTATTATTTACCCAGAAGCAGAGGAAGAAATTATAAATTATTACTATAAGTTATCTTTTCTTTGCAGTTTAACTACTCATTTGAGATAGTACTTAATATGAATTGGATAAAGAACCCTGATGAATTATATAATTTATTATTTCTACAAACCTGACACCCATTATACAGCCATTATACATCCCATAATCAGCTTAGTCCAAGAACAAGATAAAATTATATCAACCTGTGTGAAGTATGGAGGAGTTTATTTATCATATATATGCATTAATGTGCAGATGGATGTCATTTAAGGAAAGAAATTATTAATTTGTTAAATATTCGTCCTTTGCTTTATCTCTAACTGTGCATGCAGAAGTAACCTACACACAGTGTGAAGAGTGAGTATATGAGATTGTGTGTTTTGTTTCATCAGGAAAGAGTATCTGGGAGCTGGTGGCAGAACAGTTTGAGGACCTCTTGGTCAGGATCTTACTGCTGGCCGCTTGCATCTCCTTTGTGAGTTTGTTTACTTTGTCTTTGTTGTAATGAAGCACATTTTTATTCCTAACATTCACTAAATACTGTTTAAATACACTGTTGCACATAAAGTCAGAATAATTTTATTGCCGTACACTATGTGCAAAAACTATGTACTGAATAAATAAGTACCCAGTTACAGTTTATCTACAATAATAATAATAATAATAATAATAATAATAATAATAATAATAGTAATAATAATAATGACATTGTTAAATTAATCTCATGAGAAGAAATAAACTACGTTATTACAACTGTATGAGAAACAGTGTAAGATGAACAGTTCAGATAGAAGATGGTGGCCATATAAAAAAACACTGAGTGAACGTGTATAAATGTATAAATGGAACATTAATAAGAATAAAAAAATAAAAATTTAAAAAATGGTTTCAAATTTTGTTTATCTGTAGCAGCCCAAATGCTTTATGCCTTATTAATGGTGCTGAAACAAATTAATAGGAACAAAAATATTGATGATTTAAAAACATCAAAAGGAAGTGACAGTTCAGAGCAGGAAAGATGCGAAAAGGACATTGGAGCTGCATCTTCTTCAGCCACTTGCCTATTTTCTTTGTGATTACACACAAACTGAGGCCGACAAACACAGCGTGTACATCACCAGGTTATTAAATTACATTTGGACCCATGTCCTCACTCATTTACACAAGGAATCCCTGTCTCTCTCCCTCCTTCCCTCTCTGTCACTCTCACCAAAACTGTTTTGTGGAGAGAAAGCTGGACACATTGTCTTAATCCTCCATCTCTGCCCTCTGGCCTCTTTGTACAGCTGTCACTATGGCCTTAGAAGGCCTGACGGCTGTGCGTGTGGTGCTTGTATATACGTGTGTGTGTGTGTGTGTGTGTGTGTGTGTGTGTGTGTGTGTGTGTGTGTGTGTGTGTGGAATAGAGAGAACAAGATAAAGAGAAAGAAAAGTAAGAGAGTATGTATATCTGTGTGTGTGCACATATGCATGGTGGGAGCTTTATTTTAAGAAAGTCTCAAGCCAGGGCGAGAAACTGTATCCTTGGACAAAGGTCAGAGATGGAAGGAACGAGAGATGGCTTGCAGCAGCAGGAGAGAGTGAATGACACAGAGAAAGGGCGGGGGGGGAATCAGGGATTGGGTTGCACAATGGCATTGTTTGTTACAATGACAAACGAGAGGAATAGATTCAGAGTTGTATATGGTTTCTAAAAGAGAGAACACTAAATACTGCAAATACACGGCCATCCTATTCATACACACAGGAATGTTGTACCACTGCGATGTGCTGACAGGCTCTGACGCTCATTCTGGAGATCGATTGTGTCTTTGAAGAGAAGTAGGGTGAAGACAGACTGGAGAGAGTGAGCAATAGGTTTTATTTTTGGAAAAGATGTGTGTGATATAAAACAGGCTGGAGATGCAGCAGAGATTATTATTATTACAATAAGTGCAAAGTCAAATGCTACAGCAGAAAGATGGCGGTTCTTCTTCTCTCCCTTCCTGTCTGTGCTCCGCTGGCCTGCAGCTAATCTGTGTCAATGTCAACACAAAGCCTTTCCGAAACAGTCCTTTGTTAGTAACATGGGACTCCCACTCACAAGGGTGCACACGTGTTAGCATATAGGTCCTGGAAAGCAGTCACATGTAAAGATATACAGGAATGATTTCACACAGAGGATGACATAAGGGCTATGAATGAATGTAAATGTCACCTGAGCCTATAATACATCTGAACTGTCACATAAAGTTCACACCAGTAAGTGGTGGTCAAGCTGAGAAACAGGTGCATGGAGGTGCAACAATTCTCATTTCTATTTTATTTTATTTTATTTTTTTTAAATCTTCATATCATGTTTAACATTGCTTTAACTTGCAATTTGTTATTTAAGTCACAAAATTATTAAAGTCATCTTCAATGATTAAAAAAAAAATACGTCAATGGCTTTTAATAGATCAAATCAGTTCTTTTCTCATGTCAGCTACATGTGTAGTTGCAAGATATTATAGAGCATAAACTATAGAAAAAAACTATAAAACAGATTCAATACCAAGAAGATGATTAAATAAAAAAAGGTTTTAGATGTTTAATCAGTGCAAATACACATTTACAAACAGGTCACATGATGCTCTTTCAAGTTTAAGCTGTATCTACCTGCTGCCTCTTGGCCAGATCATTATTGTAAATGACAACTGGTTCACATTTGACCTGTTAGTATAAAGGTTAAATTCAGTAAATGTAATTAAGGAATAAAACTTTCACTATCAAAACTATCGAGATTAACTAAAAGACTGAAAAGTGTGTTTTTGTCATTTTAAGTTCAATATATTTAGAGTGTAGACTCTATAATTTTGGGCTGTTCTAAATAATTTTCTAATCTGTTGTAAAGAAAACCTTTCAAACAAAGACTTTCCATATTTTCTTCAGGTGCTGGCCTGGTTTGAAGAAGGAGAGGAAACTGTCACTGCCTTCGTCGAACCCTTTGTCATCCTCCTCATCCTCATTGCAAATGCTGTGGTCGGAGTGTGGCAGGTCAGTGAGGCGACACACAGACAAACACACAGCAACAATTGCACTCACAAGGACACATACCTGCTCCCGAATGCTGTCTTTTACACACACCTAAATAGACTCTTATACTTAGTAACAGTCACACACAATAAATCACTGAGTGACCTGTTCAGGTCGCAGTCTGTGTCCTTTATGGTGACCACACGCTCCTTCCAGAGTTCAAGGGAAGCTAGATTGAGCTGCATGACGTCAGTGAGAGGTGAAAAGGTGAAGGGTTAAGCCAATAGGGTGAGGGGGAGCGAAGGGGACAGGGGAGATGACAGACTGGGACCGGTCCTGCCTTGAAGGCTCAAAATGCAGCCTGCTTCATTACGATCCACACTGTGCAATCCACAGTAAAAATACAGTGGGATGATCAGGTTACCACACGCCTGGGGTCTGTTGGTGTGTGTTTGTGTATGCATGTGCGTGATAGGGGGGTTCATATCAACCCTGTGGCAGTCATTTGGAAACTATGCACAAGGATTCACACATGGGGGGTACCAGGGAGAATGGAGAGAGGGAGGGCGGCTGGCATAAGTTGGGCTTTACACTTTGAGGCAGTCAGGGGTAGCCTTGGAAGGAGGTACAGGCCCAACATCAGCTTATTCTACTTGTCTGATCAACCTGTTGTTCTGCCAGAGGAAGGATACTCAACATGCACTGCCTGATGGCCAGAGACCATTTAATAAACAATATTCATATGATGAAAGAATATACATCATGCATACATTGGCACAGTCCTGTATGACAAAGCAGGTATTTTACCACATGTTAAATTTAGCTGTAGCTTTCAAATGATTAGCTTCACATTATGTAGCCCTGAACTGGAGGCTGCACTTCATTGTAAATGTTTTCACCAACTACATCAACATCAACGACAGTGATGCATTGGCAGGATGATATTATGAGTAAACTGTATCAAATCACTGTATATTAATACATATTCATGCTGGTTTTTCAACAAAAACCCTGCCCCTTGTATGTATTTTGCCCATTGGGCCGTTAGTTAGGCATGGCTCATGGACATTTTTTCGGGGTGTTTTTTTCCCGCCGGTTCTAGGGGATTCGCTGACATGTCTTTTGTTCGTGCTGTTGGAATGATGGCTGCCTCCTCCTTTTTTTTGTCGTCACCTGTTTCACTTCTGTTGGTGGCGCAGTGGGCGAGGGGACTCACGGGACAGCAGTGGTTCTGTCCTTTACGCGTGTATGGTTAGAACACTGTGATGAATGAGGGTCAAAGGCTCATGAAAAGCATTGTGGGTAGCTACCTCATAGCCAATGGGATGCTAGTACAGTACATACATGATGTAGTTATGTACAGTATGTACAGTAAGGTACATAGTATTTATGTGTCAGGGATTTCAGTTTACTTTCGTGAATTGAATTTTCTTTCGTGTTCAGACACGAAAAACTGAGGTAAAGGTTTGTCGTTACTTGGATTATTCGTTAGCTATAGGTATTTTGTAAGTAGAGGTACCACTGTATTATTCAGGTTATCATGTTCACATAAAGGACATCTGGCAGAGGAGGTGGGAGCACAAAAATAATATCCCCAAAACACCATTCAGGGATATAATTAACCCTAAAGATGAATGCAATATTAGTCATAATATAAAATTAGAGCTGTCAAAATTAACACATGAACACGGATTAATCCATCATCATAATTAATCTGATTAAAAATGTTTAAGACAATTTAATGGAACAGTTGTTTCAGGTTGTTTGGTTAAAACAGTTAGAGCTGTTGAATAAACACGTGCATTGCATATATATTCATAATTTTAGTAGATTTCAGCATGTTTTCTTTTATTCACTTCTTTCTTGAATCTTTTTGATCATGCAAAATCAAACTCAATTAGTACAGATGACAAATTAATATTTGCCAATGATTAATCAAAATTAATCTTCAGCAATCTGAATCTGATTTAAAATTTATTCATTTGACAGCCCTAAAAAAATGGCCTCCTGTTAATAATGACACAACTTAATTTAATATTTCCCAATATTTTAGTCTATATAGTATAATAATATATTTCTGTATTGGTGTACATTTGTTTAGAAGTTATACTGTATGTGGGCAGAGAATGAGATTATATATGCCATTGTATTTGCTATGCTGAAGTAAATAAATCTAGACTTATATTACTCTTAATCTTTTATTTATACTTTACTACTTAACATTGTACTGCTACATGCCACCTCTTTTGTTAAGGTCACTTACATGTCTTGCTCTTACGAATGATTTCTCCTTTATTTATATTATTTTGTTGAGGTGACAGCATAACATTGTTGAAATGTAGTGTAATTGTAAAAACTAAAATGACCATTTGTTCTGTTTTTTTCCAACAGGAGCGTAATGCAGAGAGTGCTATTGAGGCTCTGAAGGAATATGAGCCGGAAATGGGGAAAGTTTACCGGGCAGACAGGAAGAGCGTGCAGAGGATCAAGGCCAGGGAAATTGTTCCTGGTGATGTGGTGGAAGTTTCTGGTAAGAATCATGATCGCTGTTTTACGTGCAAGTGTAATATCAGACGTTCGAATAAGAGTAGAGTATGTGGCCTTGACGAGACCACTGTTCCATTCCAGTTTTATTTATAGAACACAAATTTAAACAACCACAAATGTTTCCAAAGTGCTATACAATAAAATAAAAACAATATAATAAAAGCTAAAAGTGCCAAAATAAAATCACATTGAAACATAAATAAATGAATAAACTGTCCACCCCAGATCTTTGCATATAAAATCTCATATCTTGTGTGATGTAAAAAACCAGGGAGAAGCGGTCGGGTTTTAACACTGTTATTGTATGAGAAATATTGTTAAATATTTTTTTTAAAAAAGGTGATGGGACACACATCCACTCATGTAGATGGTGTGCAGGTGCAGGATCTCGAAGAAACAGTAAATGAATGAGTGAAAAAGGTCATAACAACCTTTGAGCTCCTCAAAATAGTTTTAATTATCACCAATGTTGTTAAATTGAATTAAAATTTAAACCCCCAAAAGAAATAATGCAACAATACAACATAAAGAAATGATTGCAGATGAAAAGAGCTTTGTTGTTTGGATTGGTTAATAATGGATAAAATTGTATTTCACAAGATGACTGGATTTGTAAATTATGCATTTTTGAACTTTTGTAAATCAAGCCTTTACTAAACTGAATAATGCAACACTTAATACAAAACTAAAGTAAAACTAAATTCTCAAAACCATTGTAATACTAACACTACAGATGCACATATATGTATACTTAACCATCTTAAAAGACCAAATATAAATGAATAAATATCTAAAACTATGATAATAAAACTGGTCAAACTAGGTGTAAAATCAGCCAAATACTGGGTAGACAGTAAAACTGTGACTGAAACAAGCTGAGAGAAGAATGTTTCTGCATCTAGCTCTTTCTAATAAGGAATAATAATATGCAGATCTAATGCATGTGCAATTCAGTCCTATAAAGATGAATGACAGTCACTACTTCGCCTGAGTCCTACAGCGACCAGACTTCCCTGTGTTCATATGCTGCACGTGTCTGTTAAAGTACACGGTCCTGATGTCCTTGAGAATGAACGTGGACCCCTTTTAAGGCAGTCCTAGGGTAAAGAGGGTGGAGGAGGAGTGAAGGAACTTGCCGTGGGAAGAAAAAAAACAAGCTTGAGTATAAATACACTTAATATCGACTGCCGTTCCCGCTCCTCTCGGCTTGTCCCTCTGTTTGCTGTACACCTGTTCATTTCATTTCATGGTGTCCCCAAGGTCTCCCTCTCCCTCTGACTCTGACTGTGGTATCGGTTTTCAACAACAACACTATCCATCCAGAGTGCTAAAACCAGACAATCAGCCACACACACCCCCTTCAGCCCCCCACACTATGCAGCTGTAATGTTCAAGTCAGACTGATATAAAGTCATTTATACTCTTATTAGAATCTTATTGAGCTCTAATTGTGCATTTCTCTTGGTTTAGTCGGTGACAAAGTGCCAGCTGACATCAGGATTGTCTCCATCAAATCAACAACTCTGCGTGTGGACCAGTCCATTCTTACTGGTAGGTGTTACTGACAGATTTAAAGACAAAAACACACACAAAACAATGTCCTCTTTGCACTTCTGACCCTGATGTGTGTCTTCCAGGTGAGTCTGTCAGTGTGATCAAGCACACCGATGCTGTCCCCGACCCCCGTGCCGTCAACCAGGACAAGAAGAACATGTTGTTCTCTGTGAGTCAAACCTTTAAGGACAAAATGACATTAATACAGTGTCACAAATATTGAATAAGTTAAGAAGCTGACATAATGTACAATATCATGTTCTTATCTGCCATTCTCCTCCATCATAAGCCATCCGAGCTCCTTCTTCCTTTACGTTTTCTATTTATAACTTATTTCTAAATAAACACTTTCCTATAACACTTTAGATCAGCACAGTTAGGAATTTATTGGCCATATACAATATATTCATAATAATGGTGCATCAGTTCAAACACTGTAGGAGAATTAGGGAATAAAATGATAATTATATAAGAAATAATAATATAAGTTAAGATACAAATTGTGATCCTAGATCCTTGACCAAATGATCATATAGACTACATGGAAAAAAGAATTTGGGAAACATTTACCTTCAGTCTTTCATTGTAACCAGGATGATAAAATACTGACAAATTTATTATTAAGAAATATTGCCATTAATGTTCCCATTTTTCCCAGTTCATTTAATTTGCACTTGCACCTAAAGTTTGCCTTTAATTACTTTTACTCAATATTTTTGTGATATTTTTTGTGTAAATATTCTGCCTCTAGACTTCTGAAATATCTGATAAATAACCATTTTAAGCCACATTGTAGCTATCTGGTTATTTCAATTCTCACTCCAAAACAAAAATCATTCCCTAAATGTATTTACGACAAATTACATAAATGTTTTCATCTTAATAATATTTCATAACAATGGGAATGGAAATTCTTACAAACAGTAGATATGATGTTTCCCAATTACTTTTTTTTTTTTTTTTATTTTGTGTAGTTTGGACAAATTTTGAAGTAATCTGGAGAAGTCAACTTTACATATGATTTTATTCTACAAAAAAACCATAGGTTTCAAGCAATAGATTACACTACAGTTACTATAACTCCTTTTAAAGGTGCAGTACTTCATAAATAACTGCTAGGTGGTTCACTTTAGAACAAAACTTGATGTAGATGTGAATGTAGTCATACATATTATATGTCTCAGCTGCTATTCACTATGGTTGACTCTCATTTTATGCCTGTGTACAATGTATAAATATCCCACTATGTGTTCTATTATAACACATAAAGGGTCCAAATTAAATGCAAAATTACAGCTTAGTACATAATGTATACAGGAGTTCCTTACATGTGTAATATTCCAGATTGTTAAAACCTTACAGCAAAAACTACATGTTTTTCCTTTGCACAAACAGAAGAGTATTCAGCTATTACAAGATCATATAGTGTACATTTAGTCTGTTGTTATTTGAATACAGTTTTTGTTTCATGAAAGTCAAAAGTACCAAAACCCCCAGTGCCATGACCCCCTAATTTACATCTGTGAGAAAAGTAACCAACCAAAGGTTGAAGTAAATATTTTTAGGGTTACAATGAATTTTCACCTTCTTTATCTTTTTAGGGTACTAACATTGCTGCTGGAAAGGCCACTGGTATTGTTGTCGCAACTGGAGTCTCCACTGAGATTGGTAAGATTCGTGACCAGATGGCAGCCACTGAGCAGGAGAAGACACCCCTGCAGCAGAAATTGGATGAATTCGGAGAGCAGTTGTCCAAGGTGAGCGACACCAACATACATTGTTAGTTGTTTTTTTTTATTTCATTTTACTTTATTTTCATGCTGGGACCATTTGTAGACTTAACGGATTGTGTCTGTCTGTCTTTAAGGTCATCTCCCTTATCTGTGTGGCTGTGTGGATAATCAACATTGGCCATTTCAATGACCCTGTCCATGGAGGTTCCTGGTTCCGTGGTGCCATCTACTATTTCAAGATTGCTGTGGCTCTGGCTGTGGCTGCCATCCCTGAAGGTAAGCCCCTGGGATCAACTTCCATTTGGTTGCCCAAGAAGATTATCATATCTAAGATTAATTTACTGAAGTGGGTCTGTGGGACGCTACAGCCACCAACTCATTCATTTTTAGCAGAGTGCTGTCAGTTTGTGATCAATGATTTTTAATATTGCACAATTCTATATAGTTCTGGAACATCAAGGACATAGTGTAAATAGCAGATGTTTTTCCCCCATAGTTTGATTTATCCTTTTTTTTTTTTAAATGTTGCTGTTGCGGATTTGTGTTTTAAAATACATACCATGGAAGGGGCAAATCACTTCCTCATTAATAATGTACTGGGTTTAGTTGTATCTTTACGCTACACTCAACTTAAAACTGATTTATAAATGTAATTTTTGCTGAAATAACAAGACAATACATCTGATTACAAATAATGGATAGACAGTATCAGAGGCAGATGGTAGTAATATTGATACCTAGGCTGAGGCTTTATTCACACAGATGAAACTACTATAGGTAGAAATTGCTGTACGCTTGAATCATATTATATATATATATATATATATATATATATATATATATATATATATATATATATATATATATATATATATATATATATATTTTTTTTTTTTTTTTTTTTTTTTAATAATTTTTTTATATAGGCTGCAGTGAAATAGTCATGTAAATTAGAATTAAATGCATGACTCTTAATGTTTAATTGCCTGAAACAGTAGTTAATGCATGTAATTCCAGATCTAAGTACACACATAGCCTTCTTTGCTATTGGTTGCATAAAGCCCACCCCCTGCCACCAAGACAGACCAAGACAGTTATAGCCTGTCACATTGCAGTCAGCTACAAACTGTGCCAACATCCATCACAGATTACTGTCTGCTGATGGCAAAAGAACATCATCATCTGCAAACACAGATGGTACAATAATGTCACGTAGCTGGACTCTCTCCAGTGCGTCACCAGACCAATGACATAAATCTTACTCTGTGAAAAAATTAGTCAGTGCAGCTACTTCAACACCAAGACCTTAGAGAACAAACGTTTGAATGGACTCCAGCTGGTGTGTTACAGCCTCCACTATTATTAAAGTTGAACCAACACGTTCAATCATTGTTTTTGGATTTCTTGTACTGCTTTCCAGTCTGTCCTTAAGTACGCCATAGTTTCCTTCACTCCCTGCGCTCTGTCTCATGTCAGGCCTGCCCGCTGTGATCACTACCTGTCTGGCTCTGGGAACACGTCGTATGGCCAAGAAGAACGCCATCGTCAGAAGTCTGCCCTCTGTGGAGACCCTGGGATGCACTTCAGTCATCTGCTCTGACAAGACTGGTACCCTCACAACCAACCAGATGTGTGTGACCAAGGTATGTTCAGTCACACACATGTGCATGTAATTATGCACATTTATTGTTTTATGTCAATGAAATACAGCGAGGGCTCTAAATTATGTTTTTGTCATATTCTTTGTAGATGTTCATCATTGATAAAGTGGAAGGTGACGCTGTTGCCCTTGGTCAGTTTGACATCTCAGGCTCTAAGTACACCCCTGAAGGAGAAGTGTGAGTGTAAACACAAAATTTACATGATGATAAATAGAAAAATTAGTCACAGAAAAAAAAACACTCATTTTTATTATTTTTTTTTAATCCTTTTTGGGCAGGTCAAGGAATGGTAGCCTTGTAAAGTGCGGCCAGTTTGATGGACTGGTTGAAGTGGCCACCATCTGTGCCTTGTGCAATGACTCGTCTCTGGACTACAATGAGGTTTACAAAGCATCCAGTACATTTTAGGTTCATGATGTTTACGCGAGATATCCTCAGAGTATCTCTGAAACTGTCATGTTTTCTTGTAGTCCAAGGGTATTTATGAGAAAGTGGGTGAGGCCACTGAAACAGCTCTATCCTGCTTGGTGGAAAAGATGAATGTGTTCAACACTGAAGTGCGTGGCCTGTCAAAGGTGGAAAGAGCAAACGCCTGCTGTGCTGTAAGTGCATTTTGGAGTGTGTCATCCACTGTGACAGAGATTACAGGCCTGTGTGTTTACATTTGTCATGCAAACTGACAGTTAAACCTGCTTTAGATTTGAGCTTCTTTTTTTTTACCTTCTTTCCCTTGAATTTCTTGCAGGTGATCAAGCAGCTGATGAAGAAAGAATTCACCCTGGAGTTTTCCAGAGACAGGAAGTCAATGTCTGTTTACTGCTCTCCTGCCAAGTCTGCTAAAGCTCCTGTTGGAAACAAGATGTTTGTTAAAGTGAGTATTTTAAGGTATTTCATTGAGTTTGTAGAGGCTTTATATGACAAATGATAGCATTATAATAAAACTATCACAACAGATTAAGCAGCTTAATTCATCCTATATTAGTAATGATGATTATATTACGTGTATCCTCAGGGTGCTCCAGAGGGTGTGATTGACCGTTGTGCATATGTTCGTGTGGGGACCAACCGTGTTCCCTTGACTGGCCCCATCAAAGATCACATCATGTCAGTCATCAAGGAGTGGGGTACTGGACGTGACACCCTCCGTTGTTTGGCACTGGCCACCTGTGATACTCCACTGAGAAAAGAAGAGATGAACCTGGAAGACTCAACCAAATTTGCCGAATATGAGGTGGGAATTGGGGACAATCACAAAAAACTTCTAATTATGCAGATATGCCTCTTTGCCCTGTGACAATATATCTTTAAAATGTGGAAGTGTTACAGTTAACAGAGAAATTCTGCAATACTTTAGTTTGTTCCTTGCAGGGAATATTGTTCTTCTGTGGAAGACTTGAGTAGTAATCATTTAAGGTATATTATAATTCATGACGATATGTACATAAAAATAGATAAAGGAAAAAATAATAATAATAATAATAATAATTTAAAAGCTCTGCATTTCAGCTTGCTAATTGTCATGTAATTTATTTCCATACATTGGTTTTCTTTCATATAGTAACAATCCATGTCACATGCTACAAACATGTTTGTTCAGTTTTGGGATGCACCCATGCCAAAAATGACCAGACAAAGTCAATCACTGCCTATTTACTACCACTGAATTTTCTGAACATACATGAAACATGTCTATATTTACATGCTGAGCAAATATTTGTTGCTTTTCTTACCTGCAGACTGACTTGACTTTTGTCGGCTGCGTTGGCATGCTCGACCCCCCTCGTAAGGAAGTCATGAGCTCCATTGAGTTGTGCAGAGCTGCTGGCATCCGTGTCATTATGATCACTGGTCAGTGCAAACATTTCAGCACTTAACCTTTCTAGAAATGAAGCAAATACTGAGCACTGAAGTATGTCTTTGTGTCTCCAGGTGACAACAAGGGCACAGCGGTCGCCATCTGCCGTCGTATTGGTATCTTCAGTGAGGATGAGGATGTCACTGGCAAGGCCTTCACTGGTCGTGAGTTTGATGATCTTGCTCCTTATGAACAGAAGAGCGCAGTCAGAAAGGCTTGCTGCTTCGCCCGTGTGGAACCGTCCCACAAATCTAAGATCGTTGAGTTCCTGCAAGGCTTTGATGAGATTACTGCCATGGTGAGACGGGGAAATAATTTATCATTTACTCACGGTGATTAGAAATATTATCATTATCACTTCATTCATCTCTCTCTTCTCTCTTCCCATTACCAGACTGGTGATGGAGTCAATGATGCCCCTGCCTTGAAAAAGGCAGAAATTGGCATCGCCATGGGCTCTGGCACTGCCGTTGCCAAGTCTGCCTCTGAGATGGTCCTGGCTGACGACAACTTCTCTTCCATTGTGTCTGCTGTTGAGGAAGGCAGAGCCATTTACAACAACATGAAGCAGTTTATCCGCTACCTCATCTCCTCTAATGTCGGTGAGGTCGTCTGGTGAGTGTGAGTGTGTTGTACTTATGTAGACGGAGGTGAGGTGTGATCATGAGTAACTTTACCTGAAAATAGTGTTGGGGAGTTACATGGAACTGCAAGATAAATACAGTCTGTATAGTTATGACTGAGAAAACAGCATATAGCCTAATAAGATTATAGTTATTAATCCATCAAGGAATGGCAGAGTTATGTTTTTGCAAGTGTTTATCTGTTTGTGTGTTTGTGTTGGGGGGGGGCACGTGTGTGTGTTTCATAGCAAGACAACTCAAAAAATGATGGATGGATTTGGCTGAAATTTTCATACACAAGAAACACATGATTACATTATAGTGGTGATCAGTGTCTGTGTGTGTGTGTGTGTGTGTGTGGGGGGGGGGGGTAATACACATGTGCCTTTGAGGGGGAGGGCTCATTTGCTTTGGCAGAGTTTTTGAAGTTACTAATATGGTTGCAAAGGGGTTACCTCTGAATACAGCTTTTTCTAATCACTCAGATTTATTTTAGTGCTGTACAGTCAACAATTCCCTTCACATGAATGTAGAAAACATCTAAAAGTTGATGCTTTTGGGATTGTCTCACATGTTGATTAATTGTTAGAAAATGATTGTAACAAGCTAAATTATTTGGTGCAGGAATCAAAATATTTACATTTTTAATAAGGTTATTTTTAATTCTATCCAATTACGCAAAATCAGTGATGATGAGCAGGAACAAAGAGAAAAAAATATATCCTCTTTGGTTGATCACTGTGATGACAAGGTTTCAAATGTATTTTTTTTTCCATCAGAAGCCTCAGGCTAAAATGCTTGGTATAATGACAACAGTAATTCAGGAGCAAATAGGCCTTTTCCACAACTCACACTTCAGCCTGTCAGTGGACCAACAACACATGTGTAATTAATAACATTAAGGGTGTTTTTGTTTTTGTTTTTTTTACTTATCTGACAGGTGCACAATACTGCCACTCTGAAAACAAAGCAGCAAAATACAAACTAGCCATCACTAAGAGTTTAATTATTTAGTCCTGAGCCTTTTCTTATTGTGACATGTCACAATAAGAATATCTCTTTTGTGAGACAGTTAATGCCTGTATCAGTGACTCTCACCAATAATTAATGAAATATCAACATTGGCTAAACACTGTGACTTTATGTTTCAGTATCTTCCTGACGGCTGCCCTGGGTCTGCCCGAGGCTCTGATCCCTGTCCAGCTGTTGTGGGTCAACCTTGTGACTGATGGACTGCCTGCCACCGCGCTGGGCTTCAACCCCCCTGACCTAGACATCATGGGCAAGGCCCCCCGCTCCCCCAAGGAGCCTCTCATCTCTGGATGGCTCTTCTTCAGATACCTGGCCATTGGAGGTATGTGATGAATGCAAAATGTCATTTACAGAAGGGTTTATGTACCAGAACAGACACAGGGTTTAACATCCATCCATCCATCCATCCATCCATCCTCTCACCTCCTCTAGTCCTTGTTAAGATGGTTGAATTCCTCCTTCATTCTTATAGGGGAGTCGGCCACGCATTTACCCACATCTCATGACTAAAGGTGAGGATAGGAACATAGAGTCGCAGAAAAAAATATTAGACCATTAAAAATCAACAAAAACAACTTTTATGCAATCAAGTACTGACTCTCTTGTATGTATCATGTGATCAGACATAAAAGAATAGATGGAATGCCTATAAATACTGTTTTTGACAGTACAATTATGTAACTTTTAATGTAAGAAGTTAAAAGACTTTGGCTGTAATCAAGAAAACATGTCAAATAGATAGATATCAGCTCTGAAATTAAACTCTTATGAGCTATTTTTGTCATTATCATTATATTTGTCCAAACAAAGGTTCCTTCAGTTATACCAGGCATTTAAATGAACAAGAAATGTAAGTAAATGTGGGTGGTCTAATGATTTTTTTTCCTACAATTGTAAACCCATCTGTACATTAAGAAACTCTTCTGCTTAGCTCCTTCTTTACTACAATAGACCAGTTCAGCATCTACACCACAGTCAATGTCCCAAGTTATCCACCTGTCAATCATCCACTCCATCATTCTCTCATCCATGAACAAGACTCCACCCTTTTCCAGCTGAGAACCACAGCGTCAGACATGGAGGGGATAACAGCTCTAATACAAGCTGAATGTCACTGTTTAAAAAAACAGGGTCTCATCATCTGCAACAGTCAGAGATGCAACCCCAGACATCCTCCACCCCCGGCTGTGCCTAGAAATTCTGGCCATATAAAAATTCTAAACAGAATTGGTGACTAATAGCAACCATATCACAGTCCGACCTGTTATAGGAATAGTTCTGCTGGCAATGTGAACAACGTTTTGGATACATTAATGTGTTGTATTAGTTTTAGACACTGATTAAGTGTTAGGACATTACGAATAACATATCTGTTTGAGAGTGCAGTGGTGGAATACGAGATGTGCACTATAATGGTATATTTTCAGATACTTGTACAACACTTGAGCATATTATGCTTCTTTATACATCCATTCTTAATATGTCCATTATCCTCCTTAGAGCAATGCATTTTCATCCTCTATGGCAGACAACAGTTTCACAGTTTTACTGCTCTAAAAACAAATAAAAGACAAGAAAATGTCCTTTGAAAAATGTGAATGAAAAAACTTGCATCATGCTGCTTTCCATTCAGTCATCCATTCATTTTCTGAACCCACTTTGTCCTTACTAGGGCCACGGGGGGGTCACTGAAGCGTATTCCAGCTACTTATGGGATTATCGCACTGTAATATAGAGACGAGCAATCACTAAACAATTTAAATGAACCTATCAGTGCATCTTTGGATGGTTGGAGAAAGCCAGAGTACCTGGAGAGAACACACAGAAGTGTTGAGAACATACAAACTAGACTGGTGTTGAACTCAAACTCAGGACCTTCTTGCTGTGAAGCACAAATGTTATTCACTGCACCACTGTGTCACTGGTTCTCATGAAGGCAATTAAAAATTAAAAAGAAAAAAAGCCAAAGCATACATATATATTTGAGATAACATAATGTCCTTTTTACTGCACATATTCATTCAAATATATTTATTTTTCAGACATCTTATTAAAATCTGTTTTCAGTTCATGTTCAAGTTATAAATAGCTCAATCAAGCTGTGATTTCCCCCTCTCATTTCAGTAAAAAATTGTACTCATCCAATATCTCACCAAAAATTCAAGTAGAAGATTAAAAACACAAATACCGCAAAATTGATCAAATTATTTTCATTTAACATATGTATTGTATTGTAGGTTACGTTGGTGCAGCTACAGTGGCAGCTGCTGCCTGGTGGTTCCTGTATGATGTGGAAGGCCCCATGATCACTTTCCACCAGCTGGTTAGTATTTAATCCTGTTATTTTTAACCATTTTTATGGTAACTTTTATGTCTCAAAGTAAAATAATTAATTTGACCAGAACATTGTATATGACTCCATGTTTATATCTTCCCTGTCAGTCCCACTTCATGCAGTGCAGTCCAGACAACGAGGACTTCAATGAGGTCCACTGTGAGGTGTTTGAGGCTGCTCCTCCAATGACTATGGCTCTGTCTGTGCTGGTCACCATCGAGATGTGCAACGCCCTAAATAGGTAAGAGGACAGCACATACCCAGACTCTTAAACACTGAGATAGTGGTCAAGTATCTTTCAAGCAGGCATAGTAAAACAAATACAAAAAGAAAATTAAAGACCAGTACCAAAGTGCAGTGAATTAGCATCAAACATAAGGACAATGAATGTAATAGTACAATGGGAATTGAAGTATGAGGTGGGGGTGGGGGGGGTGGGGGTGCTGGAATAGGTATTTTGAGCATCAGGAAGTTGAGTAGTTAGTTTTTTTAACCTATTATTGATAGTTTTCTCTGTACCACCTGCCTTTCCTTTTGATACTTTAAGTCCTCCCTCACACAAAGTATTTTCACTGTAATCTCACTGTCCAAAGAGAGGGTTTTGTTATATTCACCTGCACATAGGAGGGATTTTCTGCATTCACTAGAAGTCTTAATTTTACAAACAGAACCAACAGTAGATCTAGTATGCAACATATATGATGTGATGTGGAAACCTGAAGCCATCTGGACACAAAGATGGAAAAAGAAGCAGTAAACATTTGGTCCTCAGAAGATAAACTTTAGTAATAGACAACATTTTATAGTTTACAAACTCTAGATTTTTCAATGAAGTTGGTAGAAGATGCATCTATTCAATAGTTTTAATGAGTTTGTTGAGCTTTAAACTCAAATTGTCATTAACTCTAGCAGGGTTCCTACAGCTCAGGGAAAGTTGAATTGAAGACATTGTAAGACTTTTTTAATGCAGTTTGAAATTAAATTTAACACCAGGCCGATAATGAACCAAAATTGAAAAGGAAAAAAAAAACACCAACTGAATTACCTGGGAGCAGTTTTACCCAACTGTTTATTTTAAATAGAACATGACTTTTTGGTCCAATTGCTGCTACATTCATGAACCCTTTGCATCAAGAAGCATATTTTTGAAATGTTTAATATATAACACACACACACACACACACACACTCACCATATAAACACACCTTGCAAAAAAATATAGTAATAATAATATAGTTAAGGGAATACTACACCCACAGAATTATTTTTGTAATACAGAGAGCCTAAATGTTACTAGATACTTTTTATTTCAAACTAACATAAATCTTACTAATGTGTCAAAATTTTTAATACTTTTTAAAATTCAATTTAAGACATTTTAATGCCAATTAAGGCCTCATTTTTAGAACAATTAATTCAATGCCTTTTAAGACTTTTCAAGAATCCGCAGGAACCCTGTATCGACTAAGTTCATCACATTTTAGAACATGACTACAAAGAAAAATTTTAGTCGACTGATTTTACTTTTGTTTTTTAATATGAAGACTTCAGATACTACTTAGATTAAAAGAACATTTTATTTCTGAGTATTTTGTCATGATAATTCTTCACATCCTTTTGTTTTGAAGCATTAACAAATTTTTTATCTGTTTTAATGTTTTCCTTCTTGTCTCCAGCTTGTCTGAGAATCAGTCGCTGGTGCGCATGCCTCCCTGGAGCAATGGCTGGTTGGTGGGCGCCATGACCCTCTCCATGTCCCTTCACTTTATGATCATCTACGTCGACCCCCTGCCTGTAAGTCTGGCCTCGCAAACACCCAGCACTTCCCTGCTCACATGCACCTCACGTGATGCCTCCATAACCTCCCACACTCTGCATAAACACTTAAATGCCACACACACACACACACACACACACACACACACACAGAAGCAACATTTATGAGTGGTATAAAATAAAATCAGATTCAAGGAATTTTTTTAAGACTTCAAGGCTTTTAAAAGTGCCAAATATTCATGGTTCTTCCCACACATTTTCAAGAAAACATATTACTCACAGAAGCGGTCATGAATTCTTAAGAGACTTTAAATTCATTTCACTAGAAAAAAAATCCACATAAATTTTGAATTATATATATGGAGTTAAAAAACTAATGTCAAAAGTTGAGATTTGTTGATGAGGATGAGTAATCATCGCTTCCATAAAGTATTAACATGGGCAGAGGTTGACAAATAATGACTAATATCAAGTTTCTAAATAACATTACTTCCTTCAAGGGAACATTATAACTCAAAAACTAAAAATCTACATACACTGATTTACAATTACTGTGATATTCAGTTACAGATTTACTAATTCCAGTATTTGTTAGTTAACCTTCATAATATTCAGATCTACAGTTACCCAGTCTGTTCTTTTTGTTTTTGTAATTTTGTGAGATTAACTGGGGGGTTTTTTTGCTAATACATACAAATACAACTTACTATTATAAGTGATGTTGTTACTCTTGTCCACAGATGATCTTCAAGCTCACTCATTTGAATGTCGAACAGTGGTTGATGGTGCTGAAACTCTCCTTCCCAGTCATCCTTATTGATGAGCTTCTCAAGTTTGTAGCTCGCACATACCTGGAGGGTAAGTCAAACATCTGATAACCTTAGTGGCTTGAAATGAGAGGGCAAACTGGATTCAGGCTCTTCCAAGACATTTTTTTTTAATTTTGGGTTCTTGTTGACTGCTGTATCACTTATCTAATGATACTTAGATTAAAACCATCTTCAGTCAGTCACAGATGGTAGAGGAAGAATCTTAGATGAGGTGAAATATCATTCCTATGACCTGAATAACTCAGATTTTTTTTTTTAAGTTTGTCATTTATAGACACATGTGGCTTAAAGACAAGGCTTTCATATAAAAAGTGTTCATTTAGATGCATGTCTTCTGTAAATAAAGTTTTATACACATTGAAATGCAGAAATTCACAGATTAAAAAACAAATACATTTTAATAAGTAGAACATCTTGAGTTGTGAGCATATAGAAATTGACAATAATGTTGAAAAAAAAACCCCAACTTAACTGAATTTAGTCCTTCTGAATGTCTTCTTATACTGTATTTAACCCTCCTCCCTCCTTTCTTTTACCCATAATCCTCCCTCTCTGATGACATTTGTCTAATTTTCTTCTCTTTGGATGCTCTTTTTCACTGTGTCTCTGAAATCCCAGCCTAATCTCGCCCCCCTCTCTTCATTCTGCAAACCCCTGTAACACAAGGTATTCCTCGGTTTGAAGCCAAGTGAAGGTTTCAGCATCATGCATGTATGACAAGGTCCATAGTAGATATTGGCTATGTTTAAGTGCTGTTGTCAAATGTTCTGGGGTTTTTTTTACTATGTATTTTTATGGTGTAAATCAAGAAATGGCTGATCCATTGTTGTATCAGTTTGCATTATTGCCATTATTTATTAGATGAGGCTCGTAGGCTATAAACACTGATAAGCAAAATAAGCATTTGCTTGCTGCCATATCTGTACATTCACAGAGTTGGGGGCTAAAAAGTTACACCTGACAGCATCATGCCATTAAAATTTAATTAGCATTAAAAATACTTCTTTTTTTATTGTAAAGGGGATACATCTGAGTATATTCTTTTGCATATTTACACCGTGCATGAATGTCTTAGCCTAGGATCTAGACTGTCCCCAGTGGCCGCAAATGGTATTTGCTACGGGGGAAAGTCTAGAAAGTCTAGGCGAAATTGTGGGTGGGATAACCGCTGTCTGTCAAGTTTTCTCTTTACACAACGCCACGCCATTGGATGGGTAACCAGTCAGAGCCAACCAATCAGAGCGATGAACATGGATTTCGTAGACAGCGTCACCGGAAGAACACACCAGAATGTAGTCTCAAAACGAGTGCAGCAGCTTAGCTAGGTACGGCCGCTTCGGATCTCCTCCGGGTCGCCTTTGCCGAGTTGTGCTGCTCGTATTCCCAGTTTTTCTGCCTCTTGCAACTGGTCATTCATTAGGGCTAAAAGGGGTGACACAACGATCACCAGCGGGTTGTGCAGACCCATGCGTTGTCCCACTAGCGGAGCCAGCTGATAAATCAAACTTTTGCCATACCCGGTGGGCAAAACTCCGACAATGTCCCTTTTTTCCAAAAACAGCTTAAGTGCCGTTTTCTGCTCCACTCGCAGGGAAAACTGTAATTTTAAATCACCTAGCGTTGCTGCTAAAGCCAGCTCGAATGGTTGTTCCTGGTGATGAGCCATGTTGTCTAGCAGCTAGCAACTGGTGCTACGGCAATGTGTGCTAGCTGCTACGTCTCTGCGACTACAACATTACGTGTCGTATTTGTGTCGTCATGAGGCAGGGCGGGCTCCAATCCCGCCCCTCGCGATTTGATTGGTCCGGTCCATTTTGGATTTTCAGATCCGAGGCTGTCTAGTCTGTCTCCCCGTAGCAAATACCATTTGCGGCCACTGGGGACAGACTAGATCCTAGGCTATGAATGTCTTCTTCTGGCACATCATCAAATAAAAAAAGATGACTTTTCATCTTTATGTAAAGCCATGTGTTTAAACCATTTAATAAGAACATAATAAATGTAATGAATTAAATGTATTCACTAAATGCAATTAAATGGGTCATTTATTACATTTTTAGTATGGTAAGTAGCAGTCTTCATCTCAAAAGTACCTTTCCCAATGCTGATTTTAAGTCGGTTTCAGATCATGAATTTTGCTAACGAGGAAAATATAATCAAAATGCTGTTGAATTATGTTAGATGATTTTTTTTTTCAGACAGACTTGTTTGCTTGGTTGGCTCAGTTGCTCATGTTTGTTTGGAATACAAGCTGCTATTGTGTGGCCAGTGGAAGCTTCAAGCTAATAAAATAGCAATGTAGAATGCTTTCCCAGTGTTATAGCTGAGAGTAAGCTTAAAAGGCAGTATTTCGTATGATCCATTCACTCTAAATGGATCATTGCCTTTCAAGTAACAACCTGTTTTCTTTCTTTCAGGGAAAGTGTAGAGGTGAAGTTCAGCAAACAGCAGCTGAGGCAGACAACACTAAAACACAGAGGATGAAGAGAAAAGGCTGAGCGCTCCAAGGGAAACCGAGAGTGCCAACAGTCGCTTGATTAAAAAAAAAAAAATCAAGTGTTGTGAAAAACAAAAGAAACCACATGTGCCATCTGAAAATACACCAAAAAAAAGCTGCAAAATATTTTTTCTGTGTATGTACTGAAATTAATATATAGATAAGAGTTATTAAAACTATTCTGTGCCGATTCTATTCTTAAAGAATAAAATATGTATTAAAGAAATTTTCAAAGTTGCTTGTCAGTATTCAGTTTCCTTTCTGTATAATTTTCTCTTAATAGATGTTTAGCACCATCTCATGGACTTGAGTGTTTATGCCACCGAGGAAAATGGTAGTGATGACGTGGTCGGTTAAAATCAGTTCTTCATCTTACAGTGTTTACAACAAGATTTTTACAGCTGTGATTTACAACCTTTTATACAACTTTGTTACAGTTTTCTGCTTAAACACAACCTTTTCTGTAACTAATGAATGCAAATATATCTACATTATTCACTTCTCAATGTTTCTTGTTGAGTGATATACGTGGTTAGTGAGTTGCCAGATGTGTGTGTGTGTGTTTGTGTGCATATATATTGGTTTCTAAATGTTGTTGCACAAGTGAGATAGCCACAGCTATAAATAAAATGTAGCAAGTATAAAAATGTATGTATAATTTTATCATTAACCCTCTTCACACCTCCCGTTCATTTTCCATTTTATATTGAAATATATCAAATGGGGTAAATGGAAAACATCATGATACATATTCAGTCCTGTATTACTATATCAAGCTGTGTATCATGGTGGTTTCTTTATTTAGAAATTGTAATCCAAAAAAGGTATAATATGAGCATCGTACAAGAACCACTAATGCACCAACCTATTATTCATCATCATTACACCAATACAAAATACAGTGTCGACATGTTGTGCATTTATGTTTCTTCACTGCTTCTTGTTTAGGTTCTTTTCAAATACACACTTAAAAAAAAAAAAAAAAAAGACAAGACAAGACAAGACAAACTAAACAAACAAACATAATTCCTACAGGTTTTAAAATGACATGAGATCTGCAGTAATTTTAGTGGAGTCATTACTTTATACCATTTCATTATTGCACTAAGTGTTCATGTCTGCACATAGAAATACTTTTGTAAAAGAGTGCGAAATTGAATGTTGGACTGCTGAGTGTTTCTCTAGAGTTGTCAGTTTTACACACATAATACATTTAGTATATGAGCAAATATGTCAGAAAAAGGAATGTGGGAAAATGCATCATTGCTTATCATGACACATCACTTTGGTCATGAAACTAGACCTTCTATGCCTAATAATAATAATAATAATAATAATAATAATAATAATAATAATAATAATAATAATAATAATAATAATAATAATAATAATAATAATGCCTCTGTTTGTAACTATCTCCAGTGTTACATGTCCCAGCAGCGGCGTCTGTAATAATCCCAGTGTTCGCCCACAGTGTCTGTATTTCATGCGGCTCTGGTCACATTAGCTTTATTGGAATGTTTCTTCTTGGTTGGTCCTCTTTGGTCTTTAGTTATGGCTTCCAAACACTCACGAGGCATCCGCAGGGGGTGACTCGTCCTCACTGCCCCCCTCCTCCAGAATTCTCCTGACTTGTTCGAGACTTTCGGCCTGACGAATCAACTCCAGTTTCACCTGTAGATGATGCCGGAGACAATGCACACGTTTATTTCTCTCGTCTCGTCATCTGAACCCGCTTTATCCTCATCAGGGTCACGGGGGTCACTGGGGGCCTAATCCAGCTACAATGGGCGAAGTCGGGGTACACCCTGTATGATCATCTCAGGGCTGAATATATATAGACAAACAATCACTCTCACATTCACACCTATGGGCAATTTAGATGAACCAATTAACCTATCAGTGCATGTGTTTGGATGGTGGGAGGAAACCGGAGTACCTGGAGAAAATGCAAACTCCACACAGAAAGGTCTGGTGTGGGATTCAAACCACGGTCCTTCTGTGTGGGAAGCACGAGTGCTAACCACTGCACCACCGTGCCGCCCCCACATTTATTTCAACAGGTGTAAATGTAGAGACCAGTGTTTGTCACTGCTGAACTCCACAATATAGATTATATTAGTGCGATTCAATCTGTATGTATAGGTTTTGATGGGTCAGGAATTACTTCTAGAAGTTTAAAAAAAATAAATTATGTGTGGGGGGCATTGACCTGCCTTGGTGGAGTTTTAGCTTTTCTAGTTTATGTTATTGTATTTTACTTCACTACGATTTAAATGGGCTCCATTATAAAGTCAAGAAATATGCAAAATATGCAAAACAAAAATGAAAATCTGTGTTAATCTCACTGAATCAGTTACATTTAGCTAATACTGAAGTTGAAAACACCATTTCAGCTTCAAGAGACATTCCAATTTAATTATGCATATTTGACCAAAATTATAGAGGGTACCTTAAAGAAGAATAGAATAAAAAAAATAAATAAACTGCAAAAGTAAACATCAATAGTATGTACTTCTACAGCTGTTGGTTCAGAGACTTTGTTTTGCTTAAGGAAGGAGAAGCTATAGCCACAGGGGGGGCAACAGCTTTCTTTTCGTGAGATACTTTCGCTTTTTTTTTTTTTTTTAAAACCCAATTTTTTTTTTTCACAATTTCATTCTTACTTTGGTAGAATAATTTAGCACTCTTTATACCTCTATCTTTTTACATCCATTAAAACACAAAAGGGGCTCAGCGTAATGAGGTAAAATCACAGCTATATTCTAAGCAATTGCAAGTCATTTTTTGTTTGTTTTGGATATTTGTTATATCTCCACCAAAGTATCTGTCGCTTACCTGCAGTGACTGTGAGAGCTGCACAAAGTCCCTCTGTACAGTCTGGCTGGTGTCGACCTGGGAGCGAAGGCTAATTACTTGGCTGCGGAGCTCCAGACACTGCTGCTGCAGCCCTGCCTGGTAACAGAGGAGAAAAAAAAGTCCTATTAAGGCACCAATTATTAAGACTTTGGTAAGTTACAGCAGTAACATTAGCAACAGAAACCTTCCCAATACCAAAACATGTAATGTTACTACAATAAAGACAACTATGTGTCTCATTTCATCATTTAAATCTTCATATCAGTGAAATCACCTGAGCACATGACAATACAGTGAAGAGTGAGTAAACTGGTGCTGAATGCAGGCTGGATTTACTTTATCATTGCTGAGGGTCTTGCTGTTGCTCTGCACATGAGAGAGTGCCACCCTGAGGGCTTCAAGCTCAGTGCGGCAGGCCAGTAGCTCAGCCTGCACCTGGTCCTTCTGATTCTGGATCCTTTCTGTCTCTGTCTTTAGACTAGAAAGTGACACTGAATATACAATCACAAACAAACCTGGGTAAGATTTATGCAACAGGAACGTCAGCATACAGACAATAACTTTAAATGTTACAGGGTTTCTGCAAGTTGTATTTAAGGCTTTTTGTCTTTTAGACCATCATGCAAGAAATTTGTCATGTGTTTCTGTTCACAGGTTGGATCCCACTGAACATTTATCCACAGTAGATCAGTCTTTCATTCACAGTTAGTTATGTTCATTTTCTTATAGAATATAAATAATTTCTCCCAAAAACCCATTTAAAAGTGTGGCTTATGGAAATGTAACTTTATAAAAATGCTGAACCAATCCATTTGTCAGACGTCTCAAACTTGTATTACTAATATTAATGGATTTGTAATTATGCAATACTTTCTAAGAACCTTCAGAAACCCTGTAATAACGGTGAAAAGATGAACTAGTTGGTATTCAAGACTATTAAAAGTGTAAACTCACCCTCTAAAATTTCTGATGGTCGTAAGTGGGAATATGTGGACAAAAGGGGAATAAATAAAATGTATCCATCAGTAAGTCAGCTTTGAAAACAGTAAAATAAATTTTGGCATAATGTACAGACCATTTTCCTCTGTCCGAGTATCCAGTTGCTCCCTCAGATTGACTATCTCTATCCGTAGACGCTCTTCACAGTGTGCCCCCTGCAGGTTGGAAACATGCTCATAAATAAAAAGAAAACACACACTTCTATAAAGCTATGAAGTAATTAGTCTATCCTTCTCTTGATGAATGCTGGGTTTTTGTTTACTAATCATCCTTGTGATGAGCACAGAATGTAAAGATAATACTAAATCTTAGAAATCATGACAATGATGAATACTAATGAAACAAATGAAGAAAAACACCATATTTTCCTGTGTCCAAGTGTCCAGTTGCTCTGTCAAGTTAAGGAAAGTAAGAGTTCATCAAGCGTCTCACAGGTCTCTATTCCATTTGCTATATAATCTTATTCATCTTATATTGCAGTATTAGACATTGCTAATAACTATGTTTGACAATGAAATGGTTGTTGAATGAAATAATGTTTAAAAAGGACATATTATACAATATTATTTTTGACAGATATCACAGTTAAAATATGAGTAACAATATTAGGGAAAGTGGTCATTTTTGCATTTCATTTCCACTGAAAAAAATCATGTAATTTCCACTGTGGTCTGTGGAAAATGTTTCTGTACGTCTGTAGAATACGATTAGTACAACAGAGTATCTCTGTAGTACCACAAAGTGTTATTTACACTGTTAAGCTGTAGCATATTTTAGCAAATATTTGCAGAATTTGACTATAAACTTGACCAATTTGCAATTTTGATCATTTTTGTTGAATTCTTTCACCCATGCCACAAACAATCAACGATCAAAAACCACACCTGCAGAGTTGCAGGAAATGACGAGCTGGACTCTGGTCCTTCATCTTCAACCTCCTCTCCCTTCAGTCTGGACAGCTCACTGCACATCTTCCTCTGGGACAGGGACAGCTCTGCCTGGATTCACACAAGTCAGAAACATATGAGCATTTAATAAATGTGTGTTTCTTAAATTAAATTAGCTCACTGTCACTTACCAGTCGACTCTGAACGGCGTTTTGTGACTGACTCAAAGATTTTTGCAAGTCCTGTAAAAGGGACTCGGAAGTCTGGACCTGAGACTGCAGCATTGAAACCTGAACACACAGAGATAAATTAACTCCTGGACATGTTCACGCACTTCACCCCATTATAGCTCTGAACTCACACTCATTGTCGCTCACCTGTTTGTGTGTTTGGTTGGTCTGTGTATCCAGTTCTCGCTCCAGATCCTCTTTCTCAGACTGTAGTCGATTCACTTCTCCTCGCAGCTCTGACACCTGCATAATGACACGACAATGTCGTAAATTTACACTATAATCAATATTTTAAAAATGACAACATTAATAAGTTGTACTTGGAAAAAATGTGGCATTTTACATTCACTTCTCATAAAAAATTTGAACCATTTGGATCATTATTAAACAGAGAAGCAGCTGTAAACTAACTCACTGCAGGTGAAACTGAAGAGACAATACCCTGTACATATTTAATGCATCACAGCTTTATCTGCATGGAATGTTAAATGACCACTAAAAATGAAGTAGTCAAAATACTGGAGGAAATATGGTATTTTGTACAAAGTATTGCAGCATGGGTTGATTGCAACATCAATGTTGCCAGGCTTGGAGTGTTGCAGAACAGTTCATTAGAATTCTATCAGTATATGAACCACTTTAACACTCCACCTATAGGTTTGTATAATTCACTTTGCTGTTATGACAGATGTCTAGTCAAGATGACTGAAAAACAAGATCTGAAAATTACGTCACATCTTACATGCAGAAATGAGCACACATTAAAAATGATGACCTTAGTAAAAGCAGTAAGAAAAAGGCAAAATGGCAAAGAAATTGATTATGAGAGGAATCAATAACTATAGTCCCTTTTTACGGATATACAAAATATTTTTATTTAAGTAAAAACCTAAATGCACTTATTATAAGTTAAAAATACAGGGTTGTGCCCAAGAATTTCATTAGTAGCAATGAGGTTTTGCTTTATTAAATAGCAGCAGACCAACAAACAAGAACTTAAACCTGTATTATATACTATATCTTACAGTCACTTTAAAAATACAGAGCCTGTCAATGTTTTTTGTTTGTTAGCAACTTTACACAAAATCTACCAGACCAATATCCATGAAATTTTCAGGAAAGGTGCAAGGTGGTCCAGAATAGATTTCATTAAATTTTGATGAATTTAGGTCAATGTCATAGAAAATGTGAAGTGATGTTTGTGAAGGGGCAGAGTTTGTTGTGCCTGGTGCCACTTGTTTACTTTTGCATTACGTTTTGCTGATGTGATTACGGAGACTGGCAGAGAAATTGTGGGCTGAGCAAGGCACTAAACACTGATTTACTCATCAGCTGACTTACTGGGCCTGTGCTCCTAGTTTGCAGTCTATGTATAATACATACTAACAAACAATAATCTTTTCCTATTAGAAGTACTTAATATTTTAGACAAATAATCCAGGTTTCTGCTGGTATAATGAACCCAAATTTAGCACTTTTGAAGACATTTTTCAATGTTGTCTTTCATTAAATTTAACAGGCCACATAGTTATTGTCTTGAACCAGTCTTAACCACATTGTAGTCCATCTAACATTACATTTCCATATGTCCATTACTAATGTTTCTGCTCATTTCTAAATTCCTCCACCCATGAATTGTTGTTGGAGGTTCCACTCATTTCCATCTCCAATATACTAAAATGCTAAACCTGTTAACTACACATCTGACAAATTATTTATTAAAATTCCAAAACAAATACACTGTCATTCATTATATCTGTGGAATTTTTAAGACCCAACTGTCAGATTTTATATTTTTAATCGGCTTTAGATTAATTAAGGCCTTAATATAGGACAAACAAATTTAAGACTTTTTAAGGATCCACAGGCACCTTGATATAAAGAAATATACATCATAAAACCACATTCAAATAATAATCTATTGGAAATGATTTCTTTGTCCTTAGTGTCCAACCTTAGTCAAAAGTTTGGACTCACCTTCTCATTTAAATGACATGACATGGGCCACAGATGGACACAGATGGTGCTCAGCATCACTCCATCAAGAATTTTGGAAATCATTAAGGTGACTACCTAATGAAGCTCATTAAGAGAATGCCAGAAATGTGCAAACAGTATAATAAACAGCATAATGTGGGTATTTTTGAAGGATGAAGAAATATAAAACGTGCTTTAGAGTTATGTCACACTTTCCTTAACTGTAGAATTCCATATGTGTTCATTCATAGTTTTGATGCCTTCAGTGAAAATCTACCATGTAAATAAATATTCATGCAAATAATAAAAAAACAAAACAAGATGAGTCCAAACTTTTGACTGGTAGTGTATGAAGAATGCCACAAGAAAACTCAGAGAATCAGTACAGACCCACAACATCCAGCTCACCTCCTTTTCAAACACAAATGCAGCACATACAACCTCAGACACAGGAGGGCTGACAGCATCATTACACACACAACACGATTTTTTACCAGTTTCTTCCCTGCCACAATTAGACTGTTGGCCAATAGGCAATAAGAGGACAAGTGCAATATGTTGTGTGTGCACATGTAGTACTGTGGAAATGTCTACCCCTTTATCTTTGCAGTATATTTTAATTTAGGTGGTTGTATTTATCATTATTTATGATTGTATTTATTATCTTTTAGCTGTTTTATATCGTTCTATGTTTGTCTTGTGTTCTTGTTTTTATTTGACTCTGGGAGTGACCGCACAAGACTTCCTATGTGTCCTGCACAAATGGCAATAAATGTCTATTCTATTCTATTCTATTCTATGACTGAGACAGTTGTCTGACCTGAGCGTTTAGTGCGTCCCAGTCACTGTGTGTGACCAGCCGGTGTCCAGCAGGTGGCAGATAGATGGCCTCAGGTACCAGAGTCCCAGTGGAAACCAGAGAGTCTGTGTCATCCTGACCATGGGGTTTTCTGGATAGTGAAGGTGTGTCTAAAGAGAAGGATGACAGAGAAGCCGAATCGCACTGACGCAGTGAAAAAAAACCCTCTGCCGCGCCTTCGAGTTCCACTGCTTGGCCGTGTGTCCTATCTGGTGATGCTGTTGCTTCAGCCTCCGTCAGGTTGTTGATGATTGATGTTGCAGATTCTGTATCTGTTCTGCCTTTCCTTCCACTGATCTAATAAAATGAGACAGGAAAAAAGCATCAGGATAATATCAAAACCAAGAGCATATACCACATATATAAATACTGACTAGGTTGTGTCCACTGCCTCTTCTCCACTCCGCAGGTTGAGACTGCAGAACGGCTATCCGAGCCTCGTACTGAGCTGCTGTCTCTGGAAACATCAGGACAAATACTTTATTACAATTATAGTAACTAAATAATTTTACTTTACCATTTACAAACACTTTTTTTTACTTGGGACCTTTGTTCCCTTAGGTGATGAGGAGAAAAATTCTACTTAAAAAATGTATATATACACTAGGTAAAAAAAAGGGGGTTTTAAGTTCAACGATGTCTTAGCAAATATCTAAGGTAGGACACACTGATAGTCTGTGTGTGAATTTCTATTACACTCACAATCACAAACTATACAAACAGAAATATAAAGAGGACTGAAGCCAAGTTTTGTTTTGTTTTCCACTGCAGTACCACAGTGCATGGTTGTAAATGTGACACATAGGTAAATCAAAAAACCAGAGCATACTGAACTAGACTGAAAGTACTCTGTTACAAGTAAAAGTTCTTAAAGTCTGAAAAGTAAAAGGTGTGTGTAGAGTTTTCATTTGAACTTCAGAAGGCTTTGGTAATGTGTGGGTTCCAAGATTTTCTTCAAACTTGTGGGTGACTTGGGCGCACAGGCGAGTAAAAGATTTTGCTTTTTTCCCTCATAAATAACCTTGAAAATCACATTATTTAGGATCATATGTTTCTGCAAAAATCTGCAAAGAGACAATGAAAAAAATCACAGCTGCCGCTTGGTAAACTGAGCCTGATCATTATTATAATTATAATTAAATATGATGTTTTAGAAGTTATATTACTGCTGTATTCATGTGTATTATGCATTTATTGCTGTGAAAGGTCATTTCAACCACTTTATACACAGTTGAACACTTTAATCTACAGTAATGCATCACTTTCTATAAGATTATCTTATGTTTTAAATGTCACTGTTTTATCTTAAGAAAAAGGAGAATTTGAAGCTCAACCCAAAACTGAACACTTAATCCTTATCATAAACATTCAAGATCAACATATTTTGAGATACATGATCTTCATTAGCCAGAAAGCATGAAGCAAATGGGACTCTCAAGTATAATACAAGTACCTAAAGTTTGTACTAAGACATAGCACTTGAGTAACATACTAGTTACATCATCAAAGAATTTGTAAGAACATACCCTCACACAGAATTCACTCACAAATCATGCAGGAAAACACTGACCTCTGAGAGCCTCCTGCAGAGACTGGATCTCTTGATCATATTGTTTTTGCAGCTCTGTAAGTTCCTCCTGTTTGCTCAGCTCGCAGATCGTCGCCACACCCTGCCAGTGCTCAGCCTGGGCTCGACACTCAGCTAGCTGGGCCTGCAGGCTCCTCTCTGAAAATGACAAACAGGTTTGGACAATATGATCAGTATCTAATGAAAAGGGGAGGGTGACAACAGGTGATTTAATTCAGTGTATCCTGTAAATTAATCCATATACTGAAAACACTTAAGACTAAGCTTTTAGCTTTTACAGACCGTGCAATACCTTTTTATCTGGGAAAACACTTCTAAGCCTTTTCTTGCTCTTTTTAATATATTTATATTACTACTAGCAAATTTGCACTTTTTTATTTTTTATTTATATTACTGTTTGCACTGAAGTAGGAGAAGCTCTCCAATCTCGTTATACATTGTATAATGACAATAAAGGGTATTCTATTCTATATATAATGCTGTCATCTTAGTTGTTTAGATATATATTGTATAACTTTGTATGACATAGTGGTCCTGAAGTGCTTTAAATATGAATCAAATATAGCCCCAATTGACTTGTATTTATTAAAGAACCACAATGAGTATTACATTATTTAGTAGAGTATGTTAGTATACATTTCATTCATACAGTGGGTTAGTTTTTAACTGTTGATTCGGACTCTTTCCTTTTCCTGTGACCTATCTGCAGCAAACACTTGTTGCTCCGACTTCGTTAACGTGTCGTAACAGGCACAGTGACATGAGCTCAAATAATGTTATTAAACTGATAAAACAAAGTACTAGTTATTTGTTTATGAAGACAAAAGAAAAGTGACAACCGAATTAGTTTAAAACTCGCTTTTGCCCGCGTTTTCCCCCCCGAGCACTTTATGCCGGTTTCTCTTTCCCGACCATGTTTGATTCAACCAACAGCTAGGTTAGCTGAAGTGTTAGCTCGCAGCTAGCATTGGCCATTCATTTCTATGATAAACAACGCTAACAGGCCGTTTGTGTGCTAGCTACTGCTGCAACATCAACAGGTTTCTCTGACATTCAACAAGTTAATGTTAATGTTTACTTAAAAAAGCCAGACATAAAGCGGTCAGTGTCACCTCACAGCCAATCCTGTTAGATATACAGATTAATGTTTAACACTGGTTAACATTATAATCACCTGTGTCTTCATGCTTTGAGCTCATCTTTCCGTCAGACAGATCGGATCACCTGCGGGACGTCTGGAGAGTTAAAAATAAAAGTCAGTCTATAGAACATACAAAATATGTGTTAAAGTCATTTTGTACAGGTACTAAGGCTTTGGTTTGGAAATGATCAGCAGAGTGACAACTTCAGGAAACAACTTTCCCCGGTCTAAGCCCACGGAAATCACGTCAACCTCCTTCCTGTACAGAAATGCCTTTCCCTATGTGCCTGGAGTTTATCTATGTGTAATGTCACTGCTTTTCTAACAATCCAATACAAAGAAACTGCAAGCAACACCTAAATACTTTCCTCTCAGATTAAAGTCATGTTATCCTCAGTGACTGATGAAACCCCATTGATTTCTACTGGTGTGTTTTCTGATCCAAAAGTATTTACAAAAATATTCTTATCTTAACCTCCTGACACCTATTAATGCATTTTTGTCTTCTATGGAGGGCAAAAGTTTCACAGTTTTACTTCCTTTTTAAAAAAATGTATGTGAAAGAAGTGCTGCATCAAACTCTTTCCAATTGAACTATTTATTTATTTATTTATTTTAAATCTGGGTAGGGAATGTTGACAGTGATTGGAGGAAATGATTTCTATAGTCTGATACCTGCCCCCCCCCCCCCCCCCCCCCCAAAAAAAAAAAAAAAACAATAAACAAAAAAAAAAACATCTTTAGTGATTTCCTTTCTGAGCTCCTCATGACAGCATAATGTACATCTAATAATACATTGCATTTAGTGTATAAAATTACATTTTCTGATCAAATGAAGCAATCCCATTGCCAATGTTCAAGCTAAATTTCTCATGCACAGTACTATAACAACAAAAACAGTTGAAAACAAGTAAATAGGTACTTGGTTATAATGGATTGGGGTTGATTTATTACAGCCTGTAACACACTTTCCTGTAATTTACAGGAAATCCTGCTCTACATGAGCAACCAGGGGCCCTCTGCAGATGCCATGTACATGATGCCAGAGATGGTAATATTTGGGGTCTTTTGAGGATCTAGGACAAAAAATGTCAAATTACACTGAACTCAGGAAAGGCTGCAACCCTTTATACAAGTATCAAGAATAAACATAATGTCTGTGATGGAGGTTTTCTCTGTAATCAGCTCCCAACCCTGTATGAAAACAATGCTAATCCAAAACAGCATTGAGAGGGGTGGCTGGTCACCTACATTTCTTTGTGTTGTCACCGATGACAGCTTTGACAGTTCTTGTAGGAATTGAAGCCATCAGCAAAACATAGCGGTGAGAAAGTGGTATAAAACTATATAAAGACTTGTTTACTACAATACTAACTCTATCAGATAATACAATCATTCCAAAATCAGGTGAAGATGATGTTTTTGGGTGAGATAAATGCAGTGCACCACCCTTTCAATCTCTAGAATTTAATTTACACCCATCATGTCTCCAGATATAAATGCATCAATGGTTTCTAACAATTATCCTCAATCATGTAGAGCTTCAGTGGCTTGAGTCTGAAGACTCAAATTTGTAAATTGATAGACTAGTACATTTCTTCCACACCTTCTTCCCTACTGTCAAACAGAAATTGACAAACACCATGATGCATCATTCCTACAAGAATCAACTCCAGCATCCAACATCTATCAGAAAAAGTACTGTTAGAAGTCACTACAATTGTTCATTTTTAACTTAATGATTTTATGAACATAAGCAACAGACTGTCACACAATTTCCTTCTGGATCAATGAAGTATTTATTTGTTGGCAATGCTATCAGTAAACCAAAGGTGTGATAAAAGCTCTCCACCTAACATTTGGCAGTGTAGCATCACTTCTGAAGGTTGCAACAGACTAATAACACACCATTTAAAGATTCTGTGAAGTATTTACTGCTCCATCTGGAGGTGTCAGTTCATCTGGAGCCAAGTTTCCTACTGTGCATCAATAGAAGCCAGGACAACCTTTTTTTCCCCACAATCCATCTTTTACTCCTCCATCAGACTCACACCCCCTCCCCTCTCGTGTCCTCTTTTAACATCTAGAAACATTCTGTGTTTACTCAAAGAAAACAAAGCAATATATTTGAAAATCATTGTCATCTCTCATGGCTGAAGTTATTTTAGGTACAGTTGTATGAGTCTGTGTGTTCTAACTATATATTGTCATTGTGAAGTATAACCATCATGACAGTATCAGTTTGTTGGCAATGTGGCTTTATTTTGGCCTGTTCATTTCAAACTATGGGGGGAAAAAAGTACACAACTAAGGTGTTTCAAATTGAATACCAGTAAAAATTAAATCTGAACAGACTAAGAAAGGTTTATGGTGGGCACTGCGCATAAATTAAGGTTTTTGTTTTTTTAATGGTGTGAAACAGGTTAAAAATAAAAGCAGAATGATGAAGTTGACATTATGGACTTATTGATTGTAAGAAGGGAACATGTGAATTGCACATTTTTTTAACTTTATTGTTGCCATTTGTCAGTCACTACAAATTAGTTACTTTAACATTTTAAACAATACTGTATATATATATATATATTTTTATCTTTTGAATTTTTCTGTTGTATTGATGTACATTGTCTTGTACTACTGTACATTTGAATTTCCTGCTTAGGGGTTCAATAAAGTACTTATCTTGTTCTTCTTATTAAGAAATTACATTTCATTTTGTTAATAAAAATTAGCATATTTTGTATGCCCAGGAGACATGAGGTTCACACCACTGAAACTTTAACTGACATTTCTTTGGCTATGTTGACACTAAAAGAAAAATTGGCCCAAGTCTGACTTCTTTGGCCATATGTGATCCAGATCAGGCTTTTTTTTTTTTGATTAAAATCGTGTTGAAGAACGTGACTTCAGTCTGAACAGTCATGTTGCATTTCATCCGAGTTGTATATAATTAAAACACAAATCTGCATTTACTTCCTGCACATGACATCACTGCAAAAAAATACAAAATTAAAAAAAATTTCAGCAGAAATCTGCTTTAAGATCTGCAGTGTAAACAGATTATGTTACAAATTAAAGTTCGAAGATAAATCCCACAAACCTTGGTTTGTTAATTTGCGGTAACATGTTTAACAAAAAATTTTAGAAGTGTAATAAATCTACAAGAAGACTCCTTTAAATTATAAAATGGCAAAAAAAAGTACAGATACAGTAGTACAGTACAGATAGTTTGGTAGATATTGATCTGTGCTTTTTCCAGTCTGCAGACAACCATGCTCCATTTATAGAATGACTGGACTACACATTCCATTCTTCATTTCCTCTACATACACCACTTCGATTTTCATCTCGTCTTGAAAACTGATATGCAGAAAGGTGCACCACCCATTACCGTTTCCCTTTTCAGTCAGACAAATTAAAAGAAAACTGATCAGACATGAAAAGTGTTTTCTTTAGCAACACAAACCTTTCATTAATTTCACCAATTTCATAGTTTAATTCTATTCAAGTCATGGATCTTCAGTGAATCCAATTCTAAAACAATGTGACTCAGGACTCCATTAGTCAATGAAATTTGTTGTGACAAAATATAAAACATGAATTGTATATTTAAATATATGAATATATGAAGACAAAGAATCTAGAAATACAAGAAAGCCCTCACATTCCCAAATAAAAGGATGGAAATCTTGAAAGAATGACAGGAGAAAGCATTGTTTGAGGTTTTTTTTTTTTTAATTATTATTTTATATGTAAGTCAGTTGTATTTAAAAACATGGTCACAATGCAGGAAAGTGAAATACAAAAAGTCGAGTTGGTCACTGATAAAATGTACGACAGTTATCGCAAATAGTCGGAGTTACGTCGACAGAATATTCTATACAATGCCAAACACAGACATTTGCGATGTTAAGCCAGAATACTGTATAAAATGCTGGTGAAGTATGTAAAGTGACTCATGTAAACCAGTGCTACTCGTCATTCAACCAAAGAAAAAGTTCTCTGACAAAGTAATATAAATAGTTTCTAACAGTTTAAATATCTAAAGTGGTCTTGAGCCAAAAAGGCTTTTAGTGGAACGGAGGCACAGATGCATGTATAAATGCAGATAACTAATTATGATCAGTAACAAGAGTTCCTTGGATCTTCATGACCCGCAGGCAGTGAGGTTTAATTTTCAGTTAACATCATGTAACAGGTAAACAGGGAGTACAGTATAAAGAGCACCAGGAGGGGCTTTTACATTTGCACAGACAACACAGAGACCTCAGAAAAAAAATAGTTAGATTTGATTTTGGTCCCATCACTACAGGGTGTGCTTTGTGTACACCTGTACCGTTGTTGTTGACCGTTTGGTAGTAGTTGTTTTTTTTTTTTTTTTACTGTTCCATGTCATGGTCGCTGACACTCTGCCGTAGGTAGTCTTCATACAGCTTTTTCTAGAGGGAAAAGAAGACATACCTTAACTCCAATACTGTCTTTTTGGTACATGTACTTTGTCAGAGTGATAACACACAGATGCACAACCTTTTTAGACTTGACCACCTCCTGAACATACTCCAGCTTCTCCTGAAGTTGTCTTCTCTGTTTGCCTGACAGAGTTGGTCGAGTCCTACGAGGGATTAAAAGAAAAGAACCTCAAAAATCCAACACCTTGATTGATACCTTAACAATATCAAAGCCAGGGCTGGGCAAAATTATTTCCCTTCATGTCTGGGTAGTTTTACATACTTTCATGAAGCACTTTGCATTGACTTATTGTTGCAAGGTGCTAAATCTGTCAAAGGGATATTACCTTGTCATATAATCCACTTTTTAGAAGAATAATATAAATAAAAAGAGCACTGTCCAAATATTCATAATAATCTAATCTAATCTAATTTTAAAAAGGGCAAAGTACCAGTGGAAATATTTAACATGGAGCTATGGGTAGTTTTCAGAAATCTGAATATTTTATTCATCCTCAGGGGCAATGTTCAAGTGTTGACTTAATCTACTGTAATTTAGACTAGTTTCTGTAACATCTTTTTCTCGTTTCCTCTGAAGAAAGGCAAACAAATAAAAACAAGTTACATAAATTCAGATCGATTGGTCAGTACAGTAACTCATCTGTAAATATCCATCTAGATAGTACGTGCCCTTTTTTGCACAAGAGATTTTTAATGACATGGGAAAAGTAAAAGTATTTGCGCATTTGTTGTGAAACTGCAGGAGATCCCAGAAAGAGCAGATATGCAAACATCAAAGCTTAATGGAAGAAACAGTTTCACGTCATTTAAATTACCATACCATTGAGATATATACATAAAGTTCACTGTTGGAAATCATCAACAATGCAATTTTATTTTGCAAATTATTGTAATGACAGCCACAATCAAAACATATATGAAAATTAGTAAAGATATGAATATAATGCAATGTATTGCTATTTGTCCACAGATTTATATGTAGTATATACTCTAGATTAGTTTAAAATAAAGTCTTCTACCTGAAGAAGAAGCGTGCGAAGATGAGGAAGAGGAAGGAGACAACAATCAGTCCAGCACAGCTATACAGCTGCTGTGTCGCAGAAAGAGAATCAAATATCCGCACCATGGGAGTCTGAAGTACAATAGCAGTTAGAATTAGTCTTGGGTATTTCCTTTGTCTCACACATAAACCTGGTCTGGTTAGACCCTTACCAGGTACAGGGAGAGGGCCTCGGTGCCTTCGGAACCCAGAGCGATCTCCAGCATCTCCTTGGACAGCGCTCCCAGCACCAGTAAAGCCATTAGAGCCAGTGGGACGCTGAAGCCCAGCAGAGTGAGGAAGCAGCTCTTACAGCGCGCCCGTCTGTTGTCAGTACAGACCTGCCTGTTAACGAGACAATTTCAAATGCGTTCAGTGTTTTTAATAAACTGAATTATCTCCACTATGTGGTATTTAGAGACAAGAGGCCAGAACTCACTAAAGCAGGAAAAGTGTGAGGCTTCAGTTCATAGAGTTATTTTTAGAATGACTTACTAATAATATGCAAGTTTATGAACACAAACAAAACCAGATTATTCAATAATGACCAGGGCAAGTTATCAAATATCAAGAAGATGTAGCACATGGATGAAATATTCAGTGTTAGTGGAATGAAATGATAGCGACACAGTAACAAAAATCACCACATCCAAAACCATTTGTCACTCTTGGACCGAGAAACCCATACTCCAAAGAGGAAATTGAAGAAGATAGTATGGCATATGAGGAACAGAAGATGGACAGAGGTCACACTTTCACCCACTCAGAACACCCGACTTCTGATTTTTCATGAGCCGCGAAACAGATTGTGGTCTGACTGGTACGACGGAGGCAATTATTCACTGTAGTTATTTTTATCATCATCAGTCATGGCTCCACATTTAAATTACATTAAGGTCTGGGAAGATTTGATGCAATTCATTAGAGGTTTTTGCAGTGTAAGAAGGTATGAATCCTTAGAACCTTTATATGAAAGTCCATTTTTAATAAATCTTTGGCTTGTTGAGCCTCTTAAACATGTGGGTACATTACACATCTTTGCATTTTTTTTTCCAATAATTGATCCAAGTACCAGTTTCTTGGCAGGTGAAAATGTAGACTCCAAAAATAATATCAAATCAATATATGGGAAATACGATACCTTCCTCTGTCATTCCAAATAAACAAGTGGAGAAAAGTCTCTCTTCTACCACCTTCTCTTTGTTTCAAGCAGCGCCTCCCGCTGGTCAAACTACCATAACTATGTATTATGATGCAATTTACAATAAATTCACAGGTTAGCAATGCTTTAAGTGAACTCTTAAAATAATTCTGAAAGGGACATTTTTACAAGTAATCATCCATTAAGCCAGATGAAACCATGAGCTCATTAAATGATGCCCCTTCGACAGATCTTTACTAGTTTTGTGCCAAAAGAGGTGGAAAGTACTAGTAAATTTGTTTTTAAAATTCAATGACTGTTATTTAGCTCCGGTAAAAAGGACTAAGAGAATTTTCCTTAAAACCTTCTGTGTTCACAGAAATCCCAACCCCTGTGAATGTTTTGCAGACATAGATTTTGCAGTTTTTCCCAAAATTGTGATGTATTTACCAGAACCAAGCTCTGCAGTTAAATGCTTTCTCGAGTCTCTCTGTGGCTCAGTTAGTAGAGCGGGTCACCCTATGAATGAAAGCTCAGCAGTTCGAATCCCGGCTCTGTCTGGCCACATGTCAAAGTGTCCTTGGGGCAAGACATCGAACCCTAAATTGCTCCCAGTAGATATGACAGCAGCCACCTACTGGTGTACGAGTGTGTGTCAATGGATGAATGTGAGGCTTATGTAAAGCAGGGTGAACAGCATGAAGGTGGAAAAGTACTCAGAGTTTTTTTATTTGGAAAATTGATATATGCCATTCCCGTCTTGACATTCTGTCCGCATTGATGAAATTATAAGCTTTGTAAAGAGCAGCCATTATTGTAGCTTCATAAGAGTCATCTCCAGTAGAATCAAGTAGTTACAAATGTGCAAAAACACTGAAAAAAAAAAAGGGTAAATTCTAAATGCTAGTGCAATATACCTGTCATTACTGAGTGTGTCAGTGATGGCCTCACTGATGACTTCACAGTCCTTCTCCAAAGAGTTGAGTGTATTCTGGACTGTTTGGTTGATCGTTTTCTCAATTGTGCGACACACTTCCTCAATCTGATTAACACAGCGACTGGGCTGCAAAAGAAACACCACAGGTTTATGTTACAAGATCTACTAAAGTGGTATGCCTAAAAAAAGGTGATGGTGTGCAAACCTTCAACAAAGCACCATTTTACAGTTAATTCAAGGTGTAACACTCACCTTACTGGGGTTTGGAATGTAGATAGTGGGCATGTCAAAACCACACTTATTCAGTCCAGGTCGCTTGCAGAGCTCCTGGACAATCTGCATCATTACTCTCTGCAAAACAAAAGAACAAGTCATTCAGATTTACATGCAAGAACCATTATTATCTCTGAGGGACAATTCTGTGCAGTCATCATTAATATATTGACAAAACACACTATATAACAATTTGTAAAAAAATAAATAAATAAATAAACAAGAGTTCAGATAATCCATACATACAGTAATTAAATTATGAAGTGCTATTTAAAATACCAATGGCTATCAGAACAAAGGAGCTTTTATATCCATTTGTCCTACATTTAGGCAGAACTAAACCTTCACCCTGATGCAAGCAGCTTAAATTCAGAGTTGAGCAGATGTTGGGGTCAGCTAAGATCTGCTCTGCTTTCTTCAGGATCCAAACCCTGAGCAGAGTGTGAAGGCCACTCAGACTTGGGTTGGTAATTTTGTGACACAGCTTCACAACGTTAAGGACTTATGTTTTGTTCAAACAGCTGCACTTTATGGAAGTGAATGTTGCTTTGCTTGCATCGCTCAAATTAGATGAGACAGTTTCAATGCACCAATTAACTTTAATATTAAAGGATATATTTGTACTTTTATAAACTTACAAAATCAGAGTATGATTTGTGGCCTTTTATACCTCAAACTTAAACTTTCCCTACCCTGCTCATTGCTACAATATGTAGTGCACGTTCAAGCTTTGTAATAGGAACTTCTCATTTTTAAAAACAATCAGCTATATACTAAACAGTGTAATTTCTGTGCGTACTTGTCTATCAGATTCTCCTCCAGCCTCGTCAGCTTTGCTCAGGTAAAAACGAAGCCTGTCCCCATGTTTCTCATTCAGGCTCTCCACAATGTTAAGGGTTCGCTTGCAAAGAGCCTGACCCATGGGGTCAAAGAATACCAGAATGAGGTCACAGAGATCACCTGAGAATCACAGTAAAAAAATATTATTATCAATACAACAGATATTATGCATTCTATGTTAAAAAAAAAAAGAAACTGATCTGCCTCTATATTTTCTAGTTCTCAAATATTTAAACAGTCACTGCTGTCAACGTATATCATATACATCATTAATATGGAGTGCCCTTCCTATTCTTCTACTTCTATTATATGACAACTCAACACAAAACTAATGCTCAGTGTTGGATTAAAAGTTAAAGTCTGAAGGCATTTTCTCAATATGTACTCAAAAGAATTCCATTTAAAATAATGTTGTTGCACCATCTGCTACAAGGCTCAAGGGACCCTCAATAACAGTATACCAAATCATGAAGAGTCTCATTACCTAGCCACAGAATAACCTCATCCACATCAAATGGATACTTCATATCACCATCCACCAACCCTGGTGAATCCACAAATGTCACCAGACTGAAGCGTTTCTGCCGTGATGTACAGATCTCTGTGCTCAAGTACTCTGAAACGCCTGGGGATAAAATGAGTGATACCATAGAAACAGGGTGAAAAAAGAACCAATTACGTATTTATAAGTTAATAATTAAATTAAGAAATTTGTGAGCCACCTATAACATAAATCTGCTTTAGTCTGACAGTACTACAGCCCTATGACCTAAATACCTTTGTATGACACATTGTATTTCATGCAACACTGTGTGAAGTTAATTTGTCTCAGTGTCCGCTTTAAGGTTGTACTCTGTCATGTTTTCATATAATAACCAATAAACTGTGAGAGTTCTGCCACACTACTGCTTAGTGAAAGGAATTGCATGGTGTGCATATGGGACAATTGGTCTCACCTTTAAACTCTTGCAGAGGCTTGAAATGTGGATATAGATGAAGGGTAGCATTCCCCTAAACAAAAAAAAAAAAACACAACAGGACAGATTGTAAATGTGATGGGACACTCTAGAGTTACTGGGCAAACTAAACAAATTACATTCATGCAATATAATATTTAAGCATGCACCCAGAAACAATGTCATGCAGCGCTTACTGTGAGAGATTCTCTCTTGCGACCACTTGTGACAAAATTAAAGCCTTGGGTCTCAATGGCCACTCCAGTGCGCTGGATGTGTTCTTCTACGTACCTGTCAAAAAAGTAAGATAACAAAAAAGGACATTGTATCAAGCACTATAGTTATTCAGTTGTATCTCATTATTTAAAACTAAATTATTGTGTGAAAATTGTGCTGGCCAATAACTATATTTTATTGGCCAGCACAACTTCATTCTCAGTAATTATGACTTGAAACATTATTGACTGCATTTAGTGGAACACTAAACTGTGCCAAGGTCTAACTGAATGTTACATATGAATTAGGATGGGTGGGTTAAACCTAACTAGACATTAATTGTTAGGTCGATTATACTTTATCTTGCAAAGGGGACAGAATTGTGGAAGTCCCACTGCACATATTTTCATTGAATGTGGTGGAAGTATTGTGCATGGGTCATGAATGAAGCCAGGGAGGGAGGCAGAGTGGAGCATCTTGGATGGGCAGACATACTCTCCACAGGAAGATGTTTTTGAAGAGTGTTTACCAGTTAATAAAGGAACTTTTCCCTGCAGAGTGATTTCCCATCAGCATTACAGTAATCTTCTTCCTGGGTGCCAGTAACTTCACACCAACAGACTCTGCTACGGTGACCAGCCCTAGACAACACAGAAAGTCGTTGAAAGCAATATGCAGCAAATAAATGTCTTGTCTGTTGCGGAGACTTCTGCAGATTAGATAGTCCAGTGAAATGAAGTTACACTGCATTTAATCATTTTTATTTAGACTATTTGTCAAGGTTTAGATTACATTTAAAACTGAAATGTAGTAGCTACATATACCCTTTCACCTCTTTCTAGAAGTGTAAATTAAACTATAAACTACTATAAACGAAATTGAACCACTATATTAAGCACTACTATACAAAAACGCTTCCAAACATAAATTGTAGTTGTCTGACTCGGCTATATGCAACTTAGCAAAGCTGCTAAAGCTTTAAGGTATTTTTCCTAGATTAACTAGCTAGCTAACGGGTAGCCAGCTTGCATCAAAGCTAACAAGTTAGCTAGTTGAACTACAGCGAAGTATGCGTGGGATAGATTGGTTTATTGTGAAACAAGAATGCGTTGGATAAGTTTTCAGGGAGGCTCTCAACCATCTGTGTTATGTGACAGCCTACTCACCACTTTGAGGATCCATGTACAGTTGGTGACAATCGCGCAAGATCCGCTCATCACAGGACACTCCACCCGATATCGAGTCTGCGTTCGCAGCACTTCTGCTCTTAATTTTCCCAGACATTGTTGTATAATGATGATATCAACGTTTCGATATAATCTACTCAAACATCTGATATGCAAAACTGAATGAAGTGGATTCTGGACAAAGCCGGTGTGCCTCGTTTGAATCACCCCGGTCCGCTAAAAAGACGTAGCACGGCCACGTAGTCAGCAATACTGGATTTACACCGTGGAGGCCTCTGGGTAATGTAGTTCATCTGGGCTGGGCATCAATCAAGACAAAAAATAATGAAAATTGTAGGATCATAAATAAGTTTTTTCCCCTCTAGGTTCTGCTATTTGACTTCTTATCACAAACTATGTGTGACTACAACCAACAATTTTATTTTATTTTATCTTATTTCCTTTGCTTTTCTTTTTATTGTAGGCAGACAGATCTGAAAAACCATTAGTTTCCAGTTGTATTTCTTGCACTTTAATTTCCATATTGTTCCTGATAAAATCATTGTGAACTAAGGACACAGGTTTGATACAAAGACTCTCATAAGAAGGAGACAGACAACAAACCAACAGGAAACTAACCAGATATAACCAAAGTTAGCCAAAAAAGGCACACCTTTAGTAGACATATTCTTTATTTGTCATACTGTATATCATATAACAAACCATTTTAGAAAATTGGGTATTTGATGGATAGTTTAAAGCTATGTACATGTTTGAAACAGTCTGATCAACACCTTCTGACATTACAGGTTACAGTACTGAAAATGTTCTGCACCTTGTTTTATCCAGTTACATAATTTAGAAGTGGGTGAGCTTTATATAATATAGAACTAGCAATAAAAAATGGGAAAGCAGGTTTCATAGCCTACAGATTACAATGAAAACAACAAAGCTAAACTGAGATAACCCATTACAGACACTGAGGAAATGCATATATATTCTTTACTCTGAATTTTAAATATAAAGTGTGTAACATGAATAATAAAATAAACAACTTTTTTTTTTTTTTTGCTTTTTAGGTTATGTAATTTCCTTAATGAACCCAACCATCAAAGATTATAATTCTATTAGTAAAATCATTGACATCATTAAAGAAAACTATTTTTCAGTACTTTTGTGTCACAAAAATAACATTTAGCTTATTTTCAGTCATGGAAGAAATAATCATACTGTTAAAGCCAGTTAAAGCTGTACAAAAAAAGCTCCAGATAGGTGATACTCTCCCTCCCCACATCAATAAATAGTATTAGTGCTCTTACTGCACAGTCCATGTGGAAACTACCAAGAGGAATGGATTCACTTAATATATTAAAATAGAAAAACACAGATATGTAATATGCTATAATGTGTGTTTACAATACATATTGCAAAGCTGCAGGCATATTAACATAAATCAGTATCATACCACACACAGTACAAATACTGTGGCGAAAAGATAAAAGGAGTTTCTAAAATATAACACAGCTATATATACTTAATTTAATTAACTGTTTCTTGTAAAACTCAGATAAACACAATTCTTCTTTTTTATAAAAATCCACCCTCTAACATGAATTTTCTATTTATAATACACCATAACGGCACATTTTTTCACAACCCCATTTTCTATGTATATGACATCAATGAGTTTATATCAACATCAGATATAACCCATCTCTGGCGTGACTCTCAAGCATTCCTCCTGTAAAAAAAAAAGATATACTTAGCAACAAGATGACACTTAAGGAAGTGTGAGTTTGCATAGACAAGCTGTTGGGTGTGAAATGGCCTTTGCAGCCACCACTTGAAAACATGTTTCCCTCTATCTTCAGGCTGTCTCTCCACTGCCTCTTCACATTCCATTCAGATGTAAAGATCAAAGTCAGTCCACTCAATTACATTTTGATTGCTCCTCTTATCACACTTTATTTCAATTTAATGTTGTATGTTATGCTAAACAGCTCATTGCGTTTGTTCTTACACAACAACACTTAGTTAGTGTGATGAATAAATTAACATTGTGTTTTTATACCAGAATAAAGTGGTCAGTCATGCCACTGAGCACCATCTTGCATTTTTCTTCCAAGTATTGAATTCAAGTTTACCTTCAATTTAAAGTTTCATTATGGAGACCATACACCAGTACACCTGACAGTCATTATCATTTGCAGAAGCCTATCATTTAAAACATGTGTGTTGGAAGAGGGATCTATCCATAACATGCAGGATAGTGGCTCTTTAGGACCAGTGCTACTGTCCCATGCCATAGACGTGTTTCCCAAGTCCAGTCCTCGTGACCCAGTGTCCTGCATGTTTTTAGATACTTCCCTCTTCCATCACACCTGGAAGACATTACATCATTATCAGGCAGACCCTCATCATTAATTGAACCAGGTGTGCTGGAAAAGGAAAATATCAAAAACATCTACTGGAGTTCAGGAAACACTGCCATAGACTGTGTATACAGGCAGCATGGTGGCTGAGCGGTTAGCGTTCTTGCCTCACAGGGAGAAGACCCAGGTTCGATTCCTGGACTGTGTGGGCCTTTCTTTGTGGAGCTTTTGTGGAGTGTCTCTCCCTGTGTCTGGATGGGTTTCCCCCATCACCCAAAAACATGTTTGAGCCTGGGTCCACATCTAGAGAGGAGTCCCCTGCCACCACACATGGCTGCAAACTGCTCCTTACAGGTTACCCCAATGGTGGGTTAAATGCAGAGGACAAATTTAGTTGTAGTGTAGAATAACAAAGTACTTTACAGGCATGTCCAAATTATTCCACAAAGGGCCAGTGTGGCTGCAGGTTTTTCTTCAAATAACCAAGAGTACACAGTTTGACCAATCTACTCACTGAAGCCTAAGATCAGTTGATGAATTGAGTGAAGTCTGGTGTGCTGCTGCTTGGTTGGAACAAAAACATGCAGCAACACCAGCCCTTTGTGGAATAGTTTGGACATGCCCGGTATATAAAGATGATGCTGTAAGCCCGTTTCCTCAAACTGTAGAAAAACCAAAATTCCAGAACCACAGGAGGTGGCGCACACATTGCGACCAGAGTTTGTGTAGTAGAGATGCAGGAAAGTGATGTCCACCACCTGATAGGGTTCATGACTGGCAATTATTCAGTTTGCACACAATTCATTTTCAAGAACTTTGCCAAAAAAAACATTGGAAACTATGAAATGTTGATTAGACATGTACTTTGCTTTTTTATTTGATTCCACTGAATAACAAAGAAAGGATTTGATCTATGATCCATAATGAAGCCACTAAAGGAAGAAAGAAAGACTTTAGTGTGCAGGTGCCACTCTGTTTATCTTTAAACACTGTTTATGATGAATATGTACAGAAAAACAGCTCTAACATTCTTGGAAAACTTCAGTTTCACAGTGAGCCTTCTTTTGCCAGCCAAGCTTTCAAGCTGATGACATCATTAACTGTACAATATCTTCTGTACTACTCTGATACCGTATAGTCATAATGTGTCTGCATAGTGCACAGTGGACATAAAGAGGTATAGCAAAACAATGAGATGCATTTAAGGCATACACTTTTGTAACTTGGGCTTATCATGCTGCAAATAGGTAAAACAATATTCTCATGCATCCTAAATTCACAGTTTCTTTCGGTGTACAGAGAGTGCAAGTGTTTTCCTTTTTTTTTTTTTTTTCATTATAATATCAGAGTCCACTCCCTGGTTACCAGTGGGCTTTTCTCTCTTTGGCAACAAGTTCCAGGAAAGAGGAGTGACTTGCGTAGAGGGGGAAGGACGAGTCAACGTCAACCCATTGGACTTGTCCTGCGTCATCACCAGCTTGCAATGGCAGCTCGCTCACACTGTTGCCTACAAGAAGGAAAGATATGTTTCACTGCACCTCATAGTTGTAGTTTTGTTATTGTTTCTCCCTGGAGAAAATGAATGAGAACTGTATCTGAAAATGATCTATAATTTGCCACTTAGAAAGTACTTTGTATCTAAAGTCCATCTGAATAGTGATCATTTAGATGAACACTCTAAATTATAGACACCTGACTCATCATGGAAGTTGATAGCAACCGTCTCCATCCATGCATTGTCTGTGTTTCGTGGATCATCCACATAGCCTTTATAAACCTAGACAAAAATCAAAGAGAAATAGTTCACCACACACACACAGCTTTCTTCTAAGTTTTAGGTCTCCTTAACCAAACTGCTTCCAAACTACTGAAGATATATTACTTGCTGACCTGAAATCCTGGTGATTTGAACAGTTTGGTGATACGCTCATGAATTTTGGCTTTCTCCGATGCTGGGATAGAGAGTGAATTCAAAGCTTCTTCTGAGAATTCCCGCTGCAGTGTGAGAGAAACCTGCTCCCCTGGATCTACCATGCCCTATGAGAAAGACAACAGCTTATAAAATACTAATTTTAAAATATAACATATAACAACACTTTAGGAAAGCAGTTGAGAAAAGAAATGGAAAAGTCACAAACCCCAGGAATGGCCCACTCTCCACAGTCTTTCCTTTTAATAGCCACAAACTGCAGGATGGGCCGTTTCGAGACAGAGTGAAATATCTTTCCACCTTTTGCATCAAATTTCCACCTGCCCAACCAAACAATGAGTCATATCATCAAACAATTATGCAAAAAAAAGTACTCTATTTCTAAACAGATTCAATTTAAGTAATAAAATATGGTGAGCTGAGGTCTGGGGACAAAAACTACCTGGTGACAATTGGATCTGCTGCATGATTAGGCCCCCATCGTCCAAGCAAACCTCTGTCAGTCAACCCAGTGCGTCCACGTGGGTTTCTAAATGAGTAAAGATAATCATAAACATTTCCAAGAAATCATTTTACAGTTCAAATGGGGAAATGACAAATAACAGAGTGAGCACAGATATTGTCCATTATGCACTATTGTACCCCAAGACATCCCTGGAGAGACATTGTAACATAATAGCATTCAAGATTTTTAACGAGTCACTTAGAGATTAATATTTAATCATAATGTAAAAAGGTTTCTAACACTACAAACCCAGAAAATTATCATCCCAGTCAGAAGCTATGTACTGGGCATAATGTATCTAGCAAGTTCTCATATATTAAATATTATACTGAGTGTTGTTGTAGTATTTTTAAAAGTGAAAATAACATATTTTATACTAATGGAAGTTTGAAAATTGCCAAAAGTACAGATGACATTACCTGTTTGGTTAAAAATAATCTCATCTAAAGTGTTCCCATTTCATATTTGCTAAATGTCAGAGGTTGCTGCACTATAACTTACAGAGGTTTTCCTTTTTCTACTTTGTAGTTCCCTTCGAAGCTTGTCCGGTCAACACCACCATCAATACTATTAAACTTTGGTGAGAAGGAGCTGAAAAACAAGCAAATATAAGTGACTCCATAGATCAGCTAAAGCCCTGACTCATTTAACATCAATTTTACAATTAACTTTCCCTTGAAGTTAAAGGAATTACACAATTAAACTACATTTGTCAAACTATTCTTGAAACAGTTTAAATTGTTTCTTACCCTACATCAGGGTCTGCCCATTGTGGTTTCTTCAAAACAGCAGCGTCAGTGAAGCTGACTGGACTATACTGAGGCCAGGTTTGATTCCACACCACTTTGTCATCAGGTACAGGGAAGCGCTTCACTTTAGACCCCCCATATAGTGGAGATCTGGATTTTACATGAGGTGCTGCTGAAGATGGCATGGCTTGAAAACTCTGCTTACAGTAACTGGTGGTGATGTATCTGAAATTTTGACTGGTTCTGAAAGGACTGGAAGGTGAACAGGAGATGGCTGGCCTGCAGATAAAGAAATATGAGACATCCATTAAATATGGCTTGCTGTTGCTTCTCCCACAACAGCCTGGTTCTTACTGACACACCCCATCTGTACACAACGGAAAAAATGTACAAAAGCAACTCCAGAGACACATCAAGTGAAAATACACAGACCTATAGGAACTCTTAACTACTAATGAAATGAAAAAATAAGTTCCACAATCTGATAGTCACTGCAATTTGTCTAAAACTTTAAATTGTTTTCTGCAGCTGGTTATACATATCTAATACAATAAAAAAATATTTCACTATATAATTGTTGCTTGTTGTTTCATATTGATACGATATAGAAACAATATAATCTAATGGGTGTATTTTGCATTCGTTACAAAAGTAAAGCGTTAGTTACCACGTTACATTCATACTGAGTTAAAATACAAAGGTCTGGATCTGGCCAATGTGAAGTATCACATAGTTTGAAAGTCAGAGCCGCTGCAACACTTACATCTGAAATCACCATTACACTGCTTCATCAAATTCAAAACATCATAACCATGTAAATCATTTAAATGAATATGATATACTGTCAATACCTAACACCGGAGGCGCACACGGGAAAAGGGAGTCCGAAAAGAGTGAGTGCGAGACGAATGTGTCCAATCCAGTTTCGTCGCAGTATGAAAAGTACCATTACTGTCCTGTAATAAATCAATAACGTGATTGTGGAGACACCACAACACGCAGTACGTAACTAGGAAGTGCGGCGCACCCAGCGTAGTGACGTTGACGTCGGGAGGTGTGGCTACACTGGTTTCCATGGTGCTCAGATTCATGAAAACTGATAATTAAGAAAAAATAGATAGATAGATAGATAGATAGATAGATAGATAGATAGATAGATAGATAGATAGATAGATAGATAGATAGATAGATAGATAGATAGATAGATAGATAGATAGATAGATAGATAGATAGATAGATAGATAGATAGATAGATAGATAGATAGATAGATAGATAGATAAATAAATAGGTATTATTGGCCAGGTAGGCGTTACTATGTGCGAATTTAATATCAAATTTAATGTTCAATGTAGTGTACATCTGTTGTAATTTTGTTTTGTGGTGTCAATATACTATTAAAAAATGATATATTTTTATTGTAATTAATATATTTGCAAAAGTATCTAATAAAGTGAAAGTATGCTGTCAAAGATGTCCCAAACTGAAAGTAACAATGTTTAAAGAAATAATATTGTAATTTCAAGAACAGGTTTGTTAAATATAATCATAAAATAAGGTATGTTAAGTTGCCTTGACATGAACGTATTAAAGGGCATTAAAACGATTATTAATTTGATTTGATTTGAATGATTTATTTCGAACATGTGCAAAGTGCAACAATAATTGCCTTCTGTATCAGTTTTAATTTGGCAGTAAGATCATTTTTGAAAAATGTTATACTTTAAAAATTACTATACAGAAGAAAACACGAATTTCATATACAAATGGAGTTACCTGTGATGATTCTGTGTATGGACAGCATCATCATCAACTTGTGTGAGCCTGTCTTTTTTCGTGAATCGTGATTTACAGTAAAGTCCCTCGACATGTAGATTCCTCTCACCTGCTGTAGCGCTCTGACACCTCTATAAGACAGTGTATCAAAATGGGAGTGAATAACGATAGAAAATCAGTTTTGTAGGGTATGTTTCATGTCATATCAGGCAACACAGCACATATTTTGGCACGCCCACTCATGGCCCCTGCATGTTTATTTTACAGATTTCGCTTGTTTCAGTACAACAGTGAAGCCAAAGAGGCGGTGCCGGTAGTTTAAAGTGCCGCCCAATGAGGTAACTCCGCCCGAACAAGTCGGCCTTATGATATTATCTAACGCATTTCTGGTACCGTTGTTTAGCACGCGCATTTACACTCGGTGCTGAGACCAAATCCGTGCTCGCGCACAAAATCCACTTTATTCTTCTGTAGTAGAGACGGAGGGCCTGGATCGACTCTGTGCTCCGACAACTAAACAATCACATCAGTTGAAGCTTCTGACAGACGGTACACCGTGTTGAGAGCGACGGCGGTCCCTCGGCGGAGCACAGTGACAGAGCAGGAGCGCTTCGGAGAGGAAGAATGGCGGATTCGAGCAGCACTGCAGCGGTCGGGGCCGCAGGCTCCAACAGCGCTGCTGCTGCTGAGGCGGCTGGCACTGTTGCGCATGATGGAGCGCCCGGAGCTACAGGACCCAAGTGTGGGTCCGAGTCTGTGAAAGGCCAGATTTTTGACGTGGGGCCCCGTTACACAAACCTGTCTTATATCGGAGAGGGCGCCTACGGAATGGTTTGGTGAGCTGTGCCTCCCGTTATTGTTTTGTTACCGTAAATCAAAATGCTAGCTAACATAAGCTGTTAAAGCGAACGTTAGCCAGCTAATCTGTTGAATTCAACACGCGTTGTCTACGAAGCCTGCGACAGTGTCAGTTTTGTGAGACGTTTTTAACATTTACACATTATTGAAGCTAAAGTATATTAGATTGTGGTTAGCAGGTTAGCTGACAAGCTACAGGCGTGGCTATGAGCTTTACAGGAAACAAGATCGGGAGGTGATTGCGCAGGACGTAGTTTGCTCTCCGCAGAGAAATCTTTTGCAGGCAGCAGTTGACCGCAAATAGCTAAGTAAGTAATCAGTAGAATCGGTTATAAAGCACCCAGCATTAGTCTTTCATTCATTACATTCAAACGGAAACTCAGAGCCAAACAGCCAGCCTGCAGCAAATGCTGCTGCAGAGGATGCAAGCGGGATTTGTCCGTGGTAGAGAGGCCTTTCCCTGTGTTATATGTGTGTGTCATCAACAGTCTTGTATGGACATGTTAAGCAACACTACTATACTTGGTATCAATGCCAAGTCTATCTTGAATGAGGTGTGAACTGATCAAATCTGTTGAGGTGGGAAGTGGATGGTCCCACACATTCATTTTTGTCACTGTAGTTCACTGTTCTCTCCGAACAGAAGTGTGAGAACATAGTGCTATTTGCTATTTTGTTTTTGCCATCATGCCCATGTGATTGGACTGTTGCAGTAATTGGTGTTTACAAACAGTGTTACCACCCTCTTGTTGGTACAGTGAAAGAAACTCAAGTGAACATAATGTGTACTAATGTGATTTGACCAAGTGTGTTTATCCCCATCTCACCTTTTACCCACTTTGACAGGTTTCTGTAAAATTTCAGCAACATAATTTTAACAGTAAGCAAAGAAGGTTCATAGGCAACACATACATTCTACATCTTCTCTGTACCTGCACCTGTACTCGAAGCAGTCATCTTTACTTCTCCACAGGAAAAATATGTTCATGTGTGCATCTTGGCAGCAGACAGTCTGCAACGCCCTGTGAGAGCTTATGTCAGCTCAGTTTCTGATGTCACTGTTGTCTATGAATTGTGCGGTATGTAATTTGAGCCCTGTTTTGTGCTTCTTTCCTCATTCACCCTATTTAGCTCAGCGCTGGACAACTTAACAAACCAGCGTGTAGCCATCAAAAAAATCAGCCCCTTTGAGCACCAGACGTACTGCCAACGCACACTGAGGGAAATCAAGATCCTGTTGCGTTTCCACCATGAGAATATCATTGGCATCAACGACATTCTCAGGGCACGGCATATTGACAACATGAGAGATGTGTATCCTTAACTGTTTTATGAGGAGGGACTGCATTTGTCTACAGGCTCCTCATTCTAATGCCTTGTATAGTTATTTTTCAATTTCTGATATCAAAACTGAAACAACACTATCAGATTGATTTTCATAAAACTTAGTGGCAGGGCAGGGCCCAGAGTGGAAATCATTTCACTGCACCTAATATGATGGAGATCTATATATCCTTTTTTTGTTTTATGATTATTTAAGTTTAAACCTATTAGTTTGAAAATTATTAGATGATTTTTCTTTTTATTTCTTGTTAAGCTCATTAGAAAACATTGAAGTCAGGGAAAACCTGCTAAATTGATTATGTCCTTTATACATGTGGCTGAACAAAGTCTTACAAGCCAAATTTAGTACTCTGCATGAACTTTAATGTTATTTTCATGAGATGCAGATAATTAATTCAATTAACTAGTAGCAAATCATTATTGGTTTGTTCAGTGGGATGATCTAACATCAGCTCCACTCTGAGGTTTGGTTTTTCCACATTCCAAAAAAGGACAATTTGAGGCATTTGGGTCATTTTGATTTTTCCACTTGTTCCAATTTGGCCCAGTTACTCAGGTTGGTCCTGTGTTTCTCAGAAACAGTGGAGTGCAGGGCAGCACTGTAGCAGTAAACTGTAGACACAGCTGGTCAGTCAGTTGCTGTTAGTGACTGCTGCCCTGCCCAGCGTTTCTGTGAAAAGCTGCTTTGTCTGCTGAAAAATGCAAAGGGAATGTATGATGTCCCTGTGCTTTTATCAGTTTACATACAGAAGCTTGTTTTTATTATTGCAATAGCTCCTATTTATTTCAGGGACCATAGTAGTATTTATAGTTTAATATGTTGATGTTTAGCAGCTACAGTTTTTACCATCCCGATAAACTAAAATTAAATTACAGGTCATCCTTAGGTCATGATAATCCATACTAGAACAAGACAATACATTTTTACATTATGATTATTATTATTATTGCCGTACATATTTTTGATTGCTGTTTAGTAAATGCTTGTCAAGGTCTGACCTCAAAGAAAAGCTATTGTGATTATTGATATTAAATAACATTCAGATGTTTTTGAGCATGACATCTTATTTTATCCATATTACCCAGCCCTTAGTTTCAAACAAATTTCATACTAATTCATTCATTAGTTTTAAAGAAATGTTATACAATTTCAAAGTATTGGTGGTGCTACAGGAAAGTCTATCATCATAAGGATAAATTATCTTCACAAATGCACAACATTACTTGTCATCATAGCTCGCATTTTTGATATAGAATTTAAATGGCATCAGAAAAAATGACACCTTAGTAGTGTTGCAAAGTCTGCTAAATGACATTTCTATTATATTCATTCTTGCCAGTGAGGTACTTATACACTTTGACTGTATATTAAACAAATGGTAAAATATATCTAATGGGAATTATACAGTAGGAAATGCTTATAATGTTCCTGTGGTTTATTTGTGATATAAAAAAATCTGATAGTCTGTTTGCTGTCTCTGAGATAATATTTATATATACAGTAGCTGCTGCAGTCTCATTTGTTTATTGAACACAGTGAAAGGTGCTGCTTTAAACTGGGTTTAAGCACATTAGGAAGTACGATTCAGCAGCTCTGATGAGAACCTTGTCAGAACAGGCTTTCAGTTTCTCCTGGTGACACTGGATACGATATCTGTTGCTGTCATCCTTGACCCAAGCGCCCTTCCAGCTACATCGTGCAGACTCTGATGGAGACAGACCTATACAAGCTGCTGAAGAGCCAGAGACTGAGCAACGACCATGTGTGCTATTTCCTCTACCAGATCCTGAGAGGCCTCAAGTACATTCACTCAGCTAACGTGTTGCACCGTGACCTCAAGCCCTCCAACCTGCTCATCAACACCACCTGTGACCTCAAGGTGTGTGCCCATCTGAATATTTTCCTCTTCTGACAAGAGCTCTGTTTTTTCTGCAATCTGGGTATTACGTATGGATTAGTGGCAGATTTTAAAAATGGCAGTTGGTTTTGTGTGACAGCAATTGTTTGTTTCTATTTACACAACACATCAATGTAAAACGGGTATTTCAAGTTCACAGACAGCAAATGTAGGTAGAAAGCAGTGTATATTAAATAGTGGCATAAATAGTTACACTAACTCCCATCACAATAAAGAACATCAGGAAAGTTGGATATGGATGTTTGATTGACCCAGGCTTCTCCTAACTTATCTCCTAAATTGACACTTTTTATGTGACAGGCATTTACACCTCTGTGACAGAACGTATCAGGCTTATAGTCCAGAACATGTTAAATAGTAGTTAAAAATGGCAGGACAAAATTAACACTATATATACAGGAATTGATATGTTCGAGGGCTTATGATTTAGAAATTAGGTAATTCAGATGCAAACTGAAGGATGCATGTGAAATATTTGCAGTTCTAAACACCTGTGGGCCGTCATTGCCCTTGGCTTTCCTGTGGAAAAATCCCTTGGGGTCCTGTTTGTTCTTTGCCTTAGAGCACACTTGTGAACTTTGGGCAGCCAATGATCAATCCCTGGATTAGCTGATCATGTGGTCAGAGGAAAGAACAAAGCCAGCACATGTTGCGGTGGCTCTGTGACATTCCATTCCAGGCTAAAATCATACCTATCTTTTTGTATAAAACCCTATTATCCTTGCTATCTTAATTAGAACCACTAATTTAAAAAGAATAATAAAAAAAAAAACCTTTATTACGCATGAAATTGATGTTTGACAATTACACCAAAAATATGATATTGCTTCTATGTAGATTAAATTACATATTTGCTGGAGGAACCAGGCATTTTTTTTAGTGTTCTTAGTAGTTTTCCTAACGGTGTACTGTGCATACATTTAGGATACAACATTTCTTTGTGCACTTTGAACTTTGACCCTCTTAAACCTATATCCATTGCAATTACAGTCCATAGTGCAAAAATTACACACAAAAACTTAAATAAATATAGAATGCAGCCACACCTTCACAATCCTGGTAGCTTGGTCACTTAATACGTTGAATCATCAGTACATGAAATTCTATGATTCTAAGCCTGATTTTCACCAATGAGCTCTGCCATATTGCCCCTCAGCCCCTACCATTAATAAAACATGATTGGTATCTATAGATCTTAATGGCAACCAGTGGGATGTGTGTGTGTGTGTGTGTGTATGTATGTATATATATATATATATATATATATATATATATATATATATATATATATATATGCTGATCAAGATGTAATAGCTCATTGTGGTAGTCTGAAACCATGTGATCGTACCCAATTTCAGATCACGTGATTGGATTGAGACATCCTTATTTGAAATCATAGTACTGGACAGTAGTAGACATAAATAGTATGTAAGTTACATACTGTTTCCATGTAACAAGCACAAACTTGCATAAATATTATTTTAAATGAGCATCAGTTCTCAACTAACTTACCTGGTTAAATAAAGGTGAAATAAAAGAAAAATAATAGTAATAGAAGTGAGATTGATGGTTACATTCCCCTAGCTGATAGGGAGGCCTTTTGGAAGAGTTCTGAATTCACACCCTGAGCAGGGTCTCCAGAAAGATGCACTGTACTGGTATTGACACAAAATGTGTAGGACATTAATGTCAATTTGGTGTAGTTAGTATGGGATTTTGGATGGACTGCAAGAACACACAACAAGTGTGACCACTGGACAGGCTGACGTCTCTGACCTTCTGTGTCTTCCTCAGATCTGTGACTTTGGTCTGGCACGGATAGCTGACCCTGAGCATGATCACACAGGTTTTCTGACTGAATACGTGGCCACACGTTGGTACAGGGCTCCAGAAATCATGCTCAACTCAAAGGTACGAGTGTGTATGCATTGTTGTTGTTGAATTTGACTGACTAGATGTGTCAGTTTGTTCAATGGCTCTATGTGTTTGTGTCACAGGGTTACTCGAAATCTATTGATATCTGGTCAGTGGGCTGTATTCTGGCTGAGATGTTGTCCAACAAGCCCATCTTCCCTGGGAAACATTACTTGGACCAGCTCAACCACATACTGGGTGAGACTTAACACCCTGTGTTGATATAAATATGCACTTATTGCCACTCAGTCTTTATAGGTTTGAAAATTCACATCTTTCCCTACACTTATTTTTAGTGCAGTTTTTGAAAAGAATTCTGTCTTCCTTGTAGGCGTCCTTGGCTCTCCATCTCAAGAGGATCTGAATTGTATCATCAACATGAAGGCACGGAATTACCTGCAGTCCTTGCCTGAAAAACCCAAGATCCCCTGGGAAAAGCTCTTTGTCAAGGCAGACTCAAAAGGTATCATTATGATAATGTAAAGAAGTGGGAAAAATAAGACATTTTTGAAATAATAAGGGTAATATTTTTAGTCTCCTAAATGTTTTATTTTATATTAGTAAATAACTTGGTGACTGAGCTAATTTGAGCTTTAATTTAATCTTGCACAGCTCTGGACCTGCTAGGCCGCATGTTGACCTTTAACCCCATCAAACGCATCACCGTTGAGGAGGCCCTGGCTCATCCTTACCTGGAGCAGTACTATGACCCCACAGATGAGGTAAAGCACAGAAAATGATAATTTTTTTCAGGGTAAAGTTTAAATATACAGGTGTGCCTTTATGACTGTCGTGCCAGCAAATATTTACAGCATTACAGCTAAGCCACCAGTGGGCATGTTGTTTCTAGACAAGGAGCTGTATCACTCTGCTCCTGAAAGCCTCTTAGTTGTTGGAATGCTATTAGTGTGAAGTTTCCTCCAGTATAAGAGAGAGCGAAGAACATACTGGCATTTTACGTTATATAAGCACAGACATGAAAACAAAACATGCTATTGCTGCCTGTGTTGATCCTGTTTCTAATCTAATATGTATTTGTCTACATATTAGACTTCTAGGGGGTTTTGTTATTTGACTGGATGTTAGATGATAGAAGCAATCCAAAAGCAAATAGAGAACCAAATGACATTTAGTGGACCCACTGGACCAATGAGAAAAGTCAATGCTGTTTTTAATCATGGTTATTGGAATGATTGTCATAACTTCTCCACATAAAGCTTCTGTGTGCCCTAATTAAGTTCTGGATACTTTTTAGACATCAGCAGCAGCAGGCAGAGATTGATGAGTTGACCTTTGTCTGGAGTCAGCAGTTTTCAGTTTATTTATGTATTGGCTGTGACCAGTCAAAGGTATATCTAAGATTTTGTTTAAGACAGATTTGGACACTATCATTCACTTGATGTGCACAACACAGACTGTAACATCACAGGCACATACACTCAGAGCATATTATCAACAACAGTTCTTCACTAAAAGGTGCTGAACAATGTAATCAAACATGTCCAACCCCATCATCCTGTTTAACAATCACAGTTTGAACAAACTAGCAAAGATAAGTCGGATAAAACTAAAGTTAACCAGAGCAAAAATCCATGTTTATGTATTCAAATATGTATAACATTATATGTATATTTTGGTGTGCTTTCAGTTGTAGCTTTTCGAATTAATGAAACAAAATTGTCATCTAAAACTGGTCAGGCTTGGAAAAGATTCAACAAAATAGAATTATCCCAGAGAATTGCAGTCAGCTGTTGTGAAAGCACATTTCTGATTTGATCACGAAAGCTTTCTTCTCAAATTATGTTACTGGGGCTGTTCTTAAAACTGTGTGTTTATGTGTGCAGCCGGTAGCAGAGGAGCCCTTTACTTTCTCCATGGAACTGGATGACCTTCCCAAGGAGAAGCTGAAGGAACTGATCTTCGAGGAAACGGCTCGTTTCCAAGACAACTACCAGGGCTCCTGAGACACACAGGTACGTGAAAATCTGCCTTTGTGTAACTTGTACAATTAGGTATTGGCTGAGCATACAGACGGGTCTTAAATTGAAAAACTGCAACCCTAAAAAAATCAAACCCTATGAATATGTACTTACCATTTACTTGGTTTTACTGTCACATTTGTTTTTTGAGGAGATGTCTCAATAGAAACTGTTGGGATTGAGACCACTAGATGTCGGTCAAGTATAGATCATTTATGTAGGTCTTCAAAGCCTTCTCTGCAGCTCTTTCACGTTTATTGCCATATTAAGAATATGAATCGGTTTTCAAGGCCCTTGAATGTACTTGTTAGATGTTATTACATTTGCACTTAATGTGAGAAGGTGACAATGATGGTTCCACTGTGTTATCTGAACCGTGCTATGTTATGAAGTAGGCAGAAAACATGGCATGTTTAAAGCAGTGAAGGTAAATACAGGAAGGACTCAATGATCATCTGTTTTTCTGATTCTCTTTGCTTTGCTGGGGCATCCAACTGTGGTTTACTGCAGTAAATGATCACAGTTTACTTCACTCATTTGAGTTAACCTTCACTGCATCCTTAAAACTAACTTCGACTGTATGCGTATATACACAGAAAATACTATAATTGCAAGATATATTAAAGTGAATTAGATATGCTTTTTAAATATTAAAAATAAGGCTAAGGCTCAACATAAATCTGGATTTACAGCCAAAACTACAGAAAGTCTTGATAAAATGGGAAATTTTGATGAGTTTTGAAATATAACATTTCAATGAAATGCTTTCTATTATTTTAGGATAGATAAATTGTTTGTACAAAGGAGTGGTTCCCTATCTTTTATCTATACATCTGCATTTTTGAGCTAAGCATAAAATTTGAAGCATTCAACTTCTGGTTGAGTTTGTGCCCCTGAATTTTGTCTATACAAGAAAACACAAAACCAGAGAAAATGCCTTGGTGATTTTAAAAGTCGAAGAGAAACGACTCATTCGGTCTGTACAGGAGTCTGGCTTTTATTTTTAATTAAGAGAAATGGTCATATTCAGCACAAAACATTGTATAATCCTACCATGTTTGCAGAGTTTGAAGTACTGCAGTGTATATTTGTACAAACTCAACACTTCCTTTCCTATTTCAAAAGTCCTCCAGTGTTTCAGTGGATGACAACCTTCAACAAACATTCATTGCTTAATAGGGCTTTTATCATAAAGGTTAACACACTGTAGTATCTTCAAAAGGAAATCCGGTCTCTGCAGTTGACTCATCCAAATGACCTGTTTAAAAGGGTGATATTTTGCTAAATCCACTTTTTTTTTTAGTTCATTTGGTTCTCCGTAGTTTGTATTTGAACCCTCCAGGTGCTGCAACACTTTGATTATAATTGTTTTTGGGAAAAAAAATTGTTGATTTCTACAGCCTCTTTTCATTCTTTCTTAATTTTTTACATCTATAAATAGTTGTTAAAACATTTGCACATATACAAGATCAAGACTTCCAATGAATATTTCTCTGAGACATCATTTGTATCAGCAGCAGCGGTTGTAGTAAAATTGTAAAATATTTCCAAACTTTAAGCCATTTTCCTAAAATGTTCACTTGTTGTTTGAACGGAACAGAGCAGCACAGTCGACAACCTGGAGGGGGTGGGACATGAAGTGGATCATGTACATTTAAAGGGCCAGCGGTCAAAGTGACGTTTCTGATGTCATTACTCAGAAATAGGGTTGAATATGGACCTGTGTAATTGAATTAATAAAAAATTCAGACCCAAGAAGAGCATTTACACTTTATGTAGACCACAGGGAAATTTTTTAAAATGCAGAATTCCATTAGAGGAAAAAAGCAAAATATTACTCTTTCTATAGTTATATACTCAAAGTCTGGCATTAATGTTTGCACATAACAAGTACAGATTAGGAGCATTGTGCTGTTTTTGAGTGCCGCTCAGGCTAATGGATTCAAGTTTTCCATCGCTGGAAGGGATTTCAGTAACTTGAACTGTCTGGATAATTTATTTTCTGTCAACTGAACTCAAATGGGAGATCAGTGCTGATCAGAGAAGGGGGGGGGGGGCGGGGGGCGGGGGGTGTTTGGCAGTGGTGTAGTCTACATCAGTGGTTCTCAAGTCTGGTCCTCAAGTATCCCTATCCTGCATATTTTAAATGTTTCCCTCTTCCAGCACACCTGGTTCAATTAATGATCCATTCATCATCAAGCTCTAGAGAAGCCTGATAATGGTGTAATGGCTTCCAGGAATGATGGTGGAGGGAAACATCTAAAACGTGCAGGATAGTGATACTTGAGAACCACTGATGTAGACTACACCACTGCCAAACACCCGTCCCTCCCCCTTCTCTGATCTGTCTTTTTTTTTTTTTTACCCTTCAATATCTGTATCGGCATCAGGCCCAAATATATATGTTCCGTATTGAGGGCGGAGCCATGCCTATATTAGTTTTTGAAAGGTGTAGGCCTATAGGGGGGGATGTCTCATCAGTAAAAAGTTCAGTTTTCTTTCATCCCTGGTTATGTAAATGTTAGTTTCCTGGATGCTTGTAGGTTTCTACAAATGATTGGTTCACTGAATAAAAATGCGACTCACCTGCGGTGACTAAAATCAAGACCATACTACTTCAGACAAATTGTGTAGAACCACAAAGTCTCGAACAGCTGGATTATGTTGATGAAAATAATGCAAGTTTTGAAATTAAATGGTTTGAAATGTACATTGTGCTTCCATAGTACCAGAAAGTTAACTGTATATATATATTTTATTTTTTTTACCCAACCAGTCTTTATCGGACTGGACTGGCTTTTATTTTTGTTGACTTTCATGCCATTAGTCATTAGACCTGGTTTGTAATTGACTCCCAGATTTTATTTGCGTAAATCTGGTATTCAAATTTTTGACCTCAATGTTTGTGAAGGGTTTGGTTACTGGGATGGATTTGTGTTGCCATTATTTGACTAAAATCATGTTTTAATCCATATTATTTATAATCTTTAATAGTATTTGTAAGTGGATGTGAGAAAAAGGCATTTATGTAGTTTAATGTTGTGAACTGTTGTAAAGAAAATGTCCTCAGGGAAAATGGAAGCTAAAATGTGAGTCGTGTTTACTTAAGGTGAGCCTTCTGGTTTTTCTAACCACATTTCTTTTTCTTTTCTAGCCCTAGACAAAGTGACAAAGCCACAAAGAGGCTTGGAACAAGATGACCCCAAACAACATGCTAAAACAAAAGAAAATGCATCTTCAAGAAACCAAGAAAAAGAGAAAACAAGAGATATGAACATTTAACTGCTTATCTTTCCATTTCTACTGCAAGAGAGCTAAGTTTAACCTATTTTGTGGCTGAGTGGGGTGGTAGAGTCTGTCATACCATTTCACTTATGTCCATGTTGGACTCTCGAACCCACTCGCCACACACGTTTTCTCGTTTTTCCCACTTTAATATCCTGTCCCACCTGCAGTAATTCGCCTTTCCTCTCATGTCCTGATCTTCATCTCCTCTTCACCTGTTGCTGATCCGTTCATCTGCCTGTCGCTCCTTCTCATATAAACGCATACTACTGTATTAACCGACACCATAACTCTCTTGTCTTGCTCTGTGTAAATTACAACCTGGAAAAAAATTGAGGGCTAAAAGAACAGGGATGTTAATTAGGAGTGTGTATGTATATACAAAAATATAAAGGCTTTTTTTTTTTATGTGTGTGCTTGTCGCAGTTTCAGTTTGTACACCGTTGTTGGAGTGTTTCGGATCAGTTCAGAGTCGTGTTTTGTATGTTTTGGGGTTTATATTTGCAAGTCATTTTTGAACACTTGATTTTGAGACAGACATTTAATGTTTTTACTGGCATGTTGGCAGGTTTATAGGTTTCTTTGTCGTAGGTCCTTTTTTTTTTTTTTCTAAAAAACAAAACAAAAAAAAATGTGTATGACGTTCATATGAATGCATGCATTCCTGAAATTTACCAAAGTGGCAGAGAGAAGCAAGGAACTTGGCTGGGGAGCAACTATGGAGTATGGCTTGTTTGACAATTGGACCATGAATACATTATGTTCATTCATATAAAGGGCAAATAAACACGAATTTTGAGGAAGCTCTCCATGAGCAAATTCTGAAAGTGAAAGAAAAACTTAATATTCATTCAGAAAGTAGTACCTAAGCCCTATATTCCATGACATTCCCAGTGCCGTAGTAACCTTAAACCTTTCTTGTGGCACATATGAGAATCAGACTTGAAAACATGAGCAACTCTACCTGGTTTACACTGGGGATTAGCAGAGCAACTGATGCCCATTTGCAAACATGACATGTTTCTGGGCACAATATATTTTGTTGTATAAAACCCCCTTTAAATTAAATTTTAACATCAAATTGCCCATCCATTGTCAGTATTACATTCCTAAATTTGCGTTCCTTCAACTAAATACATCATAGTCTGGAAAATGGGGCCTGGTTGACATAGGGATTGTCCCAGTATCCGCCTCTTCTATCCCACCGTGCATCATCTGAACCACATGGTACATGGTATAGAACCCTTACAAGAATAGCATATTTTACTACAACTACTGAGAAGACTATGTGCCACTGAACACACAGCAACAAAACAGTGAACTCTCCAGGTCCTGTCCAGTTAATCCCATTCGTTCACCCTCATAGTTGTACATATCCCAGTTTGCCCCTCTCTGCCTGCTTTCTTTTTGGGCTCCTCCTCTTCTTCCTGTTGCCTGTGTACTCTTTCTCAAGTGTTTATTCTGTAACATGGGTGATCTGGTGATGGCTGCTTGTGTTTGCATGTATGCGTGTTCTTTCTCGCTCGCTCCTTATTGCTCCCTCTCTCCCTGTCTTACGACTGTAATATTTGCTGCTCTGTGGGACAGCACCAGCTCAGTCAGTCTGCACTAAATTTTGCCTGTCGCACTGGGACCAGTGGAGTAAAGCCCATAAATGGACCAACAATGCATGCGCTGGATCCTCTCAGGGCAGATTTAAAGACCCACATCAACCTCTAGCAGCAATCTTACATGTTCCGGTCATTTTTTGTTTGTTTGCTTTTCCTCTCACTGAGCCAAGTAATTGGTTGTTCTCCAGAAGCCATAGCCAGCACACTCTCACCATCACAAGGATCGGTGCGAGGCTTTTTTTTTTTTTTTTTTTTTTTTTTAAATGCATATGGTGAATCTCCTTATGTCACTCATCCCTCCTAACTCTCACCATGCTTAACTCAAAGGGCTGCCTCCCTCCTCCTCTTCCATGAAAACCCTCTTACCCTTTTTTTTTTTTTTTTTTTTTTACTGTGCTGCCGCTTTCAATTTCCTGCCTCACTCCTCGAGGGCGGGGGCTACTGGAAGGATCTGCGAGTGGCAGCAGCCAGGGAGCCAATCACATGACTCAATCAGCACACCTGCACTTTGTCTCTCCAGCCACGCTCTGCTCCCCCCTTTCAAGATTTTTGGGTGTTGTTTTCCCTTCCTTGTCTTGCTCAGCTTTAAATTTTACCTGCTGCGTGTGTGTGTATGCTTTTTTTGGATTGTCTGCAGTAATTTATGTCTGTGTAAAAGTATTTGTGTATCTGCTCATCAGTAACATAAAGCCAAGACTCTTTTTGTATCTCATTCATGTGTGTATGGGATGAGTTCCTTACAACTTGGGCATTCTCCCTGATGATAACTTTTGCTTTATATCTGTGGGACTGTTGTGTGTTTTGCCCCCCCCCCCTATTTGATCAACAAAAACACATCAACCAGGCCCCACTTGCTTTTCCTCCAACCTGCCACCAGACCAAACATCTCACTGGGTAACCATGGGAACGAACCAAGAGGACCAAGTTTGCGATCCTCCTGACACACACACACACACACACACACACACACAGTCTCTCTGTATCTGTGTGTTTGTGAAAACTTGCACTTAAACGCACCACATACATTCAGTATCTCTGAGTCTAAAGGCCTGTTTCCGGATATTGTTTTAAAATGGCTGTTATTATTGCTATTGTTGTTCTACTGGTGACTTGTATTTTCGTTTTCTTTTTTTACATAAAAGGGAGTCAAAGTTGTATCTTTTTTTTTAATTATTAGGATGTTTTTATTTGTATTTTTTATTTCTCTTATGGGCGTCATTATTATAGGCAGTGTTTTCAAACTTTCTGATAAATTTACTTCTTTTTTTTTTTCCCACCAAGATCTTATGAGGAATTATTTTAAAAGACGATATTAGTAGGTTGTCAAAGAGATATGAGTTATTGAGGGTTATAGTCTGTATATTCTATGGGTATTATGAATTAAACGATTAACAAAGAAACAGAATTATATACATATAATTAAATAAAATTTCCTGATACTGTTACAACTCCTTGTTCTGTTTTTCCTTCTGTGGTCTACTACTATGGATGTTTTTTTTTTGTTTTTGTTTTTTTTTTTAGCAAATTTGTATTGTAAGAACAATAAAAGTATTGAGTGCTTGTTGAAAGAACTCAAAATTATTTCTTAACTTGTATTGTCATGAAGAGTAAGGAAAAAGCACCTCCAGAGTTGTGGGAAGACTTGGTATACTGTTGCATATGAACTTGCTTTTCCTGCTGTACTACTGTACATATCCTTTTCCCCTAAAAACATGTTTCAACTTGGTCTCATAAACTCAAAGCATTTCTAGAGTCTTGACTAAAAGATCTTCACTAATTCCTGCTTAGAAGTTTAATAAAAGAATAACATTGCTTTATATTGAAGTGCCTATGTCCATCTGAAAGCAGGAATTTGATCACAGAGGTATGCACAGTTGTATATTTTAACCCGTAAAGACCTAGAGCTATGTTCTGTGTTGACTTCCAAGTGAATGTTTCTCTATAGATTACATTTCCGAGGTGATTTCCCACTGTATTTTATTTCCTTTATTTGTTTACTGAACGTTAGGATGTTCATTAAACCTTAGAGTGTTTTCAATGTTTGTTATGAAAACTGAAGCAAAGATTTCTAATGAAATATAATTTACTGAATGTAAAAACAAACATCTACAGCCATGAACAACAGGGCTGTTATTGATGAATTAGTATTGTAGAAGATGCTTGTATTTCCATGTTTAATATGAAGCCTCTGAATGTCCAAATGGGTCATATATGATGCCACTGAAAAGCTGAGATATCATATTTTACCTGAATTATTTAATTGTATTGATTAGATAAATGGTTCTAATGGTATTAAACATTTTAGATCAGTACATGCTTTTGGTCACTGATATGTTTAGGGTTTTAAGAGTTAAAATAGCAAACAAATGTATGAAAAGCAGCAAATGTCAGAAGATGCTTGAATCCTGCATTGGACTGGGAATAGATTTTTCTATTCAGCCCATAAATAGGCTTATTGTAACGTTTCAGAGTGCCCTGTCACACCATTGTCACATTCCAGGTCTGTTTTTCAACAGGAACAATACAGTGACACACACTGCTGACTTGCGCGTATGTATTTATGTGTACGTACCTGGAGTCGTCTACCTGTTTTTTTATGTTTCTGGCCTTGTAGGACAAAGTACACATCTCTGCATACCACATCCTTTGTCAAACAGGTCAGGCTAAGAATCTTGCTGCAACATATTAACTATAAATTTTAACCTGCCTGCAGTCAAAATGGACATTAACATGAAAGCAGTGGTTGGGAAAGAATGCAGATACATCAGTCAAAATTGTTAAACCACCATGACAACTTCTGCATTTGAAAGATTGCTTAAGCAAAATGTACTGTTTATATTCAGAGTATGACAAGTGTGCAGTAAAATGGTAGAAGTCAATATTTTACTCATATATGTATATATATATATATATATATATATATATATATATATATATATATATATATATATGCATTTTTGGGTCCATATTGTTGGTGAATAACATGTATGTTGCATTTACTGATATTTGAAATAAACTTGGTTCATGTTCATCTACAGATATGCACCATATATTACAAAATATATAACATGTTTTATGTTTATTATGTTGCAGTCCTGCGAGACATGTATTTTTTCATGACTTCAGAAAAATAACTGTTTTCATTTTTCACCCAGTGTGATTTGTTTTGCCTCTAAGATTTAGTCCACAAATATAAAGTACCCTAAAGTGGAGAAAATAAAATAAAAGGATTCCAGTTGACTTGTGTTGTATAACTGGATACCGTCAGTGATGGCTGTTATGCTTTTGTTCAGACACTAGCTGCACAAAAGCAGTTCAAATAGAGGAATAGTACTGCCAAAGGTGAGGGGAGAGGCCAATGAGAGAGCTGTGGTGAGGTGAGCTGAGCTAGTGCTTCATTAACTCATTTTTACAGCTCTAGATGCTTCAGGTGTATCAAGTAAGGAATGCGGGACATGGACATTTTGATCTAAATGGGACTAAAGGTAGGATATCAGAGTTGAATGAAAGATTTAAGACACATTTTTTCAGTCTTACCAGTTTGTCCAGTTTCGTAATCTTCCAAGGAAGGCAGTGACATCAGACGAGACATGAAAGTGAGGGAAGCAGGTTGTCTTTAGTCAAGCTTTTGGACCTGTCTGCCAGTCTGTAGAAGCATTAAAGGTGTTTGTGGCTGATCTTCATTATCTCTACTTAAACAAGGATATTTTTGTCTGGCAGGTTGATCCTGTTTTGTTTTTTTTTTTTCAATGAGATCCTGATTTTGTTTGTCACTGCTGCTGTTTATAGGCAAGGATGAGTTTTTTGTATTTCATCCTCCCGGCGCTGGGAGGATACACTCTTACTTCACTGTATCTGCTGAAGAACCCTCATATTATCCACCAGAAGAAACGTACAGCCTTCTACTGCACACACATCTCCCACAGAGGAGGTAAAGTATTCATGGGGAATATGTGTGATTGCTTCCTTTTTTTTTATTTTTCTTTCACTTGCTCTGGACATGAACATGAACATGAACATGAACATGAACATGAACATGAACATGAACATGAACATGCAAGTCTGTATTGAAATCTGACAAGTTAAATATCCCAAGAATTAGTTAGTGGCCATAAATACTTGTCAAAATGTAATCCTGTCTGTTTTTATTTTTATTTTTTTATATTGTAGAGACCATCAAAGAGGTTCCTTTGCTGTTATCATCAAAGCTGACAGTTCTGTTTTGTTTACTAGGATGTGGAGAGAGGATAGAAAGCACAATAGAGGCGTTCACACAGTGAGTACCAAACTGAAGACCTGGGCTGCACCTCACAAAACAGCTGTGAAAACACACAGTTATAATACAAAGGCAGTCCAGTGTCAGATACAATACTAAACTATACCCAGAAACGTTCTTAGTGATTTTCTACCTGCCTAAAAGCCTTTCTACTGTGTCATAATGGAATACCTTTGTATAGTTTTGCAAAGTTGCCATGGAAACTCCAGGAGTTTTGTAAAATAACCCGCTCCTCCAGATAATCAAGATTCAAGAAGTTTATTTGCCATTTGTGCAGAACACATTGCTTTTTTGTGCAGTCGCTCATAGAATCATATCAAATAAAACAAAGACACAAGACAACATACAATTGTATAAAACAGCTAAAAAAAAAACTATACATATAATATATATATATGTGTATAGAAGTGCATCAAACATTATATAAAAAACCCACAATAACTATTAAAAAACCCGAGAAACAATAAGTACAATAACAATACAGTTAAATAAAATATATTGCAAGGAGAAATAGGTAGTCACTTCACACATATGTGCATATAGGTAGATAAGATAAGAAAGAAAGAAGAAAGAAAGAAAGAAAGAAAGAAAGAAAGAAAGAAAGAAAGAAAGAAAGAAAGAAAGAAAGAAAGAAAGAAAGAAAGAAAGAAAGAAAGAAAGAAAGAAAGAAAGAAAGAAAGAAAGAAAGAAAGAAAGCAGTTAAAGATGCTGTAGGAACATTATTTAACAGTGTAATCAAGTCTTTGAATACCTAGAAAAGCACTATATAAAACCTATGTATTATTATTATTATTATTAGTAGTAGTAGTAGTAGTAGTAGTATGAGTATTATTATTATTATTATTATTATTATTATTATTATGCATGTACTTACATATACTTTTTTTCCGTCTTCAGTGCAGTTGAACAAGGCACACAGATGATAGAGCTGGACTGCCACTTGACACATGACGGTCATGTTGTCGTATCACATGATGAGAACCTACTGAGGCAGACGGGCCATGATGTCACCATCTCCTCCCTTAATTTACAGGTGACTGATATCACAGTCATTTTAAAAGGACTCAAATCTAACTCCAGAAAGCCTGTCCTTTTCATACATTTGTCATTTAGCTATATATCAATGTCAACTGCATATTCACTTGTCTAAATAATTTTAGAATAAGATAGTTGACTCCACTGATTAGAACAGTGAAAAAAAAAATATTTTGGTGTTTTCATCTTATTGCTGGGAAGTACAGGCCCTGAACTAGTTTGACATCTATCTAAAAGAATCACAAAAACAATCTCAACCCTACCTAGCTCAGAAATGATCTATTTTACTATATGACTCTCAGAGGATGTTGACTTTTGTATTAGTGCCTTTACTTGTGTGTTTCCTTATATATTACACACCTTTCCTTACATGTTAATCCAGTATGTTGCAGGTCAGCAATCAGAGAGTTTGGTGGAACTTATTTATAATACAATCACATTGAAAAGCGCGATAACATTATGTTTATTCTATTGTATAATGTGTGACATCTCCACCCTAGGATTTGCCTATTTACAAAGAGAGACTGGAGGTGACATTTAAAGCAGGTGAGTTTCTCTTCTCCTCCTCTTTCTAATTTTCAATCATTAACAACCAAGTACAGTATTTCTTGGAGAAGTAGGTCAGCAGCTGCAGTTTTAACAACCTGCAACTTTTAACCCTTCCTGTGCTCCAGGTCACTACAGCAGTGGTGCAGACAGGAAGTTTGCTCTGCTGGAGGATTTGTTCAGGAAGTTCCCAGAAATACCTGTCAGTATTGAGATCAAGGAAAACAACTCTCAACTGATAGAAAAGGTATAATATGCCCAAATAATATGTGTACAAAGATTTAACAGAGCAAAGATACTGAGTCAAAGACATCAGAAAAAGCCCTTCCCTCGCTGTCCCTGAGTGATATTATAAAATATACTTGTGTTTTCAGACATTGTTGTAGCTTTATGACCTTTTAAGGATAAGATAAAATATTCTGTCTGTCCCTCATTATGCTTCTCATTATTAGAGCTGTTCTTTCCAGTTTTGAGTAAAGCAATTACAACTAGATATATATTTAAAATATCTTCAAGTTTAAAAAAGACAATCTTAGAGTTATGGTTTAATAAGGACATTAACCCCATTAAGCACTGGTTATTGAATGTCCATATTATGGCTAGTTTAAAGTGTCAAAAAGCCAGACTTGATTTTCACTTGGTTTGACATTGGTTCTTGGTCTGAGTTCTTTCCATTTCTATTTTGTTGGTGTTGTTAAAACCTTTCAATAAAAAGTCAATCACACACAAAAAATAATATATATCATGAAGTCTGTACTGGTTATTGGATCAGTACTTACTTCAAATGAATTTCAGACATGTCATTGTTATTATTATTATTGTTGTATGGATTATTGTTGCACTTTGCACATGTTCGAAAAAAAAATCATTCAAATCAAATCAAACATAAGGTTGTAGACTTAAAGATTTATTTCAGTCATATCTTAAAAGAAAATGTAAACTCTCTATTTTGTCTAAAATATATCCCACTGAAATAGAAATATTTATCTTTTCAGAAGTTGAACATCTTGGCAAATATTCTTTCCCCTGCTCCTCAATGTTTATTTTCAGATTTTACAAACTAGATCCCAATTGGCATAAAAAATATTTCTAATAATGAAGCCTATTCTGTTTAGTTTAACAATATTAGATGAATACAGATGTGTAAATAGTGTCAAACTCTACATGGACATCATTCTGCAGATTAAAGCACCATGAAATTATACTGGATTTTCTTCCCTGAGGTGTTGTCAGTATGAATTCATCTAATTCAAGTAGTTTGTATAATATCTGTGACTGTCTTTTGTCTGCTGCAGGTGTCTGACCTGGTTAAGCGTTACAATAGGGAGGACATCACTGTGTGGGCATCTGTGAACTCTAACATCATGAAGAAATGCTGCAGAGTGGTACATTTATCCCTAGGGGGAGACAAAGTTATCTTCAGCTTTTTTTTTAACAGTCACATTTTTGCCCCCTCTTCTGTTAATGGTCATAAACATGTGTACATCTAAAAATAAGTGATATCTATTGTCTCTTTTTCCAGCTTTTTAAAACAGCAGTGGCATCATCACCCTCTGTATTCATCAGACATGTCTTTACCTCTGTTGTCATCTGTTTGTAGAACAACTCCATGCCGTATAGTTTCAGTATGAACAGAGGACTGCTGCTGCTGCTGCTCTTCTACAGCGGCCTGTTGCCCTTTGTCCCACTGGGAGAAAGTTTACTACAGTTCTACCTGCCGCGTATCATCAATAGGTATGTGGGTGTTTGGGATGCACCTATTGTGAAAATATCAGATCCATATCACTCTTGATAATACTATTTTGACAAGTAACTGTTGCAAATACCTATGTAATTACCTCCGTCAAAGAGGTTATGTTTTTGCCAGAGTTTGTTTGTCCATCTGTTAGTTAGCAAGATAACTCAAAGACTTATGGACGGATCTTGATTAGATTTAGAGGGTAGGTTGGTAATGTGGAGATCTGTAAATGATTAGATTTTGGTGGTGATCTGGGGGGAGGGTAAGATAACTGAAAAACTTATGGATGGATTTTTTATGAAATTTTCAGGATGCATTGGGAGTGTCACAAGGAACAAATGATTACAGTTTGGTGATTACATTTTGGATGGGGGGGGGGCTTTTTGATGAAATCTTTGGGGTAGGTTGGTAATGGGGAGATCTTGAAATTAGTAGATTTTGATCCGGGGGGGGGGGGTTCTACCTTGGTGGAGGTCTGCGCTCTCAGAGTACTTTTCTAGTTTCTATTTATATTATTTTTGTTCTTCTTCATTACATCTCTTATGCCAGGAACATAAAAAGGACATCACTATAAAAGATGACTTTTCATAACTAGCTTTTCTTCACATTTTGACAAAAAAGTAATAAAATCATGCATATATATATATATATATATATATATATATATATATATATATATATATATATATATATATATATATATATATATATATATATATATATACACATACACACGTCTATATAACCTTCACTGAAGCATAACAGATAAACCGTACTAACCAGTATCAGTGGCCAATCCTCAACCAACACAGATGATGCACAATATCTAAATATAAACATAAACACAGTTCAAAACCTAATTGGCTACCCTCAGCCTCAGCAAAGTCAAGGCCATCAAGGCAAGGCAGATTTATTTATATAGCACATTTCATGTACAAGACAATTCAAAGTGCTTTACATAAAACATTAAAAGAATGACAGCTGGGGGCAATAAAATTATAGGCATGAAAAAGATGAAATGAACAGAAACATCACATCACAGGAGCTCCCTCCCATCACCTGTTTGACCTGCTGTACTCTCGGCTGCATTTTAGGTCACGTAAATCCCACACCACGAGACTTGTGAACAGTGTCTTCCCCTGGGCTGTTCACACTGTAAACACACCATAGCTGACTGTAATGTGCAATAAGCAGTAATGGAACAGGTGCCTCATGTCTGGCACATACATATTTACATTACTTGCCCTGTTATATTTGCATTGTATATACTGTTTATATTGGGACATGTATGCTTACATACTTTTATATTTTTAGCATTGTAGCCATTCATACACTATATCTCTAATTTGCACATAGTTTGATTTTACACTATTCCATATTTTTATTCTATTCTATTGCATTCCCTACATTAATGTACATTTTCAATATGTTATATTTTGCTCTGTTTGGCTGCAGAATATATTCATGTAATTTTAAGCCTATATTTATTGAATTATTAGATTAAAGCACAACAAATATACACTGAATCTCTCTCTTCCTTTCTGCTGTAGGACATTTATTCCTGAGAAACGCATCTTGAGGAACAGCTTTCTTGTCTCTTTGTTAGAAAAGTGAGTAAAATTTCCAAGAAGACCACCCCATATAATGTTATTGTTGGCTAAAACTGGCTTGTTTGTTTTTTTAAGGAGCATGACTAAAAATGAATGCAATGTAATGTATTATAATATAAATGTAGCAGAAATTGGGTATTGTTAAACAATACCTCAATCTACTGAATCTAAGAGCATCATGCTTTTCAGGAAAAAAAAATGAATTTTGCGCCAAATGACCAGACTGTGTATTATTTATTTATGTTTTTTTTACTGATCTTTGTATGAAATGTGTGTATACATGTTTTTTACATTGTAATTTCAGAGTAACTATGAGGAAGAGTCTTTTTAAACACCTCGCAGCTCGTGGAATTCAGGTATGACACCATTATCTTAAGTGAAAACACCTGAAAGCAAAAGAGTTTTATCTTGAATACTAGTTTAAAAAAGAATGAATGTGAGTATGCTACTGACAATGCATTTCTATTGCTTAACATTTGACTTCATCCCCAAAAAACTTGGTTTAACACAGAAAACATTGAGGTATTTCAGCTGAAACAACCACATCCTCACACTCACAGTGTGAGTGTCTTGGGTGTCTTGTGAATAATCTCTACTGGGATGAGATCAACCCCATTGTAAGGCCATGAGTGGATGATGCTGAATAGTTTGAGCATGAAAACAATTGAAGTCATCTGCTGTAGGCTTGTCAGCTGCTTAGGCCCTCACTTCATTTGAAAATTTATGAGTCAGTCTGATCTAGTGAGTAAGAAAAGGTCTTCCCGTCATTAGTTGAATAAACACAAAAGGAAGAGCTTTGTCTTCCAAGAGAACAAAAGCAGTTAGTATTAAAATTGGTCATTTTGGGTTGTCTGTATTACCTAAACATTGAAAATATGTTCTAATACGCTACATTTTTAACATATTGTATTTGCAGGTGCATTTGTTTGTGTGCAATGAAGATGAAGACATAAAAGCTGCATTTGAAGTTGGAGCCACAGGCGTTATGACTGATTATCCATCTCTTCTAACAAGCTACCTCTGCAGAAATAGAAGCCAGAACTGATCTTTAACACATCCAGTCGACTAATAAAGAAAAAGCTCTGTGCTCAAAACACACACACACACACGCACAAGGAATGTGGCCATTTCCTCAACCATGACAAAATTAGTCAGGGATTTGCTGCTGTCATAACACATCAAAACAATCAGCCCATTAATCTCACTCCCTAATCACGTTATTGTATGTATGGCATTATCTATTTGTGGTGTGATATGCCCTTGTCTTATTTTTACAGCCTCCACCCATATTTTTGAGACACAGCCCAGAGGTTAAATATGCTTGATTTTTTTTTTTTTTTGCCCAGCAACAAATCTCACAGTGCTAGTGTGTTTGTATATCAAGCTGGACTATGTAACCTCATTTTCATGATAAGAAAGTAAACGTGACTTTGTTTTGGCTGTGTCTAGTTTGATTTTTAATGTTATTTGGTTTGTTTTGAGAGTGAAGTGAACTTTAGAATTAAATTATCTAAACAACCCACCTAAGTTTGTGATTTTATTTCTTTTTATGGAGACATGAGTTATGTGTTAAACATAGATTAGAAAGGCAATGTGAGTTACATAAAATAGCAAGTATCCCTACTGACTTAATGCAAGTAATATGTATGCTGTATTATTTTGTCGTCTTTAACTACAACAAATGTGTGTAAAATGTTTGCATGTGCAGCAGATCTCACCTGTATCCTTGTTTTCTCAGGCTGCAGCCAAAGTCCATTTACACGACTGTGATAATAATCGACCAGTCCTTTGGTGAAACAAAGGCTGTATTTGTCTGACCTGGTTGGCTTGCAATGTGACAAGTGAGTTAATGGAATATAAGTGGATCAGCGAAAACTGGGGTCTCGAATAGAGTAGCTAGATGCAAGAGGGCAAAGGTTTAAATCCAGTGACCCGGCACAGAAATGAGGCTCTTGTGATCATACAACAGCTAAATAAGGCTTTTATTTGCGACCTCAAAGGAATGCCTCAAGGAATATTATTTACAGTTTAGATAGGGGGGGGGGTGTAAGATACATTTGGATTGACAGAAATAGTCTTGGGACAATGTTCAAAATTCAAACAATGAGAAAGAAACCAACATCTAACTTGTTAAATACATAAATTAAGACAACCAGTTAAACCTCTGGATCAGTTGCGGCTACGATATTAAACATGTTCTTAGTAGTACTGTCACAAACTGGAAATACTTTGTCTTTCAACCTGTCAAATACTATTTGTAACAAATACAGACGGTTTTTTAATCCCTAAACGACAACCAAATTGCATTTATGGAATTGAACTAAAAGTTATGATAACCATAAAGGGTTCGTGCGAGGTCCAATCTGATTGGCTGACCCACATTCTGGACGTCACTCCGCGCCTCTGATTGGTCGACGGGGATTTGTTTTGCACTCCTCGATGCGTCTCAGACTTCCTCCTCTGTGTTTTGATAAACAAACCACATTTTTCCTCCATCGGCGCCACACTCACTAACCTTGTCAGCTTGCCAGCATTGTTGAACTGCAACTCCTGTTTTTTTTAGTGAAGACGATAGATGAACTTTGAAGACTGGTCTAGATTCAAAACAGAAACGCGGGTAAAAGGAGACGGGAGTCTGCCTGTTGTCTTTATTGTCCGAGTCGTTGGCGCGTGGTCGACCTGCTGGACACATCGTACCTGTCTATCTGTCGAAAACCTTCGGTTTGGCCTGTCAGTCACATTAATCCATTGTTCAGGCTGTGAAAAGCCCCGGTATTATAAGGTAAGTTGAAAGACACCGTTAAATATCCTGCAATGCGCATCTAAGCTCCTGTTAGCTTTGTGTTGTGATGGTGCGGAGCTAGCAAACCAGCTAACACACAAGCTAGGTCACAGCTAATTTTTGTGCATCCGACAAAAGTGTTACACCGTTTGTGGTTTTTATGTCGTTATTTTGCCATTAATAGACTGCCAGCAATATTGCATGGTGCACAAACTGTGCAGTCACCAATGCTTGCATTTGTTGGTTTCTTTTTGCGTCATAAAGTTAGTATGTGAACATTTAATGTAAACCAGGAAGCAGGTTTCCTCATAAAATATGCCTGATTTAATCAGTCAAAATTCAATACGTCATGTTATGAAAGTAGACACTTTGTCAAATATTACTTTGAATATGCACCAGGGACATTTACAAACAAATGTGATTACAGCACAATTTAGTCTTTTGCCTAAGCTTCAATTCAGTATTGTTGGCATACTGACATTACATGGGCCTTTTAAAATTGTATTAATGCAATGTCAAGTGTCAGAAAACCATATAGTTGGAGTAAATGTGGTTGTCAGTTGCCTGCTCCTTCATTTATCCACATAGTGACACCATATCAATGTGAGTCACAGTCTTCCATATTAACATCCACATTTGTAATGTGAAGCAGCTTTGAATCCACAGAACCAGACACTTAATGGTGTCTTTTTACATATCAGCAAAGTTACTTATACAAAAGTTTCTGTTACATTTTTATTTGAGAAAAACTAAATCGATAGATGCCTGAACCTGTGGAGATGCTTTTAAAGTCCTAACAGTTTGTCTTATTATTCAGTTCTTAATTATGAGTGACTAAATATTTACCTGATGTATCCTGCTTCCTCACACCATATTCTGAAAAATAAAAACTATCAACCTGTTGTTAAAATTTTATATATTTTTATCAAGATATTTAAGAAGTCTTAGCATTTGAACCAACCACAGTAACCCTTGTACCACAATAAAATGCTTCCTCTTTCTTCTTAGACATGGTGAAGTTGACAAAAGCCAAGACGTTCCAGGCTTACCTGGACTCATGCCACCGTCGCTACAGCTGTGTGCACTGCCGCGCCCATCTGGCCAATCATGACGATCTTATCTCCAAGGTTAGTATGCTGCCTCCTTTTTTGTTCGTATTTATTTCAGATGGCTTACATCCCTGCATGGTTCTCACGTACAGTAGTTTACATGGAAGGAATAACCAGAATAACCAGACTGACATAAGACATCAAAAGATTTCTGCTGAAATTCCTATAAGGCATTTCGGAAATACATCTGTAAATAAATCTGAAGATTGACTGGTGAAATTAAAGATCTGTGTGTGTATATGTAGAGTGATTACATGGAGCCCTTTTTTTAAAAATCTGATTTACTTATGTATATCTATTTTTCCATGTTTCCTAGTCTTTTCAGGGGAGCCAGGGCCGAGCTTACCTCTTTAACTCTGTGTAAGTATTTAACTATTGACAATTGTGGTGACCACTATGTGGTTTTTGCATCTGATTCACATCTGACATAGGTTTGCTTACTTTATAAACACATTAGAGGTTGTAGCGGTTCTGAAATCTTCATTTTTCCTGCATATCTTTTCTAAAATGTTTTACTTTTCTGTGGAAAGAGATCAAAATTCCAAGAATCAGACATGTTTACACAAACCACATAGTCAACAGATAATTAGATTTACTCTACAGTAGACCTTGAAGTTGATTTGGTTCACTTTAGTCATGCTCCCATTTAGTGGGTCAGTAATACATCAGCTTTATCTAAGATGTGGTAGCATTAAATCTTTCAAGTTAAATTAATGTTAACACTGAATCTAACATAATCAGCAACAGTTTGGTTTACACAATGTTCTGATAAATCATTGTTCTTACTAGTTTTTAGCTTATGTAAGCTGATTTTCTTTTTTGTCAAAAGTTGTAGCAAAATAACATCTGTACTACATAGGCATTAGTTGGATGGCCAGTAGAGGTCTCACAGCTGTTATTTTCAGGTATTGTAGTTTGACAAGTTTGCATTCATTGACAGGGTGAATGTTGGCTGCGGTCCTGCAGAGGAGAGGCTGTTACTCACAGGACTTCATGCAGTGGCTGACATTTACTGTGAAAACTGTCACACTACCCTTGGTTGGAAATATGTAAGTATTGTATGTCATTTGCATGTAAAAGTTTTTTGACTATTCCTAATGATATAGAGATGACATTAATAATTTAAATAGATGGAGACATTGATAAAGAGGTAGAAAACCTGAACATTTAAAAAGGACAAACAAACATGAGCTCTAGACTTTAATGTACTTGAACAACCTTTTTTTGCCAATTCTTTCTTCAGGAGCAAGCCTTTGAACTAAGTCAGAAGTACAAGGAGGGAAAGTACATCATTGAGCTGTCCCACATGATAAAAGACAACGGTTGGGATTGAGAAGGAAAGCTTCATCTTTCTTCATGGCTTTTTCCAAGTTACATCCCTTCATCTTAAAAGGGTTCCAGTGTAGCTTCCTCATCCCACATTCGAGCCATTGCTGTGCCACACTTTCACTTCGTGCAGCTTTGCCAAGAATAGCATGTGATGCCTTATCTTTTTCTGTTCTTCATGATTATCCAGCAACCACAACACATTTGCTGATATTGATATCCCATTTGCTAGTTGTGCTGGGACATGGAGTGAATGAGTGTAGGGTTTGTGTGTGATAACTGGGAGATGTAGTCACACAGGCACGTGTGCATGTTTGATTTTAAAGCATGTGTTTTAGCGACAAACCTCTTTATCAGCAGCTACTCAATAGTCTTGCTCTGTATGGTTCGAGGCCAGTGAAATTCAGAAAGTGTGACATTTCTTGCACATTGATTGCAAGTTTTTGGGTTTTCCTCTTGAGTGTAATTATCTGGCCACAAGTGAGTACAGTTCATTTTATAGTGATGCAATTGTGTGGGAAAACTTTGAGAAGTGGTAGAACATGTTTTCTTATCTATCAATTGGATTTTTATTTTTTTTTTAAGATACGATAAATAATTCTTCTTTATGTTTTGCCAAAGGGGATTTAATTAGTCACATTAAATCCCACAAAAGTCTCTAGCGGTAAATCGAAATTGTGGTGCCGAAGTGTCTTCTTATCGCGATGCATTTTAATTTGGGTGTGAGTGTTTGTGTGTAAGGCATCCAGAGCTTGGTTCACATCTACCATTTCCACTGCACAGTTGGGATATCTACTTTTACTTAATGCTGATGAGATCTGTCCTGTATGCGTGCATTTGTGTAGCACTGAGCTGCCCTTACAGATACATTTACTCTGTCCTGTTAGAGGAAATTGTGCGTAGGATAATGTAGCATATTTATGGTGATTTTTTTTTTATTTTTTGTAATGTCTGCTTCTTTCATTAAAGTGTATTATTTTAATCTGATCTTTCATTAAAATACTGTGTGGATAACTTATTGTTCAGTTTTCTTATTCATTATATGTACAGTATAATATAATATATTTTGACTTTGTTCATTTGCATACAAATGTTAAAACATTGCTGTTAAGTTTCACCATTTGGGCTTAAGAAATTAGGATAAAAATGTGTCCCTCATGCATAGTAGGAAAAACTGCAAGAAGTGAATCACATTGTAGATGCAGAATGAACCAGCAGATGGTGGTGTAAATACTTGTAGAGTAGGTGAATTGGTACTTGGAAAGTATTAACTGTATATCTGCTTAATATGTTAATAATCTACCAGTAGTTTAGAGGATGTGGTGTCTAGATAAAGCTACCAAAACAACTGAAGGAACTATTATGAAGTTATATGTTTTGTAGAACAATTGAGTTATACTCTATAGCCCTATTCTTTATTATTATTATTTATTATACTATATACCCTATTTTATGTCAAACTAGCTGTATGGTCACTTGTTTTTTTCCCAGAACGTACAGGTGACTCGTGGAAATTTGTACAAACATCACAATATTTAATGAATTTAAAACGGTAAAATCTGCTCCAGGCTTTAAATGTGTCCACATTTGATTACAGAATTAACTGTAATTTGTTGCACTGAGCAACAGTCAAACCACAGTTAATTATTTTTCAATAATATTCAGTGTGTTTCACAAGCAACACAAAATAAATCCTATTATATTTTCATCTTGCAGGATTTGTGGCACACAGACAGAAGTTAATAGTAGAATCTAGACAAAGCTTATGTTCACATAAACTTGACAAGTTCTAATAAATAGCATTAGTTTTCTCTTAAGTAAAATGATTATTTTACTTGGCACAGAACCAGGTCACATGAATAAGCTGTGGTGAGAACCTATAAGATTTTTTCTAATGGCATGTGGTGGAGAGGCTGCTGACAGTCATGTGTATGTATGTACAGTATTGGCTCTCCTTGTACTTTTCATTCCTAGAATATTTTATGTGCATTTACTTGGGAAGAGAAGAACGGTGAAAAGGAAATAAAAAGGTCACAATAAGTGCTAGTTCCAAAATAACCCCTGGTGGGAGTTTATCATAATTAGAAAAATCTGGACATCATCTGGTAATAATGAAAAAATACACATATGAATGAATGGATAACAATTTTGTGGAGTGAAATATGAGGTGAAATATCCCTTTAGCTGACATCATAAACACCCAGTTTACAGTGTCACCTTGAAAAAGGAAGTCCCACTATTTGTCCCCATATTAAATCATCAATGCATTATCAGTTTCTAGGTCTCACAGATAGAGTCAAAGGTGTATTGTAAAATATTTGCCCCTACAGGGTTTAATATACGACAAAGGGAAACAGTACACGTTAAGCCTATGTTTGAGGGACATGAGCTGATCATGGTAGCATGGTCTTTACCGACCTTATGCTGATTGGACTTGGCTTATTTGTTTATTTTGCACTTATGCCTTGTTGACTATTCTAAACATTGCATTTGTGGTTGATTTTTACTATATGTATTTTTTTAACCACGCATTACACAGCTATTAATTAATACGCCAGCGGTTACTGACTACTAGCGTTTCAACTGCAGTCAGTGCACTTGCAGCAGAACATACCAAAATACACACAACTACAGAAAAATACACAAGTTATATAACACGGTTTTACAAAGTGCTAAGAAAACTTGTTGTCTCAAAAAAAATTATGACACAAAATATTTTTTTTTAAATGCTTAAATGATTAATAACAATAACATTAGAATCGTGTTCACTTCTTTTCGTCACCCCCTTGATCCCCGACTTGGATCATTCCGAGATGGTTGATCATGTGACTTTTTCCGTTTCGCCATTTTCCTCTTCTACACCGGTGCCGTTACTGGTAGCTACGTTATCGCCCCTTCCCTGTGTTAAAACCTGTTCAAATCTGACCGCGGGGTAGAAGAAAGCTGAAAAATAAGAAGATAGTCCGTTTGGTAGCTATATCGCTGACAGACGTGCGAGAATGGAGAACGCCCCCGAGTACTCGCCTTTCTTCGCTGTGATGGGAGCCTCTGCGGCCATGGTCTTCAGCGGTAACTACACCAGATTTTACACCTGGCATCTCCACTTATCCAATTCGACACGGACGAAACACTAGCCTTAGCTTCGTGTTGAATTCTCACTGTTACTAGTAACGACAATACGGTAGCTAAGTTGAAATTTGCTTGCTAGCAGAGTCGGTCACGGCTCACACACATACACACACACACACACCTGCCAGGGATGCGTAGAAGAAGCGCAGGGAGGGAGGGGGCGGGGGGGGCAGCGCACGTTTCCATCAATAAGGACCGTTAACCACTAACCGTAACTGCTCACTATACTAACCTTGAATCAGACAACCTCCTGTTTGAGGGTTTTACATCAAACCAAGCTATGATGCAGGGTATTGGTACATGCTGGTCAGTGACGCACACCCAATGGCAACTGCCCCGATTAGGCCATAACGACAGTCTTCTACAGAAAAGGAGGGTCTACAGTAGAGATGCATTATAGCAGTATACGATTTTGCTTAGTGGTATAAACTAATCGTATATTACAACCAGCACTGTCGGAGTTGAAAGGCAAAAATCCCATTCATCCATTTATTCAAGCACTACAGATCCTTTCTAATTTGGCATCCGCTGTGCAGGACACAGTGTGCAACCAATCTGTCAGAGATAATGGATAAACCAGGATGTACTCTGCTCTTTTAGTGATTTTTGGACATTTATTCAGGTAATGCCAGACTAGGAATGCAGGATCAGATGTGATTTAAGGTTAAGATGAGGTGACACTTAAAGTAGAGTTGCTCATAGTGTAATTAAACATTAATGTGATACAAAACAAATGTCATGTCATAATTTTTTTGTTTGTTGAAATCTTAGTTATCATGAGATATCCCATATTTATATTGTCTAGCTCACATATTATGCCCATTCGCTCAATTTTAGACCTGTACAAAATTGTACGCTTTGACATTTAGACATGTAACAGCAGGCTGGGAATGTAATTTATATGCAAAGCACTAAACAAGCACCAGGTTAATAGCAGAAATGAGCAAGGTTATTGCTCATTTTGCTCAAAATAGGCTTCACAGTTTTTGACAGAGATGAAAATACATTTATGTTCAAGAGGTTTTAACAGTGGTTCATATGTAAAATTATATAGGTCTAAAAGCTCCATATACAAGTGCTCAGTAAAGTTGTAATCGTGCTAGTTTTATAGTATTTTGATAATGAATTGTTGTTCCAGGGGCACAGAAATATTAAAAGTATGCTGCATCTCATATTTCATATTATAAGGACCCAAATGATTTTACTAACTTAAGAGGCTGTATCCAAGATATATTTTTGACTCTCTCTATGGGGTAAAAAAAAATACCCACACTGTCATTTTTGTTGCATCTGTGCAATTTTATCTGGTACTGTTGATATTTCTGCAGTGTAAGATGAATAGATGTAGTTTTTTTTTTTTTTTTTTCCATTTACCATAGAAGACGGGCACATTTTCATCCAATACAACAGTGTGGTTTTACCTAAAAAGAAAGATGGAAAGAAAACTGTTTATGGTTACTGTAATTTGTTTGGTAACTATGGAGTAGGTCCAGGTTTTCCTGAGGCAAAACTTGGTTGGATCAGAAAAAATAATGTAATAGTTATTTAGGAGGGGAGACAAGAAAGCTGATACTTAATAAATACTCAAGGCAACTCAGTCGAGTAATTAATAGGAGACATTTTACAGGGTGTAACGCTGAAGACCTATTGGACAGAACCTTTATTCATTATTAAAGACTTTACTGCTGTACCATCTCTGTACCAGTATTGTGGCAAAGCATAGACCATGGAGTTGACAAGTGATGCATTTTAAAGGAAAGAAATGACAAAGAGGTCAGAAATTACAAATATTTATTCTAGGAAGTAATGTATGACTTTGTCTTCTATGTAATTCATCTCTGCTTCTGCAAGTACAGGAAGGTAGAGGAATTGCTTTAGTGTTTTTTTTTGCACAATATGTTGTTTGCAGAATATGCTCTGAAAACATGACTACAGCAGCAAGTGAAGACTAGAGTAAGAGGTACTATTTGCTTATTATTTAATTTAATGTATGTCTATTTTTAAGCAGGCTAACTGTAGTTGTCCAGGTCATTATTTAACATCGAAAAATCACCTCATGCCTTTCTCAAAATAATTTCTTCTGTCATACCACTAGATACTGATCAGTGCAGCTGGATTGGCCTGCATTGAGTGATGTGCAGATGAAAAAACACAGGGGTTGAACAGTCATGCATGCTTGGAGAAAAGGAGAACATGGATATATTTGTCACTTACATAAACAGAGTGTAATATGTTTTAATAAGTTAGTCTTGATCAAAAAACATTTTAAAGCTTAACTAGACTGAATTGTATTTTAGAAGTGATGTTAAACATTCAGTTTGAGAATGTAAGAAGCAGGCTATCTGTTAACGGCTGTGTTATTAATCGGTTTTAAATCGGATTCAGATTTTTTTTACATTAGGACAATTTTTAAAAACGGGAAATTGTCAAATTGATGTCATCTCTCTCTTACACCTCCAGGCGATGCGCCTGTGGGGTACCATAGGCCCCTCCCCTTATCTGTGAGAGGTCTTTCACAGAAGTCCATGTAATGTCCACAGACCTTAAATCTATGATTGGTCCACAGTAGTGACATCAGTGTAAGCCGTGGTTACACGCACAGATCTCCTTGTTCAAGTATAACTGCATGGAGATAATTCATCTTGGATTGTCCCGCAAGGATCCGTACCATCACAGGGGCAGCGGCCTTGGCAGAGTAGCCCAGACAGCCCTCTCCCCAGCCACATACACCAGCTTTAGGGGAATCCCAGAGTGTCCCGAGGACAGCCCAGAGATCTAATCTCTCCAGCGTGTCCTGGGTCGGTGTCTTCCATGTACAGATACCCCACTTTAAATAGAATCACATCGGGAACACTCATCTTGCAGTTTCCATTCACGCATGAATGACTGATGCCTGTCACTGACTTATTTTGGTATCATTTCTATGATACTATCACATATTTGAGGTATGGAAAAGTGCCTTACATTGCAGACTATTCATGAAAAAGATATGCTGACTTCTGTTGTCTTTTGTAGGTTTACCCCAAAATCAAAATCAAGTTTTGTTTCTTTTTTTAATCTGTAATTTATTTTTGGCCAATATTATGCAACACCATACCTAATTATTACCTGATTTTACATAAACCATAATATGACAAATAATCAGTGGGTGAGGGGTGGAACAACTGAAATGCAACAAAAGGTAGGGATGCAATTGTAAAATCCTGGGCTTATTTTTCTCTAAACTATTTTTCTTTAGGGCTTTGGCACTTCATAACATTATTTAAGACAAACTATCATTATCTTTTATAATTTGCTCAGTTTTAATGATTCTATAAAATTCTCAAAGTGGTTTTTAAATATTTACAAAACGTTATGCAGATTTTAAGACAAAATAAGTGCAGGAAGGTGCAGCCAATGGTAACTGTAAAATCTCACATTGATAGACCTCCATGGGGTAGTCAACTTCCTCTATAAAAGCATCTTAAATGTAGGACACGCTGCTGAAAAAAAAAAGAAAATTTACAGAAGGTTTAAAATATTTTTGATCAGAGACTTTCAAAAGCAAAATTAGAGATCTGTGCATTTTTGACAATTTTGAATTTACTGCAATTCTATGTAACTTTGAATTAAATATACAGTATATTAACATATGCTGTATTCCTATATTTATTTAACATTTGTGATTGGAGCATGTCATTTCATGGAACCTTAAATGTTCTTTCTGTCTGTCTATCTTCTACCCAAAGGCTGACTAGGGACTGGAGATAGAACCTAGTAGTAGTTAATCTCCGTATGTGAATCATAAGTTACCACAGTTAGTAACAGGTAGAAGTTATATTATGTAATATACTTTATATAACAAGTTAACATTAGTCTAACTTAGATTATCTAAAAATATTTGTGAAAAGTCCTCACTAGGGACCGCATCAACGTTGTCCGGTGATAATTTTCTGTTGTCGGTTTTAAAAAATAAACAAAAACATCCTGCATCTGTCATTCCACTGCACAAACTCTTTGGTATTGTAGTGTAGGTTATAAAGAGGAAGCTTTGTGATTTCTCCAAAGCATATCTTTAAAAATGATGAATTTGAACATTAACAATACAAGACAGAATTTATTAATAGCAAACGTAGAGGTCAATTAATCTACGTAGTACAACCATTTCACGCCAGTTTAGAACGTTTACTCAAAACCTACACAAAGCTGATGTGAGGTAATAGAACTATTGGGGCAGCAAGTTGTCACCATGACAACCCAACAGCGGAGTGGATGAGTTGTGTTATCCATCTGACAGACCTACTTAAAATGACATGACAGGTGGGCTACGGCAAAAGGAGTTTGTGGAGTACCGATGCAGACTGGTGGACATGGCAACAGGTTTTTTCCCACCATATTTAGCAGCATAATTTACTTTAACATCTAATCTTTTCTCTTGTGTGCGACTGTTTAAAATCAGCTTTTAACATAATATTGTTCGACCTCCCACTGTGACTCGTGTTTAAAGCGCTAAGTGAGCAGACCGTGGTGTGTAAATGGCTGTGTGTCTGAGCCGACAAAGCAAGATTTTTTTTTTTTTTTAGAAATTTTGCCATCCCTAGTCCTTACTATATGGTACTTAACAGTGGGCTGAATCAATTTTCACAAGTTGAAATGCTTTAGGGCTTGTAAATGCACATATTTTTGAGTGACACATTTCAGTGTCCATATAAGTAGTTAAGTTGGAATATCTAATCAGAATGATTTTATTCAGATGAAATACTATTTTTCCCATGTACCTGGAGCTATTGAATCACAGCAACACAGTAGACTGAAAAGGGAAATTTGGAAAAAGCTGCACTTTGTCACAATTATATTATTTTGATTTGTCAGATATTTTCTGCTAACTGAGTGAGAGCTGCTGTCAGGCTTTTTTTATTTATTTTTTTTAAACCAGTAACAACCTTTATGTCAGGTTAATATTGTATCAGATTAAGTAATCAAGAACCACTCGTCATCTGAACCCGCTTTATCCTCACTAGGGTCACAGGGGTCTGTGGGGGCCTAATCCAGCTACAATGGGTGAAGGCGGGGTACACCCTGTATGAGTCACCAGTTCATCTCAGGGCTGAACATATATAGACAAACAATCATATTCACACCTATGGGCAATTTAGATTAACCAATTAACCTATCAGTGCATGTGTTTGGATGGTGGGAGAAAACCCACACACACACGAGGAGAACATGCAAACTCCACACAGAAAGGTCTGGTGTGGGAACTGAACCAGGGTCATTCTTGCTGTGAGGTGCGAGTGCGAAACCACTGCACCACCGTGCCGCCCAAGAAGCATGCCACTTTATTTTATTTATTTTACTTTAGCGCTGTTCCTAAAGGCAAATAACTTGCATGTTTACTCTGCAAAAATAAGTCAAACCTCCATGCTTTTTCTGGAATCATGTATCTGTGAAGAATAATGCTCACCAAACGGGAACCCCTTTTTTTTTTGTCTCACTCAGCACTTGGAGCAGCGTATGGAACGGCAAAGAGCGGCACAGGCATCGCTGCTATGTCTGTGATGCGGCCAGAGCTCATCATGAAGTCCATCATCCCAGTGGTCATGGCGGGTATCATCGCCATCTATGGGCTAGTGGTGGCCGTGCTGATAGCAAACAACATATCTGAGAGAATCTCCCTCTACAAGTAAGACAAAAAGTTAAAACTTCAGGAGTTACTAATGAAACAAAACATCAAGTTACTTTGTAAAATGGAGCCACAGTGCCCACGAGATAGCAGCTATTGTTTTAGTTTACATATTCAATACAATGGATTGAAGGCATAGCTGTGTTGGTCATCTTCATTATTTCAGGAATACAATTCCCTTCATGGCTCTAACATTCAGGAGTGGTTTCTGATGTGATGCTTTTATACACAAGTCTGTTGCTGTATAATCATTCCAAATGTTATAAAAATTACATTTTGGCTAAATGTAATATCTACATCACAACAACTGAAGTTTTGTTGATGAAGTTTGAATGTTTAAAAATAAATAGATAAATAAATAAATGAATATATATATATATATATATATATATATATATATATATATATATATAATTAGAATGTGGCCCAAACTACCATTTATAAATGACACATGATGCTACAACATGCTTGTGTCATGCCAAGAAAATCACATCATTTTTATGTTGTTTTTCTCCTCGGTAAAGATATAATAAAAATAAACTGCCATTTTCACTAAACACATACTATGTTTGCTTGTGATTCAGCTACTGTATTATAATTTAACACATCAATTGTTTTGGGTCAGATTTTAATCATTTAAGTTTTGCAGAACTCTATAGTTTCGTGCTGACTTGTCATTACGATGCACAAGATGATACTGATTTGTTCCGTGTTTGCTCCAACAGGAGTTTCCTGCACCTCGGCGCAGGTCTGAGTGTGGGTCTGAGTGGCCTGGCAGCTGGGTTCGCCATCGGAATCGTGGGCGACGCCGGTGTGAGGGGCACGGCCCAACAGCCCCGGCTTTTTGTTGGCATGATCCTGATTTTGATCTTTGCTGAAGTGTTGGGGCTTTACGGCCTTATTGTGGCTCTCATCCTGTCTACAAAATAAGTCTGCATCAACACCATCTCATTCATTCCACATCAAAGCAGCAAGAACAAATAGGAGATTTTCACCTACTTCCATTACACCTTGCAGGTCTGACAGGATGGGATGGCAGCAGAAACATATTGGCGATCAACTTGACAGCTCTGTCCTTAGTAGATGTGATCTATCCATATTGTTTAAAGCCATCCATTTGTGTCAGGTCTTGCGCATTCGGAACGGGCATGAAGATGTAGTGGTTGTTGTGGGATGATGTGCGAACAGTCTGCCTGATTTGTCGTCTGATCTTAACCTGTACAGTGATCCAGAGTCCCTCCACTCCCTGTAAATGTAGTAACCAGTCTGTGCTGTGAGTGTGAGTATAAGCGTTTATCCCTCTGCCCATTCCCCTCTCCGGTTTTTGTTTTAATTTCCTTTTTTTTTTCTTCGTGGTTTTGTCATTCTTCGTTTGAGATTGCTGAAGAGTTGTGAACACTAGTATTTTATTTTTTCATGTTCTTTTTGGGGACCGTTTTTTAATCATACTGGTGAGGAGCTGTCAGGACTTTTTTTTTTCACTATTTATGAAACTGTTACAAAGATTTTGACTTAATGAAAGTGTCTAAATGGGAAACTGTTTATTGAATACCCTCTATACATAAAATATATATAAATTATCTGTGTATAGTTAGATTAATTGCACTGTGGGTAATTGTTGGAATTCCTCTGGATGTAGTGTGATTATTAATGGAGGATGTCCACATGTTGACATGGAGATGACTGTGTTTGTGTGAATGTGAAATGTGTGAATGGGTAATCCGAGTGCATAATGTGAGCAAGTGAGTTTATGTTACATATGACATTCTTAAACACTAGTATCGTTTACCTGTAGTGCTGCTGTCTTGATTTTTTGTTTGTTTTTTTGTTTTGTTTAAGGTGCGAGGTCACTGTTCAGCCATGCCTGTCAGATTTCCAAATAAAACTCAACCTCCTCCAGAATACCATAGTTGTGTGTTTCTTGTCGTCACAAAAATATATTAAAAAACTTAATATGGCTCCATGTGATGGTGGTGTGTATGTAGGGGAACAGACTGATCATCTTAAAGTCTGATGACTAATAATTTCTACACTCTCCTGCTTTAAGTCATGAGTGATGGAATATGAACTTTGTTGGACTTTGTCCCTCCACTCACCAGAACAGATGTAAAAACTCTTTTTAGCATCTTAAATACTCTGAGTCAACTTAAATTGTCATGTAGATTTCAGAATGTGATTTTTATTTAATCCTTTCTTGTAAACTAAGCAAATTAGACCCTTTATTTGCATCTCAGCACATTTAATTACATCGTATTATTGTCAGGTTGTGTTAATTATCAGCACATTTTTAGGATTTTGGCAATTATACATTAACATTCAGTTTTCCAATTTAAATATCCTCGACTTCCATGAGCAATACCACTTGAATTTTTTTTTCCCCAACAGGGTTGATATTTCTCATTCCAATTCATATTTTGACCAAAATTGTATATACAGTTTACACAGTACTGAGAATGAGAAGTGTAATGTCAACTACTTAAAAAAGGCATGTACTGTTTAAATTTCATATTATATTTTCCAATTTACACTCTATAAAGATGTGAATGTTTTTCTGCTCTTTATACCTGCACTTAACATTTGCTGCTTTAACTGGAATTTCCCCATGATAGGATAAATAAAGTTCTATTCTAACTTCTGAAGAATGTAAAACTTATATTGTCCTCAAGCCAGAATCAAATCTATTTTATATAAGTACACATAAGAGAAAAAAATAGTAATCCAAGTCTAAGTAGTAAGTAGTTCATTAGCTAGTGTTGTTCACTCCAAAGACTGAGATGTGGGATTTTTAGAGTAGCTGATAACCAGGAGAAAAATAATAATAGCAATACTTAGTAGTAGGTGTATAGTAGTAATATAAATAGAAGGTAATCATAATGATAAAAACAAATAAAACTAAATTAAGTGAATAAAAGATCATGATATATCTTTAGCCGAATACTGGAAGGTCTCAGAACATGTGTGTCTTCACAGTTCAGAGAAATTGAATGATTTTCAAGTGGCCAACTTGGTACCCACAGTTGAGGAATGGTCACATCTTGACATTAAATGTATTTTTTCTTTAAAAATTCATTTTTTAAAGACAGGAGGAACTCATTTAATTCCAGTTGCTTAGCAGTTGTCAGGGGGTAGGACGGGAAAAGGAAGTGGGCTCTGTGTTGGTAATTTTGGAACACAGTAACATCACAATCATGTTGCTATGTCCATGACAGTTGACTGGAAGAACAGTTATTTTCAGTCCTCAGATATTGGCATTAATATATTCAGTGTTGTTTAAATAAATAAAAAGTTATACCAAATTTATGTCACTACTTACAGGCCTAGACCAGCATATTTTCCCAACAATCAACTCTCCCCAGCATAAAAACCTTCCGAGATAGACAGACAAACAGACAATGTGTGTGTTAATAATCATGAATAATATAAGTACATATGTCAAATATTAGTCATTGAAATATATATAAGATAAAAAAAATGTAGAGAACTTATATTTTATTATTTAATTCACTCCACTTTGACCAGATACCACATATGCATCAGTAATATATATATATATATATATATTTTTATTTATTTTTTTTTTTTTTTACTGAAGATAGACAAAAGCAGACTGGTGACTCATGCAGGATGTACCCTGGCTTTGCCCGTTGTAACTGGATTGGGCCCCCCGTGACCCGAGTGAGGATAAAGCAGGTTCAGACGATGAAACAAGTAATGTGTATAATCAATTCCTATAACATGTATTAAAAATGAGAGGCATTTCTCATATTGACATATTAGAGACATCATACACAATCGTAGTCACATAATAACATTGGTCTACAGTAAAATGCCTCCAAAGTAAAAGTAATGAAATTTTACCAAGTTTGAGTCACTAATAAAGCAATATTTTGACAAAAAATGCTGGTTGGCTGTAGGTTCCAAGATACAGTATTGGGTCAAAATCTAAATGAGAATGTGTTTCACTCAGAAGGAATGTTTGTGTCTCAGAGCTACTTCAAGACATTGTATGTACATTACAATCCATTCACTTTATAGGTCCTTTTTAGTAGATTTATAAATTGATTTTATAAATGTGTATAAACCAATATATGTATGTAAGATTTAACACATTTCATCTCGGCTTCAGATCATTAAAAAATGTTTTCACCAGCGTTATGAATGAAATTATATAAGAAAGTAAAACATATACAGTAATGAAAGCGTAGTAGAATTTATTAGCTAATATGTTATTCACTCTAAAGACTGAGCTAACAATCATGTGTAACAACAGCAGTGGCATATTTGCACTATGGTCATGTGTAATAGCAAAGATGGGATACTTATAATATGGTAATGTGGAACAATGGGATATTTATCATATAGTTATATACAGTAGCAATAGTGGTATATTTGCATTATAATAATGAATAACAGCAAAAGGGGGATACTTAAAATCAAGTCTAATAGCAACAATGGGATATTGATAATAAAGTTAATGAGCAAACTTTTTTTGATTGGTGGCCTCCTTGGTCCCCGTTTTTGTCTGTTTGTGTGCACTGTGTGTGCACTGTTGCTTGTTTTTCCTGTTGTATATCTTACTTCGGTTATGGTATTATGTTATCTTCAAGCTGTTATCATTATTTTTTATACCTGTCAATGGCACTTGAGAGGGAAATTAGCCATATGGCTATAATCTCTTGTATTTACATGTAAATGTTCATTAATATGGACTGTCTCATATATATATATATATATATATATATATATATATATATATATATATATATATATATATATATATATATATATATATATATATATATATATATATATATATATATATATATATATATATATATATATATATATATATATATATATATATATATATATATATATATATATATATATATATATATATATATATATATATATATATATATATATATATATATATATATATATAACACATACACAATAGTGAATTATAATCTATACACAGTGGCAGTTCGTCATCGTGAGTAATGATTGCATTTTCTTAATTAGTATAATCTAATTGTGCCAGTCTGAGTCCTAGTATGTGCATTACATAACTCTCGGTATGTCTGTAATGAAAACTTCCTGTTAGCAGACCACTGTCTGTGCTCATACAATCTGCCTGTTATTGTTTACGGTCAGACTAATATAAAGTAGGTCATGGGAAAAGGAAGTGGAGCTAACCCCTCATTCAGCGGCCGTGTATGAGCTGCCACACATTAGGTATGTCCGAGGGAACATCGTCTCTGTGTGCTGTCAGTGATTTTTCATGAACGCTGGTCCGTCAACAACAGGCAGGTAACGTTAACGCCACATTTTTCAGTGCGGATAGCCGCGCGCAGCTAGCTAAATCTAAGCTAACTAGCTAGTTAATGCTAAATCTGAAACTGCACCGCCAGCCAAAAATATTCCGCCCCCTGTCACACTTTTCGTATTTCACGGCTAATGAGCAGGGGACGCTGTAGTATCTACCTGTGTACTGAGACATATACACACGCATAGATGCTAATCTTTGTTGAAATTTGATGCTCCTGACCTTGTTTTATCCAGCTACCACGTTACTAAGGTAGACGTTGCTCAGCGTTAGCAAAGCTAGCTAGCTAACCATGTAGTACAGGAAACCCATCACAAACCAAGGAGTGCGTGTAAATATTCTAATGGTAACATTTATATATAATATCTGAACCATAATTTGACTTATAATTAGGTTTAGGTAAAATAGTTGGATGCTACTCTACAGAGTTGAGGAGATCGACTCAGTTCGCTTGTGGACAGTGTACCATGTAATAAAACTGAGTGTCTTGGTTAATTTTAATAAGCTGTCATTTCTATAGTCAGCAGCACAGGAGGATTATATAAATTAAGACGTATGAAATTCAGACAGTATTGTTTTTAAATTACAGCTCATTTGTGTCAGTACTCTTTATTGTCTCTGCTTCTCGAGAGTCATATGGAGCATTAATGACTTCACCTGCTTTGTGCATTCTGCAGCTGAACTAAACCTGAGCAGACAGACAGGATCTCATATTTTAGTGACTGGTGCTGCCATGTCCAGAAGAAGCAGGAACAGCCGTGCATGGCGATATGTCTGGGGTGGAATACGACGGGATGCTGATGCTCGGGCTCTTGTCTTGGCCTCTGAGAGTGAAGACTGGAGCTATGACCGCCTAGAGGTAACCAAACAAGTGTTGTTTGTTTTCCCTGAGAATCAGTGCCCTTAATGGAAAGGTTGTGGCTGTGATGTATGTTTCTGTGTCATATGATGCAAGTTGTTTACTGTAAATCTGACATTATGTTGTATACATAATGCAAGATTCGCACAACACATATCAAGGTCAAACTATCTAAAGCATCTAATGTCTCTGAGGTTCATTCATTTATATGATGTATATTAATGCTCTCTTCAATGTGACAGTTTTACTGCTGCCTTTTGTGCTTATTTTTTATCTTGTAATTTACATCTGGATGTGTTTTATAATGCACTGTCCAGTTCTACTATGTAGCAACATCCATTCACTGCCCACACTTTGTTTTAACATACACAATGTTGTTGACATTTGGACATGTTTTTCTTCACTCTTGTTCCATAGTACAGTGATTCTGACTCTGAAGCAGACTTTTCAGCAGTAATGGTCCCTCCAGTGCCCAGTGCAGTGCCTGTTACTGGTGAGTCCTACTGTGGCTGTGATTCTCAGGCTGAGTCCAGCTACAACCCACGTCTCCGAGGCTTCCATCAAGTTAAAGACTGCCACTGTGGAGAAGATGACCAAGGTAAAAGAAAACTGCTGCATTTTGTTCCATTGTGCATAATAGAGTTGAATGACAGGAAAAATAGCATGTTGTTATTATCTTGACTAATGTTGCACTTGAGATATGGTAAAGATTTCACTTGGGATAAATTGATAGTGCAGTTTTTGACTGGGTTGATCTTCTGTGGTTTGTAAAAGATTTAGATCCAACGTCGTGGGATTAGGCGATCAATTGAAAATATGTAATTTCACAAATTTTTGACCATTATTAATATCGTAAGAGTCTAAAAATTTGGAAAAGTTTAAAATACGTAGAAGCTTAAAGACAACTTATTATTGGATGGTATGTTGTAATTTAATCATTATAACAAAATATGTACAGTGAGGTGATGTCACTTAGCTTGATAATTTTATTAACATTTATTTTTATGTACTAACTACAGTATTGTTAAGATATAAAACTATGATTTAAAGGTTGATTTTTTTTTTCTAAAACTTCTGGCATTCTAGAATTTGACTGGGTTTGGGACACCAACAGTCGATCAACAGCAACGTTACTAAGTTGTGACAATCGCAAAGTGAATTTCCACTCTGAGTACAGCTGTGGTACAGCAGCAATTCGTGGCTCCAAAGAGCTGGCAGAAGGGCAGCACTTCTGGGAAATCAAGATGACATCCCCAGTGTATGGAACAGACATGGTATGACCTGACTCCTCCACTCCTCCTTTTTGTTCAATTCATCTTTGAAATAAAAGCACTCTGAATATAAAAGAAATTGAAAAGGTCTTAATCCATGCTGATGTAGATTTTTGACACTATTTTGTTACAGATGGTGGGCATTGGTACTTCTGACGTCAACCTAGACAAATACAGACATACATTTTGCAGCTTACTTGGAAAAGATGCAGACAGCTGGGGCCTTTCTTATACTGGTGAGACTGACATCAGATGTAGTAGTGGGGAAATTACTTTTCCTTTTAGATTTATTGAATAATTAAAATGTGATATATATATATATATATATATATATATATATATATATATATATATATATATATATATATATATATATATATATATATATATTTTTTTTTTTTTTTTTTTTTTTTTTTTTTTTATTTATTATTTTTTTATCTACTATTTTCATCAGGCTTGTTGCACCATAAAGGAGACAAGATGAACTTCTCCTCCCGGTTTGGACAAGGTTCTATCATTGGAGTCCATTTGGACACGTGGCATGGCACATTGACATTCTTCAAGAATCGAAAGTGCATAGGTTTGTACGGAGAAGCAAAGTGCATGGTTGAAGAGCAGTTATGTTTTTACTCATTTGTGTATGTCTACAGTTTTCTGCCATTCAAAAGGCAGCAGTTTTCAATGTTTGCTCTGTGCAGTCTTTGACTTCTAGGACATTATTTTAGCAGTTTGACATTTTAAGGCTTTTCTCACAAGTCTCTCTGTGATCACAAAACATTTGAGTATCGTGATGTAGTGAGCAACTTGTTGTATGTTTGTTGAAAGTTAAAGCCATCTGTGTGTGTGGAAACAGGAAACATCTTAAGGTCAGAAAATGAACTTTAGGAATAAACTATATACAGAGCATACACATTTTACAAAATTTCCAAAGGTTCAATAATACTAATACACTACTAATAACAGCAATAATACTGCTCCTATGTGCATCATTCAGAAAGTTTTTTTGAATACTTAATTTTTTAACATGACCCAAACAAGACTTTGTTCTGTTTCTGCAGGTGTTGCTGCCACAGAGCTCCAAAATAAGCGGTTCTACCCAATGGCCTGCTCCACAGCAGCAAAAAGCAGCATGAAGGTGATCCGGTCCTGCTCTGCACCCACCTCCCTGCTCTACCTTTGCTGCGCCCGCCTTCGCCAGCTGCTTCCGGACAGTATAGACACCCTGGACGTGCTGCCTGTACCACCAGGCCTTCGTCAGTTACTGCACAACAAACTGGGTTGGGTGCTCAGTCTGAATAGTGGCAGTACAGAGGAAACTCCAGACAGCTCTGAGAGGCCTACTCACTTACCCGTTCCTCCTTTGGCTGGACCATCCTCTTCTGAGAGTGACTCAGAGGGCTGCACCTCAGACCCCGAAGCCTCTCAGAGGAAGAGATGTCGCTGGACATGACTGGACAGCCAAATTACTACCTCCTCTTAAACACTGGCAGACATTATTGTCCTGTGACAACTATCCGAGTGTTACCAACCTGCCTCAAGCTTCCCTCGACAAAAATGTTACCCAGTAAAAGACCGTCTCTAGGCTGAGGTGAGGGAGGTGAAAAACAGACTGTGGGTTTTGTGCCTGCAAATTTTTACTGTGATCTTCTTTCTTGCCAATCAGATGTCTTCATGCTCATCAGATGCTAGTATCCAAACCAGCTTTAGTAAAAAGTGAAAAAAAAGATATGGTGTTGTTCTGTTACTCAGCATATTTAAGTGCAAATGTGTTGCCATGCATGAATGGGGGGGTGACTAAACACTGTAACACTGAGATCAAGTATGGCTGCATTTTGCTGGTCATTAGGTTTTGGAAATAAGACTGTAAAGCTACATTCTGTGTTCTCATCCTGTATGCAAATAATGTATATTGTTATTAGTCTAATGCAAGTAATGCATTATTGAAGTAGTCCGTTACTTGCTGGCATCTGCTGTTTTTTTTTAATTGCATAAGTAAGTATCAATGGAACAATAGGCTATTTATTAACTCCCTGTACATTGCGGCTCTGAACTGAAGCTTAAACTTTCAAATAATTAAGATGGGTTAGCAACTTTAAAAAATAATAGAATAAAAGGAAATTAACTTGATTGTGCTTTACAAGTTTTTAGTCTGAAGGTAAAAAAAAGAAGTAATTCTTTGTTTTCAAACTAATCTAATTTTTCAGCAGATTTTTTTTTTTCAAAATGCCTACATGTTTCATTTGTGACCATGCTTGCTGCTTTTTTGTAGTTATATTAATTTCCTTTTTTATGTAAGCACCAACATTTCTATTTAGTATCATTAGTATCTTTTAAAATCAGTCTCTCAAATGAGACTCCCACTGATTTAAGTATTCCTCCATTCTGTATTTTTTATGTTTTGACAAAATATGAAAAGAGCAGTTTTAATGCCACATTTCTGTGCTAATCTGTTTATGCAATGGTTCTTTTGTACTTTCACATGCTTTGTAGCACTATTTCTGTTACCAGCTCTCATTCATTAAGGTCATTCTCTACGTATGGTCAGCTGGTGTCGGTATTATCGTCATCACTGAAAGAGAATTCTCAAATCTAGTTGATTATTGTGATTTTATTTCTCTGAAAAACATGGAGCTCAATTGTTACCAGCTAAATTCCATCCATAAACAACCTTTAAATGGAAAGAAAACATTTTACTGCCACCTTTAAGTTTCCAGGGGCTGTGTATAGTTACAGGTATTAACTAATATCGGGTATTTATCATTGAATGATTAATACGAGAGATTCAGACCTGATATGTAAATAAGTCATACTTTTAGTTTTCAAATATCAAACCATGACATTACACAAACCAGTTTTGCATTAGCAGTGTTTGACTAAGGTCTGAAAGTCACACGGATGCTAACTACTGCCTGTCATCTCATCTTCTTATGGTCTTAGTTTAGGAAGACCTAAAACAAATTTAAAAGGTACTATGCAATACAAGAGTTTTCTGTGGTGATGGAATGCAGAAGGAGTTTGAGATTTAGGAGGCATAGGCACGACAGTAACTGTTTTACCAGAAGACCATGGTCCTTTTTCTTAAACATTCAGTAATTTAACCACCAAGATGTCATTTATTGTCCAACAGGTGCATTTCTTGTTTTTATTCACAGTATTTGTCTTCACATTGATGCATTCAAGCACTTTTTCTTACTATTATACTGTAAATAGTAAATTCTAAATGTTTCTTCTGTATCATGTCATATTAATAATACTGTATGTAAAGGCCTTTTCTGTTTAACTGATCAGCATGATTTTCAGCTGAAAATAAAATGAATGCTAAATATGCACAAATCTATTGTACCTATCTTGTCCATTACATGCAGTTTTCTGTTTAAAAAAAAGATTTTAACTCAGTTTTTGTGCATTGACAGTTATGTACTTGTTCTGTTTGCAGATGAAAACTATACAGTCCAAAAACACCTGATTAATCTGTATACATAGTTAATGAATGAGCTCCTTTTATTTTGTACTTTCTGGTAACAATCAAATCCGAATGTATAATTGATCACACATTAAATATATTTAGATTAGGTAGATAGCAGAAATGCACCAGTTTCAGCAGTATTCACAAACAGAATAAGGCATGTGATAACTACTACTAAAATGTGTTTTAAAAAGTCCAGTGCAGAGAAGAATATATGACTATGGTAAATAGTGTATTATTAACTATTTTGCACTGTTTACATTGTTATTCATTTATCTATTGGAAGATAGATAGATAGAGCAATATGTTGAAGTGGGGCAATGATTAACCTCAATTCACATGAATTCAATTTAATGTCTTTTTTCTTATATGCATTATATGTATTTTGGTAGTTTACATAAATATTCAATGTTTATCTTCATTTGTTGTAATGCAGTTGCAGTTCAAAATGTATTATTTATTTACTTATGTATCGCCAGGAGTTCAATATTAGTAAAAAAAAAAAAAAAAAAAAAGTGACGAACAATTGCGGAACCAAGTATCAAGTACAATGCGGACACACGGACAGTTTTACAGTCGGATCATTGAGCGGAAGTTGTGTGTGGTGTTGCTACTTGAGGTCAATTGCTTCTGCACGCTCTCAGACATATTCTGGTATTTAATTTTCCTTATATGTATTAACAATATAATTCACACTTTTAGCTGAAATCTGGCAGGTTGTAGAACTGTATAAAACGGATCTGTTATTTATTTAAATCGTGTAGCTAACGGACTTAAATAAACTAGCTTTGTTACATCCACAGACTGGTGCAGTGTGTGACAGCATTACACTGAATTAAACGGAACACACGAAGGTCAGACGTAAATACATTCATAATTTTCCTCTGTTTTAGGGATAAATATTGAGACGTTTGAACAAGTAGTAGCTGCCTAATATCGGGGAACCATGGTGAAGAAAAAGCGGGTTCGCCTCATCGCTGAAATGGCTCGTAAAATCCGTGCTTACCGGGAGCTAAAATCCAGGCCACGGGAGTCACAGAAGTACGAGCTGGATTACGAGACTATGAAGCGACCTTTTACTGGGAAGATGCTACCCGTACTGGCATGGAAGGACGTCCGAAGGGAGAGCCGCCTTTTATCACTTGTGTCAGGCATGAGGATGTTCGGGGTAGGCCGCCTCTTCACTCGCAAGTCCTGGTTGGAGGATCACACAGAACCCAGCTACTGGCAGATCACAAAAGTGAAGGTGGACTACACAGCTGAGGTGAGACAGAACACAACTAGTCACTTTGAAGTTTTCTTGTCTTATTAAATGCTGTGTATGCAACGTTAAGTGAAGAACTGGATTTTCTGGTGGATCAAACTCCAAAGTACATCTGTTGTGTGTGTGTGTGTGTGTGTGTGCTTTTTTAAAAATTATTTTATTTATTTAATTTGTTGCAGAACATGGATCACGGCAAAGCTTGGGGAGTTCTCACATACAAAGGTATTGTAATTGTTTAAATCGCAGATTTATTTTACATTTTTAAATATTTCAGCTAATAAGACCACCTCAAATGTTCAGACCTGAACCTCATTGAAAACTTTTGGAACATGATGTCGAGCAAGATAAGTCAGCAAAACACATAAAAAAACCAAGCAGTCCACCGTTGTGTCCCAGAAGTGGCATAATGTACTCAACCTAATAATAATAACATGAAGATATAACTGTTGGTCTATTAATTATTTACATGTTAAAACATTCATATTATGTAGCTTTAAAATTGACCGTAATCTTTTGCATTATATCAGATCTGAATTTAATTTCTTATTTGTACTTGAGTTAAATATGTAGTTTTCACAAATAAAGAAAAATGCACGCTAGACTTTTTACATTCTTGCATAAGTCTGCATGCTGTAACATTGTTACTTTTTATTTTTTACAGGAAAACAGGAGACTGAGGTCAAGGAGATTGAAAAAGTGATGTACCATGATTGGCGTCTGATACCAAAACACATGGAGCAGGAGTTCAGGGACTTTAAACCACTTCCTGACCCACCTGAACGCTTTGTCCCATTTCCTCCTCTGCTCCGTGCAATGATTTTGGCTAAACAAAAGAAAGCAGGTGTAGTGTCAGAGGAGCCTTCTCTACCCTTACAAAGACATGTCCAACTGAACAAAGAATATTTCAGAATGCTGGAAGAAGAGAGACAGAGGAAAGAGGGGACAGCTGTGTGATGCTCAGCTGGGCTCTACAACCAGAGGGTCAGTCCTGGACATTTTGGACCAAATCCATGTTGATAATAGAAATCGGAATATCTTCTTTCCAAGTCCTCTGAAAAGTCCTCGGATTAATGCCCTGTTAAAATTTGAACTGTGCTTTATTTCTGCCTGAATTGGGCCTTTCTATGTTTGTGTGTAATGTATATTTGGGCAATTTTATTGATATTAAAATTGCTGAAAAATGTGGATCCTGTGAATGATTCCTTTGACATTTTGGAAGCTATACTCTTATATTCATTCAGTATAATTTAAAAAGAAACTCAAAATGAGCTTTTTATTTTACAATGAGAAAGTACTATATTCAATAATGAACCTCAAAGGAAACAAGCATTTATTTATGGATTAAAATAGCTCTAATTGCAATGACAGCTGTAACTAATTTAACCACTGTGCAATTCCATTATTTCATTGTTGAAAACATTTTACACTTATAAAAAAGACAGGATATGCTTATGGTGCGGTTTTATCGCCTCCGCTTAACCTTTATGGACTGCTGTGTGCCTTTCACATATGATTCATTCTTAATTCTTTTAAATATAATTTTAGAAATGTTAAGGCATGAATTTTATCCACATCTTATATATTTAGTTGTACCTCCAAATCAGCTCCTATAGTAAATCTAAAATGCCCTGTATAGACAAGTGTTACACAGTTTTTGATGGTATTTGGGCATCAATCTGGCCTCTGAAAACAGTGTGGCATCATGTGGCATTTATCTGTCTGTCAGCAGCTTTACACAAAATCTACTGGGCCAATTTCCATGATTTTTTTAGGAAAAGCGCAAGGGTGTCCAGAACAGACCCCATTCAATTTTGGTGAATAAGGGTCAAGGTCACAGTCACAGTCACCAACAAATGTGTTTTCGCAATGATAAGAGGTAGGGCAAATCAAGTCAAATGTGTGCAAGGAGGGTGGGGTTTGTACCACTTTTTGTACCACTGTCTATAATTAACCAATATAAGCAACCTTATTAATTTATACATTTTTAAAACTACCTTATGAAAAGCATGCATTGTACCCAGTGGTATAAAAGTATATAGTAGTTGACACTGCATAAAAGTTAATCCAAATAAATTTGTGTTACTGTTACTCACTGACACATGCTAGGTTGTAATAATTCAGAACAAAAAAAATGCTTTGTGTGTGTATTCAATATAATTAATACTTTGAACTTTTTTCACCTGAAAACATGGTGGTATGATAAAAGCCTGGCATTTAAAGAGTGTCCAATGTGGATTTCTCAGCGCTTAGCAGCAACATTGATCTATTTTATTTTATTTTTATTTTTTTGCATTCTAATTTTTTGGGCAGTGTCTCAAAAATGTGCTCTTCGTAAAGTTGCTTTAATAGATAAATAAATAAACACACACACACACACACACACACACACACACACACACACACACACACATACATGCTACATACATAATACATACATAATAATGTAGTAAGAACATGCTTTTTTCGTCTATCTGACATAATTATTGACATAAAATAATTAAAACGTTTGTTTATGAGCTATGATTTTAATAATAATAATAATAATAATAATAAGGCTAAGAGGTTACTTAGATTTTTTTTTAATTAAACAAAAATAAAATAATATGGTTTCTGAGTAACCTTAATATATTCAGCATTATCTATCATCTAACATAATAACCATAAGAGAGGCCAATACTAGTTACAATTTTATTAGCTTAGTTCTTATTCTTTATTTTTTTTTTAAGTTCTTATTTTATTATTAGTATTATGATGTAGAAGCGAAGTCTAATACCGGAAGTGCGCCTGCTAGCAACTGCTGAAAAAAACTTGGACCAACCCACAATCCATCCCGAAAGCCAACCCACTCTTCACCTAGAAAGTGTTCACCCTCTGTACCCGTCCACTGGCGATGCAACAATGATCTGCCTGTTTCTGTCCATATTTTCCTACATCTTTCAGTCAGGTTGGTGATATATCCTCTTATTCCCTCTAACATATAACCCTGGTGTACATTTAGATGTTTATTGTCAGTAAATGTGCTCGCAGTTTTCACCATGTGTGAGAAGACGCAGACTCCACGGTGACAGATCCACGATGTTACATCTCATCTAGCTGTGGGAATTAACTGGTGAAACAATAGAGGCATGGATCAACTTTAATAGATACTTTCAACTCGATTGAATCATTCTAACCAGGCTAGTTTAGGCTCTGATTGTTGGAGTGTGACTAATATTTTAAGTGAGCATGCGCAGTCCGTGGCTCCAAACACATTTTTTTCCCCCCATTGATTGTGTTATTTTAGCAGCATGATCGCTCATTTGTGTGTTAGCTGGTGTGATGCACTAATCTACACAGATGCTTGCTGGGCGCTTCATGTGTCCTCCTGTAAAATGAGTTGATTCATCAGACTATTAATAGCCCGCGTGTTAGTCCGCTTCCATTGGCGCACTCAGGACTCACGCGGACCCGGGTGCACCCATAGGCTGCAGCAGGACAAGCACTGCAATGGCACCGAAGAAAAGGTCACAGCCAGATATCCAAAAACTTGAAGATCTGGTAGTGAAACATGCACGAATTGAAGAATCTGGTACAGCTCCATGTAAGGCTTCTTGTAGAAACCTGTCAACCTGGAGCCTCTTGTGAATAAACAAGGATGGGATTAGTATTATATATTTTCAGGATAAGAGACTGAGCACATTTGAAGAGTTAAATCTGTGCATGGAGTGAGCATACAATGCACTGTGGTGGGTTCTTGCTGATGTATGCATTTCCTTATCATCATGTCATACATCTGTGGATCTAGGTTGGACTGGGGTGAATGAGCGCACCTTCATTGCTGTCAAACCAGATGGCGTTCAGAGGAGACTGGTGGGAGAAATTGTGCGTCGTTTTGAGAAGAGGGGGTTCAAACTGGTGGCCTTCAAACTGGTGAAGGTGTGTAGAATGTAACCCTTTTATTTCCCTTCAAAAACATTATTGCGTTAGAGTTGTATATTGACCAGAAGACAATTTTATGACAAGGTCAGATGTGTATGTGTAGGGCAATTTCCCAAAATATCATGAGGTCACAGGTTACTTTGAACCTAATTTCATATTAGACCTACATGTAGATACAAAAGTAAGTAACATAATGAAATGAAAGAAGGCTGAGACCGATGATTGTAAAGCATTTTGAGAAGATTCTTCTAGAAATTACTCTTAATTTGACTGTGAATTCTTGTGCTAATTTGAATCTTATGATGCTTCAAAATAGCCAGACTATCCTTCTGTCATCTCAATTTATCTCTTATAGCGTATACATATCAGTCTAATATCAAGATGAAAAGTGTTATTTCTTAGAACAGTTAAACATAACTGATGAGGGTCAATAAAGCTTAAAATATTAACAAAATGGTGTATTTCTACCCTCCAAAAACCACATATTTGGCCTCTGTTCAGTAAAACAGAGTAGCTAAGCATAATGTGTTTTGTTTTCATGTCACTAATTGATACTAATATAATAATTTGATCACTTTTTGATCATTTTTTTGTCCTTTAGGTGTCTGAGGAGCTCCTTGGAGAACATTATGCAGACCTGAGGAGTAAACCCTTCTTCAGTGGACTGATAAGTTACATGAGCTCTGGACCAGTTGTAGCGATGGTGAGATTCTTCTGTTTTATGTATTGACATAAAGTGGATGTGTTAGTAACTGAGCAGAACCGCCTTTTGATAAAGTCCTACAGGCCACAGTTGTGTACATATCTGTGTTTGTTTAGGTGTGGCAGGGCTTGGATGTGGTCAAGACCGCACGCAAGATGATGGGGGAGACCAATCCTGGAGACTCGATGCCTGGGACCATCAGAGGAGATTTATGTGTGGAAGTGGGCAAGTAAGTACATGAGACTGTCCGTTATATAATACACAACCAGAGTAAATAGTTCACATCTTTCCTTTAGATAGTTACTGTACTTATTGATCCATTTCTTAATGACCTATCAGTTTGGTAGAAAGCATAACGATCTGATAATTGACAGGATTCGTCACAATCAAATTACCAAAAACAAAATGGCTCTGGGAGCATGAGACATCCACAGAATCCAGACCTGAACCCGATTGACAATGTTTGGAATGTGACAGCAGTCCAAACTTTTGGAAAATTAATTTGAAAAGATATTGTGAAATGATATAAGCATTGTATGTGGCATGAAAGTGTTTTTTAATCAGAACTAAAGGCAGTCCAGTTAACCCTTTAACCCCTGATGCGTCAGCGCTGATGTGTTCTGAATGGATGGTTTAGTTTAAATATTCAGACAAATTCAAGTGTTTTTTTTTAGTGTTATTGTACTGGTAATGTTGTTCATGGAACTGATGTACAGGTGTGAAAAATCAACTGATTTAGAACAAGAAAAAGGCCAAAGTAAAACTACTGGAAACAAATTATAATACTCGTCATTTATTTTGTAATTATTTTAATTATGTTTTTTTTTTTTTTACTTCATTTAGGTTTTTTTTTTTTTTTTTTTTTTTTTTTAAACCCATGTTATTTGTTATTGTGTGAATATTTCTTAGTTTCTGTTGATGTTGCTTCATTTTTTTGTTCATTTTTCTATGTTTTGTTCTTTTATTTTATTATTTTTCTTCAATTGTGTTACGTTTGTGTCTTACTTTGTTCAGGGTAAATTTTTGTTGCCTATTTTACTTTTCACTGTGGAATTTCTAAAGTCTAAGGAGTTAAAGTGTTAAATATTACATCGTTTTTTTTTGGGTTGGGGTGAGAAAGCACTTTGATTAAAAAAAAAAAAAAAAAAAAGAGAGAGAGAGAGAGAGAGAGAGAGAAAAAAGGCTCCTAAAAATAAAAGTCAGCTACATAAGCATTTCTTGAAAACATTGTGTTTATGTTGCAGGAACGTGATCCATGGGAGTGACTCCGTAGAGAGCGCACAGAAGGAAATCTCCCTGTGGTTCCGTCAGAATGAGATTCAGCAGTGGCAAAAATGTAGCACAAACTGGATCTACTAATTTCATGACTGAATTTAATCCCTGTGCACCGTCTCATAGGTAAACCAGTGTTTGTTTTTATACATTAATATTATAAGATGCGAGATATCATACCTCAGATAAGTGTTTTTCAGCTTTAGTAGATGAGGTGACCACTGCCTTGCCGAACTCTTGCTGCTTTTATTCAACCCCAAAGCAAAAGTGCACTAATTCAGCAATAATCTGATCTGCTTCAGTTCTTGTTTTTGTCTTTTTGTTACATTTTCAATCCTACCATATTTCAACCAAATAAGCTTATTATTTATAGTAAAGAATCATTCATTGCTGTTAATAATCATCAGGGAATAGAAGGTACATATCTGATTAAATCCACTTGAAGGTTAATTTCTACTAAAGGTACAGGAAATAAGATTTAAAATATTTTCCCTAATTACAAATTATTTATGAGTTTAGTTCGGTTCTTTCAATCCACTTGTGTACTGCACATATCCGTCCTTTTGGAATGAGCCAATGTTGTTATTTTTGAGATGACAAATCTGCTAAATGCACAATTTAATTTGATATAAAGTTTATATTTTTCAATCCTCCAACGCTGCCTTCTGTAAACGCTAACTACCCATGAAGTTGGAATACAATATTATTTGTCATTAAATGATTATAACAATGTGATTTTATTCTTGATAGTGTAACTGGGATTCTGTTTGTAATCTTTGGATGTGGTCAGAGGTGATTATTGATGTGTATAAATGGGAATAAAAAGAGGAATGTGTTTGAAAACCAAATTACTCCAAGTTCCTGTAATTGAATGAAAGCACTTGGACATTTTTTGTATAAAACTGCCTGATTATTTTGACTTTCTTGTACCTTTTAATGAAATTCCCCAGAGTCGTCTGATTGCTGTAGCACTTTGGGAACTACTTGAATGTAAAGATTAGAAATTTGATCATGTGTAAGAGCTTTCCGAGTTCATTGCTCTGTTTTTGTACTTTCACATAACACTCTCGTTTATGAATGTTAGAAGTGTAACTGCATTTGGCTGAAGTGTGGTTACGTCTTCTGTTTTTATACACCATTGAGCTGAAAATGTCCTGTTATATGTCAACCTGAAAAATAAAATACCCCGGTGCTGTACGATTGAGATGGAATTGTCAAAAAAACAATAAATCTGAACTGAAATTAGTATGATTTTTGTGTTTTTTACAAAGGGAAGAAAGGCTTATTTTAGGTTTTTCAGCACACAAATGTTTAATATTTAATCCATACAGAGATCAATGCATGAATTTCCATACTGAACAAAGAGGATGGGCTTCAGTGTGTCTGGAGATTTACAATAATCCCTGTACACATAGTGACAACACACCACTGTTCACCTGCTTTACACCGACCTGTCCGATCAACAGCCAGTCACATGACATGAGGGAGAAAAATACGTTTGGGACTGCTTGTTGTTTTTTTGTGTTTTTTGTTTAAATAACCTTACTCATACGACTCCCTAGATGCATCTGCAGCAACCTGATACTAATTCATTTCCTGACATTTGGATTCTGTAAACACTTTAACCTTCAATTTACTCCATCTTCACATGCTTTAAGCCATTTAAATAAATGCTAAACTTCCATATTGCTGCCATAATTTTGATCCATAAACCCCTCACATCACCATCCCAAATTCTGATCACCATAACTCAGACCATCCGCTCTTCCACTAGTGTACTTTATTACAGATTGCTGCTAGGCTGTTAAAATCAGACACTTTTTTTTTTTTTTTTTTTGGTGGAAAAGCGAGTCCATGCTTTATCCGTGTTTTTTTTTGTTTTTTTTTTTCCATTCTTTTGGTACAATTGATGCACGAGGGGCTCTGGCTTTGTTTTCAGAAGAGGGGGGAGGTTTTACAGGTGACAAACTAAATGGAGGAAAAGGAGGGGCAGATGCAGGATGACTGAGGTAAATATAGAGGGAGATACAAGTGTGCTTACAGGGTGGATATAAGATCGATACAGAGGAGGGAGGTAGTTATGAGGCTGGGTTACAAGGCTCATGAAGGTAGTTACAATGCCTTGGGTGGGACAAACAGGATGGCAGGCAGATTACTAGATCAGAGGAGGTACAGTACTTACAAGGCATTAAAGTTACAAGTGACAGGGGCAGGAAGGGATAGAGTAGTTACAAGGGGTGGATACGCAGTCATTTTGGAGCAGAGGGGGGGGGGGTACTTTTACATGACTGGGGGTAAATTACAAGGTTTGGATGGCTGGAAGCTTTCGGGTTGGGATGGGATTGGTGGATTGGTTCCAGGGGAGGTGCGGGTGGAGCGTTAAAGCAGGTCCCCAGGTGTCACTCGGGTATGTATGACACCTGCCAGACGATGATGTGGCTCCGCTCAGCTTTGCACAGAGCGGGTTTCATCTGAGAAGACAGGGCGTTCTCACCTTCCTCTGTCTCATCATCCTCACCGTCCCCTGAAGGAGAAGGAAATAACACAGTGAAAATGTCCAGTCGTCAAATGTTTCCATTTAGATGTAATTTTGTACTGTGTAAAACTGTAGGCCCCCATTAGGTTAGGCAAAGGTATAATGACAACACATGTAAGGTTCAGTCTATGTATGAAGACTGTTTGTATTTGTGTTTAAGGCTATGCTCAGACAGCAAGTCTTAATGGACAAATTCGATTTTTTTTTTTGTGCACTTCAGCAGATTTTCAACATAAATATTTGTCTTGTTTGTAAGTAAATTAAGAACCACTTTAGATAATGATACTCCAGGAAGTGTAATTTAAACATGAGTTTGAAGTGTGTTTTTAAGAATCTAAGAGGACCTAAATTTGAACATATTGGATTTTTCTACAGAAATATGACATAGACTACATTCAGAAACCAGATTTTAATGCACAATTGTATTTTTTTTTTTTTTTTTTTAAGATTTTTGTAAATTTTTTGGTGTGTCATATTACACCATAACTGCAACTTCTATAAGTTTTGAGTATGAACTGAATGTGACCCTAAAGTGACTTGCATGGTCCTGACATGCTATGTAATGATGCACTGTGTTTACACAAGTAAATGAGTTTTTCCTCACTGCTCCTCCTGGGATACAGGATTATGATTGTGATCATTTCAATGACTTAATGGTAGGATAAATACAACCTGGCTGTTCAGACTGAAGTCACATTGCAAAACATAAGATATGTATCTGATTTAGGACCACATATGTAGTGGCTGGTTTGAATTTGAAAAAAATCTGATTTGAACTGTTCAAACTGTCTTTAACTGATAAGATACAGGTCACATTTGATTAAAAAAAATAGATTTAGCCAACATTTGAGTGTAGTTTGAATGTAGCCTAGTCTTTTCTTCAGACAATGAGGTATTTACTCTGCTAAATAATGTATTATATCAGGTTTCATCCAACACATGTCACATGTTTTTTATAGTTTAGGTACAGTATGGATTCATTTGTCATGGGAATGGATATCACACTTAAAACCATAGTTCTGTTCATTTCTGTTACTTTATGTAAGAGATAAAAATTAAAATAAAATGAATAATGAGGAATGAAAAATAAACATGTTGCTTTTTCAACTCTGCAATAATGGCAAAGGGAGTACAGAATGTTGGACATATCAATTAAATGTATATTTTGACTGCTTTATCACATTACTACATTTTGTAACAAAAATAATTATTCAAATAATCTAATGAGCAAACTCAATATTGAAAACTAATTATGAACTACAATGAATAAGAAAGTAAGAATTTGAATGATGTACAGTTCCAGTTAATATCAGGTTTGGTTTTTCTCTTGTATTCCAACATTTACTCATAAAAACTGAGAATGAACTGGTATCTAAACTAAAGTAATCCTCAAAATAACAACTAAAAATCTTCACACAGTCTTAAAAACACTACAATGACAGTCTCAAAGTTCCTAATACTAATATTAATGTTATAATCTGTGCTATAGCATCTGTCTTTTTTTTTTTTTTTTCTCACCAATGCGGAAGTCGATGTAGCCCTCTCCTCCACTCAGCACCAACACATTTTGAACACTTTGAGCCTCTGTTTCTGGGGGCGCTGTAGATCCCTGTCCTTCTGACGGACTGTCCAACACACTGCCATTTAGGGTGGCCAAAACATTGCCTGTCCCCCCACAAAAAAAGAGTAAACTTCAAAGGGAAACCACAATCATTTATTGGAGATGAACTGAATAATTCCAAAGGTAGTTTCCAGTACATTTATTGTTTTACTGTCCTGAAAAACAGATTATAATTGAAATTTCTGTAATTTTCAATAAAGCATGATATGTTTTGCATTTAACAGAGCTACTTTAAAAACGTTATTAGCACAGCTTTTATCATTTGACACAGAGATGTCATTTATATTTTTCATTTAAAAACTTTTGCCTCTGTAGAGAATATAACAAACATGCCTGCCTTCAAATATTGATTATTTTGTATGTATACATTAAATAAGAATGATAATTTCGATGATGAAATTCAGTGCTCACCTGGTACAGAGACGAAGAACTTAACGGCATCTCTGTGTCCATGGAAACAGAGCTGGGCTTGGGCCATGGAGCAGTAGGGAATGAAGCTGCCGCTGCTCTTTTCAGAGCCGTCGTCACCGTATACATGGATCACGCCTCCAGATGATGTAGGAGACACCTTATTGGCTGAGACATGAGGAGCCAAGAGGTTAGAAACTAATCTAAAACTCTTTAACTTTATCTGACCAACACAGTAGATCTGCCACCACATTACATATTGCAAAAACAAGCGACAAAAATATCCACAGATCATCCGAAAATTTCACATCACTGAAAATGAAACCTGTAACATCCTCTGCATGCAAATGGAAATGGTACACAGACTTAACATCGTCAATAAAGGATGACAGAAATGATCATGCAAAGCAAACCATGACAAAAGCACTGTTTTAATAAGGGAATAAATAAATATGACACAAATAATCTGTCAGGTGACCGCATAATTCTGGATTTGTGTCTTCGCAAAAGAAAGCGCAGTGCTGCAGAACTGGTCTGCAGATGTGTCGTGGTTTGAGAAGACATAAAGGTCTGGCTGGGTGGGGGCAGGTAAGAAAAGGTAGATCACAACAGCAGGAGGGAGGGAGCGCTCCCACTTACCCCGCAAACCCAGGAGCTGTCCACGGTGAAGGACCACCGCTAGAGGAGGCGGAGGAGGGAGGGAGGAGAGCAGAGGAGAGAGAGTTCTACAGTAACAGTAACATACAGAGGAAAACAGAAGGAGGAGAGACGGGCGATTCAAGGGAGAGGGGGCGAGGCTAAACAGGTTCACAGCGCTGAGGACTAATATGTGGATTAAAAATGTGAGAGTTTTGTCGTATTTGATTAAAAAAACATATTTGTGAAAATTATATTTTGACTTAATGCAGTTTGAGAAGTTTTATCATGGTATGGATTGAGTTAATTGTGTACAGCAAGTAGCAAAAGCTCATTTCATTAGCTTTTTAAATTTTTGGGGGGGAATTTTCACCTCATAAAATATATAGACATAGATACAAAATGGTTACAAATTGTGATGGATGATTACCAAACACCCTCAAAGCGCTTAATAAGTGGCAACATCCAGATTTAAAAGATTAACTGCAATTAAAAATATAGAAAAACAGCTGCACAATAGTACTTTTTTTCTCTTTTTTTTTTAGAACTAAAATTCTGTGAAAACAATCTTAGAAATGTATCCCATGTAGAAAATTACAGCCTTAAAACAAAACAAAAGAAAAGAATGGAAAACATGCTTAGAACACTTTTGTTTATGTAAGAGAGAAACCTGAAGATTAACAAGTGTTAAGAACAAACACTACAAGTTGAGTAGGATTACTTATATTAATGAACACTATACAAAAAATAAAAACATTAAGTGAAATTGAAATGAAAAAAAAATCATTAAGTGAAATTGAAACAAAATGTAATAAAAACACAAGCACTAAATAAAAGCTACAGTACACCATGCAAGTCAGATGAGAGAGGATGAGATTTGAGGAATATATTCTCCAAATAAAAAGGATTAATAATAAAAGAAAATATGCAGTAATGGATAGCATCTTTTTTCTTTGTTGGTTTCGTGGTTCATATTTCTATTTTCGATAAAAACAAGTCAATCCCTCAAAATAAAAATGTAACTATTATAATTGTGAATGTGGTTGAATATACATTTTTCAACATTCATTTATCCACAACAAGGGATTAACAGAAAAACAAAATAAAACAAAAATAATAACTCAATGGTAGAGAAAAGGTATGTCTTGTTGCCACAAAAGCTCTACACGAGTTCAACAGAAAAAACATTTAATAAAGTAATTTTCATGGTTTTAGTGTAAAGAAAGAAATGCTTCTAAATTAAATTAAATTAAATACAGACAATCATATTGAACACATCATATCTGTCTGAGTGTGAGCTGAAGAAACCAGTAAGTAACTTGTTGTTTGAAATTACTATTATAGAACATGATAAATATTGTTAAAATCTAGAATTTTAATATCTAATGTAAAAAAATCTAAATAAAAGCAAACTCTTAGTAAGAATTTTGGTTGAAAAATTAAACAACATTAACCCTAAACACGAAACAAAATAATTTACTGAAATGATATTTATTACAAAATTCAATTATCTTGTTATATTTTCTTATATAGTTTTGTAGCCCAGCCTTGTTAGCTATAAAAACCCTGAATCCAGTCTGTCCTAATACTTGTCCATGTGGTCTAGTATCTTTGCTGTGAACGATATATGAGAAACTCTGGAGCGAATAAATAAATAAACTAAACTTACTCTCTGTGAGTGGGATGGAGATGATCACACCATTTCCAGTTCCAACCCAAAGACGATTTCCACCGATCAGAAGTGCTGTGATTCTCACAAAAGAGAAGCCCAGTTTACCAGTACCTGTAAATGAGACCCAGATAATGAGAGTGGATCAAGCTGAATGTTTAAGTCCAGGCTGAAAATGCTTCTGTTGAGCTGTGCATATAACAAATGAAAGTGCACTCTTCTATTTTACTTTATTTTTTAATTCATTACTATTTATGTTTTATCGGTAATTGTGTGTTTTTAACTTTTACATTTATTTGTATAGCATATTTTGTGTACAGGACAATTCAAGGTCCTTTACATTAAACATATAAGAAAATTAAAATCATTAAAATGCATTCAAAGACAATGTAGTCAGTTGTAGTACATTTGCAAATAATTTACTATGGACAGCAGTGCTACTTATAAACTACATGTCCTGTTTGTACTTAGGCATATTAATATTTGAGTGACTTGTGCTTTTAGTTTAATGTGTCATTAATATTAGGGTGTTTTTAGTCTGTGTGTTAAATTATTGTAATTCTGTACTGAAGGATGTTTGCTTAATTATTAAATTTAAACACTAATTATGTTAACTTCAGTACTACATTACCTTTGCTGTTATGGATATTTATTATTATTACTGGGTTTATTCTTAATACTATATTGCACGGATGTATATTTATTTGAATGTATATTTACAGTATACTTATATATCGGTTTTATATTGACATATGTGTATTGTGAGTATGTATATTTATGTGAATATGCACTGTATATTTATGAAGTTTATTGGTGTATATTTATAAATAGAATGAATGGCACATTAATTACAGGAAGTAGCATATGACTAGTTGTAGTTGTAGTTATATTTCTACAACTATAACTATGTGTGGAACAACATAAATTTTGAAAATAAATACAACTAAATAAACCAGCAAGAAGTGAGTTATTCTCCTGGCGCCCTGTTCAGTGGGGAGAACCTTTAAAGAACCGAACAAATTCTTTCAGCCAATGGTGGTTTTTGGGTCTTTATGGGTTAAGTCAGTGAACCTTCTTTAGCAATGAGAGCTCATACTGTAAATCTGGTTTAATAAAATAGTAAATAAGTCACTCATATTCAGTGTTGTCTCACCAAGCATCTTGCTGACATATGGCTCGATGTCCACATCTTGGAGGTGCTGGTGTGTATGTGCATGGTACAGACGCAGGGTAGAGTCTAGTCGGATTGACACCCAAACACCATCACCGATCCACGCTAGCTGCCGCACCTGGCTCTCCCTACGAGGGTGAGCGTCGAAGGATTTCTAGACAACAATAAAATGTTTCCCAGGTAACTTCACACTTGAATTTAGTGACACTTCAGTAAAATAACATCTGCTGATAGGAATAGCTGAAGTGATTTTGGCTTCATGACTCACTTCAATCTGCATGCTTTTGGGCTGGATGACATGGATTTTATTCTTGTAGCCACACCACACTTTGTCATGGACCACAGCCATGCAGCGGATGGAGTGATGAGGCCGGCCGAGGTCCATCAGGTGGTAGTTGGACAAATCCCACTGACCATCTGCCAAAAAATACAGTGAAAACAAAGGAAGATCTATAAGACTGTCACAATATGTTTACACTGAACAATACACAGAATAGACAAGAGGTGGAAAATAACTAAGTAAAAGTACTTCATTACTGTACTTAAGTAGATTTTTTTTTTAGGTATAAATCACTTATGGTGCTCTCTAAAACAGAAAGAAATGTCCTTTTTTTAAATGTTTTTTTCCAACTATACCTGCACCGAACATGATAACACTATCACTGACAAATTCACTTCTTTATAGTATCTCATAATAACATTGGTGTTTTCATTTGTTTTCAACATGATTGACATCTCAGTATTAGTTTGACATCTTCACTGTCCACACTAATGTAAATGCAGTTTCAGCGAGGCTCCATCTTGCTGCTATATCATCTGAAATCATGCATGTCACCAGGACGTACCAGTGCATCCATAGACTCCTCAGTATTAATAGTTATCATATTGTTATTTTCTTACAGTATTTCTTGTAAGTATACTCAGTGGTGTGCTGCGATTGAAACCTTTCCAGAGGACTCTACCTAAAGGATCAATAACATTCTGTCTAATGTAATCTATAAAATCTATGCATAATAAAATAAACCACATTAACTTAAAATTAAATGGGGGTGTAAATACATAAAATCGATGTGATAAAAACAGAAATACCTTCTGCTCTGTGGAAAATGGCGAGGGTTCCATCAGCGAGGGCGACGAGCACACGGCCTTTCACATGGCTACAATAAAAGACAAAACAGATGATGATGACATTAATTGTCAAATCTCAGTTGTTTAACCACAATGAAATACATTATAACTGCAGAGAGGGAGTCATTGGTGTTGTTCTTACACTAGACTGAGCACCGAGTCTTTAAGTTTGATGGAGTGGAGACATTTCTTCCAGTTTCCAACGGCTGAGTGGACGTAGAGCCTAAGAGGAAAGGACACGTGTACACATTCATGACATTAATTTTAGCATCTGCGGTAGAAGTTGAACAGTAACTGTTTACCTCATAGTCTTTGTATCTTATGTTTGTTATTTTTTTTATAGAACATACTGAAGAGGGAACAGTCTTGCAAACATACATAATGTATTTTAATTAACACTATGAGGCCTCAAACTGCAAAAATATGAATCTTTAAAGTGTAATTTTCTCATATTTAGTCAAAATATTTCATCACACTTAAACCCCGGCATAATATAATAATCAGTTCCATTTTCCAGTGACAGATTTTTATTGGTTTAATTCAATGACTTTTTTTTTTTTTTTGCTTAATTCAAACAGAAACATCTGCCAACGAACAAGTGGAAAAAGTGGAAAATTATCTTGGTAAAGTGTTGTCTAAAAATAACTGCTTTATATCTCACTTCAAAGTTACTCCTGAGGTGATTATGGATTATTACCTTCGCCAAGGAGGTTATGTTTTTGTTATTTTGTTTGTTTGTCTGTCTGTTAGCTAGCAAAATAACTCAATAAGTTATGGATGGACCTGGATAAAATTTTCAGGGTAGATTGGTAATGGGGAGATCTGGAAATGATTACATTTTGGTGGAGATTTGGAAGAGATCCTGGATTCTGAATCACTTTGAAAATGTATTTTCCATTTACCGCAATGTAATCCAGAATCCAGGATCTCTTTTGGATCACCACCAAAATGTAATCATTTGTTCCTTGTGACATTCTCAACACATCCTGAAAATTTCATCAAAATTCCTCCATAACCTTTTGAGTCCCCCCCCCCCCCAATGGATCACTACCAAAATCTAATCCTTTCCAGATCTCCCCATTACCAATCTACCATGTAAATTTCATCAAGATCCATCCATAACTTTTTGAGGTATCTTGCTAAATATCAGACAGACAAACAAACAAACAAAAACATAACCTCCTTCATTCGAACAGGGGAGGTCCGCCTTGGTGGAGGTTTGTGCTCTTAGAGTGCTTTTTCTAGTTTTAAGTGTGATGTAGATGTTTTGACCAGAAATGAAAAAAAAAAAAAAACAGTTGGTAAAATGTTTCTTTTTACAAAGCATTAGGAATGAGTGCTCATACTCATACTCACCAGCCATTCTGAGCCCCGAGCCACATGGTAGGAGCTACGCTGGTGTAGTTTTTGGCCTCTTCGCCTCCATTCTCAGTCTCTGGAGGATGAGATGTTTCTTCTTTGGACTGACCTGAACTCCTGTGAGGACAGATATTCACTCAACATAGGTCATTTCACAGCAAAAACCCCTCATCTGAGCTTGGTGTCCAGTCTTACAAGTAACTGTAGAGTCCTTAAAGATCAGGTTTTGAGGATAATATGCACTCGAAGAGCAGATTATGTAAGATTAAGATTTTGTGTAATCTTATATTTATCTTATTTCTAACTTTATTAGTAATCTACTTATTTTTTTATGCACATTCAACACATTACAGCTTGAACTACATGCTTTGAAATGCAGAGGTGTAAAGTAACTAAGTACTAGTACTTCATACTGTACTTAAGTAGATTTTTTCAGTATCTGTACTTTACTTGAGTATTTATTTTTCTGGCAACTTTTTACTTTTACTCCCTACATTTTTACATAAATATCTGTACGTTATACTCTTTACATTCTCAGAATAGACTTGTTACTTTTACAAACTAAACAGATGTGACACTATGAAAAATCAATCGCTTCAGAGAGATAAAATCAGTGGAGGAGAGAAACTGTGACTTTATACATTTTAGTTATATCACTATTATCTCACAATTTTGACTTATCTCATAATTTTGACTTTTTCTCTTAAAATTATGCTTTTTTTTTTTTAAATCTCATGAACTGAGTAACTGTGGCTCAATCAAACACATTATCTACACAGTAACTCACTTTTAAAAGCTTTATTTTAGATACTTTTGAAACTCAGATTATTGCGTTCATGACAAAAAAAGCAGTTATACTTTTTACTTTTGTAATATATTACAATTGAGAAGTTGTACTTTTTTACTTTTACTTAAGTAGAGGAGTTGAATCAGTACTTCTACTTTTACCAGAGTATTTTTTCCACACAAATAGCTGTATTTCTACTTAAGTACAGAATGTGAGTACTTTAAACACCTCTGTTGAAATGTGTTTACCAACCCTAAAATATGATATAAAGTGAATTTTGGGGCAGTTTTATTCTTCATGGACTTTGAACAGGCTTTATCCTCATACCTGTCTGAGGTGTCTGCTGGACGGGGCTGGGGATCAGTAAATACATGCTCAGTAAACGGTCCTGGGGGTCCAGATCCCATTTCTGTGTTGCTAGCTGTTGACTCTGAGACCTCAGTGGCCTCTGTGGCCTCTTCCGCAGACTGAGCCTGGTGGATTTTTCCATTCATGGGTGGAGCAACAGGAGCTACAGCATGGCATAATTTAATTAAGTATGCGTATAATATCTCTCTGTTTTGTTTTTCGATGCTAACACAAAATTGTAGGCGTGTTGACAATGAGCTAACCTTGTCCTTTGTCCAGAATGGGCGTATCAGTACGTGAGGAGCAGTTGCTACGGGCAACGCTGCAATTAGTAGCACAGCCGACCAGAGTGATACCTGCTAACATGCCCTCGACTCCACTGGCATCGTCTCCTCCTCCTGCTCCTCCTCCCACACCTCCTGCACTGCCATCACCTGGATCCAACACGATCTCCCCAGCTGGATAGTCACTCTCACTGGCAGCTGAGGATAAACACACAAGAGACGCTGTTACGTAAGTCATTCTATCACAAAAACAAACCATCCAGGCAACAACATTTGTATAACACACTGTATAAAACACTGATGACAAACACTCCCTGTCTCACCAGGTACACTGGAGATGCAGAGCACGTGGGCGTTGCAGACGTTGAACTGATCAACCAGAGAGCCCGGCTGGTTGGCGTCGATGATGACCACTTTACTGGCAGAGTGGGTGCTAGTTAGGATCCACACTCGGCTGCTCATGGTGTCTGTTTCCTGTAGCTCCTTTGACTGGGTGTGTGGAAGGAAACAAAAGAGTTTTAACAAAGTTTGTGTGTTTATTTTGGATGTTTATAGTATTTAAATAATTTAAATAAGGTAACGAAAGGTGGCTGTGGTTCAGTCGGTAGAGCAGGTTATCCAATGACCAAAAGGTTGGTAGTTCAAATCCTAGCTTTAACTTTGCTTTTTACATTTAATGTTAAAACTACATGTAAAAAAAAAAGTGGATCATTACTATTTCATATAACACTCTGATCACTCTGATTGAACTATCATGTATAAGTGTGTGTGAATGATACTCAATAAAAAAAAATACATGAAAAAAATTCAATCTACATGTTAAAATATTAAATCTACACATTTAAAAAAATCAATCTACATGTTAAAAATATTAAATCTACGTGTTAAAAATGTTAAATGTACATGTTGAAAATTTTAAATTTACATGTTAAAATTTTAAAATGTACATATTAAAAATGTTAAATCTACATGTTAAAAATGTTAAATCTACATGTTAAAAATGTTAAATCTATGTTACTTTATAAATATGTTTATAGTTTGATGTGTTTTTACAGTATTATTCTGTAATAATATATTATTATCAACAGCTGTCAGTTTTTTTGCCTGGTAAAAACACAATATTTTTTTACTGTAACGTCATTGCTGGTCTACCTTTCTCTTCTCTGGGCTGCTCTTCTTGTCATTTCCATCCTCCTCGGCGTGCAGGGGGTCTCCGTTGCTGCTGGATGCTGCTTTGGCTGGTAATGACTCCTGGTTGTTCGCCCTCCATCCCGTCAAGTCCACCCCTGCTGCACACCACAACTGCACCCACATAAAGCATAATATGAGTCAAGTTTTGGTGTAAATCTGAAGCTTCCTCATTCAGTTTTGTCATCACCCCTTTTAAATGTTAAATGTTGTGGACAAAAACATCAAACGAGAACAATGTGAGTGAAGAGAAGCTTCCCGTTTATTACACTTATTTAGTATTTATACCAAAAACAACATCAGAGATGATCATACAATTAAGAACACACCTTCCTGTTGGGGTCCTTCTCTACCAGGGGCCGACAGTACACTGGGACGGGAACATTCTTCATGCGGTTGTCGTCTTTCTCATTGGTGGTCTAAAAGCAGAGGTGATGAGAAGTCACAGGATTAGGAAAAATATCAAAATAGTGAATTATCATCTGGTACCCTTGATAAATCGGTACAAATGAAAACAAGGACCATCATGTGTGTAAATATGTACTATACTGTATATAAGTATAGTACATATGCAGCAGGCGATAAAGGAAAATTCCACTGTTGCCACCAATCAGGTCATTTTGTGTTTTGTAGTTTAGTCTTAAAGCAACCTAAGCAAGAAATAAATAGTTGAACACAAGCTTATTTTTTTCCAGGTAAACTAAAGAAATACAACAAGCATAAAAATAAAACTCTCTCAAACTAAATTGAAAAAAAATTGCTGTGGATTTTTCCTTTAAAATACATGACAACACTATATCATTGCAAGAGTTAAGTGTCAACTTGTTAAGAAGGGCAGGCTGAGACAGACAGAGGTTAAAAGGTAAAAATTCTGTTACAATATGGGCAAAGGGGGAGAAAATCAGACCACAAAAACAGGAGTTTATTAGAGATATTAGAAGTTTTTCTAACTAATAAACTTAGTACGAAACACACTGATGCTAACTCAGGTCATGCTCCAAACAATAAGTTTCCCTTCCAAGTTCATGCATTTTCAGTTTCATTTCACGACACGGTTGTAGGTCTTTTATGTAGTTGAATATGTCTGCCTTCACGTGGACCTTTCATAATCTGGATAATTGGATTGTTTTTTTTCCTGTTCTAAGCCTTATGCTGCTGCCTAGAAGCTGGGATTTTAGGGTGGATATTAAGGGGAGGGGGAGCTGTAAAGATGCATGCTGACACTCTGTCGGTCTCACTTGCCTGTTGTCTCTTCAGTGGGCTGTCCTGAGCGCTGTCCGTCTGACCACCAGTCTGTGGGAGACCAGAGTTAGAGCCACCTGCCTACCAACACACTCTGCCCACTGGCCTTCCAGCTGTCAGTAATGTTCGAGTTGATGATATGAAATCCTTTTTATGGCTTAGAAGTGAAACAAACTAGAAGCTCAATAGGTTACATGTACATATAGAAGTGCTGTTGCATGCTTTAACTAGAAATGATGCTCATTTAGTTAGATTTATATGCATTTATGTGCACATCTAGACAGACATTTTTGCATGGAAGGGAGATAGGCAAACTAAAAACACTGGTGTGTTAACATTATATCTATATTCATAATTACAGAACACATAAAAATGTACAACCCCCAATCCTACTAATCAACCTCCTCATTTTTCATTCTACATTTCATTTTGTTTCTTTGTCAAAACAAAAAAATGCAAAGAAAGAATGGTAAAAAAACAAAAACAAAAACATTAGAATAAAATATTTTAAGAAAATAAACTCTTTCTAGAGAACAGGCTTCATATGAAAATCTGTAAACTAACATATTTTTTTTTACACATTTTGATTTTACTGTGGAGAAATTATCTATCGGGTAGAGGCTGAAAAGGAAATCTGTCTCTGTGGTCATTCTAGGATGTACAAGCATGAAGAAAACAATTAAAAAACTAGATGTTATCAGGAGTCCAATAGTTTATGCTGAAAGAATAATTTAATAGCGCACCAAAAGTCAAATATTTATAATAAAAATATATAAATTGCAGTTTCTATGTGAAACAGCAGAAGGGGAATGTTCTTAGAGGACATTTCACATGGAGTTTGATGAACTGTTGATACCAAAACTAAATACAGGTGTTTAAATGGACCAAATAATAGTCACTTAAGGTTTGAAAACCTCGTATGTATCACTGTTCTTGTAAAGTTATAAGTTATAACGGTGAATTAACACTTACAGACGCAAAAGCATCTACTGTTCTAAACTGTTTAATACCTGTTGATCCACTAATCCTATCAATACATGTAAATAATTGGTGTAAAATACAGTGATTAATCTTTTATGGTCACCAGTTATGACACATTTGGAGGTTCAGAGGCTCCATGGTGACCATGGAAACTTCTACAACATTGATTCACCAGTAAAACCCATCAAGTTTGATGAATGATAGTGGATGGGGGCAATTAGTTTATGTTCAATTAATGATATCTTTTGCTGAAAAACTTGGCTTTTCTTCAGTTTTCTCTGTTTCTGATATAATAACCATTGAATTTAGTCTGAGCTTTTTTGGAACATCTACATGACTAATAAATTAAATCTGTAAAAAATATATGATTTTCAGTGACTAGACTGAAAATACAGATAATATTACAATAAGTGGTAATGCAACACTTAAGAAAGGTTAAATATAGAGCAAAATTCACACAAAAGACAAACTGGGTCTTCATAGGTTAGATGTGTGAAGGTGAAACATTCAAGTATTTTCACTAGAAACTCATGCATTGTTTACAACTACGCATCTTGGCATCAATGGGGAATCCACCAGTGAAACAAAATGGGAAAACACGTCAACCTTTCTCATGTTTTGTGGTGTGCAGCAGCAGCTCTAGCCATGTGTGGCCCATGTGTGGTCTACCTGTTTAAAGCGAGACGGCACACTCCAGCCACAGGCCTGCATGATGCCATCATCGCGGCGCATGTGCTCGCGGACCTGTCGGTACTGTTCACGCCGCTGCTCTCGGCGGGCCAACAGTGCCGAATCACTGAGGAGAGACGCAACACCATTACTGGCCAGTCTGCAAGCAACAGGAGGAAAGGAGGGAAGAGAAAAGAGCGAAGCGTTAGCAGCCTGGTCAGCCAGCAGCGACACACGCAGTGAACAGGAGGTTAAGAAGACAGAAGAAGCAGGTTTTCCTTAATTAAACTCCTCTGTATTCTAATGTAGCCAAGCAATTTGATTAATAAACTAAACCCACTATCATAAGATTCTGGTCTTTCCTTTGCAGTTCAAGGATGTAAAAAAATAATACGTGCATTTGTGTCAATGTGTGTCTGTAAATGAGTGATGGTTCAGGTGCGTCATAGTTGCATTCATGTGTCTGTCTAAAAACACATCACAATAAAGTTCATCTGAGACTTTTTCTCATCCATACAGTACCATCCAGAGAAATGAAACCATTACAAAGACATATAGAATAAAGTTGAATCCCAATCTTGGAAATAAAATAATCTTCATGCTGTCATAAGCGAGCAAGCGTCCACGCATTCAGACCAAGGCAGAGTGAAAAGCAGCTCAATTTAGGAAGTTAGTGAGAGCAGACTGGAAGAGCTGAGGCATCATCATCATCATCATCATCATCATCATCATCATCATCATCATCATCATCACCATCACCATCGTCATCATCACCATCGTCATCATCATCATCATCATCATCATCATCATCATCATCATCATCATCATCATCATCGTCATCATCGTCATCATCATCATCATCATCATCATCATCATCATCATCATCATCATCATCATCATCATCATCATCATCAATTGTTGCTCACTCTTCAGGGAAGAACTCCAGTGTGCGGTTGGAGGTGGAGATCTGACACATTGTGTGGCTGCGTCGTTGTGAAAGACCAGCAGGTGATGGAGATTTGTAGTGGATGTTGACGCTGTAGTACGGCCTCTTGACCGGCGGCGGGCTGGACGATGAGCTGAAGAGCCGAGCGAAGCTGGCGGATGGAGAAAGGAAGAGGAAAAAAGATTTCAATGGTTTTGTTTAATCACATCATTATTCGAGGATATTTGTATGTATTTCTACTCACAACTGCCAGATGGTGGACTTCTTTTTCTCTTGGATAGGAGGACTTTCCCGGGATGCCCTGAGAAGAACATGGAATATGAGTTATGCACAGGTGAGTAACAGTAAATGACTTTAAACCAATCAGAGTCAAAGACTGGGTTGAAAGTCACAGGGAGATTGCAGAAGATTTTATACAGGCCTCCATATGAATTAGGAGCATTTCTGAATTTCTTTGTATCTTTTGTGTATCTTCAGTATTTTTCAATAAATATTTTCAGTATAATTTGATGTGTTACATTTTTATATAGTCTTTTTTCTGGCACTTTAAGAATCTGCTGCTAAACAGAACAGAGATGCTCAACTGATTTTCAATGTTCAACAATGACAAATATTCTATTACAATTAATATGTAATGTAATTACATTAATGTATAATGTAATTACATTACATTATATTACTGATGAAAAATAAAAATCACATAACTTGTCTATACTTATACAAAACATCCTCAGTTAATTTATTTTATAAGTGGACGTGTGTGAATGACTGAAAGTATATAAATGGATCTAAATCGAAATGTATGAATATCATGTGTTTTTTTTGGTTTGTTTTGTTTTTATTAACTGAAATTACTTTATTTTAATTGTCATTCACTTCATTTTCCAGCGGGGTTTTGCCTTTTAAAACCTCAATTTGTGTAGCATGAGCGTTTATTACTGAGCTACAGACAGATTTCAAACAACATCAGTGGACCTATTCTATGTATCTGAGGAATATAATTTTCCTATCATAAAGAAAACTATATGAGTTTTTGAAAAAGGGTCCATTTTTTATGAAAGATAATCTAGGGTGAACGAATCATTTGCGATTTGTAAATCCCACTCCTCCGTTTGGAAAGAATGGAACAGGATGTGACACCCATGTAAGACTGAAACAGGGCATTGATCTCCAGTGAAGCGTCTACGTGTCTAAATGTGTGAATGCAATTGTTTTGGTTCATTAGGGAAGTATTTCTATTCATTTCATGGATGCATACTGTTTAGAAAATGAAATTGTAATGAATGAAGCACACATCTTTTTTTGAAAAGGCTGGTTAATTCAACATTAAAATATACTGCATTCATTTATGCACACAGTTACTCACTATTTATAGATGAACTTCAGAGAAAAACTGCTGTAAAAGTATGTTTTATATATAATCAGTGTTCTGTCTCAGTCTACCTGATCATCTCTGTCCACCGAACAGCCTCCTGCAGCTCCATAAGACGTTCTTTGTACTGGTTCCTCTCCATAAGCACACGTGCCATCTCCACCCGAGTGAAACGCCGCCGTTGCGTCATTGTCATGTCGCCATCTTGCATGGGTGAAGAAAACTGAACACAAAAGACAGTGTTTTTAATCACAACATCTCTGAAAACACACATTTACAAACTGCTATGTCCAGTATACCCATCACAGTGATGGCTGCTTCTACTCACATCATCACCTCCTTCATCCTTGGAGTCTCGAGAAGCTCCCAGAGCCTCTGCTCTTAACCTGTCACCAGAAAGTAAAAAAAATATATATATATCTGTGTCCACCCTCTCTGATGTTGAAGTAAAATATCACTGTTTGAGCCTCTGTGCCAATACATTTCAAACAAATGTATTGGCATCTATTTCCTCCTAAAGGATTGACTCACTTCACAACCATTTACTAAATCGAAAGCACCTTGAACTGACTTTTATCACTCTTATCTTATGACAGATTACTGTAGTAGATATTATATCACATCAAATTTAACCCATAAAGACCCAGTGCTACTTTTGTTGCAGTTACAAAAATAAATTTTGGTCTCTATTTAACATTTCTTAAATGATTTATCACTATTTATTCTATTATGCTCTGTATCTTGCATTATTTAAATGAAAAATAGGTAGTTTCCTACATTTAATTCACTGATCATGTAGATGTTCATAAATGCTCAAATTAAAGCTGAGATTTATTATAATAAAAACAGAGAAAACTGAAGAAAATGTGACTTTTGCTGGACAATACATCATTAACTGAACATGAACCAAGCATCTCCATCCACTGTTATTGATATAACTTCTATAATACTTTATATTGTGGAAGATGATGGTGTTTCAATGTTCAGTGCAGAGCCTCTGACTGTCCAAATGGGTCATATCTGATAACCATGAAAAGGTGACAAACTGTTTTTACATACAATTAAGATTAGAAGATTAGTGGATCAACAGGTCTTAAACAATTGACACTGGTAAATGACTTTGGTCACCAGTGGCTGTTTGTGTCTTAATGGGTTAAAAGCAGGTAAATGTGTCCTGCACCAATGTGAGAACCACATAGACAAATGGTAACTAAACTTAAAAGTGAATTTCTTAGGAAATATTTGGCCACAGAGTCTATAAACTCTTCTTCTGGTAACTATAGCTAGTGACAAATCTGCAATATTAATGAGAAAAGAGGAAAAACATCATGACTGTGAACTCAAATAAGATATACTTTCACAAATATTGAGCAGGACGCAGAGCTAAAATTAGAAAAGGGTTTGAGATTTACCCTCAGTGTCAGTGTGTAAGAAAAGAATAATCAATATTAAAAGGAAGCTGCATCACAAAAACAAGAAACTGAGATCTGGTTTCGGGTGTTTTGTCCTCCACTGCTAAGACACGAACATGTTATTGGTGACAGTTTTCAAAACTATCACATTACTGATCTTTTGTGTGTGTTGCTAAGATACATATGTCAGGTTAGTCATGTAACATGACTAAGGTATAGGTTCCATTTAAATGATTGATGTCCTTATGTTAAGGGGGCAAACTGTGCCTGTTGTTGTCTCCAAGGAAATGCTTCACTACTTGGTTGTCATTATATTAATTATAGGACTGTGGGGAATGTGAGAAGAATAAAAATGATTTGGTTTCTTTTTTTCACCTCTTGAGTTCTTCTTCCAGCTCTTTTACTCGGGCGTCCACTTTGTTCTTGGATTGCCTCACAGCCTCCAGCTCCTCTCTCAGCACCTCCTGCTCCCCTGACAGCTCATCCACTTTGGCAATAAGGTCATTTTTGACAATGTTGAGAGCATTTCTACCGGAAAAAATAAAAAGGTTAAGCTACTGTTGGAATGACAACTGAAAGTATATTTGAATCTTAAGTATAGATTCTTAATCATCAAACACACACACACACACACACACACTGTTTTCTTACTTGGTCTCTAGAAGCTGTTTGTTCTCCGTCAGCAGGTTCTCCACCTCCTTGCCCATCCCTGAAACAATCATATTTTGGTTACGCATCATTGTAAAAAAAAAAACATTCATAAACCAATCAGTCCAAATACATTTGTGCTTCTGTGAATACACACAGTAAATTTTGCAGTGTTAAATCAACACTTAGAGAGTTTATTTAACTTCTTCTAGAGTGTATTTGGTCCCATTGTCTCCAAATTAACACTGCAAAATCTACAGTGCACAGCCTTTTACGGGTGTTTTAGGATAAATTAAGGACAATATTATCAGAAAAATAATGGGGAAGTTAAAGTATAAAATAACTCATCTTGAAAATTTAGACAAGATATCAGGCACCATGAAACAAGGAAAACCATGCAAACACTCTTAATATTTTGTCCTCAGTCTTTTGTGCTAAAATGGGAAGAATTACACTCTGGCCATTTTATTAGGAACATCTGTGTTTTTTTTCTGTTCTGTTAATGTTAACACAAATATCGAACAGGACACTTGCATGGCAGCATCTCGGTGCATTTAGACATGTACAGATGGTGAAGATGATCTTTTGCAGTTCACAAAGAGAATCAGAATAAGAAAGAAAAGTGACTTTATAGTATGTTTTTGGTGCCGGATGACCTGCTTTATCCTTACTAGGGTCACAGGGATCTGTGGGAGCCTACAATGAGCAAAGGTGGGGTACACCCTGTATGAGTTGCATCATACACTACTTTTGTTTACTTAATTCTTTTTGTAAATCGATTGTTTTACCATGTGCAAAAAGCTTTGCTTAACTGTATGCATCAGTGTAATCAAGCTGTAGAGGATTGATCTTTTGTCCGAAAAGAAAGCCACTCAATTTAAAAAAAAAAACAAAACAGTGAAAATCACCTCCGTCTGAAATTGAATCATAAATACTGGTAATCAGATTTAGAAATCTCTGGCCTGATGGGTTGATGACTGTGCCAGAGGATTCTGTTTAATGTGGATCCTTTTTACAGATTGAGTGCTTCCTATGCTTCTTTTTATGTTTATGTGTGTACAGTCAATTATGATGCTGGTTCTTTCTATATTTAACAAATGTCCAATTCCATCATGTTTAATCAATATTTACTTTATTAAGTATGATGGTTGAATTTGGATCAAATACATGCAGCTTTTACTTTTTAAGTGTATTTTTAAAAATATTTTTGTACTTTTACGTAAGTACATTTTCCCCTGGATACCTTTACTTAAGTACATTATTTGTCCATGTATCAGTCCCTTCACTTCAATAAAAAAGGGGACTCCTTCATCCCTCACCGTCTATTCTTTTATGACCACAGTATACTATCTACTGTTAGTGACTTCCAGCAGGATAAAACACAAGCCATGAAACTATCATCATCTCAAACTGGTTTCTTGAACATGATGATGGATTTGTTTTAGATAGAGAGATTTGGAGGTGCAGTTGGAGGTGCAGCTGAAAAAGCTACCATTACAATATGGACCAAAACCTCTGAGGAGTGTTTCTCGCACCTTGGTGAATTTATGTCACAAAAAATTAAGGCAGTTCTGAAACCAAGGGAGCATAAAAGAGGTATACCTAATAAAATGGCCAGTGACTGTATTATATTAGTATGAAATGAAAAGAGCTGTGATAGACACTTCATCCTGCTTTGGGGGCACATACATTTTCAGTATTTATTAGAGGCCGTTGATGTTGAACGTATCATTGTCAGAAATTAGTATATTTTATTTTGCAAGCAGCAAGCACTGTGCAACATAAGCCAAGCACACACACGCGCGCACACACACACGCGCGCGCACGCACGCACGCACGCACACACACACACACACACACACACACACACATTTGAGCAGATCAACTTTCAACACACATTTAAAACATCACAAAAATAAACAAGGAAGGTCAAAGTTGGGAGCTTTTACTCTATTTGTCATGTGTTCATTGTAAAATGTGGATTGTACTATATACAGGAGAAAAATCTTTCATAGAAAAAAAGTGGTTATGTGTGTTCTTGAATTACAACTAATACCCTCAATTTGAGTCTGTTTAAAGGAAACAGGTTTAACCGCTTTATATTATGTATGGCGTCAACTGCCAAAAGAATGACTTACATTCTAATATGTAGGTAGATTTTTACAAATCATATTCTGTTTTCATGATACTGTGCAAATGTCAGATAAATGAAGAATACATATATAAATATATATTGCATATTTTCAAAGATAATTTGTATTTCAATGCTCTACAGAGGGGTGCCACCACTCACTAAAAGTTGTAACAAAAATGCAAAGTCTAAATATAAAGCCACATAAAAGAATACACAAATAAGAAGCAAGGGGAATGTGGGAGCAAGAAGCCAGGTAATAATATAACACGCAAATATGACCATAAAGATGAGCTTAGCAATTCTCAAGGCCAAGGTGCACCTTACCGAAGAAATCATCACGTACTGGAAGCAAAAGACGAAAAGAGATGGAGGAGGAGTAGGAGGAAGCAAGGAGGAAAAAAGGGAGATAGCAAAACAGCATGGAAGAAGAAAAAGAGAGAGAAAAGAGGTTGCAAATAAGCATTTATAAATGTATACTTTAAGAAAAGTACCAGGGCTAAGTGACTAAGACTCAGCCTCACACTGAAAAAAGATCAAAGAAGACCAATATTTCTATGACCAGAAGGATTAAATAATTATTGAAATATTTCTAAATCAAATTTGTCTTAAAGCCCGAGTAAAACAACACTGTGACAGCACTTTATAGCTGGGAAATAAAGCAGGAGGATCACTCTCGACCAATCAGAGGAAGGAGATTTTCTCAGCTACAGATTTGCTCTGATTGAAACAACATCATCTTATGGAGGTTTCAATAGCAGGGAGAGAGGAGCTGAGAGTTAAATAAAATAAAATAAAATAAAAAAAATGCATTTTCAGATACACACCTGAGAACTCGCCTATGGGTGTCACCAGCAGAAGCACATAAAGGGGGAAAAAAAGGAAAACGGGTGAGAGATTAACAGATGAAAATGGCCCAAACCTCACTTCCTGTTGTTGCTACATTAAAGTCAGGGACAATAAATCAAACCTGTTTCCAATATAATAGAAATTAGAAAAAAGTATAACCCAATGCAAGACATTAAAATGAAATAATAAGAATAATGATGCAGAAAATATATTTTAAAATAGAAATCAATTAAAATCATAAACTTTCACGCATTCTGAAGTACCTCTTTCTCTTCAAAACAAGACTCAAAATGATAAAAGTAAAACAGCTGGGTTTTCATGATGCAGCCAGTTTGATATAGTTTGATAGGATATTTTCCAAATGAACTGGATGCAGGGATGAACTGCTGCCATGCAGACTAAAAAAATGCACAGGCTCACTCACACAAACCCACATGGAGCTTTAGGCCTGTGGTACTGCAAAGCAAAAGTAAATACCGCCTTTGCAATGCATACATGCATACAACCTCATTGTGTTTCCTTCTGATATTAACTTGTAATATCATAACTTTTCATACAGTGGAAACATCAGGCTTCATCTTCCTCAAGTAAAGTTGTTCAATAATAAATAACAGGGAAGTGCAGGATGCAAAAACATCTGTATTTTCAAGTTCTTTTTTTTTTTTTTTTTTTTAAGTGTCAAGTATTTCATCTGAAGTGAAATACTGAAAGAGGTGATATATCCAAGCATTCTAACAAACTTTCAGGTTCCCAGAGAAGTATGAAGAAATGCATTTATAAAGTAGCTAACATCCTGTTCGTACCGAGAAGTTCGGCACCTGCATCCACATCTCCGATGATATCTGACTTGGCATCTTTGATCTCATGGTAGAGAGAATCCGTGTTGATCCCAAAAGCCTCATTCACGATACCCTGTGAGGGGCTGACACACATATAAAACACTGATATTTAAGTTGGTTCCAAAAGGACTGTTCTCACATTTTAGAAATTACACAACAAAAAACCCAGAAATAAGCAAACACCATGTGTACGGCACTGGCTATAATGAATTTGATAACTCCAGTATGCATCTTCTTCATTTAATTTAATCAATGAACAATTCAGACACAAATAAGCATCATTACACAACCTAGAAATAGTTTTGTGTTGTTTTATAGAAAATGAGTCAAACACAAATCTAGAGTTTTAAAACTGATCTTGCTGATTGTGTATATTGATGCAGCCACTGTGGATCTGTACCTGTTTCCACCTCCATACACTCTGGGGTCCACACACATGTCCAGTTCAGGGGTGGAGTCGATTATCTCCTGAAACTCGGACCACTCATCACTGCTCCCCATTCCTGAAGATGGTTTTCAGCAGAATCAAGAAAAGTGCAAACATTTAAATACCTTTGTTTTCCTTTACAATAGAAGATAAAGATACAATTTCATGCATTATATTATTGAAATGTGGTGATGACTGTGTGGTGACATCCTCTTACCAATACTGACATTCCTTGTTTCTTGAGAAACCTGCACCTCCATATTCCGACTGAGCCGCTTGGCATTTTTCCTGCGGTTTCCAGGTCGCATCGCATCAAATTCAGAGTGTGGCAGGAAGCCCTCGTTGATGGGGGTGACGGTGGCCGAAGGGACGGAGGAGGTGGGTGTGTTGGACTTGCTTCCTGTGCTGCTGGGTGTCGCTGCCACCGAGTCAGACTCTGATCCGTCCTCCTTGTTGTGTGAAAGACAAAGATGGTTATATAAGAATGATTATATATGAATCATATAATGAAAGAAGGTTAAATATGAACAATTTTGCAACTTTAGCTGAAGTCAAGCTGCATTTTAGGAGTATGTAACTACATGATGTCAAAAACTATTGAGCATATGACTATTGTTTGGATGATTGAACATAATAAGTTCATAACTCATAGTTGATGTTATAACAAGAAACTGAATTGAAAGACAACATTTGTCCAAGTCTCTATTTCGTGTAATCTCATGCAAAGTTCTTTTACGTCAACCTTAACAAATCACCTCAATCAGACAATTTGACTTTAAATACCGCCAATTTAAATATAAAATAACATCTATTACATCATAAAGTTTGCATTGTAACCTGCACTTACTATCTCTGGACTACTTTATAGCATTAGTAGTCACATTAATAAATACAGTACTGTCCCATGGATTAATAAAACTTCTGAAAAACTCCAGTGGTTTTATTTTCTTACCTCATTTGTTTCTCTTACAGATAATATAACATAATATATCTATTATTAAGCACAGAAATGAGGCACACGTAAAAAAAAAAAAAAAAAGGCAGCACACTTGAAAACATAGGCTTTAACTAAATAAGCATAAGCATGAACTAAAACATGGACACACAATAAGGCTCCATCACCACATAATAAAATAACCACAGTTATAAAGAAAACTCCATGAGACAACATATGGACCCCTGCTTGCTTGAGTCAACGTGTGCATCTAACAAATCTGACTTGAAAAAGCTTAATTTCTAAGTGGTAAAATAGTTTCCTTGATAATGACACAAGCAGGCGTGGGAGGGGAGGTGGTCCATGTGGGCGTGGCTAGCAGGATGGGCAGCGGTAAGGCTGGCCCCTCCCCCTTCCACTCCACAGGCGGCGGTTGTGGACGTGGAGCAGGACAGGGCCGCTGTCTGTCCCACCTGATAGGCGGAGCTGAAGGTGGACTGGCCGAGCTCGCTGACCTGCCAGATGTCTTTCCCGGGCATCATCTTAGCCCCCCCTAGACCCCCACGTACCATGCCCTCGCCACTGGGGTACAGGCTCAACGACGGCGGGCGTTCCGCTTTACTGCTGGTGAAGGAGACACAGAGAAGAGGATACTAGGGTGAATATGATGGTATTTAATGATTTACTCATTTGTTTCCTGAGCTGAGCTGCAGTTTATCCTGGCATGTAATAGGTGAAAGGTGCTAAATATCCAGGACAGTTTACCAAGGAGAGTTTACCAGTCCACCATGGGGTTAAAACAAATGAAAAGTCACAAAAACTCATAACACTGGTCTGAAACTATTGACAAATTATCTGCATCGGAACCTAAATGTTTTATATCTTGCATTCTTTTATAAGATGAATTAGAAAACAAATGACAAAAGTGCTGATTAGCTGATGTTTCCAATGTATATGGAAAAGTGCTATCTCACATATACATATATATATATATATATATATATATATATATATATTGGTTTACATTTATACAATAGATTTATAAATATTTCAGTAGAACGAACCCCAAAAGTGAACGTGCTCGTAGATCTACACCATACATTAACCATAAGAGAACATTTGTTTCAAGTAAAATGCAATCTCTTATTAATCTAATTAGTTCATATTTTAACCCAAAATTGCATCTTAGAAATGACAGCCGACCTGTATTTCTCACGTTTTTTTTTATTAGTGATTCAAACTTGGTAAAGTTTCACTACTTTTATTCTGGAGGCATTTTACTTGCACCAGTGTAATCACTTTTCTTTGAACTTAAAAAATATTTTATACCCATTTGATGTTTGAGTTTCATTGTACAGGATGATGCTTTAACATTATACATGCACAACTCAAATATTAATATACACCACTGGAAAAATAAAAACACTACTCCAAATATCCAGACATGAGCCTCAAACAATCGAACAGGTCAATTTTATATGTAATGTGTCTTAAATGTGCATTTGTTGGCATCTTTGCTGTACAATACATTAGTGACCTGAGGTTATTTTGAAATGTGTGACGTGTCTTTGCTAATTAGTTTAAATAATAACTAAAAGATTTTTCTAAATTCAATTAAAACTTGATTAATTCTTCGTAAAACGCTTCTAAAGGCAAATGACAAAAATTAGCTTTCACTATAAACACTGTGATGTTTATCTGGGGTGGCTATTACCAGCTTATCTATGTACCATGTATCTGACCCTATTAAATAAATTATAATTAATAAACAAATCTGAGTTGCTTGTATTTTTAAATGTTATGTTAAACATTCAATGTGAATGTGAATGACTGAAGGAGGACTATCCAGGACATATACAAGCTGTTACTACATCACAACATTAACATCCAAAAAGAATGTTAATATATTTTACTTGAATTCTTCTAAGTCTGAGAATTACTAATTTGTGCAAATGTATTTTTCTCCAGTAATAATCTGGTGCCAATATCCCTATAGTAGCCTGTAGAATAGACTTTACTACATTAAAACCTACATCTGTGAATATTAAAGTTAGTGATTTCAGATTTTTCCAGGGCTGTACAACGTCATATTTTTGTGCTATTGTTTCATTTTTCTCTCTTTTCTATCTGCATAAATTAAAAAGTACAATACATGCTCACCCACCCCTAAAAATGCCTTTTAAAGAAATACATTTTTTTCTCCAAGCAAACATAAATTTTTAGTCTTTAGAAAAAAAATGGATAAAGAGCCAAGCACAACAGACAGATAAACACACAAACAAACTGGGAGGCAGACAGCGAATCGTAACACATGAGGGAGAAAGAGGAGAAGGTTAAAAGGAGGAGAAAACTGGAAAATAGGGACAGAAAAACCTGTGGATCATTCCTTATTTTATCAGTCATTTTCAGAGTGCACCAGTCAGTACGACGAAAGGCCTTCACAAGCATCAAAAGCATAAGGGGATGCTTCTTCATAAGACACGGCACAAAATACTATAAGTCCAAGGTCAGTTAGATGGTGAAGCTGTGGGACCGTATTGGATTTACCTTTTCCTCCATGTGTGGCGTTGACTGTGCAAACAGCAGTACAGAGAGCAAGCCAGCAAGACAGACAGACAGACAGACAGACACTGATTAGAGAGAGACTTAAGACAGGAACATGCCATGACGCACAAAACCACACAAACACACAAATCTCAACTGTTTTGGAATATTATTTTAATTCTGTGCTTAAAATATTGCTTTTATTTGTCTTTTTTCTAACCAATTCTGACAGTTTAACCTGGAAAGTCTTTTAGTGTATGTAACAATTGATACAACCAGGGTGCGATTTATCAAAAAAGCAAAGGGGGGGGGGGGGGTTCTTCCCACAGAAAAAAAGCTTACGTTGAATGTTATGACCTTCATTCCCGATTGTAAGCATATTACTAAACGGTGGAAAAGAAACTAAGCAGGATCCCCTCCCTAGCAGCGAGCAAAGAGGGAAGAGACCAGATCTCTGTCCCACGGGTGGAGCGTTGGAAATGTGGCGTACGGAAGACGCCACGTCCAGTCTTCTCAGAGTCAGCTTGTTTATGAAATCAGACCAAAGTGGGTGGTGAACTCCATCTATGGCTAAATACTGACACCAGACCGATAGTCAACAAGTATCTGAAGGGACAGTTGAAAATAACTTTGAACAGAGAGGTCAAGAGGGTGTGAAAGGTAAACGGGTCAGGTCCGCACAGTCCACCTGAGTGATTCAACCACAGCAGGTCTGGTTCGGCCGCCCGGTGCTAGGAGGTTCCCCTCGCGGGACCTCCCCTCAGGTCTGGCTTGTGACCCCACCAGGTGCATTTCGTCTGCCTCGACCAAAGAGGGTCCTGGGGTGGCTCGTGGCTTTACAGCGCCTTCCACCCGGACTGGACTCGCTGTGGCCTCGGGCCCCGGATGCAAGGCCTCGGGAGGAACAGGACCCCTTTTGCCCCGGCATGCCAACTGCGTTGCATCACCTGGTCGGGGACCAGCCCACGTAGCCTATACAACAGGCACCAGGGGTCAGCTGCGATGTCGACAACCCACCTGACCCATCTTGAAACACACACGAGTCAGAAGGTCTCTCAGAAACCCCACAGCACAACGAAAGTGGTGGTCTGAGGTGGGAGTGGAGCCTAACGGTGATGTTCAAAACCAGAGGGGAGGATGACCCCCCCCCCCCTGCAAATCACACCCAGTATACAACTAACTAAAAAAATCTCCACAAAACACCATAATGAATACACACAAGCCTCATTCAGTGCAGTTGATGAACATTTGTGAGATTAGGTTGTTTTTGTGTGGGCACTGTTATAACTGAAAACATGTTGCAGCACTGACTAATCTGCAGTTAAACTACGCAGGGTGCAACAGATGTCCAACTCCTTGTCCATTAATATTCAGCGCTGATGGGTTTAGCCATTTGCTGATTAACTACACGCTGCCAATAAACAGAGAACTCTCCTTTTTCTAATGATTTCCCATGGCTGTTAGTACATTTCGTACATTTCCTGTCCACTGTCAGTGATGAAAAATGATGAGTCTGATACATTTAGGACATAAAACAACACCAACATTGAAATGGTGGATTAAAACACTGATAAATTGTAAACACACACTGAAAGGCATGCACTCAATATCGACAACTCACGTTCGTCCACAGCCGGGGCCTTCTGTTTGGCTGTTGCTCCCCGCTTGTTGCATCTTGGACCGCTCTATGTGCTCCACGTATGTCTGGATCATCTGTAATCCACAACAGCAACAAAGACAAAGAAGTGAGGAGCAAATCATATGTTTATAAAAGGAATACTTCTAGACCAGTGTCTACAGAAGTTGCATATAAAAGGATTAAACTGATCTAATCACAAAATAAATCTTCTCTGTAATCTACTACATGCAGGATTACTCAATATTCTGTTAAAATAGTGTACAACACCAATAGTGTCTATTAAAAGTAATATGATGTATATGTAGGCAACATAACACTGTGCAACAAAGGACATTTTTCATCTGATACTGGAGGAAAAATATCAAATCATGACTAAATGACTAAACGTTTGACTAAAACATCAATGCTCTAATCAGCATCATCATCTTTTACTGCATATTTATAATGTGAGATTAATACAGTGATGGAAAAAATTATTAGACCATCCTTATTTTCTTCAATTTCTTGTTCATTTTAATGCCTGGTACAACTAAAGGTACATTTGTTTGGACAAAAATAGCTCATGAGACTTTAATTTCAGAGCTGATATCTATCCATTTTCTATAGTTTTCTTTATAATAACCAAAATAACATAAGATCTTAATATCTATGCATTGTATTGACAAAAATACTGCTTTTAGGTATTCCATATTTTCTGGTCTGTTTACTTTAGTCACATAATACAAACAGGAGTTAGCACTTGAATACAAAACTATTGCTTTTGATGACTTTTGATGGTCTAATATTTTTTTCTGTGACAATGTGCCCTGAAGTGGTCAGATGTACTTACAGATAAGTACATCTAAATCGTCCAAAGTGTTTAAGACACTGTTTCTTGTGCTTGTAGGTCATGTCTGTTTCTCACAGTATAAATCTACAGTAATCATCACTGTGTTTGGGTTAAAGCCCGTGGGTACCTTGTTCCCATTTCATAAATAACTGATAAAATAATTCACTGTGCTCATCAGTTATTTGATCATTGCATTTACGTATAATATGAAAACACTTGGATATTGATTTAAGCATAACCCGAAAAATAAAACAATGTAGAACATCAGGTATTTGTCTATTATTATTGTTAAATGTATTAAAATATCCCAGTGCTTGTTGTTCTCACCTCTGTGTGGCGCTGGTGCAGAGCATTGTACTCTTTCTTCATGTCTGATTCTCGCTCCTCCAACCGAGTGACTGGGACACAGAATGAAAACATAACATCAGATATTTGTTTGTCCAGTTCAACAATTTAAAGGGAGATGTTAACTAGTACTGTCAAGAGACTTTAAAAAAAATGAGAGATTGATTAATTCTGATCTGTAATTAATTGTTTTAATTAATCTCTTTTTTAATCTCACCTACAAGTTAATGACCTGTTATTTTGTCAATCTCCAAATAATTAGAAAATAAAATAAATAATAATTATATATATATATATATATATATATATATATATATATATATATATATATATATATATATATATATATATATATATATATATATAAATATATATATATATATATATATATGTATAAAAAAAAAAAATGTTCCTCTCGCCCCACGTGGGCGGTGTCTCCTTCAGACTCGGGTCCTCTACCAGAGGCCTGGGAGCCTGAGGGTTCTGCGCAGGATCTTAGCTGTTCCTCGCAATGCGCTCTTTTGTACAGAGGTTTCTGATATATATATATATATATATATATATATATATATATATATATATATATACAGTAAGAACACTTTTCAGAAAAATACAAGTATTGAACACTGAACTTGTTGCTTTTCCTGTGCTTTAGTTAATGTCAAACAAATGAAAAACACACCCACCACTCACAGTGCTTTAAATTGACACATCCAAAAGGCAACTCGCATCCACAAGCAATAAACTTAGAGATTAAAAAAATGTAATTCATGAGATTAAAATACATAATGAGGTAAATATGACTGCAATTAATTAATCTTAATTATTGCGATAATTTGACACCCCTAACCAGTTAATAATATCCAATGAAAAAACCCTCTTCTCTTTGACTATGTTTTCAGGCTTCACTTCACTTTGATAATTTTAAGTATGGTGCTAAATACAATATCATATACATAAAGTGTGTACATAGGTGCTAAATATATGGGCGCTTGGGCCAAAACTGGCCCACCAAATGGTCCAATTTGGCCCATGGGATGAATATGAAAAACGCAAAAATTACAGTGAAGATATTAAAGGTCATTTTAGTTCAGATTCATCCCAATTCAATCTCATGTGGTTCAGATCAGTAAAATACTAAAAATACATTATGACAACATTTGTTTTTATAAATTGCCCTGAATAATTACAAATAGCATCAAATGTCTTAAGAGAAGTAAGTGTAATTTTAACAATATTCTCCCCATTATTAGATGTTATTAGATATTATTTGTAGGTTCACTGTGATCTGTAAGTTGTAATACACATGTGAAAATGTGAAGCTATGGCATGATTTTGTTAAAAGTGCATTTATTTTTCATAATGAATTTCAGGGTTTTTTTCATAGTTGTTCACATTTCTTGCATTTTTTTAAAGGGCAGTTTGTAGATGTAAATGTTTTCATAGTGTAATTTTACTTCTTTCACTCTATGACAGGGCTATTTGAATATGGTGCTCTAGGACCAGTGTTCTGTCAAAATGGGCATCCCATCACATTGGGCTCCTAAGCGCTTCTGAGCATGCACATGACCACCAAGTGTTTTCACTGAGAAAAAGCCCGTCAATTCAGGCATCCCCAGCCAGATGTGCAACTGACTTGGACATTGGACATAAGTAATACATTGAAAGTACATTTATTTTATCTTTGACCAGTAAGCATATAAGCAATCACATGCGTATGATAGATTGATATTTTCAATAAGTTTTGAGTAACTAAATCTAAATACAATATTATAAAAATAAAATATTTTTAAAAAGTCTACCTATAATGGGGGCATTATATGATATCAATGGTTCCAAATGCAAAGTAACATATTTTGACAGAATAATGTGAATTTGTAAAAGTTATTGTCAATTTTGTCTGCTGGTAGCTCATTTCGACAGGGATGCCCATTTTGACAGAACACCGGTATCCTGCATGTTTTAGATATTTTTAAGGCATTACATCATAATCAGGCGTCTTCAGAGCTGATGATGGGCTGATCATGAATTGAACCAGGTGTGATGGAATAAGGAAATATCTAAACCATGAAGGCTGCCAGCCCTCGAGGACTGGATTACCAGGAATACCCCTGCTGTCACTGACAAAAATCTAAATCTTACCAAGTGTATTTTCTCATTTCTATCCAAAATATCACATCTCATTTAAAATAATATAGAATCACCTTAAGTGTAACTTTACAGTGAGATATAAGAACTCATTTTTAGACAATAGATCTGTAAAATCCTATTTTAAGAAATCTTACTAAGATAATTTTAACTTGTTACATTGACAGAAATATCTAAAATATGTAGGTTAATGCCAGATTTATGTTTTTCTGTTTCAAATTTGTTTATTGATTTGCATTTTTCACATACATAGGCTTTTTCCTCATTACACACAATATGATTGCATCTGTTATTGCATATATCTCTCTGTACATATGTACACATACACACCCACCCTTGCCTATACATATACCTGTGTACATATATATACCCATATACATATACATATATCCATACAGATAGAGATTCATACAATATAGTATTTTTTTTTTTACTTTTCCAAATACTTGGCTTACTGTACTATGGCTTTTACCACGATAGAAACATAAAAAGCATCTATAAACATTAGAAAGTGGAAATGTAAAGAAAAACAAACAACCAATTGATTATGTTGCTGATATTCACAAAGTACAGACATGTGAATGAAAAAGAAATTAAAGTTTATACAGTAGATCTCTTTAACTCCATACCTTATCGCTGTCCTTCACAAGCAAGCTCTCACCTCTCCATACCACTGCAGTTGAAATGCCTTCTTGTTTTTCTAAATGTTCTCAGAGCTGTATACATATTCATTCAATGTATTTAAAATACTCACTCTGGTCAGAATAGTTCTTTGTCTTGAGCTCTAGTTGTTTCCCCTGTAGCTCAAGAAACTCCACCTGAACCTGCAGATCCTTCTTTTCAGCTTCCAATGCATCTTCAAATTCAATGAATTTCTGGGGAGAAACAGACACAAACCAAAAATTAACCCCCCCAAAAAAAACAAAAAAAAACAAACAAGGAAATTGGATAAATTAGCATATTCTGTGGCACAATAAAGCAAAAATCTAAATCTTAGTAAGTGTATTTAGTCAAAATATCTCATGACATTTAAAACTAGAAAACTAGCTAATTAACTAGCTAACTAATGGACAGCTAAAGGTATATCACTAAACACCCCCAATCTGTAACCATACAGCTATGATGCCATGATGTGAGGCATCCTCAGGTCATGACCTTTCATTTGCACTTGATTTGAAGTCTTATCAGATAAATAGTTGCAGAATTATGGACAAAAGAGGGTTTTAAACTTTTGAATATACCTCTTATAGACAATCTAGAAATGGTAAATCATCCAAATCTAATCAGTTCTTCCTCTCTGTGACATTCATTGATATAGAAAACATGGAATTTCTAAACCAAATATCTTCCCTGTTATTGTATTAACACGAAGGCAAAGGTTGGACCAAAAAGACAACATTCCCGACACTCTATTCAGAATGTAATAAGACATAATCAACTAAAGAGTAACTTTTCAGTGAGATGCAAAGAGCTTATTTTTTAGATAATATAGAGCTTGAAAATCTTATTTCTAAAAAGTTTACCATGATAATTTGTACTTATTCCATTAGCAGATGTTTTACTTGAATAGGCAAATAAAATAAAATAAAATAAAATGTTGAATTAAGCAAAAAAAAAAATAACCTACCAATGAAACAAATGATTTTCACAATCTAAAAATATGTTTTTACATCTCATTGAAAAGATTCTCCTTCGCTGATTATGTCTTATTTTAAGTGTGATGAGAAAAAATGACAAAAATATACTTAGTAAGATTATCATTTTTTTCCCCATAAACTGCTGACACCAAACATCTTATTGGTATAACCTGTAGATATGGAACTGTTTGCAACATAAATGTTAAGTTATGATCTTTTAACAACCGTTCATGGTTCAGTGCATGAACTAAAGGTTTAAACTCAAGTGAAGGGGTAGAGTGTATCAAGCTGACATTATCAGCTTTACAAAATGCATAGAATTCAGTAGCCGAGGCGCTGCAGGAGATAAACACAGAGCTGCCTCTTATCCGTTCATACTCCCTGTTTGTTTGTATTTTTTTCTTGTGATAAAGCTGTTCACAATGACGGCCTTTTTCCAGTGCAGCACGTCTACGCATTCTTAATACTGTAATCCTCTGCAGGCAGACCCAGGAAGTAGGGACATGCAGCTGATATACACCACACAAACAGTCGATTAAAACGACAACAACACTCAAATATTACTCCTTAAATTCACTGGGAGAAAACTAATACTGAAAACTAATACTTTAAGCCTTTAAAATTCCACTCAATTTCACCTAAATTTCTTAATAAAGTAAATTGAATGCTGTTCTTTAGCCATTTTGATAACATGCAATTGGTGTTTGCTTAAATTATAAATGAAAATATTAAGATGAAAACTGGGATATTGGACGTGGATCCTGTTAAATGATGAAATAGATACAATATTTGTGGATATTCATTAATGTTTTGATGTGTTTTGGATGACATTTGGACACTTTTTTCTTTTGTTTTGGATGTTTTTGATGTACAATGACTGCATTTGTTGGAATATGGTTCCTCTGTGGATAATTATGAGACATAAAGGTTCAGATCAGCTGTTATGACATTTGTATTTTGAACAAATGAAAGATTGTACCTGCTGTGATTATTTTATCTGTCAGTGGCTTATTATATATCTTTCAATGTGTAAGAATCTCCATTGTCAGACTACATTAGGTCATGTGACATTTGGGACAGATTTGGGTTGTTTGCTTAACATTTTTGAGCAACTACTTTCAGCCTATATATGTGGGACCTTGGAAGCTTAAAAGGGTTAATTCAAACCTTGTGTCTGCATTTATGAATACAGTACTTCTACCATTAGGGGAGCAGATGAAATCATATCCCTCAGGATTGGAAATGTGTCCTACAATAATGCCCTTCAAAAGCACCATGAATTTAGCTGTACCTGAACACCTCATCAGTCTCATGAGTTTATAATTAAAGCACAGGCTCAAAGACATACAGCAGACATTGTGGTTCTATGACCAGAACATTTCACACATATAAACAGTAACTACACAGGTAAAGTGACATAAAGTATGTATCTATAAGCTACAATATTGTGGCATTGTACACTGTATGAATAATGCATGAGGCAGCCTAGTGATGACTGAGAGGAACTAATGTGCTTCCCCTGACAAACCGTAGCAAAGTGCATCTGACTGCAGCGCGGTCACACTTGAGTTCTTTACAATGGCTACTACTTTAAAAACCACTGAACCAAACTGACAGCACATGAAAAGAGCACGGTATAATCTGAAATCTATCTGTACGTAATGTTTCCTCTTCTTGTTTATCATACACGTCAGATTAGAAACTGTTTAGTAAAGGCTGTCTAGTCTAATACAACATATTAAGATACAAAAGAAAACCACATCAAATAAGAAGGTAATGAAATTTAATGTAAGATAAAGAACGATTGAGAGGGGATTACTGGTTCGTCATCTTGTTATTAGAAGTGTGAAATTGGTTCATGATACAAACTGAGAGGCTCAACACAGCAGGAGGTGTCGGAAAAGGAAAGAAATCTGTGCGGTAGGAGAGATGACATATGACCACAGCTGCACAAATGCCTTCAATTTGTTTTAATATCTGTAATGCTGATATACTGGTGGAGGCTTCATGAGCAGACAGGGAGTTGTTGGCTTTGTTTACCATTAGCTTGATCTTAACAACCTTGTAATGTGAGCTGCTTTCTGCTTGTTGCTCCCAGTACCTTGCCTCGCGAGAGGGCATGTTATTGTTTTCCTCAGGCTCTGAGATTCTCTCCCTTTCACTCTTATTAAGCTTTTGTCTCGGTACGATCCGGCCTGTTCCCTCACTCTCTCCCTCATCCAAACCTCGCTCTATTCCTTCCTCTGCTTTTGTTGCTCTGCTCTTCTCAAAAGCAATAATCAGGTTACAGTGCCAGGCTCCCTCTATGTACTATTGATTTCCTATGATTCCCCACCCCTTGAAGGCATCCCATCCCCCACTTTTGACCCCTCAGACTGACAAAACTGCAGTTTATGTGTTGCAGTCAAAGTTGTTACAAAATTTTAGAGACAGTAATAATTGACTTGTGTCTACAATCATAACTCTGAATGCTAAAGTTCAAGAGATTAAAAACACTAATCTAAAAGGACCGTAGTAAAGTCTGAATTAGTCAAAATATTCAATTATTTACATTTAGTGAAAAAAGAAAACTAAAGTTTGTAATTGAAATCTCTGGATTAAAAAAAAAAAAGGTAACAATAAATTGACTAAAAAAAAAAAGGCAATTTTCCACCAAATGCTTCAGTGAACTTTTTGGCAGTAGAAGGAAACTGGCAACTCCTCTGTATCAGTACAATGTCTGTAAACTCACCGAAACCTCTGATGATGAAAACACAGACTGACTTTCACTGATAATACAAGGCTGATCAATGTGCTTAAGGTTTCTAGTATGTATGTGGAGCTGTAATTTATCTTTATTGCAAATCAATTTTTATTGGAATGACAATAATTTACAAGAGTTTCTGGAAAACAAAACTGATTTGCACTTTAAGGGCTTTGCTACACTGACATAAAGACTTACTTTAATATTTATCACAGGGTGCTGAATAAATCAAACATTTTCAAGGATAGTTCATCCAAAAACAGAGACTTATTTCTATGAGGATTTACTTTACAGACACAGACAAAGACTTCCATTTAAATAATGCACATTTTATTGTATATATTCTCATATTTCTGTCTGGTTGCATTCTTATTTTAACTATGTGAATATGGAAGTGCATCAGACAAACACTTTGTTTCTCATTTTTACTAAATTTACAGGAATGATAACCTTTCAAGAAAAAGGAAGTAATGTGACTAACATGCTGTCATACTACTTTTTTTTAGCCGGACATTGTGTTCAGTTAAAATAAAAAAGAAGCTATAAGTGTAATATATAACCCTGCTATTATAGAAATAAATTATCAGAATGCTTTCTCTTTCAGTATTTGTACTATTGTTGTGAAATTGGATCCTATAATTACCTCCTATTATTCACAGATCTTAGGTTTTTATGTGTATACTTCTTAAAATATGATCCAGTTTGTAGTTGAGTGAAAATCTTGCCAATTAGAACCTGTTTCTGAATCAAAAATTAAGAATGACAGCAATTTAGATCACTGACATGTGGGCAAAACGTGCGGAGAACAGATGATGAAGCTGACTAAAAGCTGAGCTAAGCTGCCGGCGAGCAGGGCTGCCTCTGATATGCTGAGGCCTCTTTGGATAGGAGGAGGATTAAAGTTGCTTTATGATGCCTGCTGGATTCCACGGCTGCTGTGACACTGGGCAGAGAAAGATTTGCCGGAGGTGGAGTTTGCATGGTAATGTAATAGCTCTGTATTGATATCCGCTTTATTGTTTTCTTTTCTGTTCCTGCTGTGTTTTCAAGTTTAACTGCCTGTCCACAGTCCTGCCTTATAATCCTCATCAGAGTAAAGTCTTTACTGACTGTCCCTCCAAAATGTCCTTACTTTATGTTTGCATATGTATTTGCATACAAGACTAGTACATAAGCTGTGCTATGGAAAAACTTCCAGATGAATGTCACTATTCATAGAGGTGGAACTTTTATCAGTATTAGAATAACAACAGTATTATTAATATATCAGCAATAGCTTTTGAGTGCGTTTCATGCACATGTGTACATACACCATAGGACATAAGATAGTGTTAAATAAACAGATTTTTACACTGAATTTAAATTGTTAAACTGAACCTTAAACCTTACCTGGCAACTGAACCGAACTTGAACCTTAAAATCTGGTATGATTTAGAGGATGGCATTGTGTACTGTGTTGGACCAAACCATCGTTCTGAAAAAGGGCTGTATTAAGTTAGGATTTAAAATGATCCTAACTTAATACTACTAATAACTACTAATAACTTAATCTTCTCTGATAAAGGTGGCTACCTGTTGAGGTATGCTTAAACTTGGGATATATATATATATATATTTTTTTATTTTTATTTTTTTTACAGCAGGAACATTTTAATAGTGTTCCTGTCATGTTCATTGAAGGTGTTTTCACCCCATGTGCACAGTTTCAGCAGGCTACCCTTCTAGTGTTTGTACAGTCAGTCATGCGAAAAGATTCATGACATTAAGAGGAAAAATAAGCGCAACAATTTCATATCAAGGGTCTAAACATGAGTCACATGTGTGGTGAACCCTATCAGGTCTGGGCTCCATGCTCCCAGAGGAAACATGAGGAAGCTGGATGTAGACTAATGATGCGGCTGGAGGCCCTGTCGTGACCAGGGCACCACTCACCTCCTCCGCCTGCTTACGCAGAGCTTTCTCCCGCTCGTACTGGGTGATGAGCTGCTCGTTGTCTTCCTTCAGCAGCTCCAACTCCACCTCATGCTCCTGGTTTTCGGTCAACACCGCGTCCAGGTTCTCCAGGACGTTCACCACCAACGGCATCAACTCCTTCACCACCTCCTCATCGTAGCTGCGGATGAGCCGCTCGAACTCCCGGTAGATGGAGTTTGCCAGGCCGGACACCCGCTCCGACATCACGGAGCCGGAGCCGTAGTCGTCCTGGTAGACCACCTCGTCTATCTGCAGCTCCATCATCTTGGCAGCTGGAGGCGGCTTGTGTTTTTCAGATGAGGAGGCTGCACTCCAACACTTTTCAGGCCTTAGAGGCGAGACTGTCACAAGGTTTTCACAGGGTCTTGTCCTTAAATAAAGACAACACTCCCAGTATTCAGCATCACAGACACGCTGACAACACTGACACTACGGACGCATAACCTTGAGCTGAGACCGAAAACACAGAGGCGTATATTTGGATGTACAGCGGGCCCCCTCCTCCACCAGTAGCCCGTCGTATCGCCTCCTGACGCGGCCCGGCTACTGCTCCCCTCCCGTGGAGAGCATCTGGTCCCGGGAGCCGTGGGTGTGCAGTGGGTCCGCCCGTGGGTCGGCCCTGGCTGAATCCATGCCGAGGAGCGAAATGCCTTCGTCGATTAAAAAAAACTGCACCTGCCTCTCAGCAGCCGCAGCCATGGACCCCAGCCATTACAGGCAGGGGAAATAAATAAATAAATAGATAAATAAATAAATAATCTAACGCCCCTGACCCCAGCCGTCACCACAGTCCCACACTATAATACGCTTTCTTCCATATTTCCTTTCCCCTTCCTGCGGGAGGCCGATGCTGCTGGCCAGGCTCGGGCGTTGATGGTGATGTCTCCCTATGGGAGAGGCTCTCCCTGCTGTTCAGATGGAGGAGCCAGCTGACCGACTCTGGGTGACGTCACACCGTCTGCAGAGCGGCGTCATTGCGTCAAGTCACGTATGTAAAACCGGAAGTCAGGTCCTGAAATTCAAAATAAATAAATACAGCTGCAACATACGTTAATGATAAGACCCTAAGATTTTATAGTGTGCCTCAACACATCCTCATCACACTATTATATATATATATATATACCAGTTGTTTGTTCAGTGATCAAATTAATTAAGCTATATAATATAATCCTTCACTCTGTGGTGTGGGTAGGATGTCCTTATATGAAGTTCCTTTTTAATTTTTTTCCCATTGGTTTAACTTATATTACTGTATATTTCTTATCCTTTTTGTACAATATAAAACTGTCCTTGAAATTAACTTAGTCAACTTAAATTAACTTTATATATTTCAATCACTGTGATAAATGTTGATGTTTCCTAAGTAAAATGTTAAACTAGATTGAGACAATCAAGATAGTTACTCTTATTTATTTATTTATTTATTTTAATAATAGATTGTTTTAATGCCAACAGTTTTATTTTGAAAGGTAACCCAGAACTTGTGCCTTTCGTTTGCAATTGACTACTGGGCGCTGCACAAGCCACGTTTTGATAATGACAATGCACTCCAGGAAAATAATACAAAATGTTTCACATACATTTACTGTACACTAGATCTGACTGAAATGTAATATTTATGTTGTTAAAAGTAAAAAGTTAGTTTGCCACTGAGATATACTGTGGCCTTCATTTAACATAGAGAGCAGATCACTGAGAAACCCCCCCCCCCCGAAAAAACTTTTGTTGTATTTGTACCACTCCTGTAGATCTAATGAACATTTCCTCCCACCCAATTCACATTATGTGTCTGACACTAATCAGCATTTAAGGAGTAGGCGCTAACACATTCAGCTAATAATAAAAAGGAAAACTGAGTCAACAGGTTGTTCCTAAATTACACTGTTTGGTTGTTTTTCAAAGGTTGTTTCCATATGTGGTGTTTTCACTGCTCTTCTCATCACATGCTTTCAAGTGCAACTGTAGTACTGCAATGCATGACTCAGTTTGCAAACTAGAATATTTGCATTTGATACAGCTATGCTAAACTACAGCTGTATCTCAGAAAATGGCTGAGAAATTATTTTTTCCCCTCATGACAAGACCTTTATTATCACGGGGGGAATTCAGCTATCTAGTCCAAGGAACTGTGAAAATGTAGTTTACAGTGGAGCTAAAGCTGAACACTTTTCTTAATGCATAACAAAAACTTACTAATAAGAAATCAGGATAGATATCTAGAATTTTTTTTTCATAAGTTTATAAGTTCTGTGTATGTTATTGAAACTTAACATAAAATGCTTTATTGATATAGGTTTCCTGTACAGTATTGAGAGAGGTTGACTAACAGATTATATCTATACCTCACACGTAAGTGTAAAATAAAAATGGAAAAGAACCCTCCTGGGAACACATCTTTTACTGTAACTTTCCTTCAGTTAGATGAGTGTAGCCAAAGCTTTTGTTGGCTGTGGAGAGGAAATAATGAAGACAAAAGGTGATCAATGAAGCATTAAAATTGTGTATAAAGGGTCTACAGCTCTAAAGTCTGGTGATTTTTCACTACATCCATATTATATTTTAAAGAACACAAGAAAATGTTAAATGTAAGTTTTCTAAAAGCTTCGACATCCATTTAAATAGCCATAATATATTGCTGGCAGATATTTGTGAACAGAGCCATAGTTGTTATTCTTACTTTCTTCAGTAGATGGCAGTGAAATACTAAGATATTTACATTACATACAGTATGTTTGAGATACTATGGGAGGCATGGTTTGTGTAAGGCAGCCTTTTAAATTTTTATTAGACTCAAAAGGAGAAAATAAGACTCAAGGATTGAACAAAATTACATAATGCAGCTTGAATTGTGAAACAGCTTTTCCTGTTATTTAACATCGAACACCAAATTCAATTTAAAACACCAAGTTGCTTTGAACAATCTTATTTCACAGACGTTTAAATTGAGTATCTTAAACTTAGGCCTGAAAATGTTGTTGCCGTCTTCCTAGTTATAAATTATTATAGTCAGCAAGTTAATTTCAGCTGACAACTTGTGAGCTCACAGTATAAACAGCTTGTCCAACATGCCGTCTTTGATTTCAAGTTCAATGCAAGATTATTTTTAATACACACTCTTCTGATAGCTGCTATATTTAGTTCCAAAAGCATTATCATGATGAGCTGCCTGGTATTCCTACAAGCCCGAGAGTCTAAATATTAAAGTCTACAAAGACTGTTCTTTTAACAGAAATACTATTGCGAAACTCAGGGTAGATGCAAACCTGAAGCATTCTCCAAATCACAGTAGCCATTTGTCTTTAAAAAAAAAAAAAAAAAAAAAAACAGCTTACAGCGTGCTTCCCCCAGAAAATCCTGCACAAAAGAGTCAGTGTCAGGACTTTATCACAGACAAACATTTAAAGAAGGGTGCAAGGCATTTCCAATATTTTATTTGTTTCTCTGACCTTAGACTTCCTCTTACACCATTTAGCCATATTTAAAAATAGTCATTGATATGCTTTTGATAAAAGAAAACAACAGTCCAAATGCAAAACAGTTTTATTGCATTTCACAGGATATCTTCCTTCTGCTGTGCTCATTGCCTGCCAGGCACAACAATAGACGGGGACAGGCCGGCATCTGAATATCATGAATGTGCGTCAGGAAGTGGGTGAAAAGGTGAGAATTAGAGAGCCCACCTGGACTCAGGTAGGCCACGTACTTGTCCGGAGTTCACTTGTCTTCAGCCGTTTTAATTTAAAACATAAACAGAGGCCTACCCCAAGCAATAAAAGGCATGTTCTTATATAAAGCAAGCAATTGGAACAAAGCAGAAAAGTACCTGCACAATACATTCGAATAAAATCAAAAGAAATGGAATATTTGAGTAAATCATTTGTCTTTGTTTCAATGTAAATTTTTGGCATTCTTCCTATTGACATACTTTGTGCTCTGACAGACATTTAATGTAAGACAAAAAAGATCAGATGATGTAAGGCTTCATCGTCATTAGGTGTAATCTATCGCATGCATTATTACACAATTCAATCATCTACCCACACATAAAAAAAGGTGGCACTAGTGGAAACTCCCTGAAACGTTTTACATTGGTGAGAAACCGTTCACCCCCTCCTGACTGTAAACCTAAACATTAACCTTTAAATCCAGGACTGTTAAGTTAAGGCAGACAAACTACAGTCTTTTCCAAAGTCTCAATTTTGAGATGCAATGTTTGAAAAACGTCAAAGTAGATTGAAACACGCTCAACACAAACCGTGAAAACAGCAACACTGACACAGAACAGAGTGATAATGTACTAGCTATCCTGTAGATTGAAGGGTTTTTGATTGTATATTTAAGGGCTTAATACCACATTAATGGACGAAGAGCTGCAAGCCAGAAAAAGGGCTAAAAGTGCAAGAAGTTGAAGAGGACATATGAGACGATGAATCTGGTGTAAAAATGAAGAATTATGGGCCGTGTCAAGTTGAAAAGCTGAACCAACCATTTGGGGTAGGGGTGTTGGAATGAGAGAAGATTAACAGGAGCAGATATGGGGTAGACAAACAAACAGGGAGGAGCGGGTGTTCAGATGATCAGTAGAATACCACACTAGACTTTCCTCCAGGGGGGTTCAGGACCCTGTTATGAGAACGTGGTTTGGGTCCCAGGTGGGGCTCGTGGTTCTTCAGTGAAGAGTCGTCAGTTGCTAAGGGAGATTCAGGCTGAGGCTCTGGAGGGGGGGCAGCGGCAGCTGCTGCGGGAGCAAGAGACTCTTCTTTAACTGGAGTAACAGCTGGAGCTGGGGGTTCAGGCTTCACCTCAGGTTGGCTGACTTTGGGTGCAGGAGCTTGAGTAAAACAGATGTGTTTTACATTCAACGGAATTACAAAGGATTGAAAAACTTTAATCTGCCAAATGACAATTGGAAAAAAAAGAAAAGTGCAAAAAACTCACCTGGTGATTCAGGTTCAGGTCCCACACTGAGATTGTCCTGTTAAAAAAGTAATAATGGTTAAGATAAAATCAAGACCCATTTAACATCCATGTTGGAAAGTTCAGTGTTTTGATTCAGCAGGATAAAAATTACTTAAAGACAAGCTTCAAACACCAAATATATTCTGAACCAGTTCTCATTTAACCTGCATTCACCTGTATTAAAAGCACTGTTAAAGGAAGAAAAAAAAAAGGCATCTATAGTAGCCTGCAACACCTGTTCCATCAAGTCACAGTCTTTGGTTTATCTACACATGCTTTTCTCTGGAGTTTCATAACAACTACTATAAACAATATAATCACCTTAAACATGTTTAGAATGAATATTGTAATGGATCAGTTATACTCTTATAATGCAACAACCTATATCTGGGACTCATTCGCAACCTCCTTACGCAAGAGACTGGTGGAATTTTGTACTCCTTGATTTATGAATGGAAACAGATAAGTGTGATAAAAGATAAGAGTTCTCATTTTTCATATTATGCTTCGTCAATTATCTTATCACTCAATGACGGCTTGACATTGCCTGGAATAAATATGAACAACAATAAAATGGTACAAGGCAGAGTAACTCTTAACAGGATTTCCTTGTGTGAATTTCTAAATGCAAGGAAAATAACCATATGAGATGAGTCACATAAAAAAGTGAAAATGTTAGTAGTCAATAAGACATTGGCGTGTTGCCTACCTTTGGTTTATTTGGGAGATTCCTGCTTGGGCTTGGGGCAGGTGCACTTTCACCAGCCCCAAATATGTTGCTAGTTTGTCCACCTGGAGCAATGGGTTTCTGCGGCTGTGCTGGAGCTTCAGCATCCGCAAATATTCCACTGCTCTTCCCACCTACAAATATTAGCAATATGCAAGGATTTACAGCAGTCACAAAGACAGATTCATTTTAGTGAGAGAACCCCTCCCCCATATGATCAGCTCAAAAAAGGAAAAAAACATTAATGCACAGTCCATTATCCTTCAAGTATCAGAGTGAGATTTGAATCTTGTCATTTACATGTGTATCAACAAATATGATGTCTCAAATTAGCATAACTAGTCAACATGTAACACCACGTTATGTATCAAAAGGCTATAAATATATGCAAGTGCAACATTAAGCAAAAAAGATCAAATAAAGACAGTCTGATTAAACCATTTCTACCAAACGGGACTCAACATTCTTGATAGTATTAAATACTCAAAATCTGGAGGTGGGGTTATGTTCAGGCACAAAGAACAAAGTCGAAGTGTCTCAACTGGATTTGTAGCATTACAGCGACTGTTTACACAGCCTGCACACTGACATTTCTATGACTGCCCTCACCTGGGGGATTTGAGCGTTTAGGGGCACTCTGGGGCTCTTCTGCTGGAGAAAACACCGTAGAGGCCATTCTGTTGGGCCTTCTTGATGCCGAGTCGTCTTCATAGCCACCAAATAGGTTACTGGAGCCACCTCCAGGAGGCCGTAGCACCCTGCATAAGAATAATGTACGACCGATGTAAAATTATCCAACATTTATTTAAAACATTTAATCTTATTGAACCAAGTTTTCCTGTGCACATGTGACTTGGCAAATGAATATAGCCAATACACGTTACGCCCAAATTCATAACAGATGAATTCTGTTCTGCTACATTAAGATCATCACTTCTCGGGGTGGATCGGACAGGTTTTGCTCAGATACAAGTCACGACAGTACGTGTTCACAGTCACAAAAGCGTATCTAAGGATCATGTGTCATCATGCTTTTACACAACGGGGCCAGGTTGAAAACAACAAGAGTCTGGTCTCTAAATATCTTAGTTACGCCGGTAGCTCAAGCAAATAACAGGTTTTTGAAATTACAGTCAGGAAGGGCGCCATATGAAAGCCCTTTAATTTAACAGCCAGAGGTTACGCTCTCTAAAGTTACAGGAAATAATATTAAGACATGCTTGAACTCGAGTATTTAGTACGGTGTTCGTACGAAGTGACGTTTTCCAGTGAGTATAAAGAAACTTGGCCTATTTTTACTAGAACAATGTGGCCGCAAGGCCGTTGTTGTCGAGTACAAAGACGAGCAGTCTGGAGTGGGTTTCACACTTCCGCAGGCGCAGCAGACAACGCCTGCTCTGTTAGCATAGAAGCTAATTTACGGCTCCAGAGTTTGCTAGCTGATGACAACTCAAACAAAGGTTGCGAAAGTGAACGAGTACACAGATAATTGTGCGATTTATAAGCAGGTTAGTTTCTAGCAAAGACATCAAAAGTGATAGTTGTTCAAATCTACGAGAAGCCCCTGTCACATACTGTTAATATACACCAAGACACCAGTAGGCTACTTACACTAAAAAAAAATACACTACTCCTGGCTAGTTTGTTCAAAGCTAACCAAGCTATACAACTACACATTATTCACCTTGAGCTGGGCTTTGAACCCGTATCCAAACCTTGAAACATATTCGTCGAAGTCATAGTGGTTTTGTTTTAAGCCTTCAAGTTACCGAAGACAACTTCGTCAGTTTGCCAACTGGACGACCAGCAAGTTCCTCCTGCTTGCGCGTGTCCGCCCCGCTGTGACACAGAGGTTTATAACTGGTCTTCGGCCAATCTGATGAAGCATATGGTGCGCTTCATTACAGATCCCGGCAGCCCTACATCGCCGATGGACTGGGTTTTGTAATAAAATATCACAAGATCTTTGGCCTCAGTCGTTCATTATTAAAAACGTATAAACCTTACGTGTACATGTGAAAAATTGAAGTTGTTAAACATAGATAAGCCAATCTCCCCGCAAGCTGGGCTGTCACGGAACATTTAAATCATCGCACCCTCATACCGTCGCTGTCGTTTGTTTTTAACACCTGTATAAAAGAGTGCGTCCAAATGGACATGATATATTTTTAAGGTGTCATCTTAAATCGGTGGATTTTTAGATAGTTTTTCCACTCTTCCACGTTAACACACTAAAGCCTTGTTTGTGGTTCGTATTTTAATGTTTTTCATTATCCTTTACGTCGAAGTCGAATTCCACGTGACCGAGGATGTCCGGCACACGGAGACATTTAATGCAAGCGCACCTACAAATACAGCCGATTGATTTGATAATCAAAATGTCAATCATGTATTGGGCGGAACTTATTTTTAGAGCGCCAAAAATCATTTATTCAATAACGATGTAAATATGTCTTGGTGATGTTTAATTTATTGAAAACATGTTTCAGGACAGAGAATTTCCATTGCTAAAGCAACATATTGATTTCGAGCACTCAAAGCAAACATTGATAAAGTTTAAAACCCTTCAATCCCCGAAAAAAAAACATGACAGGAAAAGGATAACGATTGGTCGGCTGTAGGCACTCTCTTACTAACAATTGGTCATGTTTTCTGTCAGTCAAACTTTAACCTCCACCTCGTGTACGTTTAACCAATTGTAGGGTTTGTTTTCGAGTTGTAGTGGGCGTGCCAACGCGCGTGGGGAATCGATTTGCAGGAACTGTCATCCGTAACAAACTGTGAGGCAGCCGTCAAATAGCAATGCCAGCGTGTGTTTCATTTGGAACTACCACCAACAGGCTTTCACTGCAGGTATTTTGAAAACGTTAATAACGTTAGCAATCTAACACGCTGCTTTAAAATCTGCTTTGGATATTGATGATCTTAGAAACGGGGTTGTGATGTTTACGGTTTCTTCAACTATGGCAGCCTTGTTGTTAGCTAGCCAACAACAGCAACCATGCTAAGTACCACGTTATATATGAAGACGATTCTCCTAAATCTTGTTACAAATACGTTAACGACATTATTTGTATAATTAACGACTGTCGCACATCGGTCAAATCAATTACTTGTAGGTCTAAAAGTATAATTCAATACGAGCCCATTTGAAACACTGCCTGGATTATACAATTTCTAGAAATACTGATATAACGTTAGTCTGTGTAATATTGGTACATTTTATTAACGCCAAGTTCCACTAAAATGGTACTCAGTTTCTGGATATGAACTCAAGGGCAGTCATGTTCATAAGGTAACTTTGAAAATGCTTATTGTTGGATGATTTCACTGTCACTGCTCAATCAAAACAATGTTCACAGGTTGTTTTGGGTTTCTTAATGCCTTTAGATCTATTATATGCTCTGACCTGGAGAATTTTAGTTTGTGAAAATTACAAGTGTGATGATAGTTAGCTGTGCTGGTAAATAAACCCTACCCTACGTCATACAGACTCTATTGTCATATCAAATTAACCATTCTTAAACTTTCTGTCGCTGTACCCCTGTCCACTACAAACCTAGAGTGCATTTAGCAATGTATAAATTGTTGGATGGCAATCAGACAATCAAAATCCCTTTCAATATGTGCAGAATATACATCATAATAGCTTTTCCAATGCAATACTGTAGGTAATTGATGCGCCCCGCACACCTTACTATGTACTGATTTGACAGAAGGATACTCATTTGAATGACACAACAATACTGTCATAGGAATAGTATTGTCAAAAAGTTTTAAACATGTATGATACACTTTAAATAAATTGATTTGCAGACATAATTTCTGCGAGCAGCGGTGACGTAGTGACAAGCAAAGTCCACTTGCAGACGGGTTAATAAAACTATCTATGCTCATCAATTCTAAAGAGCTCAACTGAAAGGCATTACAATAAAAATCTTCCTCACCATATCCAGTAAATATTTCGCGTTTTTCTGTGGTTGTATAGTTACATTTTTGATTGCAAAAAAAGCACTGAGTAATGTTGTTGCTGATAGAAAACAGTTGAACTGCGCAGAGTTCAGCTCAGTCGAGGCTGGAGCAAGGAGAGGGCAGAAAGCGGATAGATCGGTCTGGGTTTTATTATGCCCAATTTTATTAAAAATAGCGAGTCAAACCGGTAGGACCCATGGTGAAGAGAAAGAAGACGTCGTCTACTACCGAAGAGCATGAAAATGGGTAAAATTTGATTTAAAATAAACACTTTATTTAGAGGTCGAATGCACCGAGGGGTTTTCGTTGTCGTTTCTGCAGGGCGCTAAACTGAAAAGCGCTCGCATTTGAATTTAGTTGAAATTTAACCTCAAATGTTGCCCATTTTGGCCGCAAGACGCATGATAAAACACCGTACTCAGTTACTTAAGTATTATGGTTGATACATATAAATTAAATGAAGACGTTAAATGAATATATTTGGTGTTGTTTTGTCGGGACCGGAGAGAGGATTTGAAACAAACAGCGGCGGCCATGTTGAGAGACAGTGAACGTCGTCTTTAGAAGTTAATTTTGCACACCGCTTTGCTCTCAATGTGACAATTTTCCCCCAAATGTGTTTTGGCAGCATGACACCGGGCTCCAGAGAGGGGATCGGTGTCGATGGGAGGAGGAATCCGTCCAGAAAGCCCGAAGGTTGCGACGAGGAGGAGAGCGGAGAGCAGGCGAGCGAGGAGCGCAGTACAAAGGGAGACGACGGAGTGGAAATTCTTAATCCATCAACCACGGGTCTCAGCCCCGGTTCAGCCTCGGTCCTCTCCGCCTCTCCACCGAACCGAACCGGGCACAGCTCGACTCAGCAGCCACAGACCTCATCGGAGTCCGCCCCTCCGTGTCACGACCAGCATCATTTTCTACGATCAAGCGTTAGACCTCCGAGTAAACGGATCCGGAAGGATTCAATCGGCTCCACCATCAATGGACATGGCGGGGCAAAATCGAAAGGTACCGCAGGTGACTAGTTGATAGAAAAGTGTGGGAATGTGGGATCATAGGGGGCAGGGGGGGGGTGCTGTCACTTTGAACGGTGTCAGTCTGTTTCCAGTTTGTTTACCACTGATGGGTGGTTTGATGCTCTGAGGGGCAGTGCTTTGTTGCTGTGTACTCCCTCTGGGCCACTGGCCTGGACTCCCTCTGGAGATATTTCTGACTTTTCAAAGTTGAAACAGCACCTAAAGAATTGCTTTCAAAAGTTACAGACCGCAACTTTAATTAAGATGTCATGTGACTATGTATTTCCTTTTTTTGTTGTTGTTGTTGATGTGTGACCGTTTTTAAAAACAAGGCTTTCAGTGTGATACTTCTAAAGATTGTTGTGGTATTGTGGTATGAGGGTAAGCAGTGTGCCCATAATACATTAAGGCTACATAGTAAAGGGCCTGTTCTCAAGAATCATTTGCACAGTAATTTAATTGTTCATTTAGAATGTCATCTATATTTTCAATTTGTTGCAACAGACAATTGTGACAGAAATGACCTATGAACTCAACATAAGCTAGTAACTGTTGTCATTTTGATTTACATACATTGTTTGGTTGCACTTTTTTAATATGATTTTTCAATTAGTGTGCTCACTTGGTGGCATACAAAATCACTCGTATGCATATTGTAAATTCTGTTGGCTTAAAAGTTTATTCCATTTCTGATTATGGCTTTAATTTACACTTGGATCTGACTAGAATGAAAATATACACTACATAGATGATGTAATCTGATAGATACAAAAACATAAATATGTAAATATGTTTAGAATTTATTTCCTCAGTTATATTTAGAATGTACAAGTGTCTCCATTTTGAAGAAGAAATGCTATTTATTTTGAGTTGTTGTCTGTTTTGAAAAGACACCTTAGTGCTTATGAGCGACACGTTTATTGTATTTGCAAATGAACAGCTTTTTTTTTGATGAAAGCCTCATTTGCCTTTCTACAATTCAATGTTGCATCAATAAGCAGTTCTCTGTGTATTAATGCATACTGGCTTTGTACTCTGTGCTGGGGTAAATTTGGCCATCCAAGCCCACCACAAGATGGTTTTGGACCTGTGTAGTGTAGACCCGGCTATAGGGTCTGATTGCTTTTCCTGCCTCCTTGCCAAAACGTAACCGCACAAGGGGATGTTCTGCAGGTTGTGCAGTGTAATCAAATGGCTGTGGGTGGCTTAATATGCATGTATTGAAACCTTTCCAAAACCACACACATCAGAACTGCAATAGTGTGATCTTTTTTTTCCCTGTTCAATGAAAAATAAGAATAATGGGCAACTTACATGTTCACCTTAGTCCTCACATTTTTACAAAGTATTTTTATGTAACATTTTCTCATCAAGTGTGTCCGGACTGATTAGCTTTTGGTCTCTCTACTGTACAGGCACAGAGAATGGCTCTTCCTCCCAGGGGGCAGTGGGACAGTCGGGGCCTGTGGCCAGCTCCACGGGAGTGTCTAAAGCGTCGAAGGGCCAGGGGTCTGTTGAAAAAGAGGAGCAAGCGGGTAACCAGAAGAGGGCTCGTCGCCAGTGGGAGTCTTGGAGTGCAGAGGACACAAACAGCTTTTTTGAGGGTCTTTACGAGGTAGGCTATGGAACTTAATAGACTGTCTATACTGTTATTTTTTTGTGTGTGTTTCCAATCATGAGACAGTACAAAATTAAATGATTAATTATAAATCAAGAAATTACATTATTATCTCATCATAGACATCATTATGCTAATCTCTGTTACTGTTACCTACAGTATGGGAAAGACTTTGAGGCTATCCAGAACAATATTGCAATGAAATACAAGAAGAGGGGCAAACCAGCCAACATGGTGAAGAACAAGGAGCAGGTTCGCCACTTCTACTATCGCACCTGGCACAAGATCTCCAAACACATCGACTTTGCCAATGGTGAGCTGCCTTTAATGTCATTTACTGGAGTTCTAATTTGATTTTAGGGACTTGCTACCCAATTTGAACATTTCTGTCCCATTATATTTATCTGAGCTGCTTGTTATTTGGTGTCTCCTAATACACATGTAAAGGAATTGCTTCAGATAAGCTTAAACCCCTACAGAAACCCAAAACCCTAGTTGTTGTTGTGTTATCTTCATGAAGCATACACATGCTAGATGTTAGTTGTGAGTGTCACACTCTCTTTACTCCTCAGTATATTCCCGTGTGCTGAAGAAATCTTCTCAAGAGCTATACGGTCTCATTTGCTATGCTGAGCTCCGCAAAAAAGTTGGAGGATGTAAGTAGATGCTGTACATATGTGTTTTTAGTGTTGGTTATGTGTCAGTGTTTTGCTCTTGTTAGTTTTGGACACAAGGGATGTAATTAAGTGCTGCACACTCCCAGTCATGGGGGACAGCAACTCCTGAGGAACAATGCCGTAAATGTCTCTCTGGTTTTGTCTCTTTTTTTTTTTTTGCAGTAATGGATGATAAGAATGTGGCAAAATTGAATGAACTCATCCAGCAAGGGTAAGTCAGTAAGAGTAAAAGAAGTTACCCGTCATATTTTTTTTGCCATATTTATATCAGATTAGTCAGAAAGATAAAGATGAAGTTGTTCTTTAAAAAATACATAATTTGTCTGTGTTTTTGATCAGGGCCACTACAGTGCGCTCCAAAGGGAGGAATTTACGAATCAAAGCACCCATGTGCCGCGCACTGAAAAAACTTTGTGATCCAGATGGTAAGCATGTGCATACACTGACACCCAACATGCACTTTTCATACACACTCATACTGTAAATACAGAGAGGGCATACAAAGTAAACAAACATCCGTGTTGAAAATACAAACTGTGATGATGATGATAATGAGGCGCCGGGTTTGTGAGGGCGGGGTTTGGCAATAACAATAGCAGCGTGTGGGCTAGCAGTGTTTCCATGGTTACTCAGTGGGTGCAAAGTGAAGAGGAAGACCAGGAAGGAGATGCTGTCAATGACTGGTCTGGCCGGCTGTCACCCACCATTCAGTTCAACATCCACTAAAGCTTAGAGAAAATGACAGTTGCACCTAGTATTTCTCTCATGTTGTCAGTTGTTACTTTCACAGCTGTGGAGGTGCTTGATGAAAAGTCAGACCGTGGACTAGACTTTGGAAGTGTCATTGTGTGCTGCTCTCTGGATGCACTTTAAAGATATGCTAATATGAGCTTTCTCTGTAAAATTTGAATGATATTGTGTTTGTTAAGTCTAGTGTTATGTTGTGTGGTTGTGACATTTTCTCTGCCAAATTAGTGCCATTTTGTTCACCTCATATAGTTCATCCTACAGTCAAAAGTGAAATCCGTAATAAAACAATTCTTCCAACTAAAGCTTTGTTGCCACTTTTGATTATTATTAACACTATGTTTTCATGTCCCGGCAGGAGTAAGTGATGAGGAGGACCAGAAGCCAGTGCGTCTTCCACTAAAGGTGGCAGTGGAGCTCCAGCCACGCAGTAACCACTCCTGGGCACGTGTTCAGAGTCTGGCCCACAACCCTCGTCTCAGGTCAGGCATGCCCACTATCAATTATCTCAGGAATAATAAACTGATTTAGAGTCATTTTGGTAAGGGTTGACTGAGGGGTTGACAACTGGAAAACAACATGGATTGAAAGCAAGGCTAAATTGTTTTGGATTTTTTATTCCAGGATGGTGGTAGAACTCCACAGAAAAGTCTCCAGCTTGATTGAATATCTGAAACAGAAGTGGGCATATCATGACCAGAGGATTGTATCCTTTTCAGCACTTTCCAAAACACGGTGCACTTTTGACATTATTCTGTAAGTTTTGTACATAAATTAATGTTCCTGATTACTTTATACCATCACTTCTGCATCACATTAAAATATTATCAATCAACCATATTGAAGTGATGTATGTTAAATGAATCACCACTAGGCTTTATGCACATTACTGCTAATAAACATATATTTTATATATTTCATGAATGAGCAAACAAATGCATTAGGTAAGAGTTATGAGGTTCTAATTTGATGTTTCATGAGTAAAGCAGAAAGTATGATAACCTTTCAAGCTAGATTCAGTGGTATGAATAGCCTCCAATTATCATCATGCAAACATTAATTGGTATTAAAACACGTGTCTTTGCAAAAGGATGGTTTTAGACATGGTTATATATTTTGTAGCGCAGTATTAGTAAAGACTTGTACTTTACGCCTCAGCTGAGAGGAAATGTTGGTCCACAGTGTGTGTTACTGCATCGTTTGACAGTGGGGTTTATTGTGCCTAAAATACTTTCTGGGAAGTTGCACGACAACTGTAAACATTTGAAGGAACATTTTTGTTAGTTTTTGTATGAGTCCTTGATGCTGACGCTTCCAGCTAAAGAGTCTAATGGAAAGGGAGGCTCTAGATAGCAGTCAGTCCAGCAAAGGGTCTCCCAGCAAATCCCAGCAGGATGAGCTCTTTCTTTTCCCCGCCGAAAGCAGCACTTTGACCACATTGCCTGGAGTGGCACGTGTGGTTCACTCCAAAGCCTCCTGTACTGTACACTGGTTAGAAAGTGGAAAGAATCGACTGAACACTAAAGAACTCCCTGCTGCTCAGATCCTGGGCATTCATGCTGCCCCACCACTTCGTACTGGTTCCAAATCTGGACGGGGAAATGCTCCTGCAGGTGGGGGTGCTTCAGTGGCTGCACTGGGTGATATTCGTCGAACGGAACCCCTTAACCCTGAGCTGTCACCTAACAGTTCAGCGAAGGTTGAGGAGAAGAAACCCCTGTCTGTTTCTATTCCCACCCCCTTGCAGCAGACTGTGGCTTCTAGAGAAGAAGGGAATGGCTTTGGACTGTCTGAGGGGGGCAAGACCTGTAGCACAGAAGTCAGTGGTGGTGTCACAGTGACCAAAAGTACAGACAGATTGCCTGGTGGTGCAGAGAGCTTATCAGAGCAGTGTAGAGAAGACCAAAACATCATCACATCTTCCCCAGAGGCCAATCAGACTCCACCTTGTAAGCCTTCAGTGATGGTCACAGACGAGGGGGGGGCACAGGGCTCCACCTCAGCAGCCAAAGAGCGGACTGTCGAGCACATCAGAGGGGAGGGCTGGAGTGCCCGTGACTCTGAGAATGTCACTCTTGCTGAACTGTACCTGATGTTTGGAAAGCCTGGCAAACTGCAGCTGGAGTACGAATGGCAGCCCATCGCTCCATCCAACACCCAAGAAAATGGACAAGCCATTGATCAGCCCAAATCCAGCAGGCCAAACCGGGTGTTGCGCTGCCTACTCAGGCTGATTGCCACAGAGGTCAATCCAAAACCTTTGGTAAGGATTAAACCTACCCTTTGACCTGAATGTTGCTGTTGTTTGCTAGATTAACATGCACAGCATTTGGGAGCTAAATATTTGAGTCTCATGTGGCAGCCTTTTCTGTCTGAACAATGAACTTATCAAATTTGGGAATCATGAAAGCAAAAAAGTAATGATGAATTAAGTTGTTTAAAGTGGTTCCTCATGCCATAATACACAAAATTGAACTGCAAAAGTATACTTAACTGCAACAGATACTGCATGAACAAATGATTAACAATCAGAATTCAATATTATTGATCTTCTCTTTGTTACAGCACCTATCATGTAAAAGTGCTGCTGAAAGTGCAAAACAGACACAGCCACTGAACACTATAAATGAGCGATAAGAGCAAAATCAATAAGAACAGAAACACTCAATACAAGATAAATACAAGTGGTTTCATCATAAAATGCTAGCATTAGTGTAGCAGAGGTGACCCAAATTAAAGGTCAGAATAGGATACAACAAAAATAAAGCCAGTTTGATCCTAATACAATGAAGCACTGATGCCAGAGAGTTAACCTGAATTAAATGCTAAATAAAAAATATAGGTCTTTATTTTTGAAAAGCCTTGGGTATTAACTGGTCTAAGGTTCAAGGTGAGGTCATTCTCCAGTTTAAGGCCATACAAACAAAACACAGTTTAACCAAACTTATTCTGGGAGACTTGGAAATTGTAAAATAAATGCAGTTCAAAATTTGACGATGCAAATTTAAGAATGGGGTTGTTCCATTTTCACTTTAATTTCACTCTGGAAATTGGCTTCTTATTTTGTGGTACTTTACACAATATTGTATTTTTTTTAGCAATTTATGACAGATGGTGTCACTAACCGATAATCTCCTCCAGGCTCCAGAGGTATGCTCCACGGCAACATCACCACTGAAGACTCACCAGGAGGAGCAGAGCCAGGCCCTCACCCCTCCAGGAAAGGGTCCTGTAACAGGTGTACGCAGCCCAAGCTTTGGCCGACAGCAGGCGTCTGTCCGAGGGGCCAGGCTACATCTGCCCACCTCCGGAGGTCCAGGTATGTATGTGTTTCTGTCAAATATTGTAACGCCACTACCATTCCTACCACTACCTTAAACACAGCCTCACCATACTTTCACTTTTCTCTGCGACATGCTTCATAGGTGGGCGCAACCTTCCCCGCTCTCTACTGGGATCCACAGCAGGCAGCGACGCAGAGGGTGGTGTTTTCGCCGTACCCACAACATTGCCGCCCAACAGCTCTCGACACAACAGAATGTTCTCACCCAACAAAGAGGCTGAGCTGGCCTTAAGACAGCAGCTTGACTCCATCAGTGTAAGAAAACCTCCATCATCATGTCTACATCCAAGACATTCATATGCGCACGTTAATATATGTTTGGTTCTTTACAGATGCAGTCAGATCTTTTCCTTTCAAGACAGAGAAAACCTCGAAACAGACAACTTCGGAAACCACTTGTAGTTCAAGTAAGAGAAAAATAATGGGCTGGTTGGTGTTAAGGGAGTATTTTTTATTTTTTTTTTACCTTGGGATGGGAACCACATGTGGGGTCACTTTGAATTCAAATGCGGTCGGCTGAAATTTGTAGTAAATGATAAAGCTAAAAATATATGGTGAGGTGAGAAAGACAATTACAATACATAAAAGACATGGAAAACTGAGTCTGAAACTGAAACACTGTGGTACTGTTTGTCAAATGGTCATTGTGGTCAGTTTCAGATGCTGCAGTTCTTTCATAATTCATAGTTTGAGTTATTGCTTGTTCAGTATTAATTGTAAGTCTTGTTAATACAAGCTGGACTGACTGTACATATCCTGACCAAAGAAAAGACAATTCTGACTTTGTTCAGTTAACTACACCTGGCTTTTCTGCCTACACCCATAATGATACACATTATGTAGTCAAAATGACATCTGAAATGAACATTTACTTGCAATACAGTATTGCAATCTGTTACATGATCAAAAACAAATTAATTTTAGCATAAAAAAATGTTTGTTTTAAATGCCTGGGGTCAACAGAAATTTGTGATGTTAAAATGGAGTCACATTGTCAAAAGGTTGGGAACTACTGTGTTAATGTTGAGGGGTTTTTTTTTACATGCTGCTGATTCAGGATGGGCTGAAGACTTTCTGTGCATTTAGTTTCTTCTCTTGTGTCCACAGCGAACACTGTTGCCTCGAACTACAGGAGACACTCCTCAGCATGTCTGCTCATTTTCCATTCTGTCAAACTCCTCTGCCACAGGTACACTTTTTCTGCCTGTTGTCACTTTGTCTGATATTATAGTCTGACACCGTTAAAAATAGGCCACTGTGTCAGTTTGTTTTGGTAATCTGCTGTGCTGATGTTCTCAATGCATATTGCCTAATATAATTTCTATTTCTCAACAACTAAGCTAAGCTAAGCTTTTGGTCTCTCACTTCCTGTTTCTTCTCTCAGGAACTGGATCCTTCCGGCCAATCCAGACTCGCCCGGCTCCTTCACCCCGCCCCCTTATATCCAAAGTTTCCTCTGCAACTCCAAGCTCTACAGCGACCAACCCGCTCTCTAGTATGATATGACTTTAATTGAAGCTCTGAGGCAGTTTCACTGACAATGAAATAAGGGCCCAATGTGTTCAAGACATTTGCAAGTTGTATTCACAGAGGTCTGTGCAGATGTTATAATCCCCTGTATTTTTTTTTCTTTATTACCCTATTTCAGGTGCCATTGACCTGGCAGCCAAGTCTGCAGGTATCATCCCTGGCAGCCCCTGTCGGGAGCTGGACTCTTCCACTGTTAACAGCACGGTGCTGAGCACAGCACCTGTTGCAGATGTTCAGCCACACTCTGAACTTCTCCAGCATAACGTTCCAGAGGTCAGTATTACTTGTAACCTTGAGAATCAGTGAAATCATCATGTTTCAACTATTGCAATGTGCAAAAGCTTGGGCTGTTTCACAAAACAGTTCCAACTGTATCTTATAGAATGGCCTGCCTCCTCCTTCTCCTGGAGCAACTGGAGGTGGAGACTCATTACTCTCACCTCCGAGTGTAGCCTCACTCCTGGACATCTCTCTCCCTGGCCCACCTGAGGAGGCTCTGACCCCTGGAGAACCTCAAACACACATCAGTGACTCCATCATTGATATCGCCATCAACTCTGCACACTATGGTGACTACATGTTTTATCACTTGGCTCCAATTTCATGTTTTATCTTCAATACAGATTCCCAAGCTTTGTGTTTGCCCATATTGAGTCCTGATTCAGTACAAAGATGAAATTGATAAGTATGGCAAGTTTTATGGAAGAATCTAAAATGTACCAGGCAAAAAAGACTAATTACTGAACAGACTGCTCATATGAATTGGAGCCTTTATCAGCAATATCCTGTCCAGTTACTTGGGTCAATATGGTGACCAATATAGTTTTATCACTATCAGACTGGGGCGTCCCTTGTCTAAAGGCTGTGTACATTGCTTAATGCAGGCGAGGAGGCTGCGCTCTCTCCGGCCAAATTGAGCAACAGTGACGGCTCCAAACTCTTGGCCTCCTCCCCATCAGTCAGCCCGTCCCGTGGTTGGATCCCATCACCGAGCCATGACCCTCAATGGTACCCCAGTGACTCCTCTGACTCCACACTGGGATGCCTCCTGTGTAAGTCTCAGTCTTTAGTCCGGTTCAGACAGAATTAGTTTTAGTTTGGTATTTTGGGTAAAGTAATAATTGCCGAAAATTTTGTCATTAAAGTTTACATTAAGATTATTTTCTGTAAAAGGGGCCAGGAAAATAACCCCTCATCTCGTGCAAATAGACCAGTCGATACTGTGTGTAGATATTGTCATATCCTGTTTACAAGTGGTTTTTCACAGATTTTCAAGCATTTAGGCTCTTGAAAAAACCACTTAGTTTTCCAGTAGGCAGTCGGACAAATGTGTGTGAAACCTTGTGTCACCCAAAGTCCTAGGTTTCGTTTGTGTTTACAGTAAAAAACATACAATGATGTGAGCCAAATTCAGATTGATTGAATCGCAGGAAATAGTAGCTGTGAATGACTCATGTCACAATACATGCCAGACCCTTAAGGTTTTTTTTTGTGCTTTCACATATTGACTGCCTTATAGCGTGACTGACTGCTGTGGACTTCTTGCCACAATGTGAATATAGATTTGTTCCCTCTTTATTAGTGCTGTCAGTCCTCATCACTGTCTATTTTTTCCCCAGCCAGCATGGTCTCCCCTGATAAGGGTAGGCGGACCACCCTCACCCCCTCTGGCCCCTCCAGTGGAACAGCTTTGCTCGGCCCCAGCCTCTTGGATTGCAACTCCCATGATTCCTTTCAATCCCGTGGCCTTCCTGATGTAGCAGAAGTAAGCTGAAGTGTCTTTTTGAGATAATGAAACAGGCAAAGTTACTCTCTAATTGCCCACTTTGTTGTTTTTAAGTTTCTTTTCTGCAAATACATCTGCTGTAGTACACAGACTGGTCAAGAGTCAGTGTTTTGCTCTACAAGAGTGACATTACATGCTAATAACGTGATCATGAAACTGTGAGCATGAGAGCCCATTGGGTCACCTCAGCAACACCTGTGGACTCAACCCTTTTAACATGGAAAACAGAACAATTTTGACATTGACTTGAGAGAATTAGCACTTCATTTACACAGTATCCAGACAAATCACGTTACAGCTCTAATCCAACTCTTGTCACATATGCGCTTTTGTTTTCCTATCCAGTGGAATCAGAGCTGTTGTTTTGTTCTCTCTCAATTGTGTGTCTTGATTCTCACTCGCCCTTTCCTACACAACATGTACAGTGACCCATTATTTCTATATGGAAACACTAGAAATATGTTTACATCAGACACTAAGCTGCGGAGTAAATTTAATAGGATAGTTTAAGTATAATGTAAACACAGTTCCAAGTGATTTGGTTTGTTTTATTAGTATTAAGGCAATGGTCAGGAAATATTTTTTATTTAAAAGTGAAGTGTTTTTCACATTTTATAGACATGAGTTGATCCAACCAAAATAAATCTGGTATGTAAAAATAGTTGTGAAAGGATTCTGACGTTCAAGAAACAGGGGACACATGAGAATGCAAAATATGCTGCTGTTCTGTACATTCTTAAGATTTGTGTGTGTGATGTAGATATTAAATCAAATAGTGCCAGTATGTCCACAAACTTTAAAACATGAACAGAATCTAAGTTAATATAAATAATTATCTGAAATCGATGTCAAAATTATTTTTTCCCATGTTAAAACGCCTGAATGAAACATTGTGTGTTTAAACCCTTTGGAAAAGAAATATTTAGACAAACTTCCTGATTTTGTGATTTTAGGACTTCATTTGAGCTCTTATTCAACCTGACAGACATGGTATAAAGATATAAGATATAAGTCTTTACATGATTGTCGAGCCCATTAATGTCTAATAGTTTAATACAAATGTATTGGTGTCAGCTTGACTTTAAAACCACAGCTGTCTACTGTGGAACATGGAAGTCACGAAACCTTCACTGAAGTAACTTGTATAGCCTGATTTATTTCATGTTGAATGTTAAAGCCGAGTCTTAAAAATGAATTAAATATAGCTGCTTCCTCTTTTAAATTGAATTTTCTGCTGCGTCATGTCTCACTGTTCAGGCTGTTGTCAATAAACGTTTGTGTGTTTTGTTGCAGATGGACTCTCAGCTTGCTTGTATGATGAGCGAGAGTAGTGTGGACTACATCGCTCGCTTCAATGACCTGGCTCAGGAGCTGGCAGTAGCTGAGCCCTCCATCCCACCTCCCTGAGGAAGAAGCAACCAACCAACTCCACCAACCCACAGCCATCTGGAGGAACGGCTTCTCCCTTGTTACCTAAACTGTCCCCACAACATCTTCGCTCCTTAGGAGGAAAAGGCTGCTGTGGAGAAAAGACCAATCCCCTAAAGCCATCCCTGCCCCCATTTGTAAAAGTGCAATAATAGCAGTGAACATTGACAATTGTTTTAACATGTTGGTTTCACTGAACTGTTCTTTTTAAGGTGAAATGCCCTTTAAATACAAACACTTAAAAAATGGTGTTTACAAAAAACAACCTCATGTACAGGAGAATACTATGCCATATCTGAACAAAATATTTTCTCTTTTATGTCTCTTCCTGCTCTATATGTGTGTCTGTCTCAGATTACACCCCCACCTACCCCCAGAATGTGGAAAAATCCACCAAAATGTGCAGTTCAGGTCCCAGCCGGTGGCAAACAGCTGCTGTTTGGGAGATTTAAGAAGGGTTGATATGTTCAATGCAACACGCCATCATTTGTTACTCTCACCTTGGTCGCAAAAAGTAGAGCACAGCGCATTAGTGCAGCCAAAAGTGTGTGCTTGTGTTCTAGATCCCCATCTTTGGTTCAGGTTTGATTGGCAACATTTTTGTAGAGGATACGTTTCCTTGGGTTTGTCACAGTCACATGTAAAATGGCAGCTTGTGATTGGGAAAATTTGGTAGTTTTAACACACTGTAGTCATTCTACAGACGTCATCAACATCAGGGGTTTTAATATACGTTGAGATGATTCCCATTGCACAAAGAGGCTAAGAAAAAGTAACCGGTTTCAAACGATCCATGTTAACATTTTGGTCTCATTTGTCACATTAATTGGGAATAATCTGACCTAAGTGAAATTATGTACGCACCTGCTTTTTTTTAAAAAAAAAAAACTCGTATCTTGCGGTCCTAAAGTCAAATAAAGTTGTGCTGTTTTCAATTAAGGATTTACCATAGACATGTTTAACTGAAATGTGACAAACCTTTTTATTTATTACCAGCAACTTAGATAAATCAGTTACACTCCATTTCAGATCCAGAAGAGTTGGTCAGGTGTGTTATAAAGTCAAACACTAAAGCCATAATTAACACTCCTTTTGTCTTTTCTTAAATCACTAGTGAAACCATGTTCAGTCCCTTCTCGATACAATGTGGTGAATACCTTCTGTTGTAATGGATGCAGCGTTTGCCACATGCAGTCGTACCACGTAAAAGCCCGGATTCCTTCCATTTATTTTTCAGATTTCAATCAACCATCATCAGTATGCAGTAATGTAATGTTAAACTTCCATCTTCATTTCTGTGAGCATAAACTGTGCAAGAGTGCTGCCGTCATGTCATAAACAGGATTTTAAACATGACAAAATAAAAACTCTTGGTATTTATTCTTTGGGTGAGAAATGTGAAAAGGCTTTATCTTACACTAGATAGAAAACAATGAAGATGATTCTTATTAAGGAATAAACAGCAGGTTTTGTCTTTGCTTTTGGCGGGCTTTTATTTTTTTTCCTCCTGTTGAAGGGTTTATTTGTACAATTGCAATTCCAGTATTCACTGCGCTTTTGTAATATAATGTAAATTGTTATTTGGACTATTTATTGTTAACATTTCAGAAAAAGTGTTTTCTGTTTAACTTAATATTAAGAGGACATCTAAAAGGAAAAACCTGTTGTTTAAAATGTTCAGTTTGTATAAGGTGTTTTTATTCTGTGGATAAAGATAGTTACAAAAACACTTTGGCATTCATTGTTGTTACTTTGCATGGGAGAATTGGTTTAAGTGTAAGAGTAGGTACAGCTTTTTGGATGATTACAACCAAGGTTAGGTTTTCAGTACAAAATTTTACAGTTTAGTATTCAAAAACTTGTTTAATAAATTCAGTAGAAACACAAAAGAAAGGGAAATGTGATCTGATTATGAAAAAAAATGCAGTTCAACACATTTAACTGACATTTACTTCTTTGTAGAAATAAGTTTTTTCATCCTATAGGTGCAATTAAAACACTGCTTTGAGAATCATTTTTCAGCTTAATAATTTCATCCACATCTGATTAACATTTAAAATCTGGTCCATTTCTTCCTGCCAACATTGAGCAGGTTCAGGTTTCTGGACGTTCCCCCTGATCCTCATCTTCCATTCCCTCAGTTGTCCTTAGGTTTCTGCTCCTTGCGTGCACGAGATGACATGAGTTTGAAGAACAGCGCCGGCCACAGCGTGCGGAGGTAGATGGCCAGAGTGGGCAGAGGTCCTGCCAAAACAACATCTTTGCTCCTGTGACGGACGGCCTTTAACACGTCTTGAGCTACATCCACAGGGTCCCGACCCATCATTGTAGTTTTATCTAAAACTGAAACCAGAGATTCACACACAACAACTCAAATCAGTGGAACCAAGGCACAATTATTCACAGTGATATTCTTATTACAAATGCAGCAGTGAACGGTCTCTGTTCAACTATGGAACAACAGTTTGATGAAACTAACAAATATGTTTAATCACTATTTCTGGATCATTTTTCTGATTTTACTGGAACTCCAAAGTTATTTCAGGGCTGCTTCTTCAAGACATTTAAACATGTGTTACCCATTGTAAGTAATGTATGTATCTGCATATATTATAAGCTTCAAAATCTATTATCATATCCACCCTCAGATTGTAAACGGAGGTGTTCCTCAATATTTCAGTATTTTTTTTTTAGTAGAGTGAGGGATGTTTACAGTTACTCTACTAGAGGAAGTTCCACAGATTTTGTTCCTCCAAGAGTTTAAACTAAAGTAGGGAACAGCTTCTTTTTATATGTAGTATCTAGTATGTGGAAGAAGTTACCAGCTAATGTAAAAACTATCACCAACTCAGATGATTTTAAACATGCTTTAAAAACATGGATTAGAGATCAGTCAATATAGGTCTTGCACTTTTAGCATGAATATGGTTTGTAATTTTTGTGTATCCCATCTGTGTAATCTTGTTTTTATATTATATGTTTTATGTCATATCACTGTGCCACTCTTGTCATTTTAACATCAGCTGTCATCCAACATCCAAGGACTACAATGGAAATAAGCCTACAGGCATTATTGTGTTAAGCTGACTGTTTTTTATTTTTTAGTTAAGTATATTTTGTGGTTTATCATGCATTTCCTTTATTTAAGAAATGAGATTGTCAAATCAAATTAATCAATCTGACTTTTTATTTATTAAGCCTAAAATGTAAACAGAATTTTTTTTTCTAAATAAATGTCTCTCATCTACTTATGCATTTCAGTATACTTCATTTATTTACTATACTAGTGTTATACAAGGAACAGGAAAAGATAAACTGAATGCAATTATCTGACAGTTTAGCCTAAATGTTATGCCATGACTCCCTTGTAAAAGAGCCTCTTAATCTCAATTAGATATTTCGTGGTTAAATAAATATAAATAATTAGAAAAAAATAATTAAAAAATAAGTCCGTCTGAACCAGAATGATGTCTGAACTTGTGCTTAACAGTTTCACTACAAAATGTGCATCTGTGCTTCTGCACACATGTCACTGCAAGTTGAAATAGATCTGATGAATACATTTTCAAAGACGTTCACAGAATACACTGCCTGGTTAAATAAAAGTCCCCACCTGGATTTAACTAATTAAAAAGGTAAGATCCTTCTGTTGGATAACTGACAAATACTGTACAGTGTTATTCTAGACCAACCATATTATTATATATTAACCAATATTTCAAAAGGAAAAGCAATAGAAAACTCCACCCAAGTCACAAGTATTCTACTCACAGTCATTTTTTATTCCCTGTCTTACAAGTGTTTTATGTGGCCACCGCCTGCAGCAGGGTGAAAAGGGAATTCCTTTCAGATGTGTCTCAGTATATTGTGAGCCACTGAGTTGACCACTTCTGTTATTTGATGTTTAAAGGTCATTGAGGTTAGCCATTCACAATTTAGAAAACTCCTATTTCAAATGACTCATGATGATATTTGAGAACTGAAGCAATGCAACATGAAATCAGTTCATTCTTTTTGATTAACCCTGTATGTTTCAGCTGGAAATAAGTTTTTGCGGCCCCCTCCCCCCATGCCAAAAGACTGATACTGTGCTTGTGGAAAAGGGTCCAATCGATGCCCTGCATCAAACGAAGAACTCAACTAAGGAGATTAGTAAATAAAAGTAGAAAATGTATATTCCAAACTGTCTAATGCATTATCAAAAACTGGAAAGAAAGTAGTGAACCATCACCAATCAATAAGAAATATGGTTAAAAAATGGTTTAAAATAAATTTTAAAACTTGTCTTAAAACACATTTTTACTCCCTGGCCTTCGACTCAGTGGCTCATTGATTTTAGTTGTTTTATTGTATGATAGTTTTTATTTTTATTTTTTTATCTGTGTAGTTTTAGCACATTTTATTGTATTTTTAGATTTATTTTATTACCTTGTTCTGCTTTCTGTGTTGTGCTTTGTGTCAGCTGTCTGTTTTAAAGCGCTTTTATGAACAAAGATGATATGGTATGATACGGTTAAAAAACATTAACTGCATTTAACTGATTATAAGATCAGTTAAATGCAGTGAAGAGTGATAGGAAGTATAACAGTAAAAGCAAGAGCATTTCCAAAAGCATAATGTAAAGTAGACTCAAAGGATTGGGGTTCCACAGCTGTGACTTAAGAAAAACACATCAGTGAGGCTTATCTGGGGAAAAAAGGGTTTGATTTGCAGGAGAGGATAAAGATTGGACTGCAGAATGAGGACAAAAGTGGGGTGACATCAGGATGAGAAGAGAGGTGGATGAAGTGATCACCCATCATGCCTAGCATCTATGGTACAGGCCTATGTGGACAGTCTTGTTATCTGGGATTTCTTCAGTTGGTCAGGTCTCGGTTCTACAATGTCATTTGTCCAAAAACTGAGGTCAGCTGAACCTGAATAAACTGAATGACCCAGTCTAAACATGAGTGGAGTTTTTGTTCCCTGATAGTGAGCCTGGCCAAGTGAAAGTGAACATCACAGTCAATTTCTTTATTCTCTGAAACAATACTTTTGATTACTCAGCATGAAAGACATACATCTCTAGTTTCTAAACTGGATTTTTAAGAGAATATATGTCAATACAATGTAAATTAAGAACAGTAAAAGTTGTAAATGAAAAAATGCAGCATATATTCAGAATTTAAATAGCAATGTGTAAATAAATATGTTCAATATAGCTGCATGTGTCTAATCTCATATTTCAAAATAACCAAATAATGATTTTTAATGTTATTTATTCTTCTTTTTTTTTAAAGCAGAAAGATGTGTATTAAATATAGTCATGAAACAGAATGTATGTAACCAAATACTAATAATTTATCAGTATCTTAATAAAATCTTTGATTATTATTCTGGTACATCACACTGAACAAACATCTCATTCCATTAATTTTGTGGATTCTTATTGTTATCATAAATTAATGTCTTTTAAAACTAAAACAAATACATAAAATAAGAAATAAAATTATCATACTCTCATACAGTCCTTTTTAGTATTTTTTCCAAACCTTGAATAACTGCTGTATATTTTCCTCTCCGTTACTTTATCAATGATGATAAATTCACAATTTGAGAAATTATAGTTGCTGCTAAATTCTTTTTTAAAAAACAGATATGGAATGATTGCTTTTGCTGTACAGTGGGTTCCCACTCTGTTACTCGCTTGGTCAGGCCCTGACACAGATATACTCCAACATAACAAGACCAGGATTCATCAGGCTGAAATTGTTATAGTGGTTCAGGAAGCATGCCATCATTTTGCCACATGGATTGGCCATCAGAGTGCAGACCTGATCAAGAAATGTCTGGATGTAGTTAAGACTTTATAGTGATCAGCATCAATATATGATCTTAGCCAAAAGTTAACATAGATTTGGATAAAAAAATAAGTTTTGTGAAATTTATTGTGGTATTGCATGAGCACTGCAAGTCCTAAACAATGTCACATTGAATGACTTTGTCCTGTAATCAAAGTTGAAATATTTGAAATGAAATGTTTTTGGCCAAGTTGTGTAGAATGCACAATGAATTTATTTGTCCCAATACAATAATAACTTATTTTCGGTCTCTCACCTCCATACTTAGATCCATCTCCTGTGACGGCATTGACTGACAGGTTTGTTCGAATGTACCCAGGACTGACCACCGTCACTGGGATCCCATAGCGCTCAATCTCTGCCCGTAGACAGTCAAAGTAGGCTTGGGTGGCGTGTTTCGAGGCTGCGTCTAAATATAGTGGTGGCAAAAAAACTCCTGATTCAATTCCAGAGCATCTGAAGGACTGAAAAACATGGGTATTCAGTAGGTAAAGATAACTTACAGGCTGATCTGTAAGGAATGGCTATCTTGCCCTGGACGCTGCTAATGACTACAATGTGACCACTCCGCTGGCGAACCATTGCTGGAAGAAGAGCTGTTGGAAGAAATAAAAAGATAGAAATCAGGATTTTCTTTTAATCAACTTTGCATATTCCTAAATTTCAATCAAGTGTCATGATCAGATCCACAGTCCAGGCTGCACTCAGCACTAACCTTGTGTAAGAGCAATGGGTCCAAAATAATTTGTCTCCATCACATTCCGCTGAACTGAAAGATGAGTATCCAGGATGTTGCCACGGTAACTGATTCCAGCATTATTGATGAGGACATCCACTTGTCCATAACACTGAAGGATCTCCTCTGCAGCCCGGTCCACTGTCTCTGTGTCTGCTAGATCGAAGACCACGATGCTGGGAGTGTAAGTCTGCAGGTTGAATAAAACAACCACAAGGGAACAGTTTTCTCATCCATATTTACTATTATGTGATGAAATCAGAGGCAATAAAATACATATGGAGTTCACAGTTTGGACATTTTTTAAGAGTAGTCTAAGCTTAAAGGATGGAGGCTTACCTGTATAAAACACTAACCTGTTTTATACTTCAAATATTAATTGTTACATAAAATAACAAACATTGGTGGGATAAACTCTGAGAAAAACACACCTGTGCTTGTGTTGAATTTTCTGTAAGTTCCTGGACAACGTGTTGCAGGCGGGTTGCATCTCGTCCACACAGAACAAGCCGTGCCCCAGCAGCATGGAAAACCCGCGCACACTCTGCATCAGAGTAAAATAAAGTATTTATGAAAAGCATGACATGTCACCACTTGCAGCTCAATAGTGACATATTGTGTGTCTGTAATCTGCTGTATTTAAAGAATATTTAGATGTATAACAAAAAATTAATTAATTAACATGAGGCTGACCTTTTCCCAGTCCTGAGCTGGCCCCTGTAATGACCACCACAGCATCTTGAAGGGTAGCTCCTGATCTAAGGCGGCTCAGTATCCGATACAGCAGCAGGACCCCCATGCTGGCTAAAACCAGCTGCAGCACTCCTCCTACGACTCTATCCATGACTGACAAACCTTTTCAATCCACCCCCCAATCTACCTGCAGACATGAGATTAACAATTACCTTTACCCATTCACTTTATCCACATTGTACATTTATCATTTGTACCATTTTATTGTGCTTACTTTTTTCACACAACATCTATTGAAAATTTGCCTGGATTGCCCTTTTTCCATATTCAAACTCCGTCTACTGAAGTTTACACAACATTATAACATGTTACACTGTATGAATCAAAAGGGTGTACAATTACAATTCAGAAAATATGGAGCACAATCATTGTTCAATTTGAAGTTCACAAACAATAAGATCGTGTGTGTGTGTTATTTTTATGTTACGTTCTACCTACATTTTTTTGTAAAATGCCTTGTGTTTATGTCAATTACCTTTGGTTCAATGGTGAAAAAACTTTGAGCTTAAGAACAGGAACCTTTTTTGGAGCAAGTTTATTTTCCAAGGATAGGTGAGGATTACAAAATATGGTATCTTAACACCAAGTTATGAAATAGCCTGTAACCTTGGAAATGCAACTGTACTTTTTGTGTCTTGTATGTTTATAAGGGTTGAGATACCTGATGTAAAAATAAAACGATCTATTAAACTATGGCTTTCAAGCAGCCATGGTTTGACCTTGACATACTTGTCCTGTAAGCTTTTATGCTGACATGCCAAAGGGATTGTGGATGTTTAAACGTCCCTGTCATCTATATAAGCCTCTTCTACTTGTCCTGTTTCCAAAGCACAACACAAACAAAACGACATGGCAACAGTCTGATACTACTAGATCTGTAGAATATGAATATAGGATCTAGATTCATTCATTCACTTCATTTTAACACCCTGGATAAAATGCGATCTTGTACATGCACATATTCTTAATTCTGGCCTCATAACATAAACAAACAGCATTTTATACCCCAGTGGCCGAGGTTTATCTGATCTATTTGTATTAGAATGCAAGTTTGTCAGTTTGACAATGTAAACAAGAAGACCCTGATGAGTCTCTCTAAAAGGTCTTAATTAGCACATGCATAGCTCCACATTGATGGGGAGACGTGTACATTCAGCTTTAACAAGAGCAAAAATTAGCAGAAACAAAAATGACAGGTATCAAACATCAGCCATGTAAAACATAGCATGCAACCCAATGGTGAATAACATTCAAGGCTAATGCTAACACTTGTTAGCCTCCACGTTATAAACAAACTATTCTAAACTCCCAAAACCAATTTCAAAATACTTTCAATCAGGAACTCACCTGAGTCACCGTCCTGCTGTGAATCACAGCGGGACAGGTCGATGAAACGGCCAGTTCAGAGGCTGGTGGGGACCTCACACCCGGAGTATTTCAACGACGGTCTACCCGCTGTATTTTTCCGCTAAGACTTGTGGGAGTTGTAGTCTTCATCGGGCTCTAAGCAAAACGGAACTTGTCCGGCTACATTATCTTTACTGCCAGATGGTCTGTAATTTATCCTAACGTGTCATTTGTGCATAATCGCACACATTTTTTGTATTTTATGTTAATGACATCAGTGGTCAATAAATGGTTGTATTAAAATCATTAAGATATAATATGTAAGCAGCACTGACATACAATGTCTTTCAGCAAAGGCAAATAAGTTCATGTGTACATGTCAGGCATGGACCTCTCCTACTTCACAATTGAATGTGAAGTGAAATTTAGTCTTTAACCCACACAGAAAGAAAACAAGGTCAATATAACATACATTTAAGAGAACAAACCTTAAGGTTTTTCATAAGACAGGCAACCTAATGAATGTATTTATGATTACTAGTACACCCCAGTGTCTGCACAGTGTTTGATAATAAGCCAGCACATGCATCTGCCAGACTCCTGCAGATCAGCAATAGCTCAGCTGAGAGATAATTAGTCTGCTCTGGTCACAAATCAGCAAACTGATGAGGCCTTCCTCCTGAACGGTCAATCCTGTGCTTCAGTGTTCTGTCTCCAATGTTAACTCTGTTACTGAAAGAATCCATGATTGGAAAACAGCAAAACTGTGATATTGCTTTTTCATGTCCAATACGAACCAAGGCAGATCTTACTATATTACTGTGGCTCAGCAGGATGACAAACAAGAGTTGACAAACTGAACATGGAATCTCATAACTTCAAGGTTTTCATCTATGTGTATCATTTACAGTATCATACATTTTGTTTGAAGCTCCTTTTCTAAAAGGATAAGGACAAATAAGATTTGATGAAATTGATTAAAGCAACCAAAATGTACCAACCAGTCATGTTTCAATTCTTTCAAATCATCAACAATATTTTTGATGTGAAAGCAGTATTTTAACATTATCAAGTGGTTGTGTGAATATATGATTTCTTGAAACACCACCATTTTCAAACCTGCAAGTTTACAGATGAAATTTATTTATCACATTGCTTTATGGACCTTTCTGGGGAGTTACACGAAATTCTCTGAGGTGTAAATCATATCTTTTCTACCAAAGAAATTAATGATCGCAGAGTCAATCTGCTCATAACAGACATTTATACCATATTTACTTTTACCCAGTGTCTATTGCTCACCCATATTTGAATTCCAGTTATACATTACCCCTTTTTGGACCGTGTAACTTAAAAAGATCTGATCTCACCAGTTAACAAGCATAACTGGATAAACAATTACAAAAATGTCATTTAAATTAGACTTTGTGTAATTAACATTTGTGTAAAAGAGTGTATATTTAATTTTCCATTATAAGGGCTTGGCTTCATGTTAATGTAATATACATTATTAGGAACAATTTACCCATACGAGTGTGGACTTTCCAAAAGTTGTCTTATTTAGTGTTGCAAAAGAAGACAAAAAACATGTAATTGTCACACAAAATCTTACTTGCACTCTTTTGAGCATGAAAATCTACATGAACAAGACACATTCTCAAAAAAGCTGCAGCTATTTGCACTTTTTTGGACACCATGTAGAATCCATTTAATGAAAAAAGTAAAATAAAATACAGAAGGTGAGCTTGAAATATCCTAATGTTTAATGAAAGTGTGATGTACTGATCAGCAAGAAAGGGGTACAGTAAAACTACAAGGGTAAAAGGTAAAGTAGAGCTTGGTACTGGAAACAGGTCTGTCCATTTCAACTGCAAGGCAACTCATTCTCAAAGAACTGCTCATACCCTTGTGGACTACCTTGCTGTGCGACAAGGATGCGGGTGGAGGGTGCAAGGGAGTAGGCGCAATGGTACTACAGAGATAAGTGTACTGTTGTCACATAGAAGTAAAGGAAACGTAAGGGGGAAAAAAACAATTCCTTCTAGTTTTAACTATATCCCTCTGATCAAAGTTCAAAATGGAAGCCCCCACATTTGAAGCTAGCTGCTGGGTCTGATCACGACTTCCACTTTTCTTATTGGGTTGGATAGGTTCTCTTTTTTTTTTATATGTGTTTTTCCTTTTTTCTGTTGGTTCTTTAACCCCTTTTCACAATGCATTCATACAGCATAGAGTTCGTAGATCTTCTTGGCACAATATGCCAGGGCAGCCAGTGCTATCGTATTATGAAGTCTCTTTCTGTGGATGTCATCCCTGCGTACCAATACCACAGGCGTGGAGGAGGTGAGTGTATGCAGGGGCAGCCGCGAGAGTTTTTGGCTGTCATATTCCACCTGGTACTTGCAGCAGGGGTCAAACTGCCATGAAATCCCGTAGAGGGCGGCGCAGGCCACACTGAGGGCGCCTGCGGGCAATGCCACATAGCGTGAATATTCAGGGGGCAATGAAAGTGGTGTCAAGAGGCAAGCAGCACCTGACAACACAGCCGTCTTGTGCAGGCAATTGCCCACAGTAATCCAGCGGGCTGTCTCATCTCCAATGCGCGTGGGCTCAATAACAATGTATTTATACTGGGCCTCCAATGCCTGTTCCAGCTCGTACTCAAACTGGTCCTGCGCATTCTCCCCATTGTAGATCTCATGCACAATGTAGCAGTCTGTCGCCGCCATCACTCCCCTGTGAAGAAACGTGAGTGTGCCAGAAAATGGTGAGAGAAAGGAGTGGTAAGATATCTGCTGATGTTCTTCCATTTCTGCATGAACATACGACTTTATCTTGAAACAAGTTAAAACATTTTTCCTTAAATTTATAATTTAATTTCAGAATACAGTTTATAGTCCAGATACATTGTTGTCCCCGAGTCAACACCTATTAGTAAAGAGTATGAGCAACTGTGAGTAAATATCAGCACATTTTATAGAACTTAAAGACTAATTTAATCTGTATTCATTAATGTCTTGACTTTGCAAGATTATACTCTGTTTTATGGAATGTGAACATCTTTGCTCAGTTTTGTTTACTGAAGCTTCATAAGCACTTTAGAGCCCGATATCACTTCAGTCAGTTCCTTACAATCAAATGCTGACATAAGCCCTCATAATATGAAGCAGAGTTGACACAACAAATTCATATATAATCAATAATTATTGTTAGACACTTTACTAAATGGCTGTAGAATAGATTTGAGTTTGACTACCATTTACAATGCTACTTGAATCCGTAACATGACTGAGGCCCTTTATAGCATGTTGACATTACTGACAAACTTAGAAAGACGCAATGTTTATTCGGTTTAAAAGACTACTGAATACAAGGCTGGGAGACAAAACGCTTTAAGGTGGACTGAATACGTACTAATAAACAAGAAAATCGAGTATACTGTACGTGACTAACTCGCTTGCATGATAAAAAGTTGGCCAGCTAAGTTGAGGACCATTTTTACTTTCAGGTCAAGTCGACAAAAACAGTCTGTTAGCACTTTCAGCTAAGTCAGTTAAGTGCGGTCTGGGTACCTTGGTATATCGCACTGGAGAACTATTGAACAAAACTTTTCCCGCAGTTTTTCACCTGATGTGAAATAACCAAAACATCACATGAGCTGCTAGTGTGTTTCCCTGCTAATGTTAGCTAGCTGTACGCGGTAACCAGCTAGCGTTAGCTAACGATGGGACAAAATTTCGATTTGTCGCGTTGACAATCAACTTCAAATTCGTAACGATATGAATATACAGGAGCTGGTGAGTGGTGACATCGACGAAACGTTTAATCGAATGAAAACATATTCATTTAATGACCAAGATGTGAAGTAACTGACCTCTCCCTGCTTACTGGGACACCGCGCCTCCTTCCCAGCGACGCCATGTTGGAGATACAACCGTGATTGCAGCTGACGTATGTCAGTACTCAGACTTCTGGGTAAAGTAGTTTATAAGGCGCCCGATGCGCTCCCTGAACCTGTACACGCACTACAAATCCCCTGATACATCGTGGACAGGATATGTGTCCTGTGCGTATTTTTATTATAACACATAGAAGTTTGAGAGGTCAGACAATATTAAAATGAATCCGATAAAATGTAAGTAGTTAATTTATTTTAAAACAACAAATAACGGCATACATGTAGAAAACTAGGAATACATCATAAATACAGACAGCCAAGCATTTTAATAATTACCCATGCAAACAGAATGGATAACTACCTATTTTATAGCATAATGTATGCTGAAAAGCTATGTAAGAGTCCATAATTTTGCGTCCAGTCGTCTGGTTTGGTAAAAATGACCCATATTAGGCTGTGCAGTACTTACCCATGTTGTGCCCAATTCGCGTGCTCTGTTTCTGTGTCCCCGTGCGCTACGAGTTGTCCGTCCGCGTGCTGTAACCTGACGCGCGTTGGATGTAATGAGTATAATGGCTGCGTTCAGGAATGTGAGATCAGCTGAAACCTAAAGCTATGTCAATCACAACTATTGTAATATGTTGCGATGTCTGCGTGAAAACACTTTTACATTAATCCAAAAATGGCAACGCATGCATAATCAGTACAATCTAAAATCATAAAAATGATACAGTCTTTAAAACTTATTTTGTATATCTACTTGCTCGGCCCGCCACAGACCTTAAGTAGCAAGATGAATGTATTTTATATCAGGTATAATTAACCATTATTTTAGTCAAATACATTCTGTAATCAGTTAAGTCTTTTGATTGATCGGAAAGGTGCAGATAGGATAAAGCGATATTGATGACACATTTTAATGTCTATCAGTGCATAGATTACATATTTGTTTCCCTTCTGCTCAAGGTTCAGCGTCAGTATGTTGGATCCATACTGTTTAGTACATTTATTTAGGTAGAGAATCAAAACTCGTCACTGGGACTTAATTATTTTTACATATTGAATGAAGAGATCAATGGGTCATCTGCAATACTGTACATTAACTCAGATTAGCTGCCTAAAATAAATAAAAGTTGAAATATTAGTAGAGATGAGAAAACTGGAAATATTTTCCTGAGCCTTCAATGTCATTCTCGGTATGACCGCCAGGTGGCACCAAACTACAATATAAATAAATAAAAACAGCAAGCAAGCGTATCAATATATTGTTCTGCCTGCATATTAATATCACGCCTTATGTAGAATTTTTTAAGTAAACTGAAAATGCACATGTGATGAGTAGGTAAATTGTTTATTTATAGACAAGAATGGCAAAAAAAACCAAAACAAAACTCAAGCACAAAACAGTGTAACAAGAACCAGTATAGTTGCATTGATAGACCTGATCAAAGCTATTAAATCAGGCATTTCACGGGAAGAAAATATCTCTTAAACCATTAAAACATTTATGCCACCTTCAATAAAGAACAAATTGAGCAAGGTTTTTTAAAAATTAATTTGGATACTTAAAACAGTCTGCTTTTCCTGATGTTCTTTCCTGTCAGAGTATGTTGAGTAACCCGAGGTATTTTACTCCTCAACACATAAAGATTGTCAACAGCAGAATCATATATAGGGAAATAGGGAAACACAGTAAAACACGGTTCAGTTCTTTCCTGTAATTGCCTTTATCATTTAGACAATAGTTGGATAAAGAAGTTGCATTGGTAAGAGGTATAAAAAAACAAGACTCGGTAAAAGCTAGAGTGCACCCTTTAGCCATATAGGCTCATATTCCTAATGAACAGAACAAGGACAGCAGACACCATAGAGTAAAATGCCCTGAATATAACAGTACTGTATTCCAAATGCTGGTACGAGCAGAGACTTTATCCAAATCATTAAAAGAGTACACCATTAGACTCCAGAACCAATATTTCACACATATTTAAACAAAATGGAGAAAGTGTCACCATGAAGCTGAGACAAGGCTGCACTTTAGTTCAACATCTCCAGTTGTTGTTGTTCTTTGGTTCTGACTATGGATCCGTTTGAGTCTTCAATAATGGATAGTGAATTCCAGTTTCTGTGCAAGATGTAAGTGATAATGAAATCAAATCTATTCTAGAATAAAGAGGTTAGGAAATGAAATTCAAAATAAAGATCATCATGTAGGCTATACATTACCTGTTGTCAACCAAATACATCCCTATAAGTGTCTACCTTGGTTATTTCACCTTCACTAATTAATTAAACAGTTTATAGATGTATTTATCTTTCATACCATATTAAACTAGCACACAATTTCTAAGAGAGGAGAATTAAAGTAATTATTAAAAAAAAAAAAACAAGTGATTAGCAAGTGAAATTTAAGTGCCTTTTAAGTTTCTTTAAAAGGTAGTGTTTCCATCCAAACCATCACAGAGAAACAAACTAACTGGTCAACAAAGGCTGTCTTCTGCTCATGGTACATTCCAAGCCCATGTTTCCAGTCAGCGATGATGATCCATCCTGAAGGTTTGTGTCTGTCTGAGGTACCAGGCTTCCTTTGGTTGGTTTTATTTGCTTATGTTTTGACAAGTTGCAACCAGCTGATTCACTTCCTGTTTTCATTGACTGTGCATCTCCTGTGTTTTGGACATAACTGGCCAGTCGACCCAGCACTTGGATCACGGAAATCTTTCCGTGGGATCGGTTGCCTCTGAATTCATTCAGTGTCATTTTTAACAATGCCTGGAAGGTCCTTTGTTGTATATCAGCCTCTAACTCCAAAGCATGCTGCAATGTTTCTCTCCTGGGAGTCTCTGTCTGCACATTCCCTCTTTTGCAGTGCAATATCATTGGTAAATATGTTCAAAGTACTGAGGCTGAGGATTCTCTTTTACATATTTCTGAATGTACCAGCAGGTCAAGTGGGCTTTCAGATCCTCTTCCACCACAAAATCCATGGCAGCCTAACATCCCCGAAACACAAAATCACACCCAAATAATTATTTATCAGACAATTCATAACGTTAACACATGGAGTACTGATTCCCATTTTTTATTCCTTACTCTTATCAGTTATGAAGTAAACAAGATGGCAGTTATACACCTCAAATAAAACTATTAAATAAATTGGTCCTTTATTGATGAAAATATGCTAGTTTTAATATAAAAAACAGTATATCTTAGTCATACCTTGGCCAGATGCTTGGCAATTCCTCTCCCCCTGTAGGCATCTGGGACTTCAGTATGTTGCAAGTCCACCGTTTTCTTCCCAACATATTCATACAGAAGAACTGCACGGTCGTGAGATCCTAACAGAAGGCACAAGCATATATTTTAACATTATTGAATGCAACTACTGTTATGATTGGTTCAATGAATGAAGTGCATTCAGAGTAGTCTGAGTCAATATGTTTTAATCTACATTAACCAAAATGTATTGTGTAATCCAAAATTGTATACTATAAAAATAAATCCATATTGTCAAAAATGGTAACACAAGCTGAATCAAGCCTCCCAATTCTAAAATGACTCAAAAAGTTCTTGACCCAATCAGCAACTTTGACCATTTTTGACAGAATCTCTTCTTGTCATAGTGTTTCCTTTTCTCTCTTCAAACACGATGGACAGTCACACTACAGAGTTGGCTTTGACACTGACATCCCCACCACTTTTCCACACACAGTGAGCCTTGACAAGTACAAACAAGTACTGCTGCTAAAGCAGAACATGATGTAGACAGATAGAGTAAAACATAGATAAAAATCTCCACAGAACAATGCATCTCCTTTATCATTGGGTTGCAAATACGTTTTATTTGATTTGTGTAGATGCTTTGCAATTTATGATAAATGAGCTAAATTGGTAAATACTAAATAAATAAATAAATAACTGGCACTACTAAAATATAGTGAATTACCTAGTCACCAATATATAGTATTAGTCAGTTTATGGAAGTGAAAAACATCAATAATCATAATTATTTTAATAGAAGAACTCATTTGGGAATTTTCCACTCTTCATCTGAACATTTCAGAAAGACCAGCACATCCCATGTCTCTCATGTTAGTTGGGTGATTTAGTTTATTTCAAGCACACAAAATCATCAGATAAAGCATCATCCAACATAGTCAAAGTTTTTCAGAACTTGAAAAGAAGTGGGAAGAAACTATAACTTATAGACTTTCACCCCCACTTTAAAAAAACAAAAACAATTCCCCTTCCTTTGCCTTAACACACTTTACTCTGTGTATTTTCCAATAACACAAACCACCCATACAAACCATTCACATACACTTTAAGTCACCTCACACACACTCCGATTTGTATAATCAACTATAAAATTTATATGCACTATAAACACCTACTACAAGTACAGTATTTAATTAATGTGTTATTTCCCAATAATGATATTCTGTACTCATTTATTGCAATAATATCTTGTTTTCTGTATTCTTCTATATTCTAATTATAATTTATTCAGATACTGTTCTAAAAAATATTATACTGGATTCATACATCTTTTTTAAACGCACAAATTGAAGAAGACAGTTTATTCCAGATATGTACCACTCTTAATAAAGATACACTGTCCATTTATGTTTCTTCTACAATTGATTTTCTTGAAAATTTGTTCTTAATTAATGAATAAAACAATGGTACTGAATTAAAAATGTGTAAAGTTTGACCATATAGACAGGGTCAATGCAAAGTAACCTGATCTCCTGAGAGCTTTAGTCATTTCAAGAATGACAATTAAGTTGTGTTGCGTGACTGGTGAACAATGAAGGCTGCATATTTGCTTTAGAAAGGAACGAAGAAAACCTTGTGCAAAAACACAACGCTGCACACTAAAGTTACAAGTTTAGGAAGTTAGCAGCTTTAGCCAAAAGCTACATCTGTTCACTTCTGACTCCAAACATGATCCGAACAAACACTTGACATCCTGAATGCTTAAAACCTAAAACGCCCTTCTGTCTGAAATGGCAGCTGGAGTTATCAATAAGGGCACGACGACGATGTTAGCCGCAAAAGAGCGACACCATCCACCAAGCTAACATCTGCTAGCTAGCATGCTAAGTGTTTATGGTGGCACGTAACTTACCATTCAGTCGTATGACAAACTGCCTACGTTTTTTATCGTGCTCCACGTGGATTGGAGAGTTATTTGCGTCAAAGGTATTCGCCGTCGCTGCCTGTGCCATAATACGTCTTCACAGTTGTCGATGACTACCGCTACGGTACTATTAAGTGCTGCTAACCAGAAATGGCTACATGAAATAATGAACGGTCAAAGCAAAACACTCCATCCAGTGGAATCAGCTGTGAAGCCATGTGACTTCCAGCCAATCAGAGGCTGCGTTGTCTACACACAGGAAAAATGCCTCGACATTGTTTTATGAGTAATTCAATGTAACTTTTGATTAAATGACTGAAACAAGATTTGGATGTTTTATCTTAAAAAGAGAGTTCACACTTTCAGAAATGGAAATAAAACTATATTTACGTTTCACATGCTGTATTCAAGGCCATGGGACAAAGGATGATGGGTGAAAATGCAAAACGAAACAAAGATATACGAAACTATGCAAATGTCATAGATTACCCTTGGGTTTATTGTTTTGTAGGGTGGAAATCAACAAATACATCCCTCTATTCTCTTGTCTTCAGATAGCATAATAAATACCTACATAACATATTAAAAACAGAATCAGAAGTACTTTATTTATCTTAGCATTGGAAAAAATTGCAAGATCAAAAGCATATATGAAAAAACAAAATGCAATAAACAGATAATGAATCAAATATAAAGATTATGGTTGTATGATTGGGTCCAGAAATGTGTCGAGAGTTATCTACAACAGGGAATTGAAGAGAAATATTCATCTCATCTCGACTCGTCATCTGAACCCGCTTTATCCTCACTAGGGTCACAAGGATCACTGGGGGCCTAATGCAGCTACAATGGGTAAAGGCTCGGTACACCCTGTATGAGTCTCCAGTTCATCTCAGAGCTGAACATATATAAACAAACAATCGCTCTCACATCCACACCTATGGGCAATTTCAAGTAACCTATCAGTGCATGTGTTTGGATGGTGAGAGGAAACTGGAGTACCTGGAGAAAACCCACGCAGACACAGGGAGAACATGCAAACTCCACACAGAAAGGTCTGGTGTAGAATTGAACCAGGGTCCTTCTTGCTATGAGGCACGAGTGCTAACCACTGCACTACTGAGAAATATTCATGTTACTGAAAATTATACATATGAAATAAAAGGCAAGTATGTCTCTATAATGGCACTATGATTTTATATTTCAGTGTAAACAATGTAGTCTTTGTTCAGCGGTCATTCACCTAACAGGCTGGAGGTCAGATTAGGTCAGACGTCTCAGGCCTTCATAGACATCTGATCCACTCTGTGTCCTCAACCAGACAAATACACAGGCAGCCCCCTTGACTTCCTTGTTGGACTAGTGATGTTGTGTTCATTTACTCATTATTCTCTAAACTGTACTCACATAAAATTAAAAATGTGATTAATCTGAAAAGAAAAAAAAAACTCTTGGTGCCCTTTGACATGTTCAGCTATGTCAAGTTCACTAAAACGACTGTGTAGTAATCCTGTTAAACTGTTGGGTTAATCCTACAAAACTCTAATGGAGGCTGTCAACTCTGCATGGGATTACATGTGAGTGGTTCTGAGGTCTTTAAAATACTGTCGTGTATCAATCTGTTCATGCTTGGTCTCTGGTGGAAACGAGAAGAACTCTTTTAGCAAATGGATAAAATCATTTGAAACATTTAATGTTGCAAGTTATTCTGTTTTCACTAAGGTGTTCAAGATGATGTCCAGGGCAAGGTAAGTCACAGCTGCCATAGGAAATATTTGATAGAAAACAGAAAATACATTCATTATTATTGATGTTCCCCCCAAGGAGTATGGATGATTCTTCATTATACTTGTATACATTTATTTATTTTAGAATTTTTTTTAGCTGTATAGACTATGTGAACAGCTATTCCATATTGCTAATAAACCATTTTAATGATAATACCTTAAAGCACATATTATGCAAATTCTGGGAGTCGTTCAATCGTAGAGTTTCTACATGTTCATAACACTGAAAATAATGTAGAATACAGTCTTGTAACAGCAGCTATATGACCACCAGTTTTAAATTTCAGTGCATGTTTAAAATACCTCAGCTCAGTTCCAAATGGTAGGACTGTGTTGTTTGACCAAGTACCTTATGATTCATTTCATGATCTTAAAAAAAATATCTTTACAAGCCAGCAAGTATTTGTGTATCCTGAACTGACCTGCTATATGAACTAAATAACTGATGAATATGATGTGCTTTTAAAGGAAAAACTATACTCATTTCAACAATAACAACCACTTTCAGTACAACTTAATAAACATGGAATTAGAATATTGCCTTTTTATTTATTCAAAGCAGGTGGCCTGACACCCTGGTAAACAATAAGATCAACAAGCAGGTGCAGAAGAAAGGGGGAAAGGTAAGCATTACATTCACAAGAAGGACTCACTAATGCCTATGACTTTCAACCTGGGGTAAAATGTCACATTTGCACTTTTGATCATTATTTTAATTATTGTCAGTTATAGATATATTCTATTTTTGGAGCCACTGGAAAGACATTAAGGGTGTGGGGGTTGTAGAAGTAGTAGTAGTAGTACTTTAGGTGATTCAGCTCGTTGGGTCTTATTGAAGGTATTTAAAAAATGTGCCCTCACGTGTTCAGCTTCTATGTTATGGACTGTTCTGTCCATAAAATGGATTCATTCCATGTTTAATGGAAAGAATCTTTTATGGTTTTAACTCAACAACTACCAATTTTTCTTGCATCCTTTCAGTTAGAAGTGCAGCTGAATATTTATATGACCATAGAACTTTATTTGTGACTATGTTCCATATTGTTCAACTACATATACATCATCCTCTTTGGATTAAGGAACTATTTAATCTTAACATGTATGCATTTGCAGTCGTTTGATTTATGTAGTCATAAATGGCTACAGATCAAGTCAGTGCAGTTAAAACCTCCACAAGTTGCTAACTCAGGACTCTTCTAATTGATTTCTCTGTCCTGTGGTCCAGCCACAGATTGATTGCCTCTGCAGTTGGTGAGGTTGCATCTCCAGAAACCGGAATAGACTGCCTTTGTCAGACAGCTCCCCAATGCTCAAGTGTGATTACACTTCAGCTACTCTGTGTGTGTGTATGTCTGTGAACAGGATCACAGTATTGGTCAGATGGTACTTAAGTAAATTAAGAGATCGTGAGGATTAAAGATGTCTCTCCACTAATGATTGGATTTTATGTGTCACAGAGTCCAAGTCAGAGCGGGGGATATTTGACACTTGTATTGTCACTCTCAAAACTGACAATCAACATGTATTTTTTGACACTTTATTTGAGTTTTTTTTCTCATGGAGTCACATTTTTATTGTCTTTCTGTTTCTGTTAAAGGACACAGCCACATTATCATTGCCTGCGTCTAGTGGTGGCAAACAGACTGGAAACAGTGCAACTAAAAGCAATGCTGGTTCAGGACAAAGCAACAGAGTCAGCAGCAGAGGTGGCGATTCCACGGCTGGTAGTAAAGTTGGTGGCAGTTTGAAAAAAAGCAGCACTGGCCACCAGAGCACCAGACCAGCATCTCGCTCTTCCAGACCAGCTGTCCGCCTTAGCAGCAGCCGGAGCTTTTCATCCCTCCATAGCTCCTCTTTCACAGATGCACCATTCATGAGAGCTAGCCGCTCTCTCAACAGACTTGACCAAAGAGATGGTAATGCATTCATATTTTATTGAAGATCCTTGTTCTTGTTTGTCAGGTATCTATGAAATTCAGCATGCATATTTGCTGTTATATGTAATATATTTAAATTATGTTCTAACTCAAAATGATGATTATGATGATGAAGATGATGTTAACATTTAAAAAAAATAAGCCAAAGATGTTTATGAACTGTGTGTTTTTTTAAATTTTATTTTATGGATAACTGTTATGATTCTGATTTGGATGGCACAGAAACAAGATCACAAGAAACAAAGGGACATTCCAAAATAAACAAAAGTCAGGATTCTATCAAGTTATCGTCACCTCTGGAGACGCTCAGGTTGGCTGCTGTTTTTAAAGCCTTTGTACTTTTAAGAAGCCACTGTTGTGAGATGCTTCAAATGACTGATGATCAGATATTGAAGTGGTTATTGTCTTATATGTCTAATCTATGGAATATATACGTTTTTTGTTATTGAAAGGGATAACAAAGACCAGTGTCATGGTGATAACACTGAGGAAATGAAAACAAGTACCGCTAATTCGCCTTCTGAGTCTTCCTCCTCTGTGATTTCTACTGCATGTCATCATCACAGCAACAAAGTAAAGAAACAGGTACTTCTACATGAACGTGGTTTTCCATTTAATATAAGCATTTAGTATATAATGTGCTACAGATCATGATGATTCCAGCAAAGAAATGTTAGTCTTTAAGTTTTTTTCTATTTGCACCAATATAAATATCAAAAAGCATTTATATCTACAGTATATAATGATTAGGAGATGATGACCCTCTAGCCATAGAAAAATCTGTTTGTATATCTTAATCACTGACCTTGACAATAAGAAACAATGGAGCAGAACGTGAGGCTGTGGGTGTCATCGAGTTTAATTAGTGAAGGTTAATGAAGGTGTGCATCAAGGATCCACTGTGGGTCGTGTGCATTGCTGATTGTTCTCTGTAGATAAAGTAGATATGACCCCAAACTACACACAAGTATAGGTGACATATGGTGCTGTACGTAAAGATACTGTGCACACTGGCCTTGAGGACAGATGGTTTAGTCTGAAGGAAAGAGAAAGAAATTGTTCATTTCAAGGATATGAAATGTAAGGAGCTGAAGTTTGAATCTACATGTCCCATTTTTAAAAAATCTTTCTTTTTAAGTCTTTAATGCCACACATTACTGAGGGCAAATGATTGAGAATGCAAGCAAAGAAAACACACAGTACATACAGTTATGTTTTCTTTTGTAGGAATTAAAATGGTCAGCTCTCCCTCAATACCAGTGGCTAAAATGCCTCGAGAGGAGTGATACAGCTACTGTGAGTCTAATTATAACACATGCAGTTTTTCAACTTTGTTTACTATCTACCTTAAATATGAAATTTAGTAATTTTACTAAACATCTGCATGTTGTTATGGTAGTGCAGTAAGTGTATTTCAATGGTATGGTCACACATACAGTAAGATGCTTTATGGTTTTCTCAGTCTAACTTTAAGAATGGATGGACAATGCAGAAGGATCCAAATAGACATGTGAATAGCTAAGAACACTGAGATGGAAATTTCAGAGAACAGTGAGACAATGAAGATACATTATATTGTCTTCTTCTGAATAACTTCTGTAGTGGTAGTAACGCTCTTGCGTCCTCAACAACCAAATCCTGAGGTTCTACAAAAATTCAGTAGTTGAAGAGATGCACTTCTAAGAAGCTTTGTAAAATCAAAATACTAACTAACTTATCTCTGTCAATATAGAGATTAATCAAGTAAAATTTAATATATGAAGAGCATGTCAAATGTGATATCTAACTCAGGCATATGACAGTAACTGAGGGGACCTGCTGTAGTTGGCAGTAGGTTTATTGCACACATTTTTGACTTTAGCTTAAAGTCTTCATTGTACATTTCAGGCAGCCGATATGGAGATAAACTGATATGATATGGAGATAAACCGATATGATATGGAGATAAACTGATATGATATAGAGATAAACTTGTCCACGTGATTTGACATCAGGCACTACTCAGGTCAGAAGAACTGTGGTTTTCAAATTTCTGTGAGTTCAGTAGACGTTGCAGTAACTGTTGAAACCAAACTGTAACATCTAATAGTGGTGCATTTAGCTTTAGCTTTACATGAGATACAAAAAGAAAACATGGCAGAGGCTTGATGTTAATAAAGTATAAAGCTGATGATGACGTATGATGTTAAAGAGATGCTACACAGGCCAATATTCATGTTGCATGTATGATATTTTAGTGTTGCTTCTCACTGTTGTTTATGGGCAGGAGTGGAGTAGCATCTAAACAACACCCCAACGCCGAAGGGAAATATTTTTTCGATAGTCACACGCGGCATGGGCAATACATTATCCCACTTATTCTTATTACAGCTTATTACTGCTACTACTCTAACAGATTGGGTAAAATAGCCGTTATAATGTAGCGAATATTTACTTTACTTAATGTGAATCTGAAGTGACAAAACTCGTTGCCATTGGCAGCTAGCCTAGGATCTAGACTCTCCCCAGTGGCCGCAAATGGTATTTGCTACGGGGGAGAGTCTAGAACGGGGGTGGGCAACTCCAGGTCTCGAGGGCCGGTATCCTGCAAGTTTTGGATGTTTCCTTCTTCCATCACACCTGGAATCCATTACATCATTATTAGGCTTCTGTAGAGCTGGATGATGAGCTGATCATTAATTGAATCAGGTGTGCTAGAAAAGGGAAATATCAAAAACATGCAGGATTCCGGCCCTTGAGGACTGGAGTTGCCCACCCCTGGTCTAGAAAGTCTAGGCGAATTTGTGGGTGGGATAACCGCTGTCTGTCAAGTTTTCTCTTTACACAACGCCACGCCATTGGATGGGTAACCAATCAGAGCGATGAACATGGATTTCGTAGACAGCGTCACCGGAAGAACACACCAGAATGTAGTCTCACAACGAGTGCAGCAGCTTAGCTAGGACTCCCGTACACTATTTGGCACCGGCCGCTTTGGATCTCCTCCGGGTCGCCTCTGCCGAGTTGTGCTGCTCGTATTCCCAGTTTTTCTGCCTCTTGCAACTGGTCATCCATTAGAGCTAAAAGGGGTGACACAACGATCACCAGCGGGTTGTGCAGACCCATGCGTCGTCCCACTAGCGGAGCCAGCTGATAAATCAAACTGTTGCCATACCCGGTGGGCAAAACTCCGACAATGTCCCTTTTTTCCAAAAACAGCTTAAGTGCCGTTTTCTGCTCCTCTCGCAGGGAAAACTGTAATTTTAAATCACCTAGCGTTGCTGCTAAAGCCAGCTCGAATGGTTGTTCCTGGTGATGAGCCATGTTGTCTAGCAGCTAGCAACTGGTGTTACGGCAATGTGTGCTAGCTGCTACGTCTCTGCGACTACAACATTACGTGTCGCATTTGTGTCGTCATGAGGCAGGGCGGGCTCCAATCCCACCCCTCGTGATTTGATTGGCCCAGTACATTTTGGATTTTCAGATCCGAGGCTGTCTAGCCTGTGTCCCGTAGCAAATACCATTTGCGGCCACTGGGGACAGACTAGATCCTAGGCTAATTGGCAACAGGCGTTAGTGGCGCGGCGGTTGGTTATCGAAAAAAATCCTTCCGCAGAACACTGGGAACGTCATTTCAAAGTAAATGGGAGCTGTCACAACATTCTAGAGGGCTGTAGAATAATTAAGCAAAATGCATCACTATCTTTAACAACAAAATGAAATTATGAATGATATTTCTTGTCTGACAGACCAGGGATGGAGTGTACACACTCTGTGCTATGACCGCTGGAATGAGTCGTAACTGGGTCCAGGCTGTGTTAAAGAATGTGAAGCCCATTGATACACCTGCCATTACAAGGTAAATACATTTCTATTTCACAATATTGCTAAAAAAAATATGGAGTCATATCAAAATCAGGTGTTTTATTGCAAAGAGGAGGTTGGGCTACAAAATGATGATAAATGGACTGCACTTATATATGGGTCATTCGAGAATTGGAGGACATTTGGACTTTAGAATTTTGGGGAAAAAACTTTATATTTTACCATTTTCTGTTATGTACACATCAATACTAGATAATAAACTATCAAAAGCTAGATGATCTCATCAAAGACACATTTTTAATTAAATGTTGAATTTATTGTTTGCTGTAATTGGCGCAACACTGTTACTAACAGCCAGGGACCTGAAAAAGCACCATAATTTAAATAAATAGATATCATTATTTTATCATTAGGTGAAGAAAGTTGCATTCTCTCTAATTAACCATTTGATTTCAGATATGAGTTGATTTAAATTAATTTAAGAAACTTTCAAAATATATTGTACTCAACTTTTCAATAATGACATGTTTCACTTTATAAATTTCAGTATTTGTTTTCAAATATTTGCTCTAAAACTTCATGCATATCATTGGTTAAACAACTTAAATGACAATAGGCCAAACCCTTATAAGCTGAGAAAGCCATTTATAATTAAAAGCACTATATATACACAGTAAATTTTGCAGTGTTAAATCAACACTTAGAGAGTTTATTTAACTTCTTCTAGAGTGTATTTGGTCCCATTGTCTCCAAATTAACACTGCAAAATCTACAGTGTAGTACTTTTCCACCTTCGTGGTGCTCAAAGCACACAGTCTCACATTCACCCATTCACACACATTCACTCATACAACAGCAGGAGACTGCTGCCATGCAAGGTTCTGCCAGACCTCCTTAGAGCAATTTAGGGTTCAATGTCTTGCCCAAGGACACTTTCAACATGTGGACAACCAGAGTTGGAATGTGAACTGCTGACCCCTCAACTGAGCCACAGTGGCCCTAAATGTCATGTTACAAAAAATACCACTGGAATAAATGTTTTTATGTTTTCTGTAGGACTTATTTTGTTTACATTTACATCTGAATCACTCGGTTTTACTTAATTTTACCCAATCTTATATTTTTCTATTGCTATACTGAAAACATTCTTCCTCGAGTTTTCTGAATTGTTTGTCATGTTCTGTCTGTACAAATAATTATTATTTTAAGCCCCAAATGTCTGATTTCTTCAATTCACGCTAAAAAAAAGCAGCCTTTAGAGTTAAACGAAATATTGAATTAACACTTAATGTGAGAATTATTGACAACTAGTATGACATGAATATTAGATTGCGATAATATTTCAAGACAACTGCAGTGGGTCATACTCGTCATACAAGTTGTCGATGTGATGTGTCATAATATTTTTTGGCCATTTATTGTTATTTCTTATTAATATAGATATTTGCACTATTTTTTAGTTCTATTCTGGGCTAATACATTTTTGTCTTTCAATGTAAAGTCGTCTATTTATGGCATGAAAATAAAAAATTATTTCTATATTCTCTGTCCCAGCTCCCCTTCAGATGAAAACACTCAACAACAAGTAGATTCACCATCAGATGTTCTAGGGAAAGCAGAAGAACCGAACAACACCTCAGAAGAACACTGCAAAGATGGACAACATAAAATCACAAACTGTGTAGAAAACATGAGTGAACAACAAGAAGAACAAGAGCCCACATCACAGCCAGTGACAGAGAACATTTCTGTTGTGGAAAACTTTGCTTCATCATTGACCACTTGTGTTTCACCCTCTACCACTTCTGCATCATCTCATGTCAGACCTAAACAGCCAGCGGAGGAGGGTGAAGACACTTTATGGCAACAGTGTCCGGACGCTGAAACAACAGACACTGGTGAGTGACTGAAAATAGTGAAATAAAAATCAAAAATAGAAAAACAATAAGAGCTCTTTCCTGGAACATGTCTCTGGGAGCATGAAATGAATATAATATAATGTAAGTAGTTGTTCTGCTTAGAGGTGTGTTATCATATTTCAGAAACATTACCTTGTTCCATTGACAGGGCAACAAACTCTCACTCTGTGTTAAAATTTTTCTCTGTATGGTCTTGTGTGCAGTAACTTCAACATCAGATCCATCAATCAATGAATGTCTTGATGAACATTCAGACACACAGATTAAAAGTGAGCAGACTTGGCAGCAAGATGACGAGACACACCACAAGGAGGAGCAGCAGGTATCGATAAACAATGGCTGTGAGTGCATTAAAGAAGAGAAACTACTCTGTGGGGAACAAACTGGACAGCTTGTCAAAGAGGTGAGAACATGTGTGTGTGGATAGATAGATAATTTATTGTCCTTGTGGAAAATTGTGCGTGTGTGTGTGTGTGTGCTTGTATTCCTATTTTTATGGGGACATTGATATGTTTCCACAGTCACACTATGGGGACCAAAATCCAGATCCCCACAAGGGTTAAATATAAATAAAGGTTCCCACTAGTAAAATAGAAATGATGTGGCTTTATAAATACATTAATTCTACATTCATTTTTGTGATTTCTGCTCCTGCTATCTCGACCAGGGCAGTCCTGCAAAAGAGATGTTAATGATATATAATAACAACAACAAACAGGAAATAATGCTATCACCTCACCACTTTTTGTGTGGTGTTTGCAAGTTGCACAGGTTTCTTCTGTGTCCTTTGGTTTTTTGTGCCATCAAAAATGTGTATGCAAGGTTAACTTTCCATTCAATGTCTTTGACAAAATATTAGCTTAGATCTGAAATTGGTTCCCAGATGCCTTGTGTACCAGGACAAGTCAAATCTAATAATTATTATGAATTAATGTAAAAATCTAAAATCTAATTGTTTGTACTCATAGTTATTACCATTTCTCCACAGCTGGAAAAAACTCAGAAGGAACTATGTCGAATGCAGCAGTTAAAGATGAGTCTGGAGGATGAGCTGCAACAAGAGAGAGAGATACATTTGAAGGTGATGCAGATATAATACAGAATATACTTATAAACATTTTCATCAAAAAGCCGTAAAGATCCTTATAATACATAAAAGTAGTTTGGCCTAATTCAACTGCATTGTTGTCCTTTAGAGTAATCTTCATTCCACAAACTCCAAAATGTCTTCAGACAAAACACTAGCTTTACAACAGCTGCAGAAGGTGAACCATGAGCTCCGCTATGAGCTGGAGGCACAAAAAAGGATTCAGGAGGAAGCAAGGGAAGCTGAACTACGGAGAAGAGTAGATCTCTTGGCTCAGCAAGCACAGTTGCTAGTCACAGGTGATGCAACAGCACTTGCGCAAGCCCATTTAGAGCAGGATCGCCAGCGGTTTCAGGAGCAGCAGATGGAGTGGGAACGCTGTGTGGCCTCCCTGAAGTCCCAGCTGAGCATCAGTGAGGAGCTGAGGACAGAGGCTGAGTCTCGTTTGATGCAGCTGCGGCAGGAAGTACAAGGTTACTGCAACCTACAACAGGAGGCAGATAAACTAAGGGAAAATTTCCAAGAAGTATCAACTCAACTTCGTGCTTATGAGGATACACAGGCTCAAAAGGAAGCTCGTCTGCAGAAACACCTGGTGCTCCTTCAAGCAAGTCAAGAGAGAGAACGGAAAACCCTGGTTACCAGCCTGGAGCAGGCTGAGCAGCACTCACATGACCTTCAGGAGCAACTGAATAGGGCTGAGCAGCAGGTGGAGAGTCTGACCAAGAGTCGGACCTGGACTCAGGAGATTGAGGAGGCTCAACAACAGCTTCAAGAGGAGCTTGCACACACTGTATCTGCTGTACAGAAGCTCCAAGACGAACGAGACCAGTTTGAACGCCGTTGTCAAGAACTGCAGACTCAGTTGTCTGAAACAGATGGAGAGATGGGCAGACTACAGAACCGCTTGAAAACTGAAGAGACACATTATTACAATCTAGAGCATTCATATGAAGGGGTTTGTGAGGAACTACAGGTGGCTTTAGGGAAGGTGCAGCAAAGGGAGACAGAAACACAAGACATGCGAGAAGGTTATGAGAGGCTCCTCGACCAGAAGGAGCAAGAACTGAGTGAAGCTTTATTAAAGATGGAAGTTTTAGGAAACAGTCTGGAAGAGACAGAAATGAAACTGAATGAAATGATGAACGTTAGGTCAGGTGCTTTTGAGTCGAAGAAAAAACAGCAGATAATTGAGACCTCAGATGCTGTAGATGTTCAAAATATAGATAATTATTATGCAGAACAGACAAGAACCCGGTCTCGCTCAATTGACTCATCATGCCAGTACCTTGTCACTGCTGGAAATGATCCAGAAAAATTCATGTCTGTGATCCAGTTACTTGAAACCAAGCTTTATGTTACAGAGGAGAAGCTCAGGGACATCACACAAAGACTGGAGGAACATCAGAGTCACATCAGTTGTCAGGATCCACATCTTTGTTCTCAGCTCACTCAGAGTCGAGCCACTGCTCAGCACCTCAACCTGCTGCTTCACAGTCAAGCCAAACATAGCCAGCGCTTTGCCCAGGACACAGAGAACCGCTGCAGGATGTTAGTCGGTAGGTTTCAGGTCTCACTGAACATCGTACAAGCCTGCAGGGAAAGGCTTCAATCCAACAATCTGATTGACATTACAGACTTTGAGAAGCAGCTAGCCACTGTGGCAGCCTGCCTTCAGCAAGGAGAGAAGGATGCTGAAAAACAAAAGCAGGAATCACATGATGCTATCAAGTTGGGGGAGAGGATTCTTAATGACTGGTCAAAAGTTGAGAGCAATGTTCAAAGTAAACCTATTGCATCAGAGGATAACTCAGAGACTGTTGGTGAATGTTTACTGAAAGAACTATATATTGTAGAAAAAATGGTATCTGCCCTTAAGAGTCAAGAGGCCATTGGGAAGTTTCCCATCATACTACGAGAAGATGATGGTGATGCTGCACAAAGGTACAAAAGCATAATCTCCCAAAGAATAGCTTTAAAAGTACAATCAGGTAGAGGACAATGTGATAACAACACTGAATCTTTGGAAAGTGTCCTGGTCAGAGTCTGCATAGAAGCAGAGATGATTTACTCCTCTTTAAAATTTCAGCAACAGTTTGAGGACACAAGTCTGGCAGATATCAATCCCCCAGAGCTGGCATCATATGAACAGCATATAGATGGAGCTACAAAACCACACAATAAGTTTGAAGCAGATGGAAAAAAAGTAGAATCAGAGGAAGAACCAGCCTTAGTAGACAAACTTATATCCAGACTGCAAAGAAGGGCCAAATTCTTACGCCAACTTAGCCAAGAGATGTCTGATGGCAATGCACCAGTCAAAGACTATAGTCTGGAGGGTAACTGCGAAAGTTATCCTGCAGCTGACTTGAATTGGATACATGAGCAGGCAAAGATGATATATTTGTCACACAGGTTGTTCTTAGATATAGAGTACGCACTGGAGAAAAGTGAGGAAAAACTGCAAGCCATGTGCAAAGAGCAGGATATTACATTAATCGGTGAGCAAGAGGCATTTAATGAAACATTATGTCGGCTTCAGAAGGACAACAGTCTACTGAGAGAAGAGCTAGAGCGTGCTGAGCAGAAGATTATATCTGTAGACAGTGGGAACCAGAAGCTTGTAGAAGATATGCATAAAATTAAGGGTTATCATGAGCAACGAGTGCAAAAATTGGAGGAAGAGTTTCAGGAGAAGATAAGGGAACTACAGCAGATCCATGAGGAAGAGATGAAACATTTGCATGGATATTACAGCAAGTCTTGTGTTACCAAAGAGAAACTGAGCAAAACCTCCACAGAAGTATATCCTTTCGCTGAAAATACGTCTGCACCAGGACAAACTGGGATGGAACATGGGGAACAGATACTGGGAGTGAGTGTAGACTTTTACCAAGAAGAGCTGGACAAATCTGAGGTAAGATATTTTATCAGGCAGGCAGACGTTCCAACTGAGATAACTTTTGAATCATTTATCAGGAAGATTTTCACAAGTTTTAAGGTGCTTTTTACACATTCAAAACATAGAATAGAGTAGAATAGAATAGAATAGAATAGAAATTTTCTAGTTACAGCAGCAAAACATAAAGTGCAGGTATGAATACCAGAGAAGATGGGCATACTTATACTTTTATTATAATTATTATAATTGTATTTATTATTATAATTATAATTATCAATTCACAGAAAGAAATCACTACTTTCATGTTTTGTATCTGTGTCAAATGATCATTTGAAAAACCAAACTATAGGTGTGTCTCTCTGTTTCTCTATTTCCATAAATTAACTCAAAGTTCCATAATCTCCTATCATTAGAGGTTTACTGTAATGGAGGATATGCACCAGAAGCTGATATCTGATTTACAGCAACAGCATCAAAAAGAAGTGGCAAAACTTCTGACAGAGAAAGACCAACTGCTGAAGGACGAGACAGCTGCAACCATGTCAGGTACATTTCTGTACCAGAATTTATCCCCTTTAAATTAATTCTGTAAAAAGTCGTGCCATTAAATATGTATATTTAAAATAAGTACTCCTCTAATCATCTTTAAGAATCAACAGCCTGTAGTTTTGCTGAGATTATTTAATAGGAAAGTTGTATGAATGTTTGTGATATGTTTGCCTGTTCTTATTTATCTATATTAGAATTACAATTCATAGCTTTTGTACCTCATGAAAAATGTCATGATTGCAGGATTTACAATTTATATATATGTGTGTGTGTGTGTGTGTGTGTGTGTGTGTGTGTGTGTGTGTGTTTTGTAGCCATTGTAGCAATGAGAAGAGCCCATAAGGAGGAGCTGGCAAAAAGTAGACGGTCTCAGCACATGAGGGATAGTGCTGATATTACACAACTGCACATCGAATATGAGTGAGTAACAAGGACATAATGTTTTTATTTAGCAGTTTGATTATATAATATACACCTGTATGACAGAGTATGAAGAGAAGTCAAATGTCTCTTTAATGCCTTCTGTAACAAATATTACTGAATACTGCATTGTGGAACATTATCTGTCCATGTGCTGTGTTTTTGGTTTTTCCAGGAAGGACATCCAGTTATTGCACAAGGAGCTTGAGCTTTTGTCCATGCAGCACACTCAGAAATGCTTAGAAAATTCTCAACTGAGCCAAGAGCTGCAAGATGAAAGAAAATCTTTGATGCAGTACCAAAAAGAAAACCAGGATCTCAAAGATAAGCAGGTAAGTTGCAGACAAAACTTGCTATGAATCAATATAGATTTGTAAACAGTTGCCTCACCAACTCTTACATCAATAAGAATAATTGATGGACATATACAACACTAACCTAACCTTCCTCTTCTGTCATCTCAACAGAGGGAAGCAGATGAAATAATTTACCTTCAATCCTCTGTAAATGGGACACCGTCTCAGGTGGCTTCACAGTCAAACGACTTTTATGAAATGGAGGTACGTGTCAGAAATCAGCCTGTAGCTTATGATGTCACTGTGCTTAAAAATTCCTTATTACATTACATTGATGTAGGTGGTTCTACGGGCAAGGGAAGCAGAGATGCAGTTTCTCAGACAGGAAGCAGCTTCTCTCAAGGAGGAACTCAAGCTTGCGCGAATGGTACTTAAATCTCCTTTTTTGTAGTGACAGTCTCAGAAGCATCACGAGTTCTGAACCTTGTGTGCTTGTGTTTAAAGGACAAGATATATGTGCAAAACAAGCTCAAGACCCTTTGCGCAGGTGGCCCAGACGGACTGCATCATGATGCTGACGATCTCTATGAGGATGTAAAGTTTGCCACTTGGTCCCCTAGTAGAGACAACAGAGACAAGTCAAGCTGGAACCAAGGTGAGAGAGAAATCTGGATGGATGGATGGATGGATGGATGGATGGATGGATGGATGGATGGATGGATGGATGGATGGATGGATGGATGGATGGATGGATGGATGGATGGAGTTGTGAACTGTTTCATTTAGTGGTTGGTGAATTGTGTTGCCCTTCTTGAGCCAAAGCCTGATGAATTTTTACTACAAATATGCTTCAATCCTGTTATTTTCTTCATCTTTGTTCCTGTTGGGTTCTTAGTAGAGGATGACTCTACAAACAAAAATGATGCTGCTTTTTTGAAGAAATCGGACAGAAAATCACTATATCGTCACTTCAGAGGAATGAGATCTAAGGTAAAATGACCTTGCATTTAAGTGTATATTTCACAGAAATATTTTAGTAGTGATGATATGTTTAGGTTCTATATAATATATAATTTCTTTAAGTTTGACAAAAGATTTGAACTCTCATTTTACTCTTCCTTTTTATCCCCCTTATTTCTCTTTTGTCTGTGTTTGACTTCCAGAGTTTAAAAGAAGGCCTTTCTGTTCAGGAACGAATGAAGCTGTTTGAATCATTTTGATTCAGAGAAAATGAGATGATGGGAAAAAAAATCTCATCTTGTTGTTTGTCATTTGGTTTGTACAGTTAAACAGCAGAATATTTCACATTATCTTTTCAGTTATGTGTAAGTGCTTATTTCTATTGTTTGTTTGTTTTTTGTTGTTTTTTTGTTGTTTTTTTACTGTTAATTTGTCTTGTTGATTCTGTATGAGTGTGTGAAAAAGAGACAGAAGCATCAACATAACACTAGAGGGAGCAACACACACATTATCATTACCTTGTAAAATACCTTATAATATATAATTAATAGGCAGGGAAATGTGTGCTAATTGATATTTTACATCTTGTTTTACAGTTAAACAGTGATTATCATAGACATTTCTTTTCATTACTGTACAGAATGCCACGTAGTGTGTGGCATTATAAAAACATTTACATACTTGACCACTAGATGTAGCATAGCGCAACATTTTCTCACCCATAACCAATGACTTCTGAAACAGAGAGGATGACTCTGTGCCTGCAACTTACAGATCTGTACTTATTTAATAAGTAAAGGTAATAAAGCTGGAAAATCTGTAAGAATTTTAACAAGTAGTGCAATTTGTACTAATTAAATTTTGTATTCTGATATTATTCAGGTAACACAGATAATAAATAATTTCTATTTAAGGAGTTTGCTCAATTTACTTCTTTCCAGGGAGGTATGTGCATAAAATAGAATAAAGAATATTCATATAAACTGTCTATTCCATGACCAAAGATTATATTTTCAACTTGCTGTGTCACAAGCCTCAACCATTATATGCTGCAACAAATAAAGAAGAGGGTGATGTCCTCTTTTGAATGGGACAGTTATACGTCACTAGGGGAGCATCGAGTTTGCACAACGTCTGGAAGTGGTAACACATTTCAGCAGAGTGTCAAACGTCACACTCTGACTGCCATGAAGAAGAGTCAAGATCTTGTCTGACAGCATGCAGACAGTCCCTCCAAACTTTTTTTTATTTTTTGCCAGCACCTCTGAATGATCAAATCTTATTAACTTCCAGTAATTCATCTTTTCTGGACATGCTGTTGGTATTTGTTGTGAGTATGTAATAGATTTGAAATAAATGGGAGATGTGTTACCTCAAATAACCCTGCGACCTTAATATGAGTAGCCTAGAAGTGCCTACAATGTTACAAGGAGAATTTTTATTAGTGAATTTACCTTAACTTACTTAACTTTGTTCTTAGGAAACAACAATAAATCATTACATCTCCAGAGATCTGCTTTCTTTGTAAATTATAAATCATCATGCCTTTGTACAGTACCGAATCTCGATGTTGCTCTGTTCCTTGGCGTCACATTTCGAAAGAAGAACATCGCACCTCATTAAAACCTAACACTCATCTTTCCTTCCTTGTGTGAGAAACTCCAGTCATGTGAGCCCTCCTCACTTCAAAAAAGCAAAGCTGATTCTGAACATAGATAATTTTGCACCTGTAAGCATATCAGGCTGGCTGTGACATTTGAAAGCACTGCACCTGCTCATTAAAAATTAGAACTTTTTTTTTTTTTTTATATCTTGTATACTGAAAAGAGTGTACAAATATATTTAATACATGTTTGAGGCACATTGCTCATTGTCCAAACTCAAAGGGCACTCAGGGACACACGCCTACATCAAATCCCCACAGTCCTGGAAATAGATCAAATGTATTATCTTTAGAATTATACTAGAAAAACAGAGATTACAAACACTCACTCCATTAGAAAATATCCATCATAATGAATATTTTTTGATTATGCTGAACTCTCGTGGGGACAGTGAAGAGGTAATTGAGGAAAATTAGTTTAGAAGCAAATCCTTATCATGATCTAGAACATCAAGACCAAATTTGTGTAAAAACGTCAAGCTGAAAATATGGGTTTGATTTTGAGCTACAAATGTGAACAGGCAGAGAAAGAGACCCGGTTGGAATATCATTGCAGAGGTAGAGAATAAACAACATCCTTAGCTTCTCTAAATGGATCTGTTCCAAAATTAACATTAACTCTTTAAAACTTCACTTTGTTATATTTAATGACAACGAGTGCATGTTACAACCAACTGCACAAAATACAGAAGGGTAATAATAGTCTACACACAAACATAATGGGTGATAAGGATACGTCCTAACACTGGATATATCCATCCAACCTGCTTTATCCTCACTAGGGCCATGGGGGTCTCATGGGGCCTATCTCAGCCCCATATCTCAGGTTAAAGGTGGGGTTCACCCTGGACAAGTCATCAGTTCATCCCAAGGCCAACATATAGAGACAAAAAATCACTCTCACATTCACACCTATGGGCAAATTTAGAGTAACCGATTAACCTATCAGTGCATGTCTTTGGATGGTGGGAGGAAACTGGAGAACCTGAAGAGAACCCACCCAGACAACATGTAAACTCCACATAGAAAGATCCCACTGACTGGTGTTGGAGTCAAACCCAGGACCTTCTTACTGTGATGCATGAGTGCTAACCACTGCACCAACATGTCACCCACACCAGGTACAGTGAGTTACAAAAGCAGAGGTGGAAGTAACTAAGTAGAAGTATTTCCTTTACTGTATTTAAGTACAGTTTTTAGGTATCTGTACTTTCTTTGAATCCAAATTTTTCTGTCAAGTTTTTACTTTTGCTCCCTACATTTTTGTATAAATATCTGTACTTTATATTCTTTATATTCTCAGAATAAACTCATTACTTTTTCAAACTAGACAAATGTGATAGTATGAAAAATAAGATGTAAATCAGAAATTGTGACTCAATGTATAATAATTTTGACTTTTATCTCATTAGGATCCATTTCTTATCTCATAATTAGGACTTTTTTCTCATAATTTTGACTTTTTATCTTACGATTGAGATTTTTTTAATCTTGTAATTGTAATTTAATCACTCACTTTGAAAGGCTTTATTTTTTGGATATTTTTGAAAATTTTCTGTTTTTTTTCTGCTTAAGTGTTATTTTATCCATAGCAAAAAATGCAGTTTTACCTATTGCTTTATTATAGTGGAGAAGTTGTGCTTTTTTACTTTAGTAAAGGATTTAAATCAGTACTTCTACTTTTACCAGAGTATTTTTTTCACACCAGTAGCTGTACAGAATGTGAGTACTTTCACCACTTCTGTACAAAACTACAAAAATCATGGCACAACAGGTTGGATGTTGACCTGCTCACTCATTAGATCTAAATGGTTCATTCCACTGACATACATTTAAATAGTTAATTTCCTTCACTTTTCTACTAATATGCATTTCATTTTTCAAGTTTTTAATACTTCAGGTTATGGGACAATAAATAAATAAATAAAGACAGTGAAGACCATTAGCAAAAAAAAAAAAAAAAATAGAACAAAGATACATGACCAGATCTACAAAGGGATGAGTCTGTCTAATTTTTTAATATATAAATAGTGGAATTTACACACATTCAATGTAAAATCAGCCCCTTCCTTTACAAATAAGCGCTACTGCTAAAACAGTCTAATTCACAAAAGACCATCTTAAATCTCAGTTTGGCTGGTGCAAATATGGCATGATGAAAGCTGTATTTGTAAGTCACCTGTTACTTGCAGTCTCTCTCTCTTTATATATCGCAAGACTTTAGGGATTTTCTAATGATCTCACACACAAAATCTGAAAGTCAGATATTAGAGGAACCAGGACAACATAAATATTATACCTGACTTCCACGTATTTCCAGAAAAAACAGGATGCTTTATTACATATACATATACCACCATCCCCTGATCCTGGAGTATAAGTTACAGAATAAAAATGAATTACGATTCAGTGGCAGAATCAGAAAAAAATCAGGGTTGGGGGGGGGGGGGGGTACATATAAGCCTATCATATTCCTGCATTTTAATCTCAACCCCAAAGCTTAGATGTATATGTCACATCACAAAAAGTACAAAGCCAATCCGATAGCAAATAAGTCAGCCCTTAGCCATTTAGGTTTCGGTCAGTAGGGCACAGCACCCAATCTGCCTTTACCTTTGTATGTGAGCTGATTTAGTATTAACAGGATTACAGCTACTGTGTGGTATCCATAAAGAAATGATACATAATTCCTAAAAACATATAATCTCTTTTACAGTGCAGAGATGCCATGACACAAATAACAGAAGTGACATCAAATAGATCATTTTAATGTTAATAAACAGTGATAATATTTTTGTGGACGAGGCCTAACTGATGGTAGAAAGTGGCAGTTGTGTCTATGAATGCTAGTGTCAGAAAATCAGTAGAGAAGCAGAGTAATGAAACATACAGAAGCCTTGTTTTAAAGGTCTGTCAATGAGAGACAAGGTGTTTTACAAAGATGAGTTAACCATTAGCAGTGGGGTGAGGTTTCCTGAACCATACTAGCTGTTGGATCAGTGGGTCACAGAGCCAATGAAATCACCCAAGTAACAGTGGCTGGACATCTTTTTATACCTTGTTGAAAAACCCAGAGAAAAGAAAAGCAACAAGGCACTAAACTTCTGTGATGCTTATAATGTTGTACTTTGCATTCATGTCCAGGATATTAAATACAGAGGTTTTCATGTGTAAAGGACTAGTGTACTGTCTAATTGGCCAACTACAGGGTGGGTGAAAAGTAACTAGTCACTATAAACTGTTTATAGAATTTGTACTATCACTGAAATCATGACAAAAACAACACACAACACTAATCTTATTTTCTCATTGTCATTTCTTATTTCACAGGAGCTTCTCTATGATATCCTAAACAACATCCGTCAGAAGGTTGGTTGATACCACTGTTGCTTACATTGAAACAATAAATTTTCCAATGTAATAAAGAACATGTATCACTTATTTCAATACATTTGTAATAGGAATATGGATTTAGGAACCAATTTTTAATGGCTAATTACTTTTCACCTACCCTGTATTCTAACAGCAATCTGCATTTGCATGGCTGAGTAAGTATTGTTTAATGTACATTTAAATAATATAAATCATTGCTGATTCATTCTTCCATTCTTGATGTTTAATAGCTTGCAACCATAAACATCTACAGTTTGCCTCAAAGGGTGTCTTCAGTGAAGTTATTTAGTGAAACTGAACGTCGTTTTTTTTAGCATTTCTATTCTGACAACCTACAACATAATACATTTTTCTTCCTATGTACTCTTTATTCTCTCTGATCTCTCAGTTTACCTCAGTTGATATACAGTGTCTTCCGGCACCAGATTGAGTGTGTGACGTAGATTGTGACGTTTACTCCAAAGTGGTCTATAGAACAGTGCTGATGCGTCATTATCAGTAGCTTTTATTATAGATGTGAAGTAGGTTACTACAAAAATATGAAAGTTGGTTTGATTGTGAACAGCTCTGTGGCTCATTTTTTTCCCTTTTTTTTTTTTTTTTTTACAGTTTCTGTAGTTTTCATTAATGAATAATCTGTATTGAAATATAGAGAAACACCTGAAATACTAAACACATCCAAACAAAACGAGGGCAAATTGCAAATGCGTACACTATAGAAATTCTAAACTTTGTGGTCAGGTTTGTCCCAGCAAAATCTTTTGTGAATAGACTTTCAAAACAGAGCACATAGAGCATTCTATGTGGATTCAGTCCATAGCCTTGTATTAGTATAATTCTGCTTTACGCTATGAATGTGCAACGAAGCATCAGAGTGTGTGCACCTGCAAGGGTTCTTCAGAGCCGAGCTGCCCCACAAATGCTCCTAGTCCCTATGACTGATCAGCAGCATATGTAGAAACACCAGTACACAGATGCACCTGCTCAGGCTGTAAAAATAAGTGGCCCATTTAGCCATGCAAAGATCAATTACTGCAACCAGCGGGAGCTGCTCTGATCAGTGAGTACAGCCTGTTTCCCTAATGATACACTTCAGCCGCGTTTACACTGGAGCTGAGCAGACCTCAAATCTGACACAGGTTTGTGTTTGTGAGTTCAGATCAGTTGTAAAAGCAAAGAGTTGCATCTTGTTTTACAACTTGATTTTGACCACGTAGAAATAAACTGGAGGTCATGTGCGACCTACATGCAACTTGTTTTCTCAAAATGAAAAAAATCTGCATTTCCATGACAGTAAATCCCACTTCTTCACCTGAGAGAAGCATAAATTTGGCAACATTATTTTCTCATCACTAGCCTTGGTACGGAGGAAAATATTCAAATGAGTCACTATATGCACTAGGGTTTCAATGTACTGTGACTAATGTGGCCAAAGAGAAATGAAAGTTTAGCTGATGCAACAAACAGATATGAAAACATTGATGATAATGGCACAACACAACGCACCACAGATAATGTAAAACAGTAAAGAGATGATAGATTTAGTTCCGGCTCTGACTTTCCTGGCATCTGCTTTATCTAATTTACTGTTGGCTGCAATGAATGACTTTTCCATTCTTGTAATATTCTGAGGTAAAATGATTTGAAGGTGTAATTGACTTTTAAAAGCCTTCTTGTGTGGATATTCATAGTGTCCTTAATTTCATTTCACAAGGTGAGAGTACTTAATTACTGTGAGGCAGGATGTTGATTGGGCTCATCTGGAGCATACTGTATTTCCTAACTGGGGCAGAGAGGTTGGTGAGCAGCTCCCTAAAAAGTCCTGTGTGTTGTGTATGTGCAGCATTTCTTTCTGTTGGTAGATGCACAATGCCTCTCTTCCCCACTCACAGGATTGTCTTTGTCAGCGTTGGCTGCCAACACAAACTCTTCGAAAATTTCTAGCTTTTATGTTTCTTCTTGTCTTCCTTGTAAACGCTGTGAAATTGTTTATTTTTTCTGACCCTATTTCAAGGATTTAATGATGTTTAGAAAGGTGCATGTATTGAACATAACTTAAAGTATTTTCTTATTAGCATAGTAGCGTAATATAAGATGCTTCATTAGTTCACTGTTACAAACTTGTATTGCATGGGTCATATATGATTGTAGAACCACAACAATTGTTATTTAGGTTTAATATGTAGGACTAATTGTGTTTGGGTGCCTGTAGTATGTGTTGTACTCTGTGTTGTTCTTGTAGCTGGTCATTTGTTGATGTTAGCCAAATGTATTTCAACACTAACGGTCACTGGTGTTGTATAATACAAATGTAAATGAACATTAAACTATTATTGTGGAACCAAGGAACAATAATGGATTATAGCACTTTTCTAAGCACCCAAAGCGCTTACATTATTGATCCATTATTCATTCACTCTCACATTCTCCCTCTGGTGGTAGAAAACTACATTTGTAGCCACAGCTGCCCTGGGGTAGACTGACAGAATTGTGGCCCCTCTGATCACCACTGAACCTTCATACACAAGTGTGAGTGGCACAGGAGGCAAGGAGGGTGAAGTACGTTGTCCAAAGACACAACAGACTGACTAGGACTTGGCGGGATTTGATCCAACAACCCTTCAGTTATTGGACAACCCTACCAACTGAGCCACACATAAAATTTTTCATGTCCTCAACATAGAAATCATGCTATACTGTGGCTCGTATCATTAGCCTAGAAAGAGTTTTAGCAAATGTTAAAAAAGTCAAACTAAAAGCTTCCAAATAGAAAATATCTTAAGACTTTGAGGGGGCAGTTATGTGTGATAATACTGACGGCATTCAAAGACGACTCAAGTGAAGAGTAAAAAATAAAATAAACAACCTTACTCTCCATTTTAATCGCAATTTATCCACTTTTATGTAACTAACAAAAATAATGTGTTTCGAATAAATACAAATAATTAACAATTGATATATAATTGTATCTAAATTATCTGTATGTCCTGTGCACCAAGTGAGTTGACAATAATAATGAGAAAAAAAATATTTGAATCAATAACTTTTGAATAGTTGATATAAGTATGTAAGTGTTAGCAGATCATTCTGAAAGGTCAGGAACAAGCAAATGCTGTAATAATATCAGAAAAAGGAATAACCAGCATGAATGAAAATAGTTGTTAATTTGTGTAATAAGAAGGAAAGAAAAATCTAATTGAGAAATAAACATAATGATAAGAGCAAAAGACTGAGTTAATAAGGTGCTAATATTGGGCTAAAATTGACATACTACCAACAGGTCCCAAATATAATCACAGAAAAAGTCAAAAGTACAAGGTCCTCTGTTCACCTTGGCGAATGATTTGATTCCCCATTGAGATATATAAATACTGTACGGGTAGAACAATGAACAGGAACTGCAGAAACGCACACCAAGCGAGCAGGAACAGTGGGAGTGCTGCTGAGAACGAACCAAACAGACGGCTACACAGTTGTATAAGTGGAGTACCTGCCATGCTGCTGATCCTGCATGTCCTGCCAAAACCAGTTACACCGAGCTTTGTGTAAACATCCTGTACTCTAACAAAACAGTTGAAATGAATTAGAAGACCGTGTTGAACGTCTGAAAGGTGATCATGTGTGATCAAAAGCTGCAGCCCCTTGTCCCGAGTGTGGTCAAGCCTGGCCCAGTTTGTCCTGCCGCAGTGAGCCGGCCTTTAAATAACTCACTGGGTACGAGGTATCGACTGGGCTCTCTCTGTCCTGATAGCACACTTCACATCCTCCTCTGGTCTGCCATCTCCAAACTGAACCCATGACCCATTTACTACCCTGATACCATAGTAATAATTTATGGTGCATAGTATGTAAAGCTACAAACTCACATTCAGCTAAATATAAACAAATCACCTTGAATTTGGATTTTGAGATGTAATGCATAACAAACAAAAAAAAAAGTTAATTATATAGTTAAATTAACATGTGCTACCTGGAATGTTTTCAGTTCCTGGAGACATTTTGAAAACAATAAAAGTTATATAAAGTAATTATTCTATGTGTTGTCATACTTTAAATCTGACCAAAATAACACCCAATTAGAATTTAAAAAGGCTTGAAAACAATGCAGATATATGCATTATGTTGCTGAAATAGTAGTCAGAAAAGGAGGTCAGATCAACACATTTCATCCTCATTCTATAACTTGCACTTGCTTTTCTTAATCAGCTTTTTTTTTACCAGCTGTTTATGGTTGAATGTGTGTGTTGTATGTATTTTAACTGTATTTCTGTAAATATTTGTTGCATTGCCGCTGCCTATCTTGGCCAGGACTCCCTTGTAAAAGAAATTCTTAATCACTATGGGATATTTCCTGGTTAAATAAAGGTTAAATAAAACATAAAAACACAAGAAACAAAGAAATATAAACAAGTAGTTTATATTTTATCCAAGTCTAATAAATGTTTAAAGAAAATCGATTCTGATTTGGGTCTGTGGTATTGGTTCCCAAACCTGAGACTGACGTAGTCTCAGTCATTCAGCAACAGTTTGGTTAGGTTGAATTACTGCTGGAGACTTACAGTGGTGGAATGACAAACATTCAGCCTCATGGATTCATCCCTGGTGTACAGACCAGACTGAAGCACCAGCTGACCAGCTGAGGCTGATGGCCATGTTCCTCTCTTTTTACGTCAGCCGTGGCATCATTCCTGAGAGTAATGTGGATCACATTTTGTGGTCTTTTAAATAGAGGGGCCAGACACTACTCAAGGCTGGTCAGACAAGATTGTCAGCCCAGAGGATCACTTTGAAGTTTCAGATCAGATGTCAAATTATATTTTACATTGAACACAAAACCACTATAGTCGATGAGACCTAAGTTTATAGTTTTTCATCCAGGCAATAAAGCTCTATCCCCAATGTCAATGCTGTGGTCTAGCATTGTTTTTACTTTCTGAATACACATGTAGCATTTTTTTTTTACTTATTTGTTTTAACTTTGGATCACCTAAACTGGGAATAGAGGTTTGTAAAAACCTATATAAATATTTGATATTTTAGCATAATACTTTGGGACTCAAAGATAGGTTAATGTCTTTTTTTTGTGATCAATATTTTATTGATTTTCAACAGGGGACAGGGGTGGGCTGGGGGTAGTTTAATGTCTTGACAGTTTACATGCCACTAAAAATTACAAGTTACCAGCAGTTTAAAAAAAAATATTAATGAATAAATGAATAAATTATACCTCAGCAGCAATAATAAAGTCAGATCTGTGTGTTTATGTGCAGTCATTCCTCCATCAACTATGGGAATATTTCTCTCTTCCATTACCATGCAACTGATCAATTGGACTTTTATTACTGGTGATCCATAATGACACTGGAATCCATCCTCTGCTTTACTTCCTAAAGTTCCTTCTATTTTAAGTGCTTAAGCATTAAGAAAATGTGTATTTTGTTACACTGAGCTATACAGATGAATGGAGCCGACATGATGAGAAACATGAGTGTGTGCACAGAATTTAGCAGGAAACTGTCAACATCAGCTTCTCATGGTGCTACATGTTAAGCAAGATATGGTTTCATTTCTAGATGGGTCAAAATATTGGTAAAACCATCAGTTAAATTAATGTCACATAGCATAAACATCCCTTCTTAATAATCCAGGTGGTCCTCGTGGCTACAAACATTGCTGATCAATGTTGGTGCAACACTTTGTAGGGGAAGAGCATGTAGTTTCCAAATGCCAAGTATCTACAGTGACACTGTGAAAGGGAGGGGGAGGACGAGAGCTGAGCAGTGAGCAATAGTTCACTGGATGTGGGATACCGAGTGGGATCTGCAGCAGAGCAAGATCAGATAGCAGATATACTCAGAAAGTGTCAGACAGGGAAAGACTGACGCCTGATGCACATGACACTTCATTAAGTTGCGGGGAATGTTTGTTTTTTACTGGACTGGATGCTACAGGCTTTATGAATCTCCCTCACAATTGTATTTCATTTTGGGATAATAGAGCAATCGACTTGTTGTATGATTTATTTTCACTAGTTTTTTTTTTTTTTTTTTCATTCATTCTCCACTTTTGCATCTGTTTCTGATCACCTGGATATCAACTGAGCTGAAATTTTGGAGGATTTTGAGAAATTGTAATGTCCCCATCACTGAGTGAAGAAAAAGATGCGTTAAAACAAGGAGGGAGAGAAATGAAGGTGCTCTCTCTTTTACTTTTCTGCCTCAGATGTATAGAGTGGTTCTATCCGTAAACAGAAAAGAAGACCTGAAGAAACCTGCAGAGAAACATGCAGCAGTGTGGCTAGAAGTCCAGGAGATCTGGAATAAAAGGAAAGTTGGAGATCAATACAAACAGAAACACCTGGACACAAGGTAAGATGCTTGTGTTTTTAGAGAATAGGTCAGTAAATATAAGTCTCAGTATAAATATATAGATCAGCCAACAACATTTTCTTGACTGAATGACAAGTGGTTGGTTTGTGATTGTTCAGGATATATTTTATTCTCAAAAAAAAAAAAAAAGAAAAGGTGGACTTTGCTCTGGCAGGCAGAGCGACTCCTGAGAGACTGAAGGAGCAGTCACACAGAATATTAGATATTAATATCTTTGGATATTCAAGATCCTGCTTCCTAGCAACTAGAGCCTTAAGGAACTGCAACTACTGCCTAATACACATGCCCATATTCATGCTCTCAGTCTGAGGGGGGGGGGGGGGGGGGGGGGGGGATAAAATCAGTTTTATCAATGATTATTCAGTAGTTATACTTTGAACTCATACGTTTCACAGTGAAGTTTGGGCGCATCAACAAAACTCACCTTCTCTGTGTTAAAAGATCCAATAATGCTGCCTTTCTGACCATGTTCTGAAGCTTTTCTAAACCCAGAATTCCAAACACTTTATCACTACATACTCCTCCAAATCAAATCAACCTGGATTTTCTTTGTATATCAGCTTTAATACACATGAGATGAAGCAGGTGTGGTTGTGTACATTGTTGTGTATCACAGCAAAACACACTCTGCTTCCCAATTCCCCGAGCTGATTCCACTACATAGATTTTATAAGTCTTATTAGAAACCTTAACAACATAATGAAAAGTAATCATTGTAATAATAAGGCACCATTACAACATGTCCCCTCCAGTCTGCTTTTCCGCCAGTTGTTGAACAAAATGTCACCTTGCGTTGACCTGTAACTGATGTGTTTTCCTCTGGGTCCTTGGAGTCTGCAGCATGAAAGCATGGTACACAGTGTTATTTTATGACTGCAAATGAGTCAACTTCCTACCAAAAAACAAAACAGATGCTGGAAGAATGCAGTATTATTTCCAAATTAAAAATTACACAAAAATCAGTGCAGGGGAGCTTATTAAAAGATTGTAAGTTAATGAATTAAAAATGTCACTTTTTCCCCCCCAGTGGTTATCTAACCTTAAATGTTAGGGTATCAGCATTTTTAATTTGTCATATTAGTTTACAAACGTTTAGTTTAATATCAGCATATAGTAAATCATTTAACAGAAATTTTGAAATTAGAAAGCAAAATGATATAATTAGAAATATAAATGGAATCTTTGAGCTTCTTTTGTGTTCAATTTAATTAATTTGTGAACAGTGGATGCCACAAGTATATGGATGACAAAACAAAACAAAAAAGATCAAATATTGGACAGCTTTTTGTTGTGATCTTAAATACAGCACTGGTTGGATGTGCTAAAGGCTGAAATTGAGACAGATCCGGATAATGTTTCCCTTTGTAAAAATATCGTTTCCATTTATATATATTCTGAGGTGATCTGATCGATCTCTACCATCAGACCTTTTTCAGTTCTCTTCTATGATGCCCAATTTTCTGCCCTGTTTTTTCAGGGCATATTATTTTCCAGTACAGGCTCACAGGGGAATCACACAGCCTCATCACAGTACTCCAGTGGCTCTAATAGTGTGCCAGCTGGAGGAAACAGAAGATACGTCACATAAAGTGGCAGGGCATTGGATTAGCTGGCTATTTCTGTACCCTGTTGATCAGAGAAACATGTATTGTATATACGGAACTGTTTTCAACAGCCAATGGAAAACAGATGTTTAGTGTGAATATTTTGGACAATATCTTGTATACAGCGTGACAACCAGTTGACAATGTGAGTATTAATTAGTCGGGAATCATAGTTTGACTACATGTATGACAGTATAATTACTGATCAATGTAATTTTTACGATATGGAAAATAAAAGTTAGTTGTTTTTGAATCAGCATAGATAAATGTTTCATTGAAAATTTTTCAGGAGTTTATTCATGTAGTTAAAAGACAGTTATAAGGCCATTAAGAATTAAATAAGTATTTAGTATCTATGACATATGAATCATGTTTTTATTAAATATCTGTGACACTGGTAAGTTAGAGTGAAGCTATTTCAAATGAAAATAGGGCTGAAACAAACAGGGTACAGAGAATGTGTCATGTTCATAAAGTTTCATAAAAGTCTTTTGTCAGCTTCAAAGTTCACATCATGTTCATTTACTTTGACCAGAGGATTATACTATGACTTTAACTTCATTCAAAACCACAAACAGCTACACTGTGGGTTTTCCATGGACATGTGTTAAAAATAAAGGATTATATAATTACATAAACCTTAGTGAATTTGGATAGTTTAAAGTGTATTAATGTTTAATGTATTAATATTTCACCTATCCTCTATTCACAGGAACCTACATTTGTGCCCCATCATTCACTTCTACTGTGTTGGACGCAGCTGTGCACTTCCTGTGAGCCTGTGCCGTTTTGTATGAGCCGGGCTGATCGTGTGCAGCCACGTAGCTGTGCCCCACTGAGGCATGAGCGTGGGAAGGGCCCACCACCATAGCTTCGTGTCCTGTGAAGAAGAAGGCTTCAGACTCAGTACCATGCCTGCTGTAGGCAGTTTCGGAAATGGCAAAATCCACACGAGACGCAAATACCACAGCCGGTTTGTCAACAAGAGTGGGCAGTGTAACATCCACTTCTCAAACATGGATGAGAAGTCGCAGCGGTATATATCTGACATTTTTACAACCTGTGTGGACATCCGCTGGCGGTATATGTTCCTTCTTTTCAGCTTGGTGTTTGTGGTGTCCTGGCTAACATTTGGCTTGGCTTTCTGGGTCATCGGCCTCTTGCACGGTGACATGGACCACCCCACAGGGGACGACAGTTTTATTCCTTGTGTCACACAGGTCAACAGCTTTGTGGCTGCTTTCCTGTTCTCTATTGAGACCCAGACAACCATAGGATATGGCGCACGTTGTGTAACAGAGGAATGCCCGGCTGCTGTTTTTATGGTGGTCTTTCAGTCCATCATGGGGTGCATCATTGACGCCTTCATGATTGGTGCGATTATGGCCAAAATGGCAAGGCCCAAAAAACGTGCAGAAACTCTACTGTTCAGCCACAATGCAGTGATTGCCATGCGAGATGGGAAGCTGTGCCTCATGTTTAGAGTTGCTAATCTTAGAAAGAGCCACATTGTTGAGGCTCATGTTAGGGCCCAGCTCGTGAAGCCTCGCTTCACAGAAGAAGGCGAGTACATCCCCCTGGATCAGATTGACATGAATGTGGGTTATGACAAAGGCACAGACCGTCTGTTCCTGGTTGCACCTCTCACTGTCATACATGAAATCGATGAAGAAAGTCCACTGTTTGGCATCAGCAAGCATGACCTGGAAACATCAGATTTTGAGATTGTGATCATACTAGAAGGTTTGGTGGAGGCCACAGCCATGACAACGCAGGCTCGGAGCTCGTACCTGGCCTCAGAGATCCTGTGGGGTCATCGCTTTGAGCCCGTCATCTTTGAGGAGAAGAACCAGTACAGGATAGATTATGCCTACTTTCACAAAACATTTGAAGTACCATCCACCCCGAGATGCAGTGCCAAAGACATGGAGGAGAGGAAGTTCCCAACATCTGGAGCCAACTCCTTTTGTTATGAGAATGAGCTGGCCTTCATCAGCAGGGATGAGGAGGAGGAGGGAGTCGTGGAAAAAAAGGAAGGCAGGAAGTGTTCAACAGAGCTGGTAAATGAACAGCCCATTCCTGGATGTGAACAGTCATCATCCCGAAGAGAATCTGAGATCTGAGTTTTGTTTTTGTTTTGTTTGGCTTTAGGACGCAAAGAAGTGAATGTGTCATGTGACACGAGGAGCCCAATGACTGCCACTACTGTGACATGAGGATGCTTCTGACGACGCTGGAGCTGATCTCCACTCTGCAAGCAATGTTGAAACTCATCACATTTCCATTTGGACAACTTTTTGCTCACCTGTGGTGGTTGTTGAGCTCTATTAAATGCCAAAAACCTGTCATGTTTCAATTTGCAGAAGATATTAGTAATAAAGTGCATGACAATAGTATAGTTTTGTATGAGAAATGTTTGATAATTCAGATTGGATTGTCTGTAGGCACCACTCACAGTCCTTAAATACACTGTTAGAGCTGAGATGATGTGGAGTAAATTAGATACTACACCTGGTAAAAAATGTCTCCAGACTCATAAGAAGAGAACTGTAGACCAGCAGTGGATTTTCATGTTTAATAATATAACTTCATGTGAACAATTAGAATATTCTCCATTATTCACAGACATGTGGATGAGTTACTAGATAGTACGAGTATGTGCACTTTCTTGCACCCAGTTATGGGAGACACATCATTAGAAGAAGAAAAAAACATCAGATGGTAAATGGATAATATATTATTTATGCTTTCTTAAAGGGAAAACTATTCATCTCTGGGAAACATTTGACTTTTGCAGATAATGTGTAAATCATTCCATCTACAGTTTGCCAGAAACAGGAAAGCATTAAACTAGTAGCTAAAGAGATTGTACTATAGAGCAAAAAGGTCTAAAATAAAATGTCTATTTTACAAATGAGTGATTTTATCTTTAAAAACAGTTTAGGTACTGTCACTGCCCATTCTTTATGAAATCTGAGAGAAGTGACAGTGAGAACATCCACCCTGGCTCAAACAAAAGCAAGTCATAAAAGTCATAAATAGGACAAATGATAAAGATATTAGGTCAAATTACATACCTGTTTCACTTGTTACAGGTGAGATGAATTAGTTTTCCCTCTACTTTTCTCAAACTCAAAGCTCCATGTGGGTTAACTTATACACCTGACTGCCTTTTCAGCAAAACACAACACATTTGTATTTATATCTTGCTGACTTGTGCTGAATATATAAGGCTGCTCTAGAAAACAAATGGTGGTTCCACTGCCATTTGTACCAACAGTAGAGCCTGGGACCTCCTGCATGTTTAGTGAAAGGGGAAAAACTATGACATACCATCTGTAAATGTGTCAGACCTGTACATAAAATGGTTTATTTATTTATTTATTCCGGTCTTATGACTTTTCTGGCTGAATAGAAGCTAAGTATAAATACATAATTTTAACAGATGGTGTTATTATAAGCTGCTTGAGCTTGACGAACTGAACAATTTTGACCTCTTCTCGCTGTCTTCCTGTAATTGCATTTGAAGCAATTTTGACTCTTGAGTTGGTTTCATATCACATGATGTTGTGTGAGAAAACAATTTATAAACTGCCAGTTATAAAAAAAAAACAAAAAACAAAAAAAAAAAAAAACAATCTGTTGATTACCACAATAAAATACATCAGAAAACGTCAATCTTTTTCTTTTTATTTCAGGCAGACTCCAACCCCTGGGATCATTCAGTCACATGTTTTATTTGATGCAGGATTGAAATAAACCATTTTTAGCAAGGAGAGACCATAGCAGCGTTTGATAAACATAGAGGAATGGACTGCAATTTATGACTGTGATTCAGTGGGATGGTGTCTGGTTGGGGTCAGAGGTTTCTTCTTTCACGCTTATGCAACCAATCAGGCATGTCTTTGCATATGTGCAGACAAGCCTTGGCAACTCTGCTTGATTTCACTGCCCTGTAACCTTGAACACTAAAAAAGACAACACAAGCATGTACACACTCAAAACCAAAGACTGACTTGACTCAGAATGATTAAAAATGCTAATAAATAAATAAATAAATCTGTGTGGGCTTGTGCAATGTGATGCTATATTTGATTTTGGTCATTTAACAGCACTGGAAAAACACTATCCATGAATAAGGCAGCTAATTCAAACAAGTTCGACATTATAAATAAAATATTGACAGTTTGAAAGCTTAAGAATGAAATATTTTCTTAACAAAATAGACAAAGGGTAATTTAACTGTTAAATGGACAATTTATTCCAACCAATTATGTAATACTGAGTTAATAAGTGAAAGACAATGATTTATTAGACCTAAAGTCATTTGTAATAATAAGACAACTCAAAAAATATCTTCAATAATTATTACATTTGGGCGTTATTAAAATTTTGTTTGGGTAAAAACGGTTTACCCGCTGCATCATAAGGTATTTTACTATTTATGCAAATTGTGTAAGTAATAAGATATGAGTGAAATATTGTGATATAATGATAACATTATGTAATAACTTTAAATATCTTGAACAATTATTAAAATGGGCTAAATGTGTCAAACTAAAAATTACCTAAAGTTTTCTAGCTGCATTAGGTATATTTGGTTAACCTGAAAATTTATTTAAAATAATATTTAACAAGTTAAACATGCCAGTTTATTGCTCTTATTTTTGAAGAAACTCATTCCCATCTTTCCTCTTTTCAAGTTTTCAGCGTAACATGATTTTTTTTTATTGCCATCACAATGACACGAAAATATGTTAAAGTTCACACAAATATTTAACAAGTGACAAGAGCTTTATATTTAGAAAAAACAGTTGACACAAAGAAAAGGGGATGTTGAAAGCATTTTACTTTCGGTTGCAAAGTTGTAATTGGCAGTTTTTGCTGAAATGTCTTGTAAATCATAATTATTGAAGTGTAAAATAATTGTGTGTTTGTTGTATGCAGCTTTTTCTGAGCATAAAGTAATGCACTTTCAATCTCATTCAATTACCATTTAATATGACCGGTCACTTAAAAAGCCAAAGAGTGGGTGGATAGAATATTAAACTGTAATTCTGGCAAAAACAACCAGTCTCGTCATGGTGACATCTAAGAAAATGACCTGTGCAGAATTCTGGCATATTCAACTTTATGGAAGTTTTCTTTCCACTGATGTTTCTTCCTGCATTTTCTGAGATTGTGATTGAAGGACTATTGAGTGTAAATTGGGATGCTTCCCACACACGGTACAGTGTTGGAGGATGAGAAGCCGCGGAGGGTCAGTGTTCCAACATACAGAGTGGGCTGCTGAAGGGAAAATCCAGGCTTAATTGCAGCAGCTCTGCTCTTCAACAGTTTCCTCAGCTGGTATAAGGAGATGGATGGTAGAAAAAAGTAACATGATTCAATAAAAAAAAATCAGAACTGGATCACTGTCTTTCATATAACAATCAATAGTGATGCCTTCTTTCTACAGCCTTTACAAGGATTTGGGAAAACTTTAACCCATAAAGACCCAGTGCTACTTTTATGCAAGTTCCTGAATGAACTTTTCTCCATACCTAAACTTTCTCAAGTGGTTTATCACTGTTTGTTAGAATACTATCTGTTGTATTTCGTATTTCATCAATATTTTTGAAAACATGTAATTTACTGATATTTGCTAAATATCAGAACAAAGTTCAGGATTATTATGTCAAAAACAGAGAAAACTGAAGGAAAAGTGACATTTTCTGTTAAATTTCTCATTAACTGTGTCTCCATTCACTCTCATTAATCAAACTCCATGGGTTTTATTGGTGAATTAGTATTGTAGAAGATGATACTGTTGCCACATTAATTATAGAGTCTATGTACGTCCAAATGGGTCATATCTGATGAACATGAAAAGATGAATAATTGCATTTTACACTAATTATTGACAGGGATTGATAGGATTATTGGAATATTAAGGATTAAACAGTTCTGTCAGTACATGGTTTTGGTCAGTGGTGGATGTTTGGGTCTTCATCGGTTAAAGTAATCCATGATATTTATTTTGTTGTGTATCAGAGTCATTAACCCTTTATACTGCACCCATTCAAAATATCATCCTTAGTGTTACTGGAGGACATTATAAAACTATTACTTTTGTGAAATTCAACATTTTTGAAATTATTATTATGTAGAAAATAAAGGACAATGAAGTTACCATATTTGGTTCTGTACCCACAAGTGTCATAAATAAATAAATAAAGATAATATTAAAAAAATACAAGAAAATAAATGTAAGGTGGAAGGAACATGAATTTTATAACATTAGAACATCACTTTTAGAGCATTAGAACAACACAAGTGCAGATCCAAACACCTGCAAAACATATATATTATTCATTTTTAACAAACCACTTTGGTTCGAGACCTTCAATACAATGTGGAGATGTCCTGAACAAATACATGTAATCTATGTGAAGAATGCAAATTCACACCTGAAATATCCACTTGAATCTTGAAGCAGAACACACACAGTATGAGCAGGGTGGTACTCATATGCAATATTTGTATCCTAGATAAACGTCAAAGCGGTCCATACACTATCCACATGCTGAAGGTGAACCACCATGGGATGGATACAAAGAGTTGGAAGACCCTCCATCTTCTCTAAAGTTATGTCGATAAAGCCAGACAAGTCAATAAAACAAAAGCAGTGTACCAGCATTGTGTTGTGAAAATCAGTTATCGATGATGTTTAAAGAAAAAAAAAAAAGTCTCCTTCACTATACCAAAAATTTACATTTTCTGTACCATTACATTCCTAATTATATCCCTGAATGGAGTTTTGAGATATTATGTTTTTGGTCCAATCACTGCCTTCATATTAACATGATAAGTTGAAAAATATTGGGTTTTATAAATTCTATGTTTTTCATATGAATGTATATCATAGAAACAAAGAACTGATTTGATTTTGAATAATTTATCATTTCTAAATTGCTCACACGTTTAAAATGACTAAACACTGTTTAATTAATTAATAAATAATAATAATAATAATAATAATAATAATAATAATAATAATAATAATAATAATAATAATAATAATAATAATAATAATAATAATAATAATAATAATAATAATAATAATAATAATAATAATAATAATAATAATAATAATAATAATAAATGATACTGGGTTATATAGTTGTATTGTATTTTGACTATTGTCCAATACAATGCAGTGGTAAAATGGAAAAAATATTACTCTTGGCTTCATTTGTTTTTTTTTATCTCTTCTTCTCATCTTGCCGTACTTGTCCTGAAGACGTGTTATCATCTCATCAGGACTGAACAAATCAAGAAAACTGATCTCTGCATCTTTTTCCCTAATATGTACCTCCCTTATGAGATTATGTTGCAGTTTTCTTTTCCATCCAATGCAAAATCAGATAGCAAGAGACAGTCTCATATTATTTTTTGAAGGGTGTGGATGAGTGAAAGGTTAAAGAACTGGGCTTGTGAATGGAAAATCGCCAGTCAGAATGACTCGCCCATGTCTGGGAAAATTTGAGAAACCACTTTTACAAATCAGGGTGGGTTTAGTTTATATAACTGTTAAACCATCTCAGATGAATCTGCCCAAAAGGAAGGGTGCAAATTAAGAATTACAAGATGCATACATGTTCAAATGTACTCTGTTGTTCAATATTACATTCATTTAAGCCAAATGAGAGTAGGAGGAACTCAATATTAATGCCATGCTACTGAATAATTATCACTTTTAACCCATAAAGAGTCAGCGCTACTTTTGTGTTAGTTTCCAAATTAAATGTTCTCTATATTAACCTTTCTTAAAATATTTATAACCATTTATTATAATATTATCTTCTATTTTGCATTTTGTCAGTATAAATAAATTAGTTTTCTTTATTTAATTCACTGATCATGAAGATGTTCATAAAATCTCAGATTAAAGTTTAGGGTTATTACACCAGAAACAGAGAAAACTGAAGAAAATGTGTTTTTATTGGTAAAGTACAGGATAGTATAAAATATAGCTATACTATACAGTATAGTATAGCTTAGTAAGAGACTACAATGCATCGCGTATATAACGTCACATTCCGCTCAGTTGTGGTGTAGAGTCTCTGGTGACGTCACATGCGCGCCAGGCGTGTAGTTCAAATTATTAATGGCTTTTACTCGCAAATGAATCAGCCATTGGTTAACAGAAACAGTTGAAACGCACATTAATAATTATCATTTATAATGAGGTACAACATGTGTGTGATTTAGGGCACATGACAAACCAGATACCACTTTAGCATTTTATTTCCTATAATTTTCCGATCTCAGGCCCCATGAGCCACCCGGAAAGGGGCGGAGACTTAAGCTCCCATGCTAAGTGCTAGCTTATGGACCTGGTAAAACAGTAAACTTCATTGACAAAGTAATTTAAGAGTCTTGAGAGTGAAACTATTAATCACAACCAGCATCAAGCTGCCTGTCAGGAAAAAAATATGTTTCATGAAATATACTGAAACACAGAATGTCCATTTTGACAGGTGAGTTAACTGTCTTACATACCTGTCAATCAAAGCCTGACACACTGTGCAGCTTATTTGACCTGAGATGTTATTAATAGATGGAAAGGTTAAAGATGAACCATCAGATCATCCATTAGTCCAAACAAGACACTTGAGACTGAAATTAATGTTGGAAAAAATGGACTTCATATTTTTAGCCAGACGTCCAGTGTAAACCTGGGGTTTTTGGAGCTACCCCTAGTGGTTGTTAGTGGAATTACAACTTAATGGATAATTCAGTTTTGGCCTCATTCTGTAGCTGAAGCCCTTGTCCTTTGAACAATTATTTAATTAGAATTAAACAGCTGCTAATGACAAAGGTATTAACTAATGTAAAGTATTTTATAACTGCTGTATCACTAATCCTTTAAAAATATGTAAAATATCTCCATCTTTTCCTCATCACGTATGACCCATTTGGATGTTCAGAAGCTTTATATTGAACGTTGAAACACTGTCATCACCTACTATATTGATTCACCATTGATTTAATACATGATAACGATTGTAGATGTTTGTTTGCATTTATGTTTAATTAATGATATATTTATCTGAAAGTTATGCTATGTTTTATTTGACTAAAAGCTACCTTTTCTTCAACTTTCTTTGTTCTGATATAATAACCTTTGAAATCACTTCATAAATATCATATGACCAGTAAATGTAATATACAAAATTGACTGGTTTTCACTGAAAAATGCAAAATGCAATGGATGATATTAAAATAAAATAATCTAAATCCCTTAGGGAAGTTTAACTGCAGAAGAAAATGTATTTGCAAGTCCTCACAGAAATAGAAGTAGAGTTTGGGATAATATTAGTGAATGTTGAAGTTAAAATAACACAAAGGAAAGAAATATCAAATAAGATATATCATTAACTTCAGCACTAATCCACTGCATTAAAGACAGTTGGGTCAATAACTATTAGAAGATTTTAAAATTGAGAATTAAGAACAAACTTACACTTATTACTATACTAATTTTAATTACAGTAGCGTTATTGTGAAGTCTTACCGTATAGACACAGATACACCTTTTCGTTCCTTATTCAGATTCATAAAACAAAATGAAATAATATGTAAGCTGTCGGTGTAATAGATCTCAGTCCACTGACACTTGAGAGCTTGTTCTTCTTCATATACAGTTTGATGAAAAATCAGCACAAATGTCACTCAGATGCTGAGCAGATTGTCTTGACATGATTCAGCTATAGCAACACACACAAGATCAGACGTGAACACCTCAGTGAGTCACACGGAGAGCATCTGAGACAGTTAACATCAGTAAAATACTAGTGTTTACTATGTGATCTTCTTTCCATGGAAGTTATTTTGCTTATGGAGACATTCATTCTCCAGCTGAGCACATCACTCAGTGATACTCACTGCTACAGCCTCAGCTTCTGCAGACATACAGGATTTGATTACAGCAACAGGATGATCAGATTACAGCAGGCACTGACTCAAATACCTACAGCAAACACAGGGCAACTGGAGAACTTCCTTCTGGGAATGAACGTGCAGGAGAGGACACCATCTACACTGGGACCAACAAGGTCATTATAACTTCAACCAGTGGTTCTCCACTGGTTTGGCTTCAGGACCCACTATCACCCCTCAATGACAAGTTATGTCCCAAAATGATACAAGTTAAACTTCCCAAACATAATGAATGAAAATATGATGTGTTTCAGCTAATACAAAATATCACAGCATGCCAACAGAGAAGACACATTTACAGAGGTGGGAAGTAACTAACTATAAGTACTTCATTATTGTACTTAAGTAGATTTAGATTAGATTAGATTAGATAAAATAGAACTTTGATCCTGTGAGTTTTGCCAAGAGCTGATCATACAAACAAGGAAAATAACAATGCAAGTTGCAAGAACAGCTTAAGAAAGGAAAAACTATATTTAAAAAACAACACTGAAAAAGAGCACCATTGCATGTTTTTAAGGTATCTGTACTTTACTCGAGTATTTATTTTTCTGGCAGCTTTTTACTTTCACTGCCTACATTTTTGCATAAGTATGTGTACTTTATACTCCTTACATTCACAGAATAGATTTGTTACTTTTTCAAACTAAATGGATGTGACAGTACATAAAATATGTCACTTCAAGGAGAATATCAGTAGAAAACAGAAGCACAGGGTCAGTATCAGTCCTGCATGGGTCCACTTTTTATAAAAATACCACATCTGATACCCACCTACATTTTGTTTAATCTTACCTGTGGAAATTCTTAGAAGCATGATTTTTTCTGTCCCCACATGTTTCTGTGTCAGGTACCAGAACCAGAACAAGACTCATCATTACCATTTATTGTGGAATTACAAAATGAAATCTTGTATTATGATTTTGTCTGGTTAAATAAGTATTTTTTCATTCATAGCCCCAAAAAGAAGTTGTATATACATTTTTTTTTACTTTTGTTTCAGTAAAGAGTATTTTTTTTCCACACACGTAGCTATATTTCTACTTAAATGGAAAATGTGAGTACTTTTGCCACCTCTGCAAGTTTACTGATAAACTAAAATGACAAGCATGTCATGTTAAACAAATATTCCCTTTAACATTAAATTACATACATTTGAACCAAAACCAAAAATGTGCATTCAGTCGCTTATTCAAGAATTAAACACATTGAGGTGTTTGTCCTCTATGGAACAAAACCGTATCTGATGTAACTGGTGTCATACCTGAGTTTTACCATGGATTGAATATAAACATTTCTGCCTTTTTTAATGTTGTTTGAAATGTCTGGAGTTAATTTATTACAGCACTGCTACCTACAGTACTGTTGGAGATTATGAATGGGTGGAGCTCAGCATCATTAAAAATAATTTAAAAGTAAATAGGTTTCTTAACATTATTTTTTGTCCAAATGCCCAAAATCCACTGAAAAGGAGTTTGAGATCCATTTTTGGGTCAAGACCCAGCAGTTTAGAATCAGTGACTTGTCAGAGTTGATGCTTCTTTCAGTGGTTAGTTTGATTACAGGAGAAAATGTAGGAAATGTGGACATCCGACTAAACTGTGATTCACTGGACTTTAGGTTAATGGCAGATGTTTTTTTTTTATTATTATTTTGTAATGTTTGTGTTTCATTTTACCTTATGTTTTTTTTTAAACATTTTCTTCTTGATTGTGAAATTAAAAAAACAACAACTCATACTTGTTCTTTCAGGTATAAAACATCTGTGTGGAAAGTATATAAGAGATTTAAATGAGTTGTTTTACATCAACTAGAAAGCAAAAATAAGACAAATCTATAAGAACCTCTTTTGCAGACTGATCTTCTGTTTTGGACAGTTACAATATAAATATGTGCCTCAGGTTGACTGTAAGATTACTGAATGTTTGTAAAAAAACTAGAGCAGTTACATAAAATATTTGTATTAAAGTAATATTTTGCAGTTAAACAGATACTGGGACAACACAAATACACACCAACCAAACAGAGACCCATTTTTAAATCTCACCACCGTTTCCACTCTCTTTATGACTCCAAATTAAGTGCAAATCTTTTCTTTATATGCATAGCATTGTTTTGAGCCTAATCCTGACTTCATATTGTCAGGTGGAGACTTGTCACTAAAGTGCTCTTTGCTGTCCCCTGGTGGCCCATTAAGTGTCCAACAGTGCAAAACTGAGCAGGCTGATTTTTGGTTTGTTCTTTAAATATCCTTCAGTAATCAGAGTAACGTTTAGCCGACACCAAGAGATTAGACCCGTTTTTATTATTAAACACAACTTATTACATAAATGACATATTTATGACAGTCTGGTCTTTTAACACAAACACTGTGCTAAACACCACAGGTATTTTGGTTTGATGAAAAACAGGGCCATGCATTTCTTTGAGTCTTTTCCTGTTCCTGTGTTTGAAGCATCTGTTTATTTCCAGAATCATTTCATTTGACCAGACACAGACATACCCCCACCCTCACCAATCCTCCTCAACCCCACCCTAAACCCAGCCCTCTGCACAACCGTTCTTTAGCCCCATTTGGGAACATCATCTTCTGTCATGGTAAGGATATCTGTGACCAGACCGGTGCCAATAGTCTTGTTTCCATCTCTCAAAGTGAACCTCTGGCCTTTCTCTAGAACCATTGGCTGACGCAGTGTCAAAGTCAATGTTGTGTCCTCTCCTGGCATCACCATTTCCTGAAAGAACAAACAGTGACAGGGTTAGTTTTCTGTTATATATTGTTATCTACAAATTAAAATACACCTTTTGTTTAACACAAAATTATAATATTTATAGTTATAATTTAGTTTGTATAGTAATTTTTTGATCAACAAACTACATCATCTTTAAGTTACTCAACCAAGTCTAAATATCACCTTCACAAAGAAGGTGTGGTTTACAACAGGTGTTAGTCTGGTGTTCAGCTTTATACAGACCGTCCTGACTTTTTGCAGTTGTTGACAATAGTGGCTACAGATGATTAGACACCAGCAGTTGTGTGTCAAAGGTTTAGAAAGAATGGCCAAAATTGTCATTTGTTGACATAGGGTGAAATATTTAATTATTTGTCTCCTGGTCAAAACTCATCTGATTTGCACATTAGACATTTACTGCAAACATGTATGACAAGCTTGTACCACAAACTTTTAAACACTCTAAAATGTAAAAAAAAGTCAAGGTTGGAGAAAGTGATTTTTTTTTTCATGCATTCCTTTATTTTCTGAACCGCTTAGTTCTAATGAGGACCTGGGGAATACCAAAGCCCAACCCCATTACCACTGGGTGAAGGTGAGATATAAAGTGAACCCTCACCAAAACATCTTAGGGATAACATACAGATAATACAGACTCGTATTCATGCCTATAGATGATTTATATTAATTAAATAACATTATTACCTGCAGAGAACTCACACAGACACAGGAAGAACATGCAAACACAGGAACACACGCAGAAACGCGGCACAAGTAGACAGTTCTGGGATTGAACCCAGGACACTAAAAGTTTATACTAAGAATTCTCTCATAATTTCAGAAGAATGTATCAATGGACCATTATTTGGTAAATTTTTAAAACAAAGTCTTATGTAATTTTGGACAAAATCATGACCAATGAGTTCAAATAGTATCAAAGTATAGCAAGTTGTTGTGAATAATGATTGCAATTTACAGAATAGTATGCTATTTTAGTGAATTTCTTGTTTTGTTGTATCAACATGAGCTGAGTGAAATATTGTGGCCAAGCCTAGTTTGATATTATTAGTAGAACTTCCATGTAAATCAACCAACACACACACATACATACATACACACCTTATCAGCAGGCAAAGTGATTCGACAGGCCATGTCCCATGTCAGAGAGAACATGACAGGCATGAAGTTGGAAATAAATGGTTTGTGTCTGCCTCCCTCCTCTTTACTCAGAACATACACCTGAAATACAAAGACAGGACATGCAATGAATATAGTGACTTAAAGGATTCCGTTCAAGAACCTCCAAAATAAGGCTGTAGGTCAATTATTTTAGCTTACTACAACCAGTGATTTTAACTCCTTGTAAGACCTCAGAAAAATTACTGTAAAACCTTGTGTCCATACATCCATACACAGGTATCAACATAAGAAAGTGCTTCCACACCTGAGCCTGGACCTTCTGGTGAGGCTTGATGGATCCTGGTTTGCACATGACCATCCCTCGCCTCACGTCCTCCCTCTTGAGGCCTCGGACTAGAGCACCCAGGTTATCACCTGCCTCTGCTCGTTCTAGAGACTTGTGGAACATTTCAATACCTGCGCACAACATGGCAACATTTGTTTTTCTACCCATATTCTCATAATACTTGAACACACCATGAAATTGAAATTATTTACCCTCAATTATATACTAACATTATGTTCCAATATAAACACTGAAAGTTGTGAAATTCCTTTGTTAAAGTGCTCCCCCATTTAAAAAGAAGTACATTTTAGCATTTCATCACGGTAGACTCGGAAGCCCATGAGCAGAATTTATAAACGTGAGAATGTTTTGCATCCATTTAGAATGTACTGTCCAGCTTTTACAATATGGTATATTGAGACCATTAAAAGTGCACTTTTAGAGTAAGGGACATCTTGAGTTAATAAGTGAAAAATATTTACTCTCAAACATTTTTAGTATGAGGGAGGTAGAAAGGATGTCAATATTTAAATCAAGTCAATGTTTTAAAGAAATTATTATTCGATGCAGACTCATTTTATTTGGTCTTCAATGTATAGATATACTATCTCTCACCTGTAACAACCGTCTTAGAGCTGCGATTGTGGCCAACAAACTCACAGTCGTCTCCTTTCTTGATAATGCCTCTCTCCATTGTTCCTGTTACCACCGTACCTCTGCCTGAAACACACCGGTGACAACATGACATTTCATAATAAAAAAAGGTTTTCTGCAGTACTGCTGCCTGCTGGACTCCTTCACAACTTTGATCAAATATAATATTCATTATCTGAACCCGCTTTATCCTCACTAGGGTTGCAGGGGTCACTGGGGGCCTAATCCAGCTACAATGGGCGAAGGCGGGGTACACCCTGTATGAGACGCCAGTTCATCGCAGGGCTGACATACATAGACATACAACAATCACTCTCACATTCACACCTATGGCCAATTTTAGATTAACCAATTAACCTATCAGTGCATGTGTTTGGATGATGGGAGGAAACCGGAGTGCCCGGCGAAAACCCACGCGGACACGGGGAGGACATGCAAACTCCACACAGAAAGGTCTGGTATGGGATTTGAACCAGGGTCCTTCTTGCTGTGAGGCACGAGTGCTAACCACTGCACCATCGTGCCGCCTCAAATATAAATAGTATAATAGTATAATCAAATATGATAGTAATTATCAAATATATCACTTTTAGCTGTAGAACCAGTCTAAACCTGCAACACTAGAACAGATAGGGAATGATATAAAGCTGTTGTTTTACAAATTTATGAGACGCAAATACCATGAAATTCAGTATTTTACCTGGGATTGAATAAACAGTTTCAATGGGTAGAAGAAAAGGTTTTTCCAGTTGTCTTTTGGGCAGAGGAATGTGTGTGTCCACAATCTCCAGCAGTTTCATCACTGCATTCATCCCAAGCTCAGGCTCTCTGTTCTGAAAGAGCAAATCAAACAGAAAAATGAGATCCGATGACAGATTCATACTCACTTTTCACCAGGACAGGATTAGCTTCAATAGTTAGAGTAAAATAAGTCAGAGCTCCCCTCACCTCCAGGGCACAGAGTGCAGAACCAATGATAACAGGTGTGTTTTCACCATCATAACCAAACTCTGTGAGCAGTTCGCGGATCTCAATCTCAACCAACTCTAGCATTTCCTTGTCGTCAACAGCATCGGCTTTGTTGACAAACACCACCACATGCTCGACTCCGATCTGCCTGGCCAACAGCAGGTGCTCTCGTGTTTGAGGCATCTGGCCGTCAGTGGCTGCCACCACCAGAATGCAACCATCCAACTGAGCTGTGCCTGTAATCATGTTCTGGAAGGAAACAATTTGAGATCATGAATTGATCAGATTGATAGTTTATAATAACCAAAGCTCAAAGAAAAACAAAAGTTCTGGCTCTTCATATTCAATGTTCCATACATTTGTCTCTTGCAGGGATTTTCCAGAAGAAAAGTAGATTACCTTGACATAGTCAGCATGTCCAGGGCAGTCTGTGTGTGCATAATGTCTATTGGCTGTGGTGTATTCTACATGAGAGGCATTGATGGTGATCCCCCTGGCCTTTTCCTCAGGGGCATTGTCAATGTCCTCATACTTTTTGTAATTAGCACCTCCTGCATCAGCAAGCACTGTGAAAGGAAGATCACACCACTCAAATTACATGTCTGTACTCACTATTATAAAAGTAAAAAAAAAATAATTAGGACTGTGAGAGTGACACAAGTAAAATGTATATAATAACTGATTTGATTTCACTGTTATTTGAGTCTAGTGTAACAAAAATAAGTGACTTACCTTTTGTGATGGCTGCAGTCAGGGTGGTCTTGCCATGATCAACGTGGCCAATTGTTCCGATATTGACATGGGGCTTGTCTCGGCTGTATGTCTTCTTGGCTTCGGCAGCAAAAGTCCGCCGACTCAGAGGCACAGCACACTATATGACAAAAATACAGTCCAAGTCAAGATATATACATAACAGATTATGTACTGTGCACTGCAGGTTGAGAATGCACTTACCAATTTAAATGAGCTGTGCAGAAGTCCTGGTGAAGTAAGCTGAAGGGCTGAACATACAAAATGTAGGAAATGTAGAACTGTACTATATGATATAAATAAGAAAATCCACAATATACTAGACAGCAACACTATACTCAAAACCATACGAATGCGTTTATTAATATAATATATTCTAAGTCGGTTATATACTTCTCTACAAACTTTCTTTGTGATGTCATGCAGTAGGGATTCATTTTCTTCAGTCTCAGGACAGCTGCCATAAACCTTACGACTCTTTGGAAACGTCGTTTTAATAGACCAGACAAGCTTAATCTTCTCTAAATAGTTGGCTAATGTAATGTCTGGCGCCCTGCAATATAGTGTGTTGTCATTCAACATGAAATCCTCATCCTCTACTAGCTGTATCTTCGGCTAACGCGGTGGTAACATGACCTTGCTCAAGCCTGGAAGCATCATTTCTTAGCTCATAATGTATTCTACCTGAATAAACGCCACAAGTATAGAACCAAATATACGTAGTATAATATTAACAATAACCAATCTCTCAAAATACATTTCAAATCAACGACTTATAATGAGTTTGACAGTTTTACCGGAGAAACATGCACGCAGTCCCACAAGAGCCGCCATCTTGTTCGATTTAGCGAACCAAAGATGTTCAAATATCCAAAGATAGTAGTACGTGTCGCTTGAAATTGACGTCAGAGGAGCGCTGCTTAAAATGTCTCAAAATAACAAATGCATGAAACTCCATTCTGTTCATATACACAAATAAAGTATTGTTAATGCGTACTAATATTTGCTAATGGTTCTATAAATGATTATATCTTATTAAAGTTCTAGCTGTGCAACAAATACAAATTAAGTACGGGTGTTGCTCTTCATTCTACTAATACTCCCTGAACCCTTGCATCGTCGCATTTACAACGTAATTTTCTTTACCGTAAAAATTACATTTAGATGGAAATGCAATTTATACATACCGGCGGCTTGTCATTTTAAATCTTTTCGTGTCATGTTTTTTTTTTACTTAATTTTAAATGAGAAATAAGGTTTGAAGGTCGACATGTATTTGATACCAGTGAAATATAAAGCTTAAAAATTCCAAGTGCGCACATAGCTTCTAGTTTATGGTAAAGTATGGCGGCGTTCTTACCACTCGTGAGATAACTAGCTAGAATGTTCTAGCGTGTTCATGTGTGTATGTTTACAAGGGGGGTTACCTATTTATTAAGACAGTGTGTACTTATTTGAAGCAGTATCTTTGGACTTTTGTGAGGTAGGATTAGAATAAGGAGTGTTTTTTAAACTGCGGAATTCAGTATTGTTCCTACTTGGAAGTTTGGGGTTTATTCCAATTTTAATGTATTTCAGATTGATATTTGTCATGTTCTATTAACTATTCCCTTTACTGAGAAACCTGACGGAAAGTGTGGCGTATCTTTATGATTTTGGTATTTGTCCTCTTCAGGTGTAAACATCATGGCACAAGATGGACAAGGTAGAAGGTATCCCCGGAATCTTCAGGGGGTCCTGCAGCTGGCAGTGGAGGCTGGTTCTGCAGCAGAGGAACCCACCGCCGTCGAACCCATGTCAGATGAGGTAAGGCCCTGTTCATGATCAATAATCGACTGTAAGTAGCCTCAATTTCTTCAAGTACCGAATGAGGTACTCCTCTGTTTCTTCTTACAGTTCAAAATACAAGTGCACATTTTGAATTATTGTGAGACAACGTGACACTCAAATATGTCTTTATGGGTTGAGAAAATAATCAGTGGAATTGTATGATGTTTCAAAGCTAAAATATTTTACAGATACACGGTGCTTATTAAACAACGATATAACAAATATATGATGATCCTATCGATTGCCAGTGCCAAACCTGAGTGAACACATTGTAATGTTTGACTTAAAGAGAGTTTACTGTTCCTTTATTATAGAGGAAAACATTTCTCAGAGAAGCTCTCGCTGAGGTCTGTAAAGGGCAGATGGATGAAGTGGAGCAAATGAAACAGTGCTTGGCCATCTTGCGCAAAGATGAAACAAGTGAACGGGAGACCGAGGGAGAGGATGAAGAGGATGAAGATGAACGTGAATCTGCCTTTGAAATGCTGTCAGAGTTCTGCGAGAACCTGGACAATGCGAGAGGTTTGTTTTAAATGTCGTGAAACACAATATAATATTCAATAATGAAGGGCTTTGATGATTGGGCTTCATCCACATCAAAATATTGGATGTCCTCTATTTATATGTTTTGCAATGTTCCTTCAAATGTGGTTATCAAATATTTGTGACAATGATATACAGTGGAAACATGATATTTAATATTTAGCAACAAATTGTATCATCCAAAATGAATCTGATGTCAATGTAATGATCAGAAAGTTTATACATTATACTTCACTTATACCTTGTTTTAGGAAAACAAGGTTCTTTTTCTGTATTCTATTATATGTTTTGCTTTCGTAGCTGCTGATTTATGAAAACATATACACAGGCAGTGATACATCTGTGTCTACGCTCGAATCAGGGATTATAAATTTTAACTGTGCCCTGTTCTTTTCCGCTTCACAGACTTGATGATTCTTGGTGGACTGGACTTGAGTGTCTCCCACTATCTGTGTCATGTCCAAAGTGGGCTGAGATGGCGAGCCGCTGAGCTTATTGCGTCTTGTGCTCAGAACATGCCGCAGGTGCAGGTCCACCTGCTTAGTATCGGAGCACTGCCAAAGCTCCTGCAGCTAACAGACTTGGATCCCCACCCGACTGTCAGAGTAAAAGCCCTATACGCTGTCTCATGTGAGTGTCACTATGTGTCCATTCTACTGCAACAGAAACTGCTCCAAATAAACTGTGCAATAATGTTCATCCAAAACAGTGTAATAATTTATATTAATGTGTATATATTTATATGTTTTAAAAATTAACATCCGTATATTGTATACAGAATTATTATTAATGTATAGAATTGATTACTCTCGTGTGGTGTGCTATAATTTTGTTGTGACTTCAGGTCTGGTCCGAGAGCAGGATGCTGGACTCCAGGCGTTCTTGTCTCATGATGGCTTCTCGGTTCTAATGCGAGGTATGCAGTCGGAAAATGAGAAGCTGAGAACCAAGTCAGCATTTCTTCTTCTCAATCTACTGACATCACATCCTGAACAGAAAGGTATGACTGAACAGTATTTATTTTTAGAAGATGAGGTTTTTTTTGTTTTTTTTTTAATCCAAAATCCCACTCAGTGCTTACACTAAAATTCATGTGAGTAAAACATCAATACCTGATTTGTAAATGTTCTTTTCTGGTAGATTAATGATGAAACCTGTTCTCATGCTCTCATATTACTTTTCAAGATTTTTTTTTGTTTGTTTTTTAGGACAAAATTATTTTGATTGGCTGAACTTCACAAATTATTGGGTTCATTAAGTTGCTTCTTTTTTTCTATAGCTATACTTAAGTGACACATTTTGATTGGACACTTTACACAATTATCAGTTAACATCTCACAGAAGTAAAGTTTTAGTAAGAGATTTGACATATAAAGTTGCTTTAATTTTAGTTTATCTGTCTAAATTCCTGCTCATTCTTGCAGACATAGTTGTGTCTATGGGTATGGTCCAGCAGTTGGTGTCTGTTCTTCGTACACCACATTCTCCCTTCCATGAACATGTACTCGGCGCCCTCTGCTGGTAATAACCCCTCTATCTACTGTGTTTTATGCACATTAACAAATGAGCAGTATTTATGGTTTACCTAAACATGTCATTCCTTGTTAATTTCCTCTGTCCAGTCTGGTGGATCAATGTCCACAGGGGCTGAAGGACTGCAGGGACCCGTCTCTGGGTCTGGAGGAGTTACTCAGACTACGCTCCAGAGAGATCCAAGGAAAGGAGGAATGTCAGGTAGTTCATAATATTTTATTATTGCAAACTACAAAACTGAAAGATTAAAAACAATACTCCTTTTTTTTAGGAGATAGCTGTTACAGTCATAATTTTTGTTTCCAACAGGAAGAACTAGACTTCTGCGAACACTTAAAAGGAATGTGTTTCCGTGGACGTCAGTCAGATGAGAACGGGATGGATCGCTGAAGTTTTATTTCATCTTAAATGTTTTCTCATCTACGTGAAATATTCAGGATCTGGATTGTGGATATTAAGCAAAGTTTATGACTGTTTGTCTGTAAATGCATCTCAATCCTTGGATTTTTATGTAAATAACTCAAATGTACTGACTTTAATGTCTTATTTTTGAGTTCATTGTTTTCAGTTTGTTAAAACCAAACACCTCCATCATAAATTAAACACAGAGTAATATTTGCATCCTAATGCTTTTATTACTTTAAGGAAATCATAAAAACTGAAATGAGAATAGTATGGACTTTTTTTTTAAATATATTTATTTTACAAATAGGATTGTTTATATACATATAAATGAAAATGAGTGGAAAACATCAGTTTTCCACTTAGTACATCAATACACAGCTTAAAGTTGGATGCCCAAGCCACTGATTAAAATATTCTGGTACAAATCAGAAAATATATATATTCAAAATGACATTGTCTCTTTTTATTGGTGTGATGACTTTTAATTCCATCTGTTTTTGTTAACAATGAATGCAGGCAGGAGGTGTGAAGTACTGACCAGGAGAGTTGATCTTCCTCTGTTGTCTTAATTAATTTTTTTTAATCAATGACCTATTGCAAGGTATTTATAGTCCGCTTGGAAATGTTACCAAACAAATGTAGATGGGTACGTTATTGAATGCCAAAGAAACTCTGCTTATGACCTTTTCCACTTTGAAAACTCATCTTTGTTGTCCACTGCATTTACATCACCCACAGCGATTAGCACTTGGGCCAAATAATATGTCACCATGACTATTGTGTTACCATGCTCCATATGTGGCATCACCTTAAAAATCTGCAGAGCCAGAGCTAAGTCAGACACCATGAAAATCAAACTGCCTAACAGTGTTGCTGTATGGCGGGTTCGAATTGCTAATGACGCCATTAGCATAATTAACAACATGTAGACCCCAACAGCTGGAACAATCACATTTGAGTCTGGTGCCTTCTGCAAGAATGGGAACATGTAGATGTAGAAACCTGCCATGGCCATAAACAGGATTAGATAAAGAAAGCGGTTCAAAGAAGATGAGGAATATGTTGCATAACGTGATGTGAGGAATGTGATGGAGTACAATAGATGGGCCACAGCAAATGCACCCATTCCTGAAAGAGACAGAAGACACAAATGTTATATTCAATGAATATAAAAAGTCATTTTCAGATGTTTTAAATTGTAAGTTTCAACTTAAAATAGGTTCATTTTGATTTTCATTCCTGTAACAGCTGAGTTTATGATCATACACTTTATCACTTTATTTTCATGGCCAAATGTTAAAATTCAAAGACCAGGTAGAATATCAAGCAACAGTAATTAGGCACAAAACAAAGAAAAAAGTAATATTTAAAACAATATTCACAGAACAAAAATAACATTAATACCTGAGGGGGGGTAATTTCATTCCAAAATAGTTGAAGTAGGGACAACAAATAAGAGTTAACTTTGTACATATAGAGCAGGGAAAGAAATAAAATATTTCAAGAAACATAAATTTGTCTGATTATCACTTCTTACCTATATTTTTGGTAGGGGTATGTGTAAATATATATGTTTGTATGTATAAAAATCTGTATAATATGTGAGAGGGGAGGGATTTAAATGTTACTTCATACTTACAAACATTTTTTTTGCTGTTTTTTTATTTGTGATCTTTTGATCACAAATATAATCTATTGATCTTTATTGATCAATGCAGTGATTGAGTTCATTAGGTACATTAGATTCAACTTTGTCATTGCACATATCACAAGTACAAAGCAATGAAATGCAGTTTGCTTCTTCACTTTAGCAATATATATGTGTATATATATATATATATATATATATATATATATATATATATATATATATATATATATGTATGTATGTATGTATATAAAAATTGCACATAACATGTATTATACATATATAGTCTGTGGGGGAAGTGTGGTATGGTATTACATACAGTAGTGTTAATCTAATTGAATTTGATTTAAATTTAATGTAATCTACAACATTAATACCTCATTTGTAAATGTTAATGCTGCTGGATAATTAATGATGCAAACAGTTTCCATGATCTCATATTACCTTTTAAGATTATGGGGTTTTGTTTTTGGGAGCAGATTCTTCTCCTTTCTACATGAATAAAATAAATACACCTATGTTTGAATATCAAGCCAGAATTAGAAACCAGAAAAAAGTGTAAAACTTCAAATATGTGCAGTATTCCCCAGATTATCAAGTTCTCCTAGTGTTCCATATCTTCTGGTGTGCATATGCTGTGGAAAATGATCAAATATTTTAGAAATTCCTACCGTGCAGTAAAAGTTCATTCCAAACCAGGCAGTAGTCACCAACAGCAGAGAAGAGCAGTCCTCCAGCCACACCCAGGAGGCTCTGACCTCCGTTCCAGCTCAGTACTACCAGAGCCAACAGGACTGTTGGTGCTGCCTTGACACCTGCAGACATGATGGACGGAGGGGAATCAGGCGTCCATAGGTAGAAGTATACCGCTGAGGATACAAAGAAAGGCAACAAATAGAAAAAGAGAGCACAGCACTGACAGACAGGAAAGGGACGAGGAGAGCAGAGGACAGAGGACAGAGGGGAAACATGTCAGAACTTCTGTTTTTTGACAGTTTGAATAATTTGACATACAGTCATAGTAACTTAAACTACTGTTCATATCTCGTAATGGGTTTTTTGCTACCATGTTTCTCCGCTGCCTCCTGTCATAGGCGTCTGTCTCGAGGATGTCCATCTTCTATCAGTACTGATGTGACCTGCTGTAGAGTCTTCCCTTAGTCAGATGAACTTTTGTGCTTTTCCTCCTTCTTTTCTCTCTGGATCAGAAACACATTCAGGCTTCAGATCCTGTCTTGTTCACCTGTGCCTCTCTGTCAAATCTGGACAATCCATTTGAGTTTCACAGAAATGCACTTTGGACCATTGCGGACTGTCTGATAGCACTCTGATAATCAGTGTTCTCCCTGTTTTCAATTCTCATGAATGTACAACTGACCTTTGACCTCTGTGGTTGGAATTCTTGGTGACAGGAACATATGAAGGGCAAAGTTGAACTGAGTATAATAATAGTAAGGAGTAAATCTTCATCCATTTTATTTGTTGTTAATGTGTTTAATTTCTATTCAAATCTAACAAATTAAATGAATCACAAATTAAAAAAAAAATAGACTTGTTGAAACAGGGTCTGTAATCTATGTTAAAGCTGGAATGTCCAAATAAACCATTGTAATATAGTTTTATATCTTGTATTATGCAAGACAAGTCATGCTGCTGTGAAAGAAATGACTAGAACTGATTTGTTGTTGGTTGTGATAGGTTACCTTAATCAGTTGGCAATAACTTGGTGTTCACTAGATGGCCACACTGTATTAGATTTGTCCAAGAAGTAAGTATCATCATGTGACTATGGAGGAGAGCTATGGACATAAAAGCAATACTTACATTTACATTCAGCGCAAACAGGGGCTTATTAATTCTGATATTTTTTTATAATTTTGTAATGATCTGAAATTAACAAAGTTGAAGTCATGGAGGTGTAGCGCTCTCTGCTCTGGGCAGATTTAATAATTATTAACTATAGGTAGTTAAACTTTGAACTGTGCAACAACTGGTGGAGTGGTAAACTTCAGTGGTTGTGCTTGAAACTGAGAAATGCATGGCTCTGACAGGTTGTGGGATTTTTTGGTGAGTATTAAACTGATTTAAAAACTGAGATACATTTGTGAAGCAGGTGAATGATCAGATATGTTAGTGGTGCATTTGTTTGTTCTGCAGAGAACATGGCATCTCTAAGGGTTGGAGTTGTAGGATATGGACATTTGGGTATGACTTCCTCTACAAACTGCAAACACACAAAGCTATTAACTTTATTTTTCTTTTAATCTGTGAAGCTTAACTTTGTGCAATTTCAGGACAGTACCTAGTGGAGAGGATCCTTAAAGATGGAGCTGCTCATGGTTTATCATTAGCATTTGTCTGGAACAGAAACACTAATAAACTCAAAGGTTTAGTTCCTGAAGAGCTCATTCTTGGTGATTTATCATCTTTTGCTGAGAGGTACAAACACTTACATGACATATATTTCCACACTAATAGTTGTATCTTATATGACATTTATAGTACATTAATGGACATGCAAAATATTTCTGACTTAACACCCCAGCCATTTGTTTGATGAGTTATTGCTGTGTGTTTTACAGATGTTCTGATGTGATCATAGAGGTGTGCCATCCTCACATAGTGAAAGAATTTGGGCTCCAGTTCCTGTCTCAGTCTCATTTTATGGTTAGATTCTTTTCCTCATCTCAAATAAGACAACTACCTGCAAAATGACTACTATCATGACTATGATAGTATTATATCACAGGTGGTCTAAGGGAGTACAACCAGATCTTAAACCAGTTGTTGTCAACCTTTTGTCTCATGACACCTTTTTAACATCACAAATTTCTGGTAACCCATACAACCCAGAAAACTGAATTTTTTTCCCCCAACTAAAATGTATTTATTTTTGATCATGTAATAGTTTGATATACCATGTTATAAACATTCATTTTAGATGACATTTGGTCTATGTACTGTATATTATGGATGAAGGAAGAAAAGCCACTTGTAGATTCCTGCATAAAGTGACATTTAATTGTCAGGATATGTACAGTCAGTCCAGCTTGTATTTACAAGATTGACAATTAATACTGAACAGACAATAAGTCAAACTATGAAGTATGAAAAAGCTGCAGCATCTGAAACTGACCACAAAGAACATTTGACAGATAAACAGTACCACAGTGTGTTAAGGGTATATGATGTGAAGGACCCAAAGGCAGACTCACAGGGTGATGTGTAAATAGGTCTTTATTAAGCATAAGTCAATTTCAAATGAGAGAAGAGATCAGTACAACACATGAGTGATAAGTCACACACACAGGAGACTAGAGTTTAAAGTCCATAAACCAAATGTTTGTGAACAGGAACCACAACCAGGAAGTCTGATTGACTGGGAACTGAGAAGGCAGCCATCTTGGAGGAAGCACAGCCAGACTAAAGTGACAAAACAACAGAAAGAGCATGAAAGAACAGAGCTTAAATAGTGTGAGATGATGAGGATCAGTGTCTGAAAACTAATGAGAAACAGGTGAATAGAATGAGGGGAAAGGTGACAGACTGCAGACTTCATTTTAATCTTCAGAGTTTGTCTTTTATGTATTGATTACCTGCTATCAACTCACCATATCATTTTTATTAGTAAGTTTTTGCTTTTATTTTTTTTTAAATTTTTATTTATTTATTAGATTTATCAGAAATTTCAAGTGACCCAATTTGAATCCCAGATCACGTTGGGTGCTGAACCCAAAGTTGAAAAACACTGTCTAAAACCATTTTAGAGTCTGAAAATATATTATTTCCAAGAGCTAAAATGAGATCCCCCTTTTAATGCCAAAGCAGGTAACAGACTGGACATTTTTCGATCACATTTTTTGAGCACATCCCACAGATGCTCAACTGGACTGATATTAAACCATCATTGTTTCAGTTGTTTTGAGTAAGAACTACTGGAGTTCTCATCGAGACCTGCAGTCTGAGAGATGCTCTGACACAGCACTGATAATTTGGCCACTGTCAAAGCTGCTCAGATTGTTACTTTTCCATTTTGCTGCTACTAATACATCCACTTTGATCTGATACCTGATGTAAATGCTGTTATAATGACTTCACTTCTTAATGTGTGACTAGTTAGTGTGTATTTGCAGTATTAACGTAAATTTGAGTGTATTCACTAATTTCTCTTCTTAGGTGGGTTCTCCTTCTGCCCTCTCTGACTCTGACCTGAACCTGAAGCTGCGTCAGGCTGCTCAGCAGTATGGAAGGACACTCTATGTTCCCAGTGGTGCATTATGGGGAGGCCAGGACATCCAGAGGCTGAACGACAATGGGGCCTTAAAGGTAACACTGTAGGGTATAAAAAGGAATAGTTTGAAAAGTTCAACTGTGTGTTAGTTGATGAATATAAAAATTAACCATGAAGGCCCAAAGATCCACCACAGATCAAAATCATCTCCTGATCTATAATGTTTAATACATCTATAGCCACAAATTATATTAATACATGTAAATTGTAAATTGTAAATTGTCAAGTGCAGGGTATTTTTTTATCTTTTCATGGTCATCAGATATAACCAATTTACATGTTCAAAGGGATCAATGTGAACATGGAAACACGTCATCTTTTATAGCATGGATTCACCAGTAAAACTCATGCAGTTTTACAGATGACATTGGATGGAAACATTTATGTTCAGTTATTTATATTATTTACAAAGTTACTTTTTCTCGAGTTTTCTCTGTTTTTGATGTAATAACCCACAACTTTAATCTGAGCTTTTATGAACATCTAGATGATTAGTAAATGAAATATAGAAATATACACACACCCACACACACACACACAGACAGACAGACACACACACAGAAATAGAGAAAATAATGCCGTAATAGTGACATATTTCTTAAATACAGCGTGGGGAAAAAAATCCAATGGGAGCTGCCATAGAAGTACCACTGCATCTTTATGAGTTAATTAATTCTAAAAAAATCTTCTTACTATACAACAAATAATTTACCAATGCCCTTAGAACATGAATAGAACTCATTTTGCTGCTGCTTCCTTTTGTTGAGGGTATCACTGGCTGAACATAACATGCCTCCTCTGACCTCTGCCCTGTTCATTCTCTCTGTTTTCAGGCTTTGTTTATAAGAATGTCCAAGCATCCATCTTGTTTTCGGCTGACAGGAGACATCCTCTCTGATTGGAAAGACGGTGAAGGCAGACGTGTTTTATTTAAAGGCTCAGTGGCTGAGTTATGTCCCCTCGCTCCCAACAATGTCAACACCATGGCAGCAGCAGCAGTGGCAGCAGGGTCACTTGGTTTTACTGGTGTTCAGGGAGAGATTGTGTCAGACACTGCGTAAGTTTAACTAAAAATGATAAATCAGCCTTTTCTATTCACCCTCTATGAAGCACTAATCACACCTCTTCACTACATCTTCCTCAGGTTGAGTGACTATCATGTGGTGGAGGTGGAGGTGACTGGACCTGATGGCTTCTCAGTATATACTGTAAGAAGGAATCCAGCCAAATTAGGAGCCGTAACTGGCAGTGCAACATATAATTCATTTTGGAATAGTTTACTGGGTGAGTCCTGTTCCCATTCAAAATACTTTGGATATTATGTAAAGTTCCATGAAGTGAAAACTAACCAAATCAACTTCAATCTTTATATATAGTTGTAGAAAAAAAGTTTTTGGATAGTCTATGCATTTGTGAGATATATTCTCAAAACCTACATGCCCCCTTCTGCACATGCTCTGTTCTGTCAAGGTTAAAACTGGATGTTTCAGCAGAAAAACCTCCAACTGTTAGTAAATTTATTTTTTTTCTCATAAATTATAAACAAAACAAAAAAAAATCATGTGTTTGTCTGATACAGCTATATCTTTTGAAACACAAAAAAATAATTTTATGCAAATATTTCATGATGATAATGCAAAGTGTAAAACTTTAAGCTTATGAAAAAACATTATCTATTACTGTACTTGTCTTTGGTGCAGACTGTTTTGTTGTATCTGTATGAGACAGAATTTAGAAATAATAAAAAAAAACTGTTCACAAAAACTAACATATAATTTTACATTGGCTCCAACTTGAGTCAATATATTTTTGTGCTATTAATGTTCATAACTGGAGGTTGTCCAATAACTGAAGGGTTGGCAGTTCAAATCCCGCTTTGTCTTAGTTATGTACTGTTGTGTCCTTGGGCAAGACATTTCAGTCTACTTGCCTCCAGTGTCACTCACACTGGTGTATGAATGTTCGGTGGTGGTCAGAGGGTCAGTCTGCCCCAGGGCAGATGTGGATACATATATAGTTTGCCACAACCAGAGGGAAAATGTGTGAATGAATAATGGATCTACAGTGCGCTTTGAGTATACATTCCATAGAAAAGTGCTATATAAATCTAATCCATCATTATTATAAATAATTACAGGGTCAAAAATTAGCAAAAAATGAGAGACGTGGATGATGCCACCACTCAAGTGTCTTAAAACCACCTGGGCTGAAGTTGCAATAGAGTTTGCAGAGGTTAAAGCAAAAAAAATCTTTTGAATTAAATTTTGTCCTGGACCAAATCACACTGCCTTGGCCATACACCATAGTTTGACCTTGAAAATGAAAGTATCTAAGGAACTTCCCATATAGCACTGGAACACCAAACATTAGACATTTGGTGAAGACTTATTGTGTTGATACTGTTGTTAAAGGCCAAATCTGACATTTTGACTCAGCTTTGACCTTGAAAATGAAGGTTAAGGTCACACAACTTGTCTATAAGTGCTTCCTATACTGCACATAAATACCAAACATGAAAGTGGTTGGACAATTTGATGAAGATTGATAGACACTAATACTACTACCATGACTCCCACAACTACTACAAATAATAATAAATGGTGTTTAAAACTAGCCTGTTAACATTTTGAAAAAACAAAACTAGCAGCACCAGCATTACTTAACAAAAAGTACACTGTTGTCATCGAGGTACTATATTGCCATCACTGTTGTACTGAATTCTTTTGACATATTATACACACAAATACACACCTGGCAGTTTTAGTTTCTGGTCCAGGACCGGGATACCTTTTCAGTCTTTGTTTCTAGAAGCACTGCATAATTATTTTTCCATGAATTTAGCAACACAATGGCTCCTTCTTCCTCAAAACATATCCTTATGATCATCATCACGGACAAGTTAAACTAGTTTAGAACTTAAACTCATAGTAATGAAACTGACACACCCCACCACACACACACACACACACACACACACACACACACACACACACACACACACACACATCTGATTGGATAATTCCAAAGCTCTGGTTAACCGCAGTGTTAGTGTATCTGACCTGGGCTCCATCTGTTCAAGAATGAACTTGCTGTTTTATTTTAATCCCATGATGTAGAATAACAATCACATGTAACTCTTGTTTATTCTTTCCTTTATTTTTCCAAATAACCCCTGAGATTTTGTTTCTACCTGATTCTGACTGAGCACAAAATGAGTCAAAATGGGTAAATGAGTCAAACTGTTATCCTTTGTGGAAAATCTACTCGCCATAAATGTATTCAGAAAACTAATTACATCTACAGCACCTCTGAGAATACACTATAAAATGTATTAAAGATTTACAAAGATTAATATCAATTATCTAAAGTCTATTTAAAAATATATCTGCACCTGAGGGCTGTTTGTCAGGATTTTAAATCATGTAAAAGTTAAAAAAAAAACAAAACCCAGTAATTTTCAGAACCTGCATCAATACTTTTTATGGAATGTTCACAATCTAAAGATAATATGTACTAATTTACTTAGAGATATGAACATCAAACCCAGTGAAGAACAAACCTTAGTATCAGAACCTATCATTAAGTTGGCTCAAAAATGTTTCAGGTACCGCCTCCTTATTCTTGTGACAGATATCACCCTGATGTTTATACTGGAGGACCTTGGTACCTAGTTTCCATTGTGTCTGGAATAGAAACCAGATGTATCATATAACATAAGACACCATGTTTACAGAAGTAAATGTGACTCTTTCCGTGAAGTAAAAGTTGGCTAAAATTCAACATGACCATTCAGACTGAAGGCACATCCCAAAATATCAGATATGTACCTGGTTTAGGACCACATATTAAAGTCTGATTAAAAAACAAAACAAAACGTAAACACCTGATTGGTGCTCTTCAAATTGTCATTCAAAAAATTCAAATATTTATGGGCAGAATAGTTAGATTTGGACCATTTTTGCTTGTAGTGTGAATGTAGTGTTAAATTTACAGAACTGAAACACTGGTGTGATTCCTACTGATGCCTATACACTGACCCAAAAGCCTTACATACTGGACAAATTCAGATTTGCAATCTGTTCACCTGATTTAGGTGAAATGGTTCTCTCGGTAGGCAAATTATTGTTGAGCATAATTTTCAACATATTTGAACATTACTTCGTGCCCATAAATGGAGCCCTAGTTCTAATGATATACATTTTTTTCCCCCAGTTTGCAAAGGTCACGGAGGTCGGGTTTACTTGTGCTGAAGCAGATGAAGACTAAAGAGGAGGATCCATCACTAAGCTGCTGTTGTCAGTTACTAGAGGATATGCTGTGTGGACAGTGTTGCTATGTGAGGAGGTTACTGAGATTAGGAAAACCCTCAAGACACACAAGTGTGTTATAATAAAATATAGTTTGTTTTGTTGAATATTCAAAATAAACTGAACTGTAAATGAAAAAAAAAAAGTTATTTATTAAACACTGACAGGACAGATATATATATATATATTTAAACTTTATTATAGGTCATCTGGTGCAAGATTGTTACAAATGATAAAACTCTGAGGGAGTGCGAGTGTACATCTGGTAAAACCATCTTTCTTTTCTCCTTAGCAGACAAGTACTAAAGACCCACTTTCCAGACATTTCACATTACCTCTATTATCCTGAAAACCTCTCAGACAGGACACAGTCCCTTTTTCCTTTTTCTATTTCTCTTACAAATAAATACTTCCCAAAACAGGCAAACTCAAGGATAACCTGCTCCAACACAAACACAGACATGGAGAGGAGTGTGAGGCTGTCGCTTAAAGGCTGTGATACAATAAGGCAGAAACATTAAAACACACCTGGAAAGAAAGTTAATACTATTTCCTGATGTTAGTAGTTATGTGTGTTGTTGATATTTTAACATTATGGCAGGTTTGACAGTAAACAAGGCAATAATGGGGGAAAATGCTACAGCAGGTGAGTTTGTGATTATGCACAACTTATAGATTTAACTTATTTAAACCAGCAGAAAAATTGGACCTGCTTCAAATGTAGAACAATGACAAGCTGGTAAAAATGAGGGCTATACTGCTTTCCCCACATAAACCCACATTATAGTATCAAGTATAAATGCCAGAGGCTCAAGTTAATTCTGTTATTTTCTTCACTGCTCTATACTCATGTTATCCAGTGTTCATATTCTACACAATCCAAAAATTATGCCCCCACCCCCTCCAATATTGAGCATTTTTTAGCCCTTTCTAGCTGCTGCGTTTACTCCACGAAGCTAATCACTGGCTGTGCTGCTGGTGTAACTGAAGAAATACCAAATACATATCAAACTGACGTTTTAAAAAATTCTGAGGTATGCAGAGGTTGGGAAGACACTAACAGTGATGCAATCTTCACAACAAGCTGATTATATATATATATAAACTTTTTTGACCAAACTCATCCACACAAATGCACTCACTTATAAACTGTGTAATACACGGGTGACAACTGCCGCAGATGAAGGTTCACTCAAGAGCATGTACCGGAGCTGTTTGTGAGTCTACACAGGTTTCAGTTTTTGTCAATTGCTACACTATCGCTGGTCAAATTGGCCCCGTGGACAGAAGAATTCTTGTTTTTGAATGGAAGGGAGTAGGGCTGACGGATGTTAACTCGGTCCTTCTCCGCCTCTAAGTCCTCGTCGTAGCGTTCGTCTTCATCGTTGTCCTCTCCCTCACTGTGGTGGGGCGAGGAGTGGCGGGACAGGGCTGGAGATGGGGGGACGGAGGCTGGGCGGGGGTAACGAAAACCTGAGGTCTGAGGATGAAAATGAAAACATGTTCCAGTTTAAGATGAATCTAAAAAAAACCTAGAGCTATTTTTGTGGTGACTTCCATGTGATTTTTCCTCTACATTTGACCTTTCTTAAGTGATTTATTACCATTTATAATATTATTCTTTGTATTTTTCACAAAAAATGTTATATTTTCCAGTATATACCTTTACTGATCATGTAGACGTTTTAAAAAAAGATCAACTCAAAAGTAATTATATCAAAACAGTCAAAACTGAAGTGACTTTTAAGAAAATATATAATCTGACCTTAAAAACAAGTATCTACAACCGCTGTCAGTTGTCGAACTACATGGGTTTTCTTAGTGAATCAATGTTGCAGAAGGTGACATTGTTTTTACATTTGCTACTGCATCTCAATATCCAAATAACACACATCTGATGCTGCTGAAAAGCTGTGAAATTGCATTTTACCTGAATTATTTCATTGTATTGATAGGATTAGTGGTTTTCAAGTTATTAAACATTTTAGATCAGTATATGCTTTTGGTCACCAGCAGCTGTTTTTGGTCTTTGAGGATTAAATACATGAACAAACAGTGCCTCTCTGTCAAAGAAACTTACCGAAGTAGGTTCATTAGGTTCATATATGTAGGTATCTGGGAACGCTTTAGCCAGGGCCATATGGCGGGCAGATATATAGTACTAGTGAAGACAAGCAAACAGAAAAAAGATGAATTAAAGTTAAATAAGTAAATCCATTTTGAACAAAACCAGTCATCTGGATTTAAGACCTCACCCTGCCCAGATATCTCCAGTCCAGAAGGTCACTCAGACGCTCAGTTCGGTTCCTCTGGATGATCCTCTGGCGTCGGCTCTGCTTACAAAACTGGAACAGGAAGGAAGTGAGTTGGTTACACGACTCGTCGACCCCTCGGAAACGTCGGTCCAAGATGTAAATACCTGCAACGGGAAACAGTGAAGCGAAATGAAGCATCAGCACTTCTGTTAAATAACACTGCTCTGCAATTTTTCTTTTGCTTTAGACATTAAATGTGCTAAACCTTAGATGTGTTAATACAATGAATCAGAAAACAAATGATAAAAGTGCTGGATAGCTCATGTTTTTAATATATATAATGTTATTCCACATATATGGTGGTTTATGTACATGTATACAATTGATTCGTAAATATTCCACGAGAAAGAACCTGTAAAGTGAATGGATCATAATGTGCAGACAGTGTTTTGAAGTAGATCTGAGACCAATATTCCTTTGGACTAAAACATATTCTCTTGTTAATTCCAAGAATTTCACATTTTGATCCAAGACTTATCTTGGAAACTTGAGCCAACCAGCATTTAAGACTTTACTTTCTTTATCAGTAACACACATGTGGTAAAATTTCATGAGTTTTATTCCAGAAGTATTTTACTTGTAGATCAGCGTAATAGTTAACATAATGATAGAAACCCACCATATGCTGAAGGGTCTGCTATGTGCTCCTCCATGAAACAGCCAAAGCCTGAGAGGTTTGTTGAGATTGATGGGATTCCCATGACTGTGCATTCAGCTGAAGGTGACAGAAGCAGAAACAACACTTTAATAACTATATCTAGACACAGTTCAAGTTTGGTACCTTGCATTTGCCTTACCTGGTGTGTAGCCCCAGGGCTCATAGTAGGAAGGGAAGACCCCAAGGTGGCAGCCCCTGACAAAGTCCTCGTAATCCATTGGAAGTAGAGGTGAGGTGGATGACAGGAACTCTGGATGGAAGATGATCTAAAGATGACAGAAGATAATTATTTACTACAAGTAGTATTCATTTATTTATGGGTTTACAGTATCAGTATGATATATGTAATGTATGCGTGATGGCTGTTTGGAAGAACCTGATTGTAACATACCCTGTGATTTCTAAATATATCTGTGCTGTTCCTCAAGGTTTTATTCAGTATACAAGGATAATTATTTGATGTAGTTTAAGGTAACCTGCAGAACACTAATGGATGCTAAATTATTTACAGTTTAGTTGTTATATACCAAATTAATGCAGTAAAAGTGTTCTAATTTACATAGTAAACATAATTATCCGTCTCTGAATTAATATTGCTCGACACCATCTCCATTCTAATTACCTTCGCCAAGGAGGTCAAGGATTTGTGTTTTTGTCTGTCTGTTAGGAAGATAAGTCAAAAGGTTATGGAAGGATTTTCATGAAATCTTGATACTGGCAGAGAGAACAAATTACTCCGTTTTGGTGGTGATCCAGATCACTGCCTGGATCCAGGATTTTTTTTTTTTTTTTTTTTAAAGGATTCCTTATTGTGATATCAGGTCAGTTTCAACATACATATAAACTTCCAATATCTGGATAATATTAATGTGAATCCAATGCTATGTAAAGGTTTTCAAGGTCCAGGAATGTATTTTAGGAGGAATTAACCATGGTACGGGGGTGGGGGACTGATCTGCTTTGGCAAAGGTCTGCACTCTCTGGGTGGTTCTCTGCTAAGGTTTTTATGTTTTTGCTTGCGTTTACCTGTCTGTCTGTTTGCAAGATAACAGAAAAAGTTATGGACGAATTTAGATTAAATTTTGATAATGGCACAAGGAATAAATAATTAAATTTTGGTGGTGGTGTGTGTGTGTGTGTGTGTGGGGGGGGCTTTCATTTACTGTCACTGCTCGAAAAAGTGAAAGTGAATCCTACCATTCAATTACACTTATGGAGGGGGCTGATCTGCCTGGGCGAAGGTCTGCGCTCTCAGAGTGCTTTTCTACTTTAATAACTGTTGATGAACTTTTTATGACGCAAAGACAATAACAGCAATAAAAATGTACCCTGGAAAAGTTGCTCATCATCAAAACAAACCCCATATATGTGGGTCTAGTATTCAGGTACATTCTGAAAATTATTGAAAAGTAAAGCACATATACTACATTGAATTTGTGTTTAATCAACACAATTTACACTCAGTACACTTGTAGGTAAATATGTTTAAATGATTAGGAGTGAAATTCAATCTTCTGTATTTGATCTGCCTCTTCTTGATTGTCAATGTTATTCTGTGACTTATTTTAATGTGATTTTTTCTGCACAACAAATATCACCAAATGTGACGTTAAAGAAAAACCTTTCCACTTTACATTTTCATCTTTTTCACACCGTTCCAATTTTTGAGTTGCACAGCTAATAGACACACCTTGACACGGTCGGCAGAGCTGTTGAAGAGGCCGATGCGTCGGACGCAGCTTAGGATGGGATCACTGCTGTCCTCCAGCATGTTGTGGGTGCAGACTGGAGGTTGGCATTGTCTCTGAGTAGCAAAGATGGCACGCTTCATAATCGTGAAATCCTCTTTGTCCAGCATCTTGGCCACATCTGGCAGCTGCCCACTACGGAACATTTTTTTAAAGATTTCAGAACGTTGAAAGTCAGCTTATTAAGTCTTTCTCCACAGTTCATATGAAACTAAAATCAAAGTACATCTGTTGAAGGTCTGATGGAGAGTTACTCGATTTATTTCATCAAAGGTTTTACATTCTGTACAATCAAATTCAACTTACACTAAAAGAGACTCATAAAGTTTCTTTCCGAAGCGTTCCTTCACAGTCTGAGCAGTATCCCTGTCAATAACGCACACAAAAAAAGAACAATGCTTAACAAGAGGACCACAATTTCATTCTTCAGGTTGTTTAATATCTTGAATCACAGCCTCACCAAAGCTGTTTCCTGACAGCTTGGCCCTTCAAAGTCTCCACATTGAAGTTGTTTGTCCGAGCGGGCATAATAAAGAACGCGATAACGGTGACATCACTGTGGTTGACCTGCAACAAGAAAACCAGAGAGAAATATGGACTTTAGTTTTATTTAGTTTTTTTCTTTAACACCTGAGACTTCATTTCCTTCTACTACTATAAACCAGAGGTGTCAAATAACTAAGTAAAAGTACTTCATTACTGCACTTAAGTAGATCTTTTTTTTTTAGGTATCTGTACTTTACTTGAGTATTTATTTTTCTGGCAACTTTTTACTTTTATTCCCTACATTTTTGTATAAATATCTGTACTTTACACTCTACATTCTCAGAATAGACTCATTACTTTTACAAACTAAACAGATGTGACAGTATGAAAAATCAGTTGCTTCAGAGAGAAAATCAGTGGAGGAGAGAAACTGTGACTTTGTATATTATATAGTTACTGTACATGACTATTATCTCATAATTTGGACTTGTTATCTATATTTTATTTCAGAATTTTGACTTTTTAATCTTAAAATTCTGCATTTTTATCTCATATTTATAACTTTAAAAAAAAATCTCATGTTTTTATCTCAATTGTCACTTTTCTTCCCCCATTTTTCCAAAATTTCCTGCCCATATCCACAAAACTGAGTCACTGTGACTCGATCAAACACATTGTCTACACAGTAACTGACATTTAAAGGATTTATTTTAGATACTTTTGAAACTTTTCTGATTGTATTTTCTGAAGTATTATTACGTTCATGACAAAAAAAAAGTTTTACTTTTTACAGGTGTACTTTATTACAATTGAGAACTTGTACGTTTATACTTTTACTTAAGTAGAAGACTTGAATCAGTACTTTAACTTTTACCAGAGTATTTTTTCACACAAGTAGCTGTACTTCTACTTATGTACAGAATATGAGTACTTTGACCACCTCTGCTATAAACACACATTCATAAATCCAATGCTGACAGAACTACACACACTTACTCTCAGCAGATAGTTGAGTCTGGCTAAAGCCTCCAGGAAGAGGTCAGCTCCCTTGTTGGAGAACTCATACCTCCCAGCAATGAAGAGGAACAAACACTTGTCCAGATTGAAGTCAAGGTGCCTGATTATTAAGATATTAGAAGTTACATGATCGATCGTGACACAGTTTTAATATCTGACTTAGACCAGAGAAGGTCAGCAGTGAACACTTTATCAGTTAGGGTTAAAGAAGTTGTGGGCAAATCATATAAATCACTACAATAAGTATCTAATGAAAGTACTTTCAGGTGGGAGCTATTTTCAGTCAGGCTGTGTAACATATTATTCTTAATTGGCCAAATCAAACTAAGCACATTCTTTTCACATTAACATGACTTTTTCCATTTAAACACACGAGTAACAGTTTTACTTCATTTATACAAACACATCAGTGGAACCTTTTTCTTTCAGAGCACAGATATTAAAGTGTGGACCGTCCAGTGATGCTGTGGTGTACAGTTTGATGTGTGGACTCTGACCCATAGAAGTGTCCCCTGACGAACTCCTGAATCCGATTCTTGCTCTGAGCGTGGAGGTTTTGAAACTCATGCACAGCAGAAAACTTCTTTACGTTCAGCCCGTTTGGAGTAATAATATCTGTGTGGCATAAAAGGCAAAACACACGTGAGAAAATACTAGGAGAAATTAATTAACTTTGGCAATAAGAGCTACAACAATAGGTTATATCTCGGCTGGGTTTAACATAGTTTGGTAACACACAGTCACAGAAAAATTATTAGATCATCAAAAGTCATCAGATATCATGATTATGCAATCAAGTACTATCTTCTGTGTGCATCATGTGACTGAAACAGAGAGAAAAGAAAGCATGAACTGTCTAAATGCACTGTTTTTTCAATGCAATGCCATAGTGATGCAAGAACACCACAGAAAATGGATTGATATCAGCTCTTAAATGATACTTTTATGAGACATTTTTATTGTCATCATTATATCTGTCCAAACAAATATACCTTTAGTTGTACCAGGCATTAAAATGAACAGGAAATAATAAAAAAAAAAAATAAAACAAAGCTGGTCTAACAAATTTTTTCATGACTGTAAATGAGCTTCAGGAAGCTGCTGAATGTAGTTTCCTGTATTACTTCACCTCTACACACCTGGTTTCCTCTTGAGCAAATGCTCTGCCTCGATGGCTGTAATTTGCGAGACAGTAGTGAAGACATGGGCACAGTGTGCAGCTGCCCTTTCCAAACAATAACGATGATAGATCTGTCTATCGCCTGCCTCTTTATCCACATTGAACTGTCACAAACAGGAGAAGAGAGCACCGTCATCATTCTTATTCCTTTCTGTGCATCTAATCCACGTATGAAGTAAACCTATGTACATACAATAGAATATCTTTTATTGTCATTGGACAAAAATGACAGTGAAATTGCAGTGGGGATGGGGGACACTTCACACCATATAATACTAAAAAACAGTATACACATAATAAATAAGTAAATAACCATCGATAACCAACAGTGACATAAAAAAAATCCTCCCATACCTCTGCAAGGTTGTTATAGAAGTCCACATTTCCTGCACACAGGTATCGTCCTAGTAATGTAGCGTGAGTGGTGAAGATGGTTGCCACAGGAAGCTGTCTCTGTCTACACAACACCAGACCCAGACCAGCCAACCACTCATGGAAATGAGCAACAATGTGAGGAGGTTCCTCAGACTGGGCCGCATACTGTCACATGGGAGAGAGAATAATCATTATATACTCCCATACATAGTGTAAAATGTTCTCTCCATAACTCAAACTCACTCATAGAGGTAACTCTATGTTTTCAATTACACAGACATTGTAATATATTGTACCGTCTTGCACATATGAGGCATCTCAGAGTCATAGTATCATGTTACTGAAGTGTGAAATTTATCATGCTACTATTGTGAGTTAATGTCAGTGAGCTACAGACCTCTCCTAGAAACCAGGATGTCAAGAAGCCAAACAGCACGGCATCATTGGCCTCACGATCAAACCATGGCACGCCGATGTCAGAGAATTCCCACAGCTCGCTCTTCCAGGTGTCCAGAGACCAAGCAGTGAACGCGACATCAATCAAAATAACATAAGGACTGCCCTCAATAAGCCAGCGGCCAAAGTAGACCTGTTAGAAGAATGAAAAGTTTAGCTACATCATGATTACCATCCATTAGCCATTTACTATAACTATTGATTTGTCTTATTTAGAGTGTAATCTAGTGTTGCAGTCAACAATGCAGAATGGGGACAACCGACTCCATGTGCAAGCCACTGTATTTGCCATTTTTCTTAACCAGTTGAACTCAAAACAGCCATTTATGGAGTATTCCTCTGCCTGGAAATTTTTTTCAGCCAATGCAATTCCACAATTTGACCACAAAAGATAGGTATTTTCTAAAAATATGGACAGATATAATTATGACTAATAACAACAAATAAACAAATTAAACACATTAAAGTTTATACATATTAAAGTATGGCAAAAATAAATCTAATATTACAATATGGTTTCTGAAGCCTTACATACATAAATATAACCTCAAATATGATCAGATTTCCTGGCAAGGTCTAAGACTGCATAAACAGAACCCAGTTAAACAAACGTATACTTGTTCAAAGATCCCATCTTACACATGTGCAAGTTGAAAACAGAGAAAAATAAATATTCTAAGCTGTTGAACACACTTCATGTAGATACAGACATTTATCAATATCATCTTAATACTGTAGCCTTTACTCTATAACACTCCCACAGTGACACAGCACAAAGCTTCAAAGTATGGCGCACACATTCACTAACTGTCATCTATTTCTGGAGTGTGTCTTTTAAGACTGAGAGACAGAGAGAGACATTGATACAACCTCTAACCTTTGCAGGAAAATGTCATGAGGTTTAGAACCACAGTCCGGGACAGAGGGGTCAGATATTAAAAACAGCATGTGAAGATAATATTCAACAAAATTTGCGAGTTGGACTCAATGACATATTTTCACCAGTGTCGCTCTACAACTAACTAATTTGAGCTGGACATATATATTTACCTCAGGGGTGAATGCTCTATGTGCAGTACGTGCATTAGTACCTTACAGCCACTGGAGTTCATTTTGTCAATGGTTCTCTTCAGCACTGGGTTGGTAGGCTCAATCAGCTCCACCTGAGTGCGCACGTTGCTTTCCACGTAGGGGCCCACGAGGAAATAGTTCTCTCCCCATTCCTCTGAGGTCAGACGAGCTTTGGTCTGGATGACGGTGTAGATGCCTCCGACTTCACACATGCACACAAAGCCAAAATAAAGTTATCAGGCAAGATCCATATGCAATGTAACAGCTTCAAGTCTTTCTTAAAACCTTTTTCCTTCTGTAAATAAACAAGCTGAAGCATATTGTTCTTGGGCTTTGACTTGAATTACTGTATTATCTGTTCGGGTTTAGATAATCCAGATACAAATCCACACAAGTGAGTACCAAATATATGCACTTAAGTCATACACTTGCCTTTATTTGCGACCTCCCAGGCAATCTCAAAAAGAACAGCGTCCTCCAAATCAAACTCCTCGTCCCACTCTTCCAGCCCTGACAGGGAGGTGACGGACAGGCTGCGAGCCAGCGGCATGCTGGGTAAATACAGAGAAGGAAGAACCATAAAGAAAACACAATTTTATAGGGTGTTTATGGTTCAAATAAACTACATCCAAGTAGGTCCACACATCCATCCATGTAGGTTTCATTTCAAACCTACATCCAAGGTTTGAAATGAAATAATCAAGGCATTAATATTAAAAACAACATAATGCTATTTTGTGATCTAATAATATAAAGGCTATGATGCAACTGAAGTTAAACCAATATGACACTTCTAATAAATCAATAACGTGTTCAATTGGTCCAAACACTAATGAATGAAATTAAATGGCTGTTCAAATTATAATCTGAGAATTACTAAAATGTCAACTGTGACCTACACACAAAACAAAACACTCTGTTGACCAAGTATGCTATCAATGGATGACACACCTTATTTCAGAACTCCTGTTACATTATACTACTGTGATGTAAATGTAACCTTCATAGAAATCAAACAATCTCTACATTGTTCATCGTTTCCTGTAAATTGTGACTTTTGGATCAGAAAACAGCATTTAAAAGGTGATATGACAAAAGGCTTAATTTTTGGCTTAACCTTTAACTGCACTGACAAACACACATTGCATTGAGTAATAAAGATCCAGGCTTAAATGATCAAAGAGCATGTGAGAAACATGCTACAGATCTTTTTGGACTGAAAACGAACATGTTAACTCTGTCACAGCAAAACTTAAATTCTAAATTTGTTACAATATGGAACACAGTTCATTCAAATGGAACAGGTAATCTTTCTTGATTGCCACCTTATCATCAATACATATTAAATATAATTTAAAAAAAGGGAGGACTGCATTCCTGTGTACAACACTACCCTAAAATACCACTTCCTGGTAGATCCCTGTCCACCTCCTAAGATGTGAGAGTGAAGTGAGTAAGGATGCCAAGGTGGAGGAGGGCTCTGGCATGAACACATATCAGGTACGGACATGATCCAGGCGTTCACACTACTATAGTTGTTGACATTCTCCCAGGAAGTGTTGTAATCCTGTGATGTTGAGACATGACAACTAAAAAAAAAAAATTACTATCAAGTGCTAACACACTGAGCCAAACACACATATGCAATGTTCCTGTATGCATATTTGAACAGTTTTCTATTGCTTACTTGAAATATAATCCGTTTTTTTTTTATTGCCCATCTAATGATCGGCTCCATGTGGGACTCACAGCAGAGGGTAGAGGTGGCACACAGAACCACTTAGAATACTGTATTTTCTGCACCACAGGAAATATTTCCTACCTGTGGACATCAAATTGTACAACCCCTCCCTCTGAGTGTCAGTTAGTGACTCTGGACTAAGTGCAATTTCCTTCTGTGCAATAACCTTGACTTATTTTCACTGTGTATATATTAGATATTTGTTATATTTATAGTTATATTTATTCAGGGGATTTTATATTTTATTGTAATTGTATTGCTTAATATTTATTTATATTAATTAACTAGTTTTATTGCCCTTTTGACTCTTATTTTAACACTTTCATCTTGAGTAGGAGCTCTTTGAATCAATAAAGTAATTCTAATTCTCCTTCTGATTTTATTTTGTGTACCTGACAACAGATCATTTGTCAAAGAGCTGAAATAAAAGTATTCAAACTGTTAGTAGTGTGTTGACGACCAAATCCTATATAGACTTGGGAGTCAAAACCCACAGGACTGAAATTAACCCACCGTTTATTTCTCTGGGAACTCAGATTTCCCATTTCCACAGTGGACACCTATTTAAAACACTGCATAACAAATACCTTATGATGGACAACTTGCAGCCTCATAAACATGCACTAATGATAGTTCCCATCATGCCCATGCACTTAGATGTAGATAAGTAACCCATCCAGGCCTCTACAGGTCTAACAAGGGACACAAATCCTACGAAGGACGAAGCCCACTGGAGACACGCACATTCAACCACAATACCATCGAATCAACTGCAGCTTTGTATGCATGCTACTGGTATGTATGTGCAGTGATAACATGAGTTGTAGAGCGAACGTGACAACAAGCACTTTCTGCAGGGCAGCTGCGGAAACGCGCAAAGGACACAGAGTCCCGATGCGCGCTCACGTCTTTTTAACGAACTGCCCCAATACTGTCATTGCAAGGAATAACAAGCAGATAGATGTTTACTCACCCTACGCTTTTGTCCAAACTTCACGCAGATGGACTACACATCGGCAGCTGTCGCAGTCAATCCCAAAAAAAGGAAAACAGCAGGGTGAGGAAAAAGGGGGCGGTGGCTTTAGTTAAATGGCAGCGATTCACGTTGGGTTTTTTTTGGCAAACGCTGCCATGTCAAGGGGCTGGACTCCGACGAGCTTCGATGTAGGAAGAAGACAGCATTGGTAAATGCGGAGACACCGCTGAGGTATTATTAATGAGCTCTACGCCAATTGGCCTTGGTCTACACTTGGTGTCCGCCTCTTGTTTAATAGCGACGAGAATTGGGCGTTTTATTCAACAGAGAAACGTGATTGGCTGAGTGGAGAAGAACGAGCGCGCTGTGATTGGTCCATTAAATCATACTGACGAAAGACGGAAGTCATGGGACTATTTTCCTATTTGCCAGTGAGTACGTTCAGGAACAAGAGGGCTATTTTTAATGTCCTCTAAGGGTCAGAGTGGGTAAATTTTTAAAAATATAGCACTGACATTCAGACAACTACCCCCTTTTTATCAGTATTTAATCAATTTAAAAGGAGTTATTCTCTACCACTCCATCCTTCACTTCAGCCCATGGGATGAACAGTGAGGGTTTATACTGGTAAAACTACTGAAAATAAATGTCATGACCACTGGCTCCCAGATTTAAGGACACAGTATTTTTACTTGTGCAAGCTTCAAATGTCATTCTGTGACACCTGACCCTGTCACAGCCAACTCAATTTACATAAAATATTAAAATACTACTCCACTACAAAATCCCATATAGGCACAGTTCAAGTATAAGAAGTCAAACTGTGGAGTAAAATACAAATGCTTTGCTATCATATATTATGTTTTTATATTTATGTTTAAATTATTACTACATTCATATGTATCTTTCATTCATTACTGGGGCCTCATTTAATTATTTTAATTTATCTACAGCTTTATATTCTGTTGGGTAGTTTAAACAAAACTGAGCAATGCATCATATATATATATAATACTGCATTCTCTACAAGCAGCCCTGTTTCCATCTTTTTAATTTTGCATTTTCCAAGTAAACCAAGAGGGATTAGTAGATGATTTGAGTAAAAATGAGGGATAATTTTCTAAGTCTATACAATCCATCATTAGGTTTATTATAATTATTTGTGATGAGCAGATTAGGGAATTACAAACTCAAAAATATACCTAATGCTGTCACAAAATTAGTGGACTAACATGTAATTTGTACACTACTTCTGATTGCCTAGAAACATGAAGTTGTATGAACCAGAAGTACAAGGATCTGAAATGTTCAAATTATATATTTTTTTAATTCTTCTTTTGTAAATAAGTTATGGCACAACTGATTGTGTATTTGTGCTTTCAGGCATTGCTTTAGCATCTCCAGTGAAGTTTACACTAATTATGTCAGTTTAGTATTTAGTGTATATGAAATGAGTTCTAACCAGTGAAGTCTTCTTCCATGTCAAACCCACACAATTCGGACTTGTTATATTGTTGATTTTCTTTATCCTCTTCTCCAATTTTTAAATTTTATATACTTTGACTTTAGGTTTTCCATGCATTGTATTATTTTTTATTAATAATAATATTTTTCTAAGTTTGCAGCTCTCTGTAATGTCTGATGTTCCTCCTTTTCTTTGACGTCATTTTGCCGGGAAACACGGTTTATTTAATGCGCTAGGTCCAGTCCAATGCCGCGCTGAGAAACATCACAACTTCCGTTTTGTGAGTGACGTCACGGTCCATGACTTTACTATTGGGTCGTGTAACAAAACGGAAATTTTCCGCGCTTTCCCCGGTGAAAGTTCACAAATTAAAGAGTGGCGGGAGCTCTTGTCAACCGGGGTCCATTGTCCAGAAGTAATTCTTAAGTGTTTTTGACTTTGTTACAAACGGACCAGCGGGTGGTTGCCGGTGCTGACAGGTTTTATAGTCAACAGTCCTGCATTTAGGTAAGATCAGATTTGGCGCCTGTTTGTTCTATATTTACAGTGGCTCAGTTAGCTTACTGGTGTAGCTCGACAAAAAGCCAACATCAGCTCTAGATTAATCTTAAAAATAAGTCTGCACAAAACCTTACTGCTGCAATATAGTAACAACACGATCCATCCGTTTGAGAAATGATGTACGATAAAAGTCAAGCATTAGCACGTGGATGTGTAATGAACTAACTTACTAAACAGGAAACAACAGCTTCAGTAATGTGCGTCACAAACGACAACACTCGTAGGGATGAAACCTATAAAATATTTAACGTCCATGAAAACCAGCCAGTTTCGGATCTGCGTTGTTGTTATCAGCTACTGCCACAATTATGCTAGCTCCATGGATGCAAGCTGTGCATTATGGGAAGTGTTGTCTTATTTATTGTTGTTTATTGTCAGCAATAAAGTCCCGATTTCTCAGCCTTTAACTTTTCCCCGCTGTGTTTATGATAATTATTGTTTCTGCACAAGAAAAAAAACTAACTGACAACTCGTTGTTTTTATCAGGTTTTCTGAATGTAAAAGCATCGTTAATGCCGTGGTTGTGTAACAAAAACTTGTTTTAGCTAAATGCTATCTGTGTAATGTGATGTGGTATACACGACCCTTTGCCAGGGTTATAAAATCTTCTGACCGGTTGCAAACATGGACTACATATTATGCATCGTTTATGGACTACTAAGCAACACGTTAGAGGTGCAACAGTTAATTTATTAGCTGTCAAATATTGAATTGATTTCCACCCACTTTGTTTGAGCTGTTAATTATTTCTTAAATTGCTAAATAAATTGGTTTCTTTCCTATTGTTTGATAGTAAACTGACAATGTTTGGATTGTGAGCCAACGATATATTTTAGGACATTGTCTTGGTCATTTGGAAACTCAATTGGACTTTTTAAAAGCTCCTTTTCTGTAGAACATATTGGGCAGATTAAATCATGATGAAACTAACTATCAACTTCAACCTTATTCTACATACTTCATAACTTAATTTTTTTGTTAATTTTTTTCCTAATGTAACTTATTGAATATGTTACTTATATATAAATATGAATTCTAACATTCTCCCTTGCTTACAGTGTGATTATTTTAAACATATCTTCAATTTCATTTGACTTGTAGGGATGGATTTTAAAAGACGAAATGGTGGCCCATTTGCGGGTGGTGTATCTCAAGCCAAACGGGGCAAAATGGCCACAGAATGGGAGGACAGTCCATCACAGTTTGAAGAGGAGTTGTCCATGTTTGATGAAGGAGAGATGGACATGGAGGAGATGGAGGGGCAGGCAGGACAAGACGTTATTCCTGTTGGTAGGTCACTTGATGAAAAGCACATTTTAAGTGTTAAGGGAAGTGGTGTATTTTTAGGCCAGGAATTTCAGTGACTGGGTTGTGGTAAGTGGTTTTATCTTGAGATTTGTATCACTTGAACGGTCATCTTAAAACATGTCTGATGAGCTGCCATGACACAAATTTTGATATTTTTCTTAAAATACTGCATACACTATTTTATCTGTAGTTCCATACCTGTGGATTAACAGTAACACTTATTTTACAGCCTACTTTGTCTCACTTTTAAGGTAGGTCATTTGTATAGATAGAGCTTTAATAACAAGTGTGAAGTGTTGAATTAATAATCCAGTTATGACATGAAGCATGTTTAACTTTGCGCTGTTAACAATACTATTGCGTATTAATAGTAAGCAGCAGCTGGGGACTGCTTAACTATCATTAAACATTTCTGAGTTGTACTCAGTGTTATGATTAATAGTGAAATGTGACTTATCTTTTACCTTCTTTCCTGTTCTGTTAGGTGAACTCTTCTCAGCAGACCTCAACCCTCGCTGGAAACGGCCTAATGCCCCCACACTGGACCCGTCCACTGACACATTGGTGTTTCAGCAGATCGATTTAGACTATTACTTAGGTGAGAGCTATAGTCTTGGTTTTCTGGAACAATATTTAATGTACTATAATTAGAGCTATTGTGCAGGTGATTAATAAAAAATTATAATGTAAAATCCATATAGCCTATAGAGTATTATTATTATATTGTTTATCCTTTCTACTGTCTTTATGAATGCATATTTCTTACATTTTATTCTGTTGCTGCCTTGACTAGTGAATTTCCTCATTGTAGGACCAGTGTAATTTAATTTAATGTCATCTAACCAGATTTCACTCTTTCTAAGGGATAAAAATGCTCTCTGTTTCCTGGCTTTACAACTTCAAGCTTCTTTACACTGTATGCTATAATGCCATTGCTGTATGTTTAGATGACTGCACCTTCAATGGTTTCTGTATTCCTGTTGTACAGGGTCAGCAGTGGCTGGAATGCCGGGACAGTTACAAGGAAAAGTCCCAATCATTCGAATGTTTGGGGTAACAGACAGTGGCAACAGTGTGTGTTGTTATGTTCATGGTTTTGCACCCTACTTCTATGTTCCTGCACCAAATGGTGAGCACTTTCTATTTTGGCAGTGCATAAACTATTATGCTAATATGATGGAGGATGCTCCATTTAAAGGTATAATGGCTATTTAGAAAAAAAAGAAATCTGTTTGGATAATTTTTTTTCTTGCAATTTCCTTTTAATAGGGTTTACATCTGAATATCTGGGTGAATTTAAAAGGGAGCTGAACACTGCTGTCCTGAAGGACATGCGCTCCAATAAGGATAACATATCGGTCACAGTATTGGCTGTGGATATTACCCGTAAAGAGAGTAAGTATAAATGACAAAGTCCCTTTCAAATTTTGGTTAAATACGCTCTTAAATTAAATTACTTTGATCATTGTGATTGAAGTTCATATAAATGTTCCAAAGTGCTGTCAGTATTTATATTACACATCAGTTTCTTATCAAGCCTGGATTTCATTTGTGTCTCTACCACAGGCATGTATGGTTACCATGGGAAACGTAGCCTGGATTTCCTGAAGATAACCATGGCAATGCCTCGGCTTATTGCCCCAGCGAAGAGGCTGTTGGAGCAGGGCCTAAAATTTGGACCCTTCCCCATCCAGAGCTACCAATCCTATGAGGCCAACATAGATTTTGAAATCAGGTTTGTTTGTGTCCTCTGTAATCTGACTCATATGCAATGCATTAAGTTCCAAAATATTTCATAAAGCATAAATCTGCTTCAGAAGTTGCTAAACCATTTTCTTTTCTGCATAAACTATGAGGTTGACTCTTGTCTTATTTATTCCACTCTGCTTAAATAACTGTGAGTTAACAGTATATTTTTTTCTTGACTATATTTAGCTCCTAGATTTTCTTTGTACTTTATCAGCTTTATGAGATTCTGTGTTTTGATAGGTTCATGGTGGACAGTGATGTTGTGGGATGTTGTTGGATTGAACTCCCCAAAGGCAAATACAGAGTACGAGAAGAGAAGAGCCAGGGAGAAACAGATTCCAGGTATCCAGGGAAGGTACGTCAGTTCCAACTATGGTTTACATGGCTGTGCATTTACAGTATCTCATAAGATGTGTTTCCCCCACCCCCACCACACCCCGGTTTTTGGTTTTCAGGCATCATTGTGTCAATATGAAGTGGATGTGGGTTGGACAGAGTTGATAAGTCATCCTGCAGAAGGAGACTGGCAGCGGATTGCACCACTCAGAGTCCTTAGCTTTGACATTGAATGTGCAGGACGAAAAGGTATCTTATTTTTTTTTTTTTTTTGTTCTCTGTTATGATTCATGTACACAAAAAGAGCTACCAAGTGTAATACATTTTTCGCAAAAGTAAATGCATCATCATTAAAATCGTGGTTGATCATAAAAAGGTGTTGCAGAGCATTAATGAGGCATTAACTCCTTCTTTATAGGAATTTTCCCAGAAGCAGACAAAGACCCTGTGATTCAGATAGCCTCTATGGTCCAGCGTCAGGGTGAAACTGAGCCCTTCATTCGCACTGTGTTCACACTCCAGTCCTGTGCCAGCATTGTGGGCTCTCAGATATTGTGCTTTACACAGGAGAAAAAGTTACTTGAGGTATAATCACATTGGCTTTTGTAAAGTTCTACAAACAGTTCATTCCAGATCTGTTTTATGCTTCATATTTTTTTGTGTGTGCATAGAGTTGGGCAGTGTTTTTGCGCACAGTGGATCCAGACATCATCACTGGATACAACATCCAAAACTTTGACTTTCCCTATTTGCTCAACAGAGCAGCTGCTTTAAAGGTTGGACTTCCCAGTTTCAACTAAGTTCAAAATAAGATAATCTACATTTGTTTTATATTCACACAAAAACATATTCCTTTCTCTGATTTACTTAAACATCTGTGCTCTATATGTGTTTAGGTGAATATGTTTCCGTACCTGGGTCGAGTACTAGGCATTAAGTCAGTCTTGCGAGATCTGAACTTTCAGAGCAAACAGATGGGACGACGAGAGAACAAAACTATTAACATGGAAGGTCGAGTTCAGTTTGATCTGCTGCAGGTCGGTATTTTATTCTCCAACAGTAGTAACAAAATAATTTTAACATTAAAGTACAGATAATATGGAATCCACAGTTTGGATTAGATTGTTTAAAAGTATTTTTAAACAATGGACCAAAACTCTTCACAGTTGCCTTCTCTAACTTGTGTATGTATCTCTACTTGTGTATTACCAGGTCCTCCTCAGGGATTATAAACTGCGTTCATACACACTGAACGCTGTTAGTTTCCACTTTCTGCAAGAACAGAAGGAAGATGTGCAGCACTCGATTATCACTGATCTACAGGTAAAACAAAAAAAAGTTTCTCACTGCATCTGAAGTAGCTCTAGACATCCAATGTAGATATATATTTAAATGAACAGCAGGAACTGTCACAGTTTAGTCTGAACTGTGGCTCCAGAAACAGCACATTTTTTGACCATAACAAGACCACACTGGGTTATTCAAAAAGAATGAACCGATATAATTTCACAATATTTTAATAAAGAGCAATAGAAAACTCCAACCAAGTCACAAGTATTCTTCTCACAATCAATTTTTATTTTCTGTCTTACAAGTATTCAATGTGGCCACCACCTATAGCACTTACAACATCAATGTGATAAGAGAATTCTTCTCAGCACACCATGATCCACTGAGTTGATCGCTGTTAGTTATTTGATATTTAAGGTCATTGAGGTTAGCCATTCAAAACTTTGAAAATTTCTCTTTCAAATGGTCACTGACTCATTCCATGCGTTTGTTTGAGAACTGAAGCAATGAATCATGTAACTGGTTCATTCTTTTTCAGCAGTTCTATAATTACATAACCCTCATAATCAGACTGTGTAGAAGAACCTCCACCGATTCACTATAAAGTTTTAAAGCGTTCTTCTTCTAGAGAGCTCAGTGTTGTAGTGAAAACATGGGCAGTGCTTATATTTGTAATCACTTAGTCATGTCATTTGAATCTGAAAGTTGTTTTTGATCAGTCGTCATGCTCAGCTTGGCCACAGTGGCATATTGATTTGTGGCTCAAATCAATTCACAACTCCAAGACAATACATATACAATTTAGACATGGTGTCATAATTCTTTATTCTAAATCCTCTAAGGACAAATCTTAAAGTAAAGTGGTTTCTCATCATCCTTTTTGGCTCACTTTCAGAATGGCAATGAGCAGACTCGCCGTCGTTTGGCTGTGTACTGCCTGAAAGATGCCTACCTCCCTCTGCGGCTGCTGCAGAAGCTTATGTGTGTGATCAACTACATGGAGATGGCTCGAGTGACCGGAGTGCCCCTCACCTACCTGCTCTCAAGAGGCCAGCAGATCAAAGTCGTCTCTCAGCTACTGCGACAGGTAATAAAAACATGCACACAGGACAGTTATTGTAAATCACACATGGATTTACGATGGAGACTGAAAGCGTATATACTTTTGTAGGCTATGAAACAGGACCTGGTCATGCCAGTTGTAAAGACGGAGGCAGGAGAAGACTACACTGGAGCGACTGTTATTGAGCCAGAAAAAGGGTGTGTACTGTGTGTCTGCTCTATGTCTGTGATAATGCTCTTCTAGTGTCATCTTCTCATACATTTCCATCACCCCATTCTCTTAAATGTAGGTATTACAGTCTTCCTATTGCTACGCTGGATTTCTCCTCCTTGTATCCATCTATTATGATGGCCCATAATCTGTGCTACACCACCCTGCTGCAGAAAAGCACAGTGGAGAAATTGGGGTGAGCACATGAATCTTTACATTACAAAAGCAGTTTGGTGTTGTAAATAATACAGATATTAATGTATTGAGCTAATAAAGAAAACTGCTTACAGACTTTCACCTGACGATTTTATCAAGACTCCAACCAGTGATTTGTTTGTGAAGAGTTCTGTGAGGAAGGGTCTCCTGCCTGAGATCTTGGAGAATCTTCTGTCTGCCAGGAAGAGGTTTGAATTACTTTTAATGAGTCATAAAATATCTGAAATGCTGCCAAAATTCAAGAAAAGGGGTTGCAAAAGGTTACACATTTTAAACTTTTCTTTGCTTTCTTATTATTTAATGGAAGAATTTGAGTTTGCAATCCAGATTACATTTTAACACTATACAGATACATCTCCAAAAGGCAAAAGCACTCTTTTTATGCTCTTGAATTAGACTCATATAGCCTTGGACTGTAGCATTTCCTACTGTGTCCACAGGGCCAAAGCGGAACTCAAAAAAGAAACCGACCCTTTCAAAAAGCAAGTTCTGGACGGTCGACAACTGGCCTTAAAAATCAGTGCCAACTCTGTCTATGGCTTCACAGGGGCCCAGGTGGGGAAGCTGCCATGTCTAGAAATCTCCCAGGTAAGTAGTTACATTATTATCTTTACATGAACACTGAACTTGAATGTAACATCCTGTACAGAACGTATATAAAAAAAAAAAACTGAGTCCACGGCCAAAGGGAGAGTCGAATGTTTGAGTGAAGTTTTGCATTTTTCATTCACTGTCGTGCATCGGCTAGATAAATATTTTAGCTGTTTACTTTCCGCCTTGCAGTAAACACTCTTCCTACTGTTCAAGCACAGATGCACAGTCAGACCTCAAATGTTGAGCAGCTGAGATGTGGGGCAAAGATTACTGTTAAAATGCAAACCACATAACAGGTGTTTGTAGAAGTTACTAAACACTGAATATAAATTAAATGAGAACAGACATCTGCTTCTATCTGTACGGAAAGTCTTTGGCTCAAATGTGTTGCTCAGCTGCTATATATATATATATACATATATATATACATATATATATATATATATATATATATATATATATATATATATATATATATATATATACATACATGTGTGTATATGTCTTTTTTCATTTTGAAACAAAACAAGGGACTTATGTGTTATTATTCTATGTTAAAACATTTATCTTATGTAGAGTGTGACTGGGTTTGGAAGACAGATGATTGAGCAAACCAAACAGCTGGTGGAGTCCAAGTACATCATTTCCAATGGTTACACAGCTGATGCCAAGGTGAGGAACATGTGACTGTCTTTGATATGAAACCACTTCTTTTTCTCTTCTTTACTGTAATTCAAACATTAATGTATGTTATTTTTCCTCATTAAGGTAATTTACGGGGACACAGACTCTGTCATGGTGAAGCTCGGAGTTGCCACCGTGCAAGAGGCCATGAATATTGGGAAAGAAGCAGCAGAATGGGTATCATCCCATTTCACCCCACCCATCAAGCTGGAGTTTGAGAAGGTAACATTCAACTGGTATGAGCTTAGTTTAACCATTAGTGTGTCAAAGAACATATCCATATGAGAAGTGTTTTGCTTTTTTTTCCTGTTTCATTGCTCAAAACTTCAGTTGGGAGTGTGTTTTCATCCTATTTTTTTCCCTCAGGTATACTACCCATACCTATTGATCAACAAGAAGCGCTATGCAGGCCTGTACTTCTCCTCCAGTGCAGATACACATGACAAGATGGACTGTAAAGGAATTGAGACAGTCCGCAGAGACAACTGCCCTCTGGTGGCTAACCTCATCAATACATGTCTGCAGAAAATCTTAATAGACAGGTAAAAGCACATCTTTTGTTTGACGTTCTCTGATGCTCACTTTTTGCTTTGTTGCCTGCCTGAACCTTAAGCTGGCTATTGGCTACAAAAGAGATGAGAAGTTGATCACCACTGTGTTTTCAGAGACCCTGAGGGTGCTGTGGCTCATGCCAAAGAGGTCATCTCAGACCTGTTGTGCAACCGAATCGACATCAGCCAGCTGGTTATCACCAAGGAGTTGACACGCACTGCTCAGGAGTACGCTGGCAAACAAGCACACGTGGAGTTAGCTGAGAGGTCCGGTCAACCAATGAGAAAAGGATTTTGCTTGAAGTATTTATGAAAAGAGAAACTAAGCTAAGACTGATGTCTCAATTCTGAAATGTTGCAGGATGAGGAAACGTGATGCAGGCAGTGCCCCCAACCTGGGAGACAGAGTCCCATACGTCATCATCAAGGCTGCAAAGGGAGCAGCTGCTTATATGAAGTCTGAGGTCTGAAGCATTACCTTTGATGTTATATAAACTGCATATTTACTTTTATTATCCATTTTCATTCAGGGAAACAGTTGTCTTATGAACCACTGAGACCATCATCATCATCATCATCGTATTTTTCAAAAACGTTTACTAATTAAATCACTAATCCACACATGCTTTAAAATACTCAAGTGGAATTCCTCTGTTTTTTAGTGTTATAATGCAGTTTTATAACAAAGTTTGTTTGTCTGTCTGTTAGTTAGCAAGATAACTCAGAAACTTATGGGCGGATTTTGATGAAAATTTCCGGGTAGGTTGGTAACAGGGAGATCTAGAAATGATTAGATTTTGGTGGTGATCGGGGGGGGGGGGCTGTTCTCTCAGAATGCTTTTCTAGTTTGATTTATGTGCTTTCTCTATATATCATGTCCCTGTTTCCAGTTTCAGTAATCTTTTGTGCTTATAATAACTGGTTTATCCTCAAAAAAGTAGTATGTTTGATCTCATGAGCTCTTCTTCCACATTTTGCTGCTTCAGGACCCTATCTATGTACTAGAGAACAACATTCCCATTGACACTCAGTACTACCTGGACCAACAACTTTCCAAGCCCCTCATGAGAATATTTGAGCCCATCCTGGGAGAGAGCAAAGCAGAGAGTGTCCTGCTCAGTGAGTCTATACATGTACACACACACACACACACACACACACACACATTTATATATATATACATACACACACACACATAGCAAGGGTCAAACCTGTACAGCCCAGTTTACAAACTTAAAAGAAGCTGGACTTGTGCTATTGCATGAGTGACAGACACTTAAATCCTTATCCTGGTTTCTTTCAGAGGGCGACCACACACGCTGTAAAACTGTGTTGACATCGAAGGTCGGGGGCCTCATGGCGTTTGCCCAGAAGAGGAACACCTGTATCGGCTGCAAAGCAGTGCTCAAAACAGATGGTGACTATCCTTAGTATTATGAAGATTTGTTTTGTTCTCCTTCATCAGTTTGGTTGTTGTTAAACATACAATTTCTAGGGTCTTGGTAAAGTCCATACATGAAGTGCAGTGTTATTAATACATTATGTGTGTGTCATAATAGGGGCTGTATGTGATTTCTGTAAGAAGAAAGAGTCTGAACTTTACCAAAAAGAGGTAAGCAAGATATCAGTTGACTTGAAATGAAATTATAGCAAAACTACGGCTGTATTAATTTTGGTTGATCATGATTATTCTTTTTTTTTTATCTGTATTAATTGTATTTAATTTAGCATGAGCAAACAGACTCAAGTAAGAAAGGAATATATCTGCACTTCATCTGTTTGTTCAAGCTAGACTATGGATTAGCATAGCTCCATCTTCCAGTGTGTCTAATACTTTGCTAGTTGAGTGTTGTCTTTTTTTTTTTTTTTATTATTTACTCAAATTTCTCACAAAACACTAAAACACACTAAGAAACACAAAAAATATACACAGCATGCTAAAATTCACAGTAAAATAAACTAACAAAAAACTGATGAAAAAAACCTATTCAAATAATTTTCTAAAAGACATACCTACCCCCTCAAAAAAGTGATTAAAATATCCAAAACATATGCCAAAATATGTATATGCAATTCATATATTTATTCAACACCTTCAAGAGTTTCAACAAAGCAACTGTAAACAAGTGTTCCATTTAATTGTTTAAATTTTTAATCGGATTAATCATGATGATAGATTTATCTGCGTTAGTTTTGACAGCACTAAGCAAAACACTTTTAATGTTTTTTGTTCATTACTAATCTTTATATTACCTTCATTCTAAAACCCTGTCAATTTTGATGAATACATGTTTAATTTCAGTCCATGAGTTCATTAGTAACACATTGTAAATTCCAGATTTTTCATCTGAACACACTGGAGGAGCGTTTTTCTCGCCTGTGGACTCAGTGTCAGCGATGTCAAGGTTCACTACATGAGGATGTCCTCTGCACAAGGTATGGTACTTTTTTTTTTTTTTATTTTAATTGGACGACCATTGTGTTCATTGTGGGGTCCCAGCTCATCTACGCTCCATTTTCCAGTCGAGACTGTCCCATCTTCTACATGAGGAAGAAGGTTCAGAAAGATCTGGACGACCAGAGCAAGCTGGTGTCTCGTTTTGGATGGTGAGGTTCACCCACTACGTTCCACTGTGCCTCACTGTGACTACATATTCACTCCGTATTTTTGTTGTAAAAATGATTCTATATTAGTCTTTTCTTATACGCACAAAAGGTCAAGCAGAAGCATTTTGTAAAATAAAATTAAAGAGCCAACACTTCTGAGTTCTGGTGTGATTATTGTCGTCAATGGAAAAATCATGTACAGTGATTAAATACATGTTCAGTGCAGATTATATATAAAAATGTAATTTTAAGATTAAGATTTAAAATGACATCACCACAGAGATGACTCAATCTGACAGTGTATGAATACACCCATTTAGCTTTGATTTAACAAAGTAGGTGTTGCTTTAGTGGAAATAAAAAGAGGAAGTCCATCATCTTCCTCTTCATCATGACTGTCACTGTAACCACATCCCTTCCAACTAAATGTATGCAAATGGTCATCAACTGTTAACGAAATACGATGTCGGTTCATGGTATCGCAAAGTAAGAAACATTGACTTTAATTAAACTGTCTTTATTATAAAAGAGAAAGTGGATAAAACAAATGATGTAAAAGCCAAACACATTTGCTCTTTGTACAGCAGAGTGCATTCCAGGTTTTACATCACTCACAAACTGATGTAGTTCAGAATTGTAACACATTTAGTTAATTGAAATCCATTATTTTAATGAGGTGTTTGGAGCTACCAATTTACCTCTTAGCAGTATTGGGGCAGCAGTTTACTGATACAGGCTGGGATTTCTGGATTTAAAAAAGTGACATGTAATATAAAAAAAATAAACCCATCAGTCCATTACATTTAGAGTAACTAACAAAATGAGGCCAACTAAAAATTGTTGCCCTATTGAAATATCATTCTAGCATCAAGTATGATCAGATTAATCTGTTGCTGTGTCACGTCTCTGAAGATTTTGCACTAAATTATAACTGGTTTCACACCAGTGTGGTTTTAAATGTAGCATACAGACAAGGAAAACCACATAATTTATCAGAGCGTGGTATTAAGTAGCAGATGCTCAAACTATATCTGTGAAACAGAATTTGCACACAATGATTAACTACCATTGTCAAAAACACAGGCTTAAAAATGCAGTTAAAAGTATACATTGGAATACAGTGTGACTACATGAAATCTAGTCCCAACAGAGGATGGCTCTCCTCAATTTCTGATAAAACACCATATTCCTGAGTAAACATATGTGGCACAAACTAATCCTGCATAACACAAAAAAAAAGAGAATAAAGTGCACCTAAGAGTCTGGAACACAATTTGAATCTTTGTTACTATGGTCATCCTATCCTAATACAGCTTTTTCACCGACAAAAAAACAACAAAAAAAAACAATTGAGATATAGCTGTTGTGTTTCAAGTCTTAGACACATTGATCTAAGAGAAAACACAAAGACGAAGACATATTTCTCAATTTCCAAAAGATTTCAACCATCACGTTTTGCAGCATCTCCAAGTAAGTCAGATGTACACTGAGCGATCGCAACATCGGTCACGACAAAAACGTGTTAATTCATCCGAGTGGTGCACAGATGTGAAGACTTGATCCCTAAAAAGTCAACAGGTGAAGTAACACTGGCCGGATACATTTCAGTTAAAGGAAATCCTGAATTTCGCCTTCAAAGGGTACTGCACATGAATAATTGGCCACATTTGCTGTAAGTGGATGTCCAGAGGCATAATGGACATGTGCAAAGAGAAAGCGGAGGTGCAGTGTATATGAGGGAGCATAAAAACAAGTGCTGTAATAGATGCTTGTGTGTGGTCTGCTATAGTATTGTGCAACGTCTCTGAGTGCTCTTCTTGCTCCTCTTGTTGCTGCGGTTGGTCTCCTTATATCTTCTAATCTCCCGTACTAGTGAATAGAAAGCCTCTTCAACACCCTGCAAGATACAACAAACAACATTTTTGACACCTTAGATAATTACAATTAATGTTATATCCTTGACTTATGGGGATTATATATATATATATATACGCACACACACACACAAAAAAAGATTGTCTATGCATCAAATGAAACTTTCTATATTTGATGCATTTCCTACATACCTGTCTGGTTTTGGCAGAGGTCTCGACAAACGGTACTCCATAGCTTCGCGCCAGCTCCTGCGCCTGCCGGGTCTCCACTGTGCGGGAGCTCAAGTCGCTTTTGTTCCCCACGAGCACCATGGGAACGCTGTCACTGTCTTTCACTCTGTTGATCTGTTCTCTGAGGAAGAGACACATGCAGCTGCACCTTAGAAAACAGACACCACTTGACACCTTTGAGCAATGGACTACAAACACATTTGGGAGAATACCTGCCCTCATTATACATTTAGATAGCATCCAACATCGTTTGCATGCATATAAATGTAACCAATCAAATCAGGAAGAAAGTTGAATCTTCAAGGAGTGAAATATATACAAACAGTATCCCTTCATGAGTGGCTGTGGTTGTTAAAACTTTACAGTCAGCAAACAAGTCTTTGTGGGTTAATGTAAGGTTGGTTTTTCTTACTACTGTTTTTAAATGTATGATCTGTAATCAGATTTCAGTGCAATATGAAACCCCCAGAACTTTTAGTCATATCTATATGGTATAGATTGCATGTGCAGTTCCTCTGTGGAAAAAATATCAGAATTTTAATAGTACAGAAGTTGCCACAGGACTTATAAATATTGATCATTTAAATTATAGCTCAATCTGTGGATTGTTTTCTTGATATATTATTGATTATACTTTTTATTATTATTATCAATGCATTGCAATCCGCTAACAGCCCAAAGTAGTGTTTTATACCTGTAGAGGTGAACATCTTCAAAGGACTTGGTGTTGTTGATGGCAAACACACAGAGGAAGCCCTCGCCCGTCCTCATGTACTGGTCCCTCATGGCGCTATATTCCTCCTGACCTGCAGTGTCCAGAATGTCCAGCAGACACGTCTCCCCATCGATCACTACCTGTTTCCTGTATGAGTCCTAGCAAAGCCAGATTAGAGCATTAATGCAACAATACTAGAACTGCTCACAGAGAAATCTGATGAGAAATTGCATCATATTCATCCATGCAGTTTATCCACTGTAACATGCATCAACAAGACCCTGTTGGCTCAAATATTTGGTTATGAATGGAGAAAAACTGCTTTGTCTGTTTTTTTTCCCCGTAACTGCAAGTAACTTAATATTTCAACTGTCTAGACAAGAATTGTCTAGAGTGTGTTGAAATATTAATGCATTATTTTAAAATCTGAATTAATATAGAACTGTGAAATGATTATTTCCAACTTATAATTGTTATACAACATGCCTTATCACTGTATTCCCCATTACATCCATTTAACAGTCATTATTAAAATATTTATGGAGCTTTTACAAGGCATTGGCAGCATAGATATACAAACAACTTAATCTAAAAAAAATACATTAACTTGATTTTTTCATTGAAATGACTCAAACATCTTCCTCTACAAAGAGCAAATGCAAAAATATATATTGAAGATGGCACTAAAATCACAGAATAAAATAATTCATATAAGGACCATGTTGTATTATGAGGAAAGGATTACAACAGACCTTCCTCTTAAATATAAACATCTACAAAAAGAATGTATAAGGGGAAAAAATGTGAAAGATCTGAGACTGAGAAACCATATCATGTAAACAAGATACTATTGACAAAAGATGTTTAACATCATGTAAACCTTGGGCAGATTAAAGCTAATGGAGATATTTTTCCTCATCCAGGAGTGTGCAATGATATCAGGTGTAGTTTCTCACCTCGATAGTTGGATCATATTCATCCACAAAGTGGTTCTGGATGAGTTGGATGGTGAGGGCGCTCTTCCCCACACCTCCTGCCCCCACGACTACAAGTTTGTACTCGGTCATACCTGGAAAGATTCAACCCAGCAGTTATATATTGCAAAAAAACTACTGTTTCTACAGTTATGGTGTTAGTGAAAGCTCGCTGAATATAGGGTGAACATGAACAAATCTTAGCACTAGTCCCCATTCCCCCCTCCACTGCATGGCGAAGACAGTGACCCAGATTTACGGGTTACCAACTATGCTTTAGTGTCAGTTGTCTTTTTGTCACAATTGAATCCGTGAGAATGAATTCTGCTAATAAAAATGCGTGTTGTGTGGTCGTTCTTACCTTTACGTCGGATTTATCACAATCTGCACTATATCAGATGAGTGTACTAATGAATAAATGAGATTAGCTTGCTACATAACGTTAGCCTAAGATGATTTCCTTGTTTAAAACACTTGTAGAAACATTTCAAAATACAACCGCAACTTGACTTTCAGATTAGGCAAAGTACCAATTAGAGACTTACAAGGACACAAATCAAACTCTAACAATATTACAAATGAATAAAATGGACGGATTCGTGCGACTTTACTCTTCGTTGTGGTTCATTGAAGGCAAAGCACTTTACGTTAATCCCCCCCTTCCTTGAACAACCAATGACATGACAATAAACAGACGGACATAGTGATCAACCAATAATATTTGATATGTACTGTTAACCCCGCCCATACATGGGCAAAAGACCAGTAATAAACAGGAGTAACTCCCGTTGGGTGTGTCCAGCCTGACTGTTAAAAGGTACAGCCATAAAACTTTAATTCATTAAATACTATTAAACAACCTCTGTATCACCCATACAAACACACAGCGGTATAATTTTATGATTTGAATATGTGAGTGTACCTCCTTTTTACAAATATTGTTTTGTTCTGTAAGCAGAATTACAAAATTAATGTATATTATTGGGAGTAATCATGATGTTGATGGTGGGGACATAATTTGACGACTTCCTCACGAGAAACAGCAAGAATAAAAATAAATAAATAAATACACAAGAACACTGCTAAAAGAATTAAAACAAAGTCTCATTTTATTTTTGTCAAAATGAATTTAGGATTTTTCTTTTTTATTTCTTAAACCACATTTTGTCTGTTTTTTTATTGGTCATCTATACTGTATTATATATTTAATTATAGTTATTGTCACAAGACCAACATTTACGTCTAGTTTTGTCTCGTTTTTGTCACGTGATACAGGTTCGTCGATGACAATATTTAGTCACTATAAGGCGCACTGTCACAAAATTGTTTATTTTTTAGATTCTTCATATATAAGGTGCATTGCATTATAAAGTGCATTAAGTGAAGTCAAAATTATGAGATAAAAAGTGAAAATTATTAGATAGATAGTGAAAATTATTAAATAAAAAGTGAAAATTATGAGATAAAATCAGAAAATTATGAGAAAAAAGTTACAATTATGAGATAAAAAGTAAAAAATTATGAGAAAAAAGTCCAAATTATGAGCTAAAAAAAATCTAAATTATCAGATAAAAGGTAAAAATTCCCAGTCACTAAGCACAACCAGAATTAATCCATATATAAGTGCACTGTGGTTTTTGGAGTCCTTATAGTACAGAAAATACAGTAACCTTTTGTTTCCCAAATGTCATGTAATTTCCTATTTAAAAATTGGCTTGGGCATTTAGAAACATCCAAATATTGGTATGGAGTATGTATGGACATCCATAGTCAATTTTACGCCCATGATGTATATAATAAATAAAATGTGATGGACAGATCTTTTTTCTTTCTTTACATTACATTAATTTATTTTATTTATAAAGTTAAAGATACAGCGAAGCAAAACATGCTTTTGTATGTCAGAAATATGTCCAGAATTGATTGATTGATTAACTGATTGATTAGTCTGTTTTTTCCTGAGTGAAATTTTGAGAAACCAGGTGCTTACTTGTGGTTTAAAATGATAATATTCATAACCACTTTGGTCAGAACATGACAACTTAGTGGTAAACAATTTAAAAACTATTAAAACGATAAATAATTAAATGATATCATCTATTGATAAATTCATTAATGATTTAAAATTAAGTTTAAAAAAATATGCAGGGATACCATCGTTCATCATTTATCATTAATCAGATTAATGTTTATGTAATGATATCGTATTCCAGTCCCATGTTGTCAGTACAGTTGAGAATCCACCTGACTTAATATTCACTGACCTCTAGTGGCAACTTTGAGAAGCTGCAACATTATTAAATACGAATGGCTTCAGAGCCTCAGAGCAGACACGTCATAAACCTTTTTTTGAGTATTTGCCAAAAGGGGATATTGTTTTATTTAAGTTATGTTTAGTGTGTCAGGCTACAGATGAACAAAATAAGACAGTTTAAGTGCTTTTATAAATGTTATGAATCTGTCATTCAAATAGGCCATATTTCCTTCTGAACACTAAAATACAATCTCTTGGATTTATTGGATCACTATATCTAATCTTGGATGTTTAATTTCAGATGTGAAACAGGACTGGACACACACGCATTGCCCCACCCTATAGTCCATCATCATCCTCACTTTCCTTGTCTGTGATGTTCACGTTTCTCTCTCACTCTCCCACTGAGTGCATCTGCTCTCCTATCTAATCTTTGCCTAAAATCACAGAGATAATCCTTCATCCATCTGTCCTGATAGAGAGAGAAAGAGAGACCAGTGACATTGTGTTTGTGATGTAAAAAAATTCAACACTGTTTTAATTCGTCATCATCTTCTCATGTTGGTAACTCCTGCTGACATGATTGTGCTTAAATAGTGACATCATCTGAAATTGCTTATATTTTATTATACACAAGGATATCGCACATATACATCTTTTATACATATAATATTTATCACATTTTTGCATCTTTGAATAATATTATTTCCTTTTTTATTTTTACATGGACTCCCACCAGGTTACCACACATTTCATCATGAAGGAGGAAGACAACATTGGAATAGCCATAAAATGAGACAAAGAAGAAACTTGATTAAAAATACACCGATACAACACTTAAAAATTAAAATTTTCACAAGTATTATCATTCATGTCTTTAAGACATTTTGCCCAAAACAAAATGGCAATTTCCTGCAGTCGCCTTTCAAACGTAATGTTTTATCAACAAACACATTAACCATAAAAGTTTCAGCCTTTGTAACATTCCAATAGTCCATTTTCCTTAAAGAGCCAACTGCAAATAAACATTTCATTTCAAAGTAAACTGCTGTGTGCACGACCTGTGTGCACAGAGAATCCACAAATGCTTGCATGTTTGTATGCATGTGCATGTGCAAGCATATGCTGTTTCACATCAGAGTTTGTGGGCTCTATGTGTAGCTTGCATAATACAATATGACCTGTACATAGAATGCAAGCGTCATGTTACAAGAAGTTCCTTGGGACGCTCCACTTTCCATTACCCAGCTGTCAGTGTGCCGAGATGGCAAGGGTGCTGCTTAACAGGAGATGATGTGATTGGCCGTGATTGTTATCAAACCTTAACCTACACACTGGTAATATATCAGAATAGATTCTGCTTAATCCAACTTTGTTTCCATGTGCTCTCTGGGCGTGCTGCTCACTAACAGCCACATAAATACTAAATAGTGTGCCACCACTCTCTCTACACACTGTGCATGGTGCACTTGACTGTGCTTGCATGAAATTAGCACCCTGTGTATGTTTGTGAGTAAAAGGATGAGAGGGATAGCGGGGTACTACGCTGCTGTGCTCATTAAAACATGCTCACTGCACAATGTTTCAGCACCTGCACCCATCACAGCAACATACTCACATACACACAGGTTGTAAAGCTCTGGCCCACCAACATAGACATTACTGAAGACATTAAAACAGCACCAACAAAGACTGAACAGTAAGAAAGAGAAGATTATGAACTTCCTGTTGAATTCAGGAAGGAAGACATAGGGAAAAGCAGCCACACAGACACAAATAAGGAAACACAATCAGAGGCAGTACATGCTATGATGCCTGGGAATTTTTAGCTATTGTTCCACACTGGTTGAACAATGGATCAGTTAAGCACCTATCACACTCCACTTGTCATTCTTGCCAGATGATTACTCATGATATGTGCTTTTTGACCCAGAAGTCTAACTGGACATGACCTACTTAGGTCAGACTCAGGTGAGATTCAGCTAGACACCACTTTGTACACATGCTAAAGCACGCAGCATTGCACATTCATATGCACAAACATCAAAGGAAGCCTGCTAGAACAAAAGCGTGACACACACTTACACAAACCATCAGGCTATAAGACCTAAGCACCTTTTTACTCTCTGAAACTAATAACATAAGGTTCAGAACATGATAAATACATAGCACTTAGAACCTGTTTGATTCTCATATGCAATCATTTGCTGGAAACACAATACATTCTCCACTGCAGTGATGTGGAGGAGTAAACATAGTTGGATGCAACATCATATGTGTCTAGAAAAGATTCTCCATGACAGGCTTTACACTGATAAAATATCTTATTTATTTAGTGGCTTCATCATTTGAGCAGTGTGGTTTCTATTATTTATGAGAGCTGTAAGAATAATAGAGCCAGAAGATAAAAACGGTGGGCTCTATTTTGAACAATAATGCGAAATGTGAAGTTAGATTCTAAAAGTGAGGTCCCAAGGGTGCTTTCCAAGCAAAAAAGTAAATGTGTGGCAAACAAATAAAAATTTAAAAACAACAGAGTTGCTGGAGAGGCAGTAAGCCAACCACACACACACACACACACACACAGAACACAGTATCTTCTCATTGTTGTCGTGGAAACACATCTCCAACCAATCAGAACAAGCTCAGAATCAGGAAAGATGTCTGGGAGACGAGTTCAGTTTTTTGCAGATGAATATTGAATATGTCGATGAACATTAACCACTCACATGCACATGCCTACACACACACACACACACGCAAGCAACATCACACAAACATACAATGGAATGAATCTGATGCACACGTTTGATATGCGTGATTTTAACTATTGTACAAAAGCACATAAGCAGTTCCATTCAGTTTTGCAGTGACTCTCTTTTACAATCCCTTTCCAAAATGTATCTTCATCTTCACTTTATCTTGTTTTGTTTTTTTTTTTTTTTTTTTCTAAATGTATCCTGTCAGTCCTCTATGTCAGTTCCTTCTCCTGTTCTCCCCCATACATGTAAGAATTGTATCCAGGTGGTTGCACATACTCCTCAGACTTATCCCAGTCCGTCACCCATCCAGCTCCACCTCCTCCATCTCCTCCTCCATTTGAACCAACCACTTGTTGGCTCATAGCCCCATACTGCCCGCCTCTGCGGTACATCTCCTCTGTTTCATTAGCCAGTTCATCTTCATCAATGATTCCGCACTTCTCCTCACTGGTGTCTTCTATATCTGCCCATGGCTGCTTTTCTCCTGATGCAAAGAGTCCTAGTGAGAAAAAACAGGATGTGATCAATATATTGGCTGTGTTCCTGTTGACATGCATCAAAAACTACATTCACACTTAAGTCATACCGTAGAAAATCACTCCTCCATAATGAACAAGAGAAGCTATAAGGAAGACACCCTGCCACTCTTCACGTGTCTGAATAGGAAGGTAAGAATTGAACAAAGAGTCGAATGGTTAATCAAATATTTATAAGAACATTTTGAAAAGTATTAAAAAAGAGCATTTGTACTTTTTTCATTTACCTTGTGTTTTGTCATCGCTCCCACTATGAGAGGACATACCATCCCAGATAAAGTTCCCACCCCGTTTGAGATGCCCATTAGTATGCTGGCGTATCGAGGAGCGATGTCCAAGTGATTCACGTTAAACCCTGAATGAAAACAGTTACAAAACATGATGAGTCAAGGCTGAAAATGGAAACTGTTGAGGGAAAGTATTGTTATTTTCATCATTTTACTTGTTTGTGTTTTATTTCTTTCGTCACTTGCCTGAGATTGCAAATCCACTGAAACCCACAGCAAGGACCAAGAAGGAAATGGCAATGCCCTTAGTGTGAGAGTATCCTACCACTAGCAGGAGGGTGGCCTCCATTCCAAAACCTGAAACACATCCATGTAAACACATAAGAATGTTTACACACACATATGCATTCTGTGTGGATGAAGCTTCTATGGTAAAATTTATGAATTTTTTTTTAACCATTTTTAAGTTGCAGAAAACCATAATGAATATACATTTTACTTGAATAAAGTCAATAATTTTTGCAAAAACAAATCTAAAAAAAAAAGCATCACAGACTGTAGGAATAGGTGCTATATACAACTTAAAGTTTATTTCTAAAATATAGCCCTGAACAGGTTTGCACCAAAACACTTCACACAGACAAACATAATAATCATATATGTAAACATAAATAAAGCTGTTGTGGAAATAAAATAAAAAAAGTTTAAATAACATAAATCTCATGGAATCAGATGACAGACAAAAAAAATGCCTTAACCATTTAACCCCTGATGCATCAGTGATGACGCATTCTGCAAGGATGGTTTTGTTTCAATATTCAGAAAAAAATTATTGTTTTTTTACTGTGATTTTACTGAGTTTTGTTCATGGATCTGATATATGAAGATAAACAGGTGTTAAAAAGGAAGTGATTTAGAAAAAAGAAAAAGCCAAAACTAAAACTACTTAAACCAAATCACAATATTATTTATTTATTTATTTATTTATACTTCATTTTAGTTCATTTTAACTAAGTCAAGTTATTATTTTGTAAATATTCATTAGTTTTTGTTAATTTTGTTCCTTATTTTGTTTTACATTTCTAAATTTAATATTGTATTTTGTTATTTTTTTTTCTTTTATGCCATTTGTGTCTTATTTCGTTCATGTTACTTATTATTTTGTTGGTTTATTATACATTTTTGGCTGGAACTGTTAAAGTCTCAGGAGTTAAATGGTTATTAAGGTGTATCTTGCAGCTTTTCTAAAGACCTGCAAAGTGGATTATTTTTTTGGATTGTAAATGTGATGGTAGGTTCAAGGACACATAAGTATAGTAGTCCAGCCTGGATGACATTAATGTTGTCGTTGTTGAAACACAGACAACCAAAGAGTACAATCTCTGTCTCATCCTCATGTAACTGAAGCAAATTATGAGCCAACTACTGTAATATCTTGGAGAAGGTTTTGTCAAGTTACTTTGGCCTGATTTTGGGAATTGAGGGGGAGGTAAATCTGAGTACCATCTGTGTAGCCGTGAAACGTGAAGTTTGCATGATTTCTTTTAGAGAAAGTAATTGTTTTACTGTCTTTTTCTTGATCATGCACATATTCATATACCCATCAACTTCAACCATATTGTAACATGTTTTATTCCTCATCCAGCTGAGGTTTGACATTCACCTCCACAGTTCATGAGCTTCCTGACATTAGTGGTAGACATCAGGTTGTGAGTTCTCAGGTAGTCTGCTAACTGGCCTCCAAGGGGCACGATGATCGTCATCACCAGATGAGGCAAAGCTGACACAAGGCCCACCTGAAAGAAGACAAGATGCAAGACATGGAGAGAGACTGAAGAATGTAAAAGTCTGATTTAACCATTATTTCAAGTATTTAACCTTGACAATAAAGATAGATTAGAATTATGGAAATGTTATGATTTAAAGCAATGTTAAAAACAAGAAAATGGACAGAAAAAGGAGTTCTGGTATTACAGAAAATGTAGAATAGAATAGAGGACAACATTTTTAAAAAAATATGCAAACACTAAAATGCTGTTTTATACATAAAAGTTTCAGTTACAGTATCGATACTAAGTGGAATTAAAAGTGTAAGGTAATGTCTGAGACTGAGATGGGATGGGGGTCAAGCATTTAACCCACAAAGACACAAACAACCACTGGAAACCAAATAATTTACCAATATCAAATGTTTAATAACTTCTCATCCATTAATTCTATCAATCCATGAAAAATAATTAGTGTTAAATGCAGTTTGTCATCTTTTCATGGTCATCAAATATGACCCATTTTGACATTCAGAGGCCCAATGTCATCTTCTACAACACTGATTCAGCATTAAAACAGTAAAACCAACAGAGTTTGACAGATGACAGTGGATGGAGACTGAGTTTCTGATCACACTGTAAACCTGAATGTTCAGAATAATTAAATATATTAGGTTGTGAATACGCAAAGTTTCAGAAATAGTACTACTAACCCAAATGCATTAAGTTGCTGTAACATGTTCTTCTTTTTAAGTACTTCCAACTTATATTTTTAACCCTTTGTTGGTCAGCTCAACCGTTTGGTAGAGGTACATTTGAGCCCTGATATCTATTCTAAATTTATGTTCCTTGACACCAAACTTCATGGACAGTCAATGATATATTCAGGTCATGCTTGTATTTCATACTGAAAAAGTAACATTTTCCTAATTTTTTCTGTCTTTTTGATATAACAATTAATGAACTGGCAACTTGTCTAGGGTTTACCCTTAAAGTAGCTCTGATAGACACCAGCAACCACTGTGACCCTAGTGAGGATAAAGCAGGTTCAGAAAATGAATTAATTAATTAACTTAAATTTGAGCATTTTTGAACATCTACACGGCCAGTGAATTAAATGGAAAAATATGGAATGGAACATTTATTGCAAAACATAGAGGATAATATTATAGTAAATGGTGATAAATCAATTAAGAAAAATTAAATAAAGAGAAAACTTGCTTTTATAATTGCTGCAAAAATCACACTGGGTCTTTATGAATTAAAGTAACTGCAAGTCTTTTAGTAATAACCTTTAATGTTCTGTATCTCTTTCCACGGGCCTCTCTCATAATGATAGTTTGTGATAAAAAGTATACAGGCAAATAACTGCATTATCTGTTCCAGATTTTGATTTTGAATACATATTATGCTTATATGAAACTGTTTTTGGCCTTTACTTGAAAGTAGAAACTGGTAAACAGAACATCTAAGTCAGGGAAATAAACACATAAATAAATAAATACAACCTTAATCTTAATCAAAGTCAAAGCAATTCATCTACGTATATATAAAAAACAGCCATGAAAAAGTAACATCTTTTTTATTTATCAGTGTGAACATTTCCAGTGTAGATGTCTGTCATTAGCTATCTGCTGCTTTGTTCCTATGGCAACTTCTGCAGAAAAAAGCATCCAACGAGCATGTATCTCTAACCTAAACAATATATGATTAGCAAATAATAAATGATAGGGGAAACAACTGACTGAAGTGTCAAATAAAATAACTGCTAATTTAAGTTTTGTGTGTTTATTAATATTGTTTGGTAAATTCCACATCCATAAATGTAGAGTATTGAATATGACCCCCAGTTTACAAAGAACATTACAAATGCAGTATTTTTTTTTCTTTTTGAAAAAAAAAAAAACCAAAACAAAACGGGGTGCCAAAAACCTTCACAGGATAATATCAACATTACAAGCAATACCAACCATGGTAGCAACAACAATAACTAAAACAACGAGAACAATAACTGGGCAAAAAAAAAGAAATAAATAAAAATGTTATTAATAATAATTTAAACAACAAGAAGAAACTAAAGATAAAAACATAATCAGAAAAGAACATTACAAACAAATGCAACCCAGACAACAAAACTACACAACAGCAGCCGTTCACATCGATCTGCTGTACCAGAGCGACTGCACCGGAGCGACTGTACCGGAGCGACTGTACCTGAGCGACTGTACCAGAGGGACTGCAAAAGAGCGACTGTACCTGAGGGACTGTGCCAGAGGGACTGCACCAGAGCGACTGCACCAGAGCGACTGCACCAGAGCGACTGCACCAGAGCGACTGTACCAGAGCGACTGTACCAGAGCGACTGCGCCAGAGCGACTGTACCAGAGCGACTGCACCAGAGCGACTGTACCAGAGCGACTGTGCCAGAGGGACTGTACCGGAGCGACTGCACCAGAGCGACTGCGCCAGAGCGACTGTGCCAGAGGGACTGTACCGGAGCGACTGCACCAGAGCGACTGCACCAGAGCGACTGTGCCAGAGGGACTGTACCGGAGCGACTGTACCTGAGCGACTGTACCAGAGCGACTGTGCCAGAGGGACTGTACCGGAGCGACTGCACCAGAGCGACTGCACCAGAGCGACTGTACCAGAGCGACTGTGCCAGAGGGACTGTACCGGAGCGACTGTACCTGAGCGACTGTACCAGAGCGACTGTGCCAGAGGGACTGTACCGGAGCGACTGTACCTGAGCGACTGTACCTGAGCGACTGTACCTGAGCGACTGTACCGGAGCGACTGTACCGGAGCGACTGTACTAGAGTAATAGAGTTCAGCACCAGATTAAAGAAAAGAGATGAAGAAAAGAAATGAGACCAAGGCAGACAGACCGTGGTGACCTGAGTGATGAACACAGTCATGCAACCACAACCACACCTCCACCAAGGAGCAGGAGCCAAGAGGGCCCTAGGTAAAACCAGCGGGCATCACAGAGAAGGGGCTCCAACCACCCCCGAGAGGTGAGCCCTGAAGGTGACCAAGGACGAACCCAGCCGGCCGCCCCACAGTGGCTGAGCATAGGTCCTAGGGAGCCAGGGATGCCAGCCACCCCCATCCCCACCAACCTCCACCCCCAAGCCCCACACCCCTTTCAGTTCCTCACACACCCAGACCGCCCCATGCAGTTGCATATACACACCCCTACTGATGAGCACACACACACACACACACACACACACACACACACACTTTACCAACCTCCTATGTTCACCCGTTCACACCCACCCTCACACACATATGTACATACCCACATACCCATGATCAAATCCACATATATACATGTATCCCCGGGGTGCCGCCACCACCCCAGAGAACAAGCATCACCACTATGAGTCCCCACCCAAAAGCGCAGCAGCCGAATCCAAGCCAAGTATCGATTGGAGTCCGAGACAGAAACACCAGCCGCCGGGACCCCTGTAGGAGTCAGCCACCCCACCAACAATTGCCATACCCCAACACACACACATACACACACACACCTTTCCTGGGACCTTCACGTCCAAACAGGCATGGGGACCCATCATTAGAAACTCCCCCATCATACCCACACTAAGGTAGCAATTGCCAGCCCAGAGACACACCACTGCAAGGGACACAGTGGCCAGTACCCCTGCCCCAGGCCCCAATCACCACCACAGCCACAGCCCACCACCACACACAGGAAAAAAAATACAGTAGAACCCCCAACCCCCAGAGAGGTGGCAGTATGTATGTACATATGCAGTATTAAGCTTATAGACCCCCCCCATATGTGGTAAAATGGTCTAACTATATGAAGCTTTTTTTTTTTTTAAAAGAGAACCAATATTAAAAAATGCCTTAATATGTACTTGTTTGTTTTTGTTTGTATAAGATTGTTGTAAGTTATTTTGGCCTTGGTGATTGTAATCTTTGAAATAAAGGTTAAAAAGAAGTTGAGTGTGACTGCAAAAGGCTTTTCTGTGTGTGGTCTGACCTTGCTGATCTCAAAGCCGAAGACTTCCTCAAAGTAGGCCGGCTGGCTGATGAGGAGCAGGTAGAAAGTCCAGCTCCTGCAGAAGTTGGCCACAATAATGGCATAGACTGGCATGGAGGTGAAGAAGTGTCTCCATGGAGTTTTAAATTTCTGCCACCAACATAAATCATACATTAGTGGAATATCAGGTGTCACTGAGAGGAATAACTCAAGAGATATTATAGAAATACAAGAGCACGCGCAACATTTGCATTAAAAACCAAACTGTGCGTGTGTCTAGTGTCGTACATGAAGAGGGTTTAGAAATGTTGCAGACTCTCCAATGGCATCTTCAATGTACTTCCTCTCCTCTGGTGAGATGGTGGGATGAGCTGCAGGACTTTCATATGAGACCAGAATCCAGAACAAATACCAGAATATCCCAAAACTGCCTGGGAGAGCAAGAGAAAGAAACAAAAAGAGTACAACACAAAGTGAGTACAATCCACAAGAAATAAGAAACACCACATTCGATGGTGTAAAAAAAAAAAAAAAAAAAAAAGAGAGTGAATTACATAATGCAAAAGAACTATTCCTGCCAAGTTGCTGTTACTGGTGTGAAGAACAACTCTGAGCTGTGAGTTTTACAAGCATGCTACAAGGACATTTGGAATTTGTGAAAAAACAAATCCCAAAATATTAATGACATAGATAGAGGAAAACATTGCTCTTTTTTTCCATTCCACAGTATTAACTAACACACTCAAAAACTCAGAAAACTGTTACTGACACACTGTGGTACAGTTATGGACAGTCCGTCTCATACTGAACTGTATGCTTTGCACCTTGTCATTTGGAATATTTCAATGTGTTTTGCACCTTCCAGTTCTATTTTAGCACATTACAGTTATCCAGATTATACCCAGATCTTTTTATACTTCTAATGTATTATGTATAGTATATGGTGTTTGCTCTTGTGCTGTATTTCTTTTAATTGTATGTGTGTAATGCCACTGCTACACTGTAATTTTCCAGTTTGGAATAAATAAAAGTCCACCCTGTCTGTCTGTCTGTCTGTCTGTCTGTCTGTCTGTCTGTCTTATCATGTCACATGTCAAACAGAAAGCTTGCAGGATTTGACAAATAAGTGTCAAACAATTAGTTTATGTTCAGAGGATGATTTCTTTGTTGCTGAATGAGAGTTGAATAATTGTTGGTTAAAAAATGTTGGTCAGAAACATTTACAACAATAATTATGGACATTTTCAACAAAAACTATTCTATGTTGTGGATGAATGTCAATAAAACTAACCCTAAATATGAAAGGTGTATGTTGTAACGTGATGTTGTCTTTCATTATATTTTCATTAACTTGTTATTTTCTAGCTTCTATTTACTTTTATTTTGTGTTGTGATTTTTATTACTTTAGTATCATCATCATTCAGACTTGGATGAAGAGTAAGACAATGAGTAGCATCATCATTCTCATGTATTTATTCAACTGCTGATTCTTGTTTTTAATTCTATCATTTTGTCTCACAATGAATTTTCTGTTCTTCATTGTTTTTCCTTTGTTTGTGAGAATAATTTCATTAAGGTGCTGAATAAAAGAATATAAATGCACTAACCATAGACATAGAATACAGAAGGCCACCCTGTGTACTGAACCAGTATCCCAGCTAAAGGCATGGCAACCACTGCTCCTGCATAGGATCCTAGAGAAGCCATCAAACATAAAGAAAAGTGACACATCATTCAATTTACATTACTTATAAGCAGTATTACTGGGTGGTTATAGTCTGCATGTTTTACCAACCTGAGATGGTTTAATGTTTAAAGCCTTTACAACAGGGATGTCAAACTCATTTAGTTCATTGGCCATATTTCCCCTAACATGATGTCAAGTGGGCTGGACCAGTAAAATAATGATAGTGAAGTAAGTAAAATTATATAATGTTTACATCTACTATTTTTACTTAAAAATCTGAATAATATGAATTTGAAATATCTTAAGGATAAGAAGTGCAATTTTAACGATATTCCACATCAGTTTATTTGTTTATCATTTATACATGTGGATTAAAATAACTATTACAAATGCAAAAAACATTTAGTAATTATGTTGAATATTGGGAAAAGTGCACTTCTCTTAAGACATTTCAGGTTGTTGTAATTTTACTTATTTTTATACTAAAAGGTATTAATTAATTAATTTGTTTTGAGCAGGAAAAAACACAAAACATTTTTTATGTACAGAAGCTAATGATGGAGCAATTACACTAGTAAAGACAAACAAGTTGCTATAGCAATCGCCATGCACACTAACAATAACAAAAGCAAAGAGAAAATCCATAGTTGTCATTATTAATGTTATTATAATAGCATCCAGCTGGTCTGACCCACTTGAGATCATATTGGTCTGTATGTGGATCCTGAATTAAAGTTATTTGGCACTACTGATTGTTAATATTTTCAGTAGAATTTTTGCATTTCACAAATTCATCCCATGGGCAGGATTTGACCTCCAGGCTGCATGTTTGACACTTGTGCTTTATAACCACAGAACTAAATGTAGAGTTGGAACTTGTGAAGGTACCTGAGATTCATGGTTAAATTTTGTGTTTATGTTTGAAACTTTACCACAAAAGGCTGTTGTGGCTAATCGACTTCTCTCCAGAGGAGGAGCCCACTTTGCCCAGATGCCGTGGCAGGCTGGGTACGATACACCCTAAAACATGCAACACAGTTAGAAAAACACAGATTGGTTCTCTGAGCATATACTGATTATAACAAGTAAATGTATGCAGAAATAAATATTATACCTCAACAAGTCCTTGACATATCCTGACCAGGATGACGCAGCTGTAATGGCAGCGAGCGGCAGATGGTATCAACATGTTGAGAGTAGATGTGGCCACTATGGCAAAGCCAAACACTCTACAACAAACAACAAACAATGAATATTCAACACTAGGAAGAGCTAGAAAGATTATAATGAAGCAGAGGAAACATTCACTTCAGTGGAAAAAAAAAAAATCTAAATCTTATATGTAAATGATTGGATTTGTCCAGCTGGTCTGACTCTGCCTAAGAATAGTTTCTTTCTTCAGTGTTTATGATGCTGTTAAAAGCATACAAACTGTTTATAATTACCTACTTAATTTACATAGTTTATGGTGCTGCTTGTTTCGTGAATTGACATTAATCCTTTAACTCCTGAGACTTTAGCAGCTCCACAGTAAAAGAAAAAAAAAAAGAAGGAAAATGAGCAATAAAGTGAACAAAAACAGCTAAAGTAATCAATAAAAATGAACAATGATTAAACCAACAAAATAATACGTAACATGAACAATGTAAAACAGAAACGGAACAAAATTGAAGAAAATTACTAAAATAAAGAACAAAACGTACAAAACTAAACAAAGTAAGCAACAAAATGAAGAAAAAAATCTAACAAATATTTACAAAATAACAAATAGCATGAAACAATTTGCAAAACAATTAAGTAAAAAAAAATAAAAAATTTAAGTAAGAACTTGCATTGGAGTTTGGTTCCAATAGTTTTAGTTTGGGCTTTTTCTTTTTTCTCAATCAGTTGCTTTTTGACATCTGTTTATTTCTGTAGCTCAGTTCCATGAAAAAAACTGAGTAAAAACAAATTTTTTAAATAACATTTTTCTGAATATTTAAACTAAACCATCCATTCAGAACGCGTCAGCACTGATGCATGAAGGGGTTAAAGGGTTAACCGATAAAGACCCTAACAGCCACTGGCGACCACTAGAATCTACTGATCTAAAATGTTTAATACCACTAAATATATCAATACATGGAAATCATTTAGGTAAAATACAATTTATAATCTTTTCATGGTCATCAGATATGATCCATTTGAATATTCAGAGGCTCCTACTGAACATGGAAGCACAGTCGTCTTCTACAACATTGATTCACCAGTAAAACCCATGGAGTTTGATCAATGATAGTGGATGAAGACAATTAAATTATATCCAGCTATTGGATGTAAAACAAGAGTCTTTTTCTTGTTTTTTATATAATAACCCTCAACTTTAATAAGAAGTTTTATGTACATCTGCATGATCAGTGAATTAAATACAGGAAACCCAACCCAAAATAAATATGATAGTATAATAAATTGAGATAAATCACTTAACAAAGGCTAAATGTAACAGAAAAATAACTTGGAAACTGCAACAAAAGTAGCACTCGGTCTTTATGCATTAAAAATTTGAACATTTTCACCTGTTAGCTGCAAATTTTTGACATATAAAGCCACCCGGGATTTGTGTGACAATGTAGCCCCAGAAGAAAGAGCCGTGAATCATCCCTACTGTCTCGGGGTCCCAGGTGAACTGTGCAGCCTGAAAGAGGACACATACCATTTTTTATACACTTTCGTAGAGTTATACACAACCTATTTACTTTATCATTAACATATTTTTTTCAATGTAGCAACACTGAACAAACACTAACATTAACACCTTTACATATATACAGAATAATACAATAACACAAAATAAAAATAACTAAAAAAAACAAAACATTGACACATGTAATAACCAAATACTTATTATAAAATGAAATAAATTCTAAGTAAATAAAACAGCATAAATACATAGGCACACTAAAATTCCCTCAGTACAAACATGCCAGGGGGTCAATTGGGGGTCTCTCAAAAATGTTTCCATTAATATTGAGAAAACACAAATCATTCTTTATTTTTTGTCAGCAACATTGACTTTGCAGTACAGACATTTAATGAATAAATTCCCAAAATATTTGACAGATGTGATATGGAAGGATATAGAATCCGTATATCATTCGTTTTTCAAAAATAAAACAAAAAATAAGGCAATGAAAAAACAACTCGTGTCTTCATTATTTGTTTCCAAAACCAAAATGGAAAAAAACTGATAGCGATGTGTTTTTTCAGTTTTCCTTTTTGTGTTTAAATAAGTAATTGAAAAAAACCCCCAAATAACGGACGTTTCCCATTTTAACCTATTTGACCTGAAGCAAATTGAGTAAACCGGAAATAAATCTTAACAACCCAAAGAAACATGTCAACCGGACTTGGTGATCATTATGGTATGATATCACACCACTTTTCTCCGTCATTATATCTTTAGGTCGTAGGAACCCTCTTAGTTTCCCCAAATATGTTGTAGTTTCCATCCTTTGTCACTGCAGCTCACGGTCATTTCCGGTTTACTCCATTTGCTTCAGGTCAAATTGGATAAAACTGAAAACGTCCGTTATCCGTTTTTTCTACTATTCACTTAAACACAAAAAGGAAAACTGAAAAACCACATCACTATCCGTGTTTTCATGTTGGTTTGGGAAACAAATAATGAAGAAACAAGTTGTTTTTTATGTCTTATTTTTGGTTTTATTGTGAAAAACCAAATGTACTCGCTTTAGTAGCACGTAGAGACCCAGAGGTCTGGAGAGAGACTGAAATCTTTAAAACTATCTCATTCTTTTAATATATATAAAAAAGTGCTTCAAACCACAATTGTTGCTGTTTTATAAATAGCCTAATGAATCCCCCAAAAGGGAAATGAACCAAACAACAAATAAAGGAAAATATAGACAAACAAAGCTATTTGCTGACCCAAAACAACACACGACTAATTATATGTTTTCTATAATCCATGTCTGACGATTTAATTGTCTGAGAATATTGAAATATACTGACTACAATTAAAGGAAATGAAATGAGAACATTTTAGATAGAGAGGCAATATTTAAAAAAATGTGTTTGTAGTTATTCAGAACATCTTAATTTATTGAAGTTTGACTGATTGATTGATTTGTTTCTTTTGAGCATTCACAGAATACATGTATGTCAAGAGAAAAAAAAATACACCCAAAAAAGACTGAGAAGAAAAAAAACACTTGTGAATGTAAATTTTGTCTTTATCACATGTTGAAGGGCCTCCATTTATAACATTAGTGTACAATTTCTTAGAAAGTATCTGAGTATCACAGATATTAAATGTGCTGAATCTTAAAATTAATCAGAAACAAATGATAAAAGTGCTGGTTAGCTCATGTTTTTAATATATACAGTATGATGGTGTGTTATTCCACATATATGGTGGTTTATGTACATGTATACAAAGGATTTGTAAATATTCCACTACAAAGAACCTGTAAAGTAAATGGATCATAATGTGCACACAGTGTTTTGAAGTAGATCTGAGACCAATATTCCTTTGGTCCTCTGCTGTTAATTCTAAGAATTTTATATTTTGACCCTTGGAAACTTGAGCCAACCAGCATTTAAGACTTTTTCTTTCTTAGTAACACACATCTGGTAACATTTCATTCATCTTATTCCGGTGATGTTTTACTTGTAGACCAGTGTAAGATGAGGACTATATCTGTTATATCTTGCAAATGAATTGTCAAATGTTCTGTATGTAATAATTTGTTGTAAATTGATTGACTGAAACAAAAGCAGATACTAACCACGAGTACTTCCTTGTTGCCTTTGTAGACAGTATGGTCGTTCACCATGCTTACAATGGCCACACCGAGGTTGCACCTGATACCAAATGAGATGCAGAATCCCAGGCCAGACAGGATGGCGATGATGTAGCGCCTGGGCAAACCAAAGCAGGTACAGTCCACCACCGGCAGCTCCTTCTCCTCCACCAGCTCAGGACGGCCCTCCGCTGACAACTCAATGGTTTCTCCATTGGGCTGTGGCTTCTCAATTAGCCTGAGAGGACACACAGGTTCACAAATGAAGGTGAAATAAAGCCTCCATTTCTATTTAACACAGTTGTCCATGAAGTTGTAGTAAGTTTGCATTCAGAAATTTCCTCTTTTTATTTCTATTTGTACACAGTCTGAACAAACCTATACAGTATTTACAATAAGTTCACATGGTAGACGTTTTAATTCCAATAATTAAAAAAAATGTGTTTTTAAATTTACTGCATGATTTGCAGCATTTAAATTGCAGAAATATGTGTAATTCATGGATAAATTGAATCTGCTGTTTTGTTTTTTAACACATTTTTGGTGGTAATTTAACTACTCTGTCGTCTCTACTGTTCCCTTAAAAAAGACAGACAGAAAAAAATTGAGGTCACGTCTACACAAAACCACATTTTCTCCTATTTGAGTTTTTTTCCCGTTATTTTCCAAAAACTGTTCTAAAAACAGGAAGTAGTTTCAAGTAATATCTGCATCCACACAAAACCACTGAAAATGACTGAAAACAATGTAGTAAAAATGTCAGATAATTGTATATGTATGTATATGGCGTTATAATGCTCTTGCAAAAAACAAAGAAGAAGACATGGCCCATGCAGGTCTGGTCCCTTCTGATTTCCCCTCTCCAAGAGGATCCAAGAGCATAGAGTGAATTTGTAAAAGCCCTTATTTCATGAGGATCTATTAACCCCACAAATATAATAAACATTTCCAGCTGTTAACATAATAATTCCACAAATGTAGTAACTTTCCCACAAATGTAATAGCAGTCACTTAGCAATTTATTACATTTGTGGGATGGCAAAAATCATTACCTTCCAAAATTGTAATACCTTCCCAGAAATGTAATAAATTGATAGATGACTGCTATTACATTTGTGGGAAAGTTATTATATTTGTGGGGTTAACAGGGTCTGTAGATTGCTTCTTTGGAACTGGAGATAAAAACACACCTGTGTGTTTGTGGGTGTGTTTTAACGTCAGCCCCAATGAATTAATCTACAGGCTCCATTGAAATAGTAGCTTTTTAAAGTTTAAATTGTTTTTTTTTTGTCTTTTAGCATGTAGTGAATATTGTTAACAACCAGAAGCAGCAATCAGAAGATTTTGAGTCAGTATTACCAATAAACTTATAGGGATTTTGTTGATTAGAAGCTCCAAACGCAAGTTCAAAATTCAATTGGTCTCAGTTCAATAATTTATTTAGGTCACATGGAGAATACAAAAGCCAGTGGTGGTCTCTGTGGACCAGAACCCCACAGGACTGAATTCCAGGTCGGAATTGACAAAATCTTGGAGAGGAGAGGAGAGGAGAGGAGAGGAGAGGAGAGGAGAGGAGAGGAGAGGAGAGGAGAGGAGAGGAGGGGAGGGGAGGGGAGGGGAGGGGGTGGGAGGGGAGGGGAGGGGAGGGGAGGAGAGGAGAGGAGAGGAGAGGAGAGGAGAGGAGAGGAGAGGAGAGGAGAGGAGAGGAGAGGAGAGGAGAGGAGAGGAGAGGAGAGGAGAGGAGAGGAGAGGAGAGGAGAGGAGAGGAGAGGAGAGGAGTACTCTGGGACCCAGTTTCAAAAAGTTGCAGTGTCAGTGACTGAAAACACTGCTTTCATGTAGATGAAAGGCCTATCCTATACAAAACTTTTATGGATACGACCAAAACAGTCTCTTCCAGACAAAGCCTGAGAACATCCGTTAAAGATAAACATTTGCAGAATATGGAAGTGATGAATGACACTAAGAGGGATTTCTTGATTTGCATGAGAAACCCCAGGCAGTATGTCCTTCTGGGCCTCAGAAGGGTTACATTTGGGTTGCATAGAAGGGTCCCATGTGGGTTTGCCTATGGTTTCCATGGTGACCCAACATGTGTTTGCCCATATCAGAATCAGAATCACAGATCTGAGTATCTCATATTATTTATTTTTCACACTATTTATTCCATGATATTTATCTTTCATATGATTTGCTCTACTTGTCATGTTAGTTGTACTACTGAAATGATATGTTTTACAAATATCTTAGTTTGCAATCCTTTTTTATTTTTCATGTAAATAACTGTTCTTTTTACTCTTTTACTGATATTTGTTATCTGTGTAAATTATTGCACTGTACCTGAGAGTTCTCCCTACAACGACAATACAGAGATTCTGATTCTAATTCTGATTCAGATAATAGCAAGTACATGTGGGGTCACCATGGAAACCATGGACAAACCCACATGGGACCCTTATATCCAGCCAAAATCTAAATCTTCTGGGGCCCACAAGAACATGCTGACTGGGACATTGTCAAGACTATGTAGAGGTCAAGCTTAAAATGTAAAGAATAGGATGAATTATCATTTTCAGTATTTTACAAATGAATGTGTTTTTCTTAAACACTTCATTTAAAGAATTAGAAACTTAAATCTAAAATGTAATTGAAATGATTGTATTTCACATAAGGCCTTATTTTCACTGTTACTGGGAAAAACGCTCACATGAATTAACAATAAAAAAAACAATTAACTCCCAAAAATATATACAGCTAAACAAAAAAAGAGCCTGTATAGTTGCAGTAAAGATGTACTGCATGTTACCCCCTTCACTGTGGTCACCTTGTGGTTTTTCAGTCTGTCAGGATTTTTTTTTATTCATTACGTGCTGTCATAGGCCATTTTAGTCACACTTATATCTCCATATGGACAAATATCCACCATGTTGAGGCCGTGTCTGAGTCAGCGTCTCCCAGTGTGGGGAAGCAGCTGTCACTAGCTGAGAAGCAGAGTTAGCTTATGACGACAAAATCCACCAGTGACCACTTCTTTGGGACACCTGGGACGGGCCGGCAAACTGGTGTTGTAAAAGATGTCGGATATCTCACACACAAACAATAGATCTCTACACTTTTTTTCTGCTATGGCTGCTACAAAAGTCACAATTTAAGGTTGAAATATCTACAAACAAATAGGTCAATCCTACTTATATTTATTTGAGACAAAAAATAAACATTTCATGCAATCTTAGCAAGTTTAAATCTGTTTTTTTTTTTTTTTTCACAGGAATCAAACAGAGAATTCATCTGTGGATTATGTCTATGCCTTCAACATCCCCTATTAGGATTTTTTTTTGTGATTTACTTTTTATTGAAAGGTTTTAGCAACACCAACACAACAAAAAGCAAAAAAAAAAAAAACACAGCCTGTCACATCCAAGTAAAAATAAAAATATATCATGTTTGACAGACACAAGGGAAAAAAATAATAATAATAAAAAAAAAAAAAAAAAAAAAAAAATATATATATATATATATATATATATATATATATATATATATATATATATATATTAAAAAAAAGCAAAGGAAAAATACATTATTGTTCTTTCAACACCTCACCAATAACCACCACCAAATTTGACCAACATCCTCTATTATATACATACTATTGAATATACCTTTACATATTGAATGCATGCAGCACACTTTAGTAAATGCCTGCTGCAGACACACACTTCAGGCAACTCAGACACGGATCTAGACTTTCCAGTGCAGATATGTGTATGAGTTCAGTCATGTCAGCCATCCACTTTCTGTCGGGCTGATCCAGTTAGTCAGTGAGCTGGAGAATTATGTACGGAAACAGACGCAGCCACCACATAGTTTTGTTCCATGTGATAAGGATGATTGCATTTTAAAAGAGGTGTTTTAATTTTAAGCTTTTGTATTTTCCCAAAACTAACATTGGCTACAGCTGCAAACATTCACGGCAGTTCATTTCTTCTCAGCACACACCAACTCTCCAAAATAACTTATTCACGCATATACTAACACGGGACAAGTCAGATTCTGACACTGGTTAATTATTGATGTGGTTTTGGGTGAAATAAATAATTGACTCTAGCTTTTACATTGTAATCTGTCACTATCCATCTATCTGACGGCTTTTCTGCCTGCTTCTCAGCATATTCCTTCTGTATTATATTTCTTCGTTATGCACGTGGACCCAATCCCTCTCATTTCTAAACAGCATAATCTTTTTACACACTCATGCGGTTAAATCAGTAGCATAAAGCCACGAAGTTACTGTATGAATTGTCTAAAAATTTTACTCCACTGTCATTACTGGATATTTTATTTAAGTATTTAAGCAAAACACAATAGACTGCATAACAGAAAGGGTTTGTAAAAGCAACGTTTCAGAATTTGTAAGAGATTAGAGGCTGCATTGCACATCTCTCTCTCTCTCTTTCTCTCTCTCTCTCTCTCTCTCTGTCTCTCTCTCTCTCTCTCTCTTAATCTGTCACAACATTCAGATTAGGATTACAAAAATGATTTACTTCCGGAAATGAATATGGAAGTGCAGACTTGCTCTGGGCGTGGTTCAGCATGATTTTTTTTTCTCTATCACGACAAGGCATTGGATGCATGCTGGCCTGTGATTCACTTTTTCAATCCTCTTCATAGATTGGAAGCTTTCTCTAACGTGGGCTACAGTTACTTTACGTGTCTCCTATAAATATATTTTCAAACAAAGGAGAACAGATAAATATACAGACTAATGTAGGCTATTGTCACAGTGACCAGTCAGATCTGAGGATGAGTAATTTATTTCACTTATTTGATTGTTATAAAAAAAGAGATAACATTAATATTGATGGTTCCTTTGGAGACTTAAAAAAAGAGCTTAAAAAAAGTATAAAAAAAGAATGATTGCGGAAACGTGAAAAAAGAGAAAAAGAAAAAGAAGGTGAACATCGCCCCACTTTAAAATATTAGGTATTACATAGATGTATCAAATATGAAAATAGTTGGTAAATAGAATGAATCTAGTGGGACTAATAAAGGAATATCTTATCTTATCTTAATTGAAAGACTTTTTCCTCAATCATTCTGAGCTCTCAGCTAACATTTTTTTTTTTTTTTTTAGCATTAATAATACACATTGCCAATAATGCAAGTGCATGCAAATGACAATCATCATAGTCGTTTATTTATTCTTAATTATATACAGAATAAAATAATGTCAAGAAAAGTACTTTTCTTTTATCATGAGTTCATGTAGAAGCAAAAAACTTTCAAAATCATGATTTTTAGATTTTTGGCTGCATCACTCAGATTGCATTTTTTGTTTGGCTGATCACATTATGCTGAACATATAACAAATATCATATTTAACTGTGAATTGGTCACAGTTCTGAAGTGAGATGAAATGAAATTGTGCACACAACAACAAAGAGGTCACATGCAGCAGCACATTGTTGTGTAAAACACATGAATGCAGCTGAAGTAATTGTCTATAGTGTCATTTGTAAGTTCATATGCAGTGAAAACCACTGGATGAAAGAAGATAATGCCTTTTGTGATCATTGTCAAGTGATGCAAAGTAGCAAAAATTGTCATATTGTCAAACTGTTGTTACATTCCAGTCTGTCATGTGCATGTCTCGTTTGGGGCCACATTTAGAAGTGACCGGAATCTAAATCTGTGATGTTCCTGGTCATGATGTTATGGAAAACTTTTGCCTTAATAGAGTGAATATAGAGCCATTGAAAAGTCTTTGTGTTCAATGTAAAAAAAAAAAAATGGGGCTGTCAAAATTAACACATGAACATTAATTAATCCATCATCATGATTAATCTGATTACAATTTTTAACATAATTAAATGAAACAGTTGTTTAAAGTTGTTTTTTCCCCAAGTTATTTTGTTGAAACTGTTGAAAATGTTGAATAAACATGTTAATTGCATATATATCCATATTTTTTGCATATGGTTTGTATATCTTAATCTATATTTTGGTGTGTTTTCTGTATTTTATAAGAGTTCTTGAATATAGTTTGGATTTTTCATGGCTTTTTTGTGTTTATATTATTTTGTGGATTTTGGCATATTTTGTATATTTTTTTCCTCTGCATTTCTTGTGTTTCTTAGTGCATTTTTGTATATTTTGTGGGAAATTTGTGAACAAAAAAAAAAATCCTGAAACAGAACAGTCAACTAACATGAAGTGTTTTGCACACTCTGCAAGATGGAGTTGTCTTTTCATCAAAGCACTTCCATTTTAAAATATCACATTAACACAAAGCATATGCTAGTCACTGCTAACACTTTGGCTAAAGCCTCACCTCGCTTGGACGAACATATTAAAGGCATATTTATTCCCTTCTGTCTTGATTCTGCTCATGCAAAATAAAACACAATTAATATACATTTTAAATAAACATTTATTTGTGATTAATCCAAATTAATCCAAACCAAATCTGTGATTAAAATTATTAAAAATTGTAATAAATTGATGGCATTAAACAACATCAATTAAGATGATTATCTAAAAAGTGGGCAACTCCTCATATTGTGTTTTATCAGTTGCACAACTAAATTTTAAACACCAACAACAAAGGGATGAAATAGTTGCCAATTCTCTATTTCTGAGTAATACGCTGATGTGACACAAAGGCAGGTATATACACCTTTTCTGTTGAATCAGTCAGACAGCGTTCTCTGTCCTAAACAAAAGTGCTGACTCGCCCCCTGACTTATGCTCTATATCATACTTCAGCGTAGGAGAAAGACGCAGGAGGATCCTCATTAAATCTCATGACAGATTGTAGCCTGACACCTCCCCATATGCTACCTGCTAACGAGGCTAGCCCACAGCAAAAATCACTATTAATTACAGATGCTGCCCCCTAAAGGGCAATTTCATTCAAGTGTGTGCGTAACAGTCACACAATCGCTGACTCACTGAGGGTCTCCTTCCTCAAATGTGGGTTTATTTCTGCCACTGAACACTGATTTCATATCACCATGAAGGTGGTTCCCAACTGTGCTGACGGTTCAACCTGTATCTGCAGCAGAATGAGAGTCACGCACATGAAAAGAAGAAGAGCCGTCCCAGGACAATGGCCTTCGTGTGAGGATCTCAACACTTCAAACCTCACTGTTCTGATGGAGCTTCTGCTGTTAGTGTTGTGAAAACCTGATTGGCCTCAGCTGGCAGCGATTAATGAGAGAGAGAGAGAGGACAAGCCGGCAGGGGCCCCGTGACCCCAGGGCCTCTCTAAAACCATAATTACAATAGTAACAGGCTCAGCGGAAACACGGAAACTCACGGAGCTCAAACCGAGCTCATGTTCGTACACTTCATTTGAGCAAAATATGCCAAGTTTAATCGACGAAATAAAATAAAACTCCAAGGTCAACCTGACATTGTCAATCCAAGTGAATTAGTCTGGATTACATCCTGGATTATATCACCGGTTTAGAGGATATTTTATGCAGCTCTACATCAAAAGTTGAAACATATTGGAAACATTTTGAGTATTATGTAACTCATTTTGAGTATTGAAGGTGCAAACCCCCCCCCCCCCATGCACAAATTTACACACTTCCCTGTTAAGACTATATAAATTATTGGATTTATTTATTCAATATAAGGGTAGGAAAAACCTTAGTTATGTAGCCACCATTGATTAAAAAATGGTGGCTCACTCAAAAATAAATATTTTCAAATTCCGTCAAATTACGAGACTATTTCACTTTTTCCACTTTATTATATTTTACAGAATTAAATATCGTGTGACTTGGACCATATAAAAACTCAGACTAACTGTCTCACGTGCTGGTTGATGACCTGGGACTTTTGTTTCCTTGTACGGTATATTAAATTTACCAATTCACAGAGCGTTCCACGTAATCCTCTCATAAGAGGATGATGGAAAGGGGCGAGAGACATCCAGGGAGGTTGACTGTAAATATTATGTAACACCAGACGCCCTGGTCATTATTTGTCCATATTCATGTAGTCATTGCTTTGAATAGTGCACGGTATGTACTACATCAATCCATGTATTACTATTTGGTTTTTTTTTTGTGTTTTTTTGTGTGTGTTTTTTTTTTAGATAGTGGTTTATAGAATTTTTTTTAAAGAATTGAATATCTGGAGTTATTTTCTCATTTCTATAGTGGTGTCTCCCCCTTCCCCTATGAGCTTCTCCCTCTCCCTGAAGTGAACAGATTGGGTCTCAGTGGGACTGTGTCACCCAGGGAGACACCCTCCTCCCCATCCTGTCACAACACCCCCCCCCTCTCTCTCTTTCCTGTGGACACATACTCTCATACATGGACACACATGATCACACACACGCGTGACCTTCATGAACAATATTATCTAAAGACTTACACCGTATCACTTACTTTTCTGACCACATATGCACTCACACACAAATATTCTGCATTTCACCACATGTGCCATCATCTTATTACTTATTTAAACATTTCCTCTCGACACTACCTCTTCTTATTTTTAGCTTTTCTGTTATGTGCCTCTGTGTTTTTGAGCTGAAACCCACATAGACACGCAACACATGGAACAGGGAGGGTATAAATACACGTTATTCAAGCTATACTAATATCGCTGATACAAACAGTGCTGTCATGCTGAGCTAACTGGGCATGCTGAGCAGTTGCAGCTGACTTTCTGTTCAGGTTCGATAAATCTATCATACATAAAGACTCCACTATAAACTTGTGAGTATGACACCCTTTACAAAACAAACAAAAAAAAATATGACAACAAAAACACTGTCAAGGAAAGACAAATTGAATATAAATGTATATAGAGATAAATGGAAGTTTATTATATGTATTAGTTTGATGTTGTCTATTAAAATTCACCATTATTACACTCAAATGATGCTTGTTACTTAACTGTAAAAATAATAAATCTATATGTTTTATTTAAGGTTAAGAACCAGACTAGAAGCTAGAATATAATGACTATAACCGCTGAAATAACTGTGGAAAAAATACTAAAATAATAATAATAATGTTTTTTTTTTTAAATCCCAGATTGAACATTGTTTTTCTTTCATTATGATTTACCTTCAACTAAATGCACAAAGTAATAGAATAACATTAAACGATAAGATAAGATAAGATGTAGTATTTACAGCTGTGTACATGCTTCTCCTGCCAAAGATTTATATCACAGTTTTTTTGTAAAATATTAAAATATTGAATTCCAGTGGACTCCCTTAAAAAGATGCTCTGTGTTTGGGAATTTACATTATTTATGTCAATAAATGTACAATGTTTGATGAAGAATAATACTATTATTGGGAATGTGTTCATGAGATGTAACCACAGAATGAAGTACATTAACTCTTAACTCATCACTAACAATTAACCACAGCACAGCACCCCAAGGGAAACTTTATGTAGACTGAAAATAGATTTAGTTTTTATTGCATAGTGTGTAGTGGGGTGTATACTTTCCTTACAAAGCTGCTAATGCAGACATTTCAAATATATTGTACAGTTATTGTTCATAAATAGGTGTACATCATATTTGTGTGATGAATTGCCATTTGTTGAGTTTTCAGTGCAATAAAAATAGTAATAATCAGACTAATAACATGAATATGGGTGAGTGTTTTTTAAATTCATGCTCAGTTCAGTTTCTTGACATAATAAGACAAATAAAAGACATACAAATCTGTATATACCCATTTGTTTTCAGATATACTGAATTAGATACCAGGTTGCACTTGACCTTACAGTACTGAAGTTTGCTTACCCAGTAGAGTTTAATATAGAAACAGTAGGAGATGCATTCTGATGGAGAAAATGTTTAAATAATAAATGACCTCTTGGCTGCTTTCATCAGGGGGGATCACGGTTTGTCTGTGAGGTGGTGAGATTGCCTACAGACACACTAATTTATTTACACAGTGAAGGGAAAGCCCTTTTCATCAGGCAACATTTTTATGCATCCACACAAATATAAAGATGCAGATGCAGACTTGTAAATATTCATCTGAACAGAATATCCACTTTTGTATAAGGGAGCACTGTTTGTAGCCAACAGCGAGGCCATGTAAAGCCAGAGTGCACCAACTAAGCTGAAGAAACACCCACTAAAACCAATCTGAATCAAATCCAACACACCATATCTCTCATAGCATCAGCCGTGTGCTTGCACAGGGTTACGACCAGTAAGAGGGGAAAAAGCCTGGAGATTTGCATGTCTGTTAATCTGGGAGACCCCAGTAGACTGAAACCTATAGGCTGGCATCTCAATGGCTCAATGGATGGATGGATGGATGCAGGAGGAGGAGGGAGCGGCTGGAGGAAGTGGAATGGGCTGGGATGGACTGAGTGGGAGGGGAGAGTTTAGGGATTTGCGTAGCTCGACAGCTGGACTGAAAAACAGGCTATTTCAGGACGGGATTTATACGTTTGGTTGCTACCTCAAATCCTGAGAGAAAGCTTAAAGCAGTGGTTATTGCATGAGGTCCTATCATTGTCTTTAATCTCACTTTTTTTGTTGTTGCTAAAATACTGTATGCAACCCCATCTCGATTGTAACTTTTTATATGCAACTTTTATACACATCCAGCACTTGTTAATATTTAGGCATACTGCAGATGCTTCATTCATCTGCAGTATATAAAGGCTGTACAGGTGATACAGATGTACAGTTACTATACTGATGGTTTTCGACAGCACTTTATGACCATTTAACTCCATGATTTATGCCACGTTTTATAGTAAGAAACAACTATTTAAAATATATTCTGAATATAAATAAATTAGAGATAGATAGATAGATAGATAGATAGATAGATAGATAGATAGATAGATAGATAGATAGATAGATAGATAGATAGATAGATAGATAGATAGATAGATAGATAGATAGATAGATAGATAGATAGATAGATAGATAGATAGATAGATAGATAGATAGATTCCATCTGGTCATCCCTCCCATGCAGTCAGGTCGTGCCAATAACGCACGGCATTATGTAACTACACACTTTCTTCTTTTACGCCAATATTCGGTGTACTTCTTCCATATTTGACAAAAGAAAGGTGTCCTCCAGTCATTCACCTGACTTCTGTCTATCGCACAAGACCCTCTTCCACTTTTTAATCCACTTCACACCCTTTAGTCGCTGCGCTCTTTCCTGCTGCGCACAAACATGGATTTTCTCCGCTGCCATCTACAAAACTGCAGTTGTTGTCTCTGTTTTTAATTAAAAACTACAACCTGATACTTCTGTGGAATAGTTTGGAGCAGGGAAGGTGATAAGGACAGATTGATGTGTCTCTTTGAATGAAACTAACCGCAACAAACCAGCGAAAAGTCAGACTTTTACATGTGAATATTTGGGAAATTTGCATACCTGTGTATTTTCCCCAGAGTTTTGGCCGCGACCGCCTTAAACCTGTCTGGTCGGACCTCCATCCTTGCAGCTCCTTGACCCTGCCGGTGTGCTGATGTCCCGCGCGCCCTCCTGTCCTGCCTGAGCGCGCACGGCCCTCTCTGTCTCTCTCTCTCTCTCTCTCTCTCTCTCTCTCTGTCTCTCTCTCTCTCTCTCTGAGCGCTACTGGTTCTCTCATCCCTCCCTTCCCACACCAGAATCCACTGACTCCCACGCGGGCCACGGACAGCCAGGCCCCACAGGCCCCTTTACACATCTTGTGTGCATGAGTATTTTACTTGTGCAGGCTGTTTGATATTATCTTGAGATGGTCATGAATTGTTCCAAGATGCTTAGGTTTTAATTCCACTCACTTTTGGCTCAACTTTTCTGTAAAACCTGCATTTGTGTTTCTACTAACCAATCATTTGCTTCCATCTGAGTCTGTCTCCTGCATCTTCTTCTTTCACACACTACGTTCTCCCTCAGCACATCAATAAATCTCATCTTCCTCTTTTCCTCCATCTTCATCATCCTTCTACCAATGTATTTCCTTGTCCATGGTCCAAACCATCTCAAACTGGCCTTTCTTATTAAATCTCCAAATGTCTGCTTAATATATGTGGTTTCCAATTAAATGAACAAGTAATGACAATGATTATAAAGTACTAAACACTGATCCACATGTTAGGAGAAAAAGTAACCCAAACTACACTGATATTGCCATTAAAAGATAATTTTACAATTGAACCAAATTAATACGAATGAGTATCGTGCATACATACACACACACACACACATATATATATATATATATATATATATATATATATATATATATATATATATATATATATATATATATATATATATATATATATATAATGCATTATAATGTAGATAATATAGTGAAAACTTCCCAAATATATACTGTAAATGTAAGCAACTTTGCAAGTTATGGTCAATGTTTTACATAAACTCTGTTTCTTTGCAAAACTCAAATGAAATAATGAGAAACATTTGACATTTTGAGGGAACCCTAAAACAGCAAAAAGATAAATATAATAATCCTATCATTTGTCCAGCATTTTAAGTAGAAAGGAATCCACACTAAATACTGGACACTGTGAGCTATTATTTTTGTGGTTTCATGCTATTCTCATATTTCCTATACATTTCTCATATATCTTGTTACAGAGACTGAGAGACTGTATATGTACATTAGAGAATTTCACTATAATTTGAATATAAGCACAAAGTCATGGCCAAAGTCTTTTGTATTTAACTGTCTACAAGAACAGTGGACCATCCCTTTAAAGAAACACTAATCAAAACAACTCAATTGAAATCAAGTAAAATAATATAAAATATAAAAAGCAACATTTGAATTAATATCAACTACTGATAAACTGCATCACATGACACAAATGAGATTTAAATGATTCTTAGTTGAAAATGTGTGCACATGCTCCTACTGACTAAATATAATCAGTGATCATCTGTGCTCTTTTAACAGTGAAACAACCTTAGGTGTTATTGCATCTGTGTAAAAATGTGTGAAATAGGCTCATACAGTCAGGGTGCTGCCATCTAGAGGTTTAATTAAAAGTCCTCATCTAGTACAGTAAAATAAACTGTTACTTTTGCCTGAACACGTCTAAAACATTACTGTACTCAAATGAGGTAAAAAAAAATAAAATACAAATACAATGTAAAATAGCATTATTGTACTGTCAAAACAACACCTCTCAATTTCCTTTAAAACTCATTCATGACATAAATGTTGAGAGACACCCAGTCACACACAGATGTGTCACACTATATTTATGAGGACACTCATTACTTACTCAAGGTAGAATGCTTTCATGCAAACCTATACATGTCATTCGATCTAAAAAGAAAAAAAAACTCACTATGATGCTGCACATCGATGTTAGTTGTTCTTAGATTCATCAGTCTTTATGATAGCATGTTGCAAAAATACTAGACAAACCTAATTTGTCACACAGGTGGCTTGTGATCCTTCTGTAAAACCTTTCAGATATCCTTTTGTTTTACATGCAGCCTTTTCCTTTTTCATTTGAGTTTTTTTTCTGAACAAGATAAGACAGTTCAGAAAATTGAGGTAGAAGGAGACATTATAATTGTAGTGGAACTACAGACTTTTAAAGCCTTGGATGTTCCATCAATTACAGAAATTGGATTGTCAACAATGTTGATTACAAAGCTTACCAAATGTGGTAAAACCAGCTAGCACTGAAAGACAGTTCCCCAAATAAAATAGAATTGTGTTGATGCTTGTGCTTCCTTCACTTTGCAGAGTCTTGCTTGAAAACTCTGAAATTAAGGATTTAACCATGTCTTCTGTCTTAAAAAAAAAAAAAAAAACTTCTTTAGCCACGATCAAACCCCTGTGTCCTGTTCTTCATCCTCATCCTCCTGCTGAGGCAAGAGTCGGTACAGTTCATTGCCTGTTGGCAGGAAGGTAGTCCTGGGAAACCCCTCATCCTCCTCAGGAGGGATTTGGTGGGAGTTTGAATCTAGCTGGTCAGTGGAGCTACACTTTGTGTAGAACTCCCGGTGCATCTCCTGGGTGCCTCTCTCCTCAGAGTGATTGTGTTGGAGTTGGCGGTTTTGTAGCATGGAATGGATGTAGCCAACAGGGACCGGCAAACTGGCAAATACTATGAGCAGGACAATCATAGCCAGGCTCCAGCCAGGGTACGGAAGAGTCTTTTCAGAAGCCTGAAGGGAGGATGAAAGAGAGAGAGATTATCACAGAATGTAATAACAGCTGAAATATGGATAATTATATGTAAGAATAGAATAATAATTGAAATGGTTAAGTAATGTCTTTGGAACAAGATGAAAAGAAGGTTAAGTGTCTTACCGTTTCTTGATTCCAGGCGGTATATGTGGGACCTTTAAGCACCATACGCAAGAAACTTGCAGCCAAAAGGCCAACCATTGCAAACACACAAACATATTTCCAAAGGTATTTATAAACCACTGGAGGGCGCCATTTGAGCATCACTTCAATATCATCCAGGAAGCTGCAGTGGGGCAAACATATAGAAATTATGCACATATTATATTTATAACATTGAAAAAGACACAAATAATAAATGAAAACATTTTAGAGCAAATGCATCATTGTCTTCTTACCGATCTGTTCCATAGACCCATGCCACGCTGATGGTTTCAAAGATCACTACAATAATTAAAGGGAGGGTGGCAGAGTAGTCATCGAACATAGTGACAAAATAGTTTCCTGAACGCTGAGTGAACAACAGTCCAATGATAAAGCCCAGAGCACAGCTGCACACTGAAACACAAACAGATAAAAGACTGTTATAAAGTGACCTAAACAAACATAGCATTTCCATATTCCGTTAAGAAACTCGGCTGTCACAACCTTCTACGGAAAAACAGTTAATTCTGCAGAAATGTTCATAGAGTAACTTTAAGTCATTGACTCGCAACAATGAAACATTTCAGATGCACTCAAGACCTGATTATTTACATTCACTTCATTCATACACATGGTTAATATAACTGCTTATAGAAATTGTTAACATAGCTATATTTCACTTAGTTTGTTTTCTAGTAGTATTTTTTAAGTAATTTTAATTTTATTTCTAGAAAATTCTTAATTTATAGAAGGTGAAAAAGAATTCACAATTGAAACAAACATTTTAGAGCTATTTATAAAATGTCCTATAATGTGCAGACTGAGACATTTTAATCTTGCATATCATGAACACTGGAGGTAAACAAAAACCTTTTCTTATCCTATTTTGTTTCAGCTTTTAATGTTTTTTGTGCTTCTATATATTGTTGATTTTCACAATAAAATATGTATGAATACTTTATTAATCCCACTGCGATCTATAAATTTTTTCCACTGTTACTTTAAACCTAAAATGTCATAAACTACAATAACCCTGATTTGTGTGTGTTACCTGTGAGCTTGGTCCGGTGGCGCCCCAACAGGCTGAAGTTGTCCATGAGAGGTGTGAGGATACCCTGCATGGTCCCAAACATGGTGCTGAGGCCCAGATTAAGCAACATGAGGAAAAACAGTGTTGACCAGAAGGGGCTGGCTGGGAAGAGGGCCATCACCTCAGTGAACGCTATAAATGCCAAACCTGTCCCTTCAACACCCTGCAGTCGCACAAAGGTGAAAAAGCCAGAGGGTATATGTTAGGAAAAGAATTTTACAATTTATTTGCTGACAAAAATATGGAACATATCTCATTAACTCCATCAAACGTCAAGATTTACACTGTACAACAAATATTTTTTTTTCCATATTATGTGACACATGTATCTGAAAATCATAACTTCATGAGGATTTTGAAAATGCAGTTATTTTTAGTCTTATACAGGTAGATTTGGAGAAAATTTTGAATTTGTGTTTGAAAAACTTGGCTGAAATATGTCCCTAAAAGTTAATTTCTTTGACTCTCATTTAGATTTTTTTCTTGAAAATATGTCTGATGTGTGGGATGAACATGGTTTTAGATTAAACTAGGATATAAGTGTCATGGAAGTCTACACCAGTGCGACTGCTGAACTACTGCTGGAGCCTTGTGTCTGATTCACAGCATTCCAGCCATAGAAGACTCAGCAAAATGAAATATTTCAATAATATAATGTTTTCACTTATTACCGGCTCTTTGATGCTAGACTGTATTTTAGTAGATATGTATTATATAATTATGAAAACTAAAGAGATTTTAAAATAAAGACATGTTGAATCTTAAAACACATATCAAATCTGAATTCTACATACCATAATTGACTAAATCCACACCAATATTGAAGAAAATTTCAGTGTTAGTATTGTATTGAAATGAGGTAGGGTAACTCAGTATGTGTAAAAAAATAATATAAACACTGCAGGATAACTGTCCTTCTACTATCTCTTCCTTTCTTTGTTTCTTTAGTTTCTCCTTTCACTACTCAATCCCAGCTTGCTGCCATCTCTCCTGGGGACCCACTAGATATATCTGCCCATATGTTTTCATCCACCTGCCAGCTGGATATTTTACAGTATCTCCCCAAATCCTCAGGGGTCCTGGGAACTTTAGCACCCTGCCCACTTGCTGTTATTGAATCATTCTTGCTTCAGTTGAGACTGATGTTTTTGTTCAAGGAAACAATGTGCAGGACCTCATAAAGCAACCTGTGGCGACCCATGTGTCCGTCAAACATGTGTCCTGCTAAAGGTTACTACAGTGGAAGTGTTTAAGGCATTGTGAAATTTAAATATACGGTTGATTCAGCAGTCACGGTGACTCTATAGTACTTAGTCGAAGTAAGGATTTAGCAGGTATGTCATGCTCTTAAACCGTTTACTTCCTACAGTTTAAATGTTTTCCTCACGTCATTAAATATCCACAAAGCCACCAACCTCAATGTTAAACATTCCTCACCTTATTCATCTCCTCTTCCAGACTGCAGTCAGTGATGTTTGGACCCACCATGGAGCTGTAGTGACTGTACCACTCTCTGTAGTCACCTAAAGATACTGAGCTTGGATCACTTATGTTGAACCAAGGCCACCAGTGCTGGGAAGATTCATCAGATGCCATGTTGTCTAGCAGGCCAAGATTTCTACAAGAGGTTGAAACAAAATGTATTTTTTTGTATTCTACAATATTTGGCTCTGGAAAAAAAATAGAGATCACTAAAATATCCTTTGAAATCAGCATTTATGCTAGTATGACAAGTATTCTATTCCTGTTTCTGTTGAATTCAAACCCAAGCATACCTTTTTTTAATGAATAAATACCTGATTCATATCTTATTTAAGAACAAGAAGTTAAAAAAAACACTACTGTATCCACAACTATCTTCTTACAATAGGCAAAAACAGTGCTATTAGTATCACAAAACTAACTGGAATCCAAAAAGAACTATTGGAAACTACTGGACTTATGCTCTAACCATGTTTCCAAACTGAAGACTGTTTTTTTTTTCTATCAGAACAATGGTCCTGGTCTCAGCTAGATCCATAAAAGTGTGAATGATGGACCACCAGATAAAGACCCTGTCATGTCCAGCCCATTCTGCAGACCTGAACCCACTTTGAAAACTTCTGCAAGAAGATTGATGGTCACAAGCCATCAAACATTGCTGAACTTCTGGAACATCCTTACCAGGAGCTGCATAAAATGATCCAACAGCAACAGAGGAGAGCCAAGACATATGAAATCTGTCATTGGAATTTAGGTTTATTCCACCACATACTGATGCCTGAACTTTTCCTAAATTACAATATTAGTATTGTATTGTTTAGAAATGAATATGAACTGATATTTTTGTTATTTTAATCATATGTATTGTTTGATAAATACATGCTTTAAATAGTAACATTTTATTTGAATTTGAAAGAAATGTTAGTAGTTTAAAGAATAAAACAAAATTGCTCATCTTACTCAAACAAATACCTATAAAGGGTAAAATCAGAGAAAGTGATTTTTTTTTTTTCCAGAGCTATACATCTTTATCACTCTGATCAATTAGGGTAAGCCAACACCTATAACATCATACTTAGCCACACAGCGTAGGGCTATGGTCTTGGCCCGGAATCCCAGTACAACAAAAACCACCAGCGAAGCCAGGACAGATGTCATGAAGTTGATGCCAGAGACCATCAGTGCATCCCTGTGGCAGTTGTTGTGCACTGGATTATAGGAGGAATAAGCGATAACAGAGCCGTAGCCCAGGCCGAGGGCAAAAAACACTTGTGTAGCCGCCTGTCGCCACACCTGCACATTACCCCAGATTTCCAGCTGGAAAAAAAACAAACAAAAAACACAAAATAAGGTCTCATTTAGACAAAATAGCACAAAAATCCTGACATTATGACAAGACTACAAGCAAACCTATGATGAAATCTTACTTTAGGATAAAACATGTATGTAATTCCTTCCATTGCACCATCCAACAGTAGCCCTCTGACAAGGAAAATAAAGAGCACCACATAGGGGAACACCGAAGAAAAGTACATCACCTGAAATTCAGAAAAAGCAGTAGAAAAATAACTCAGAAGGAGCATATTTTTGCATCTATAAGAGCAGTTATTTTTCTTTCTGTGGAGCCCCTTGAGTGAAGAACAGAAAAAAAAAGTGAAATTTACCCTTGCAGAAGACTTGATGCCCTTGATCATTGCTAGTGAGACAATGGCCCAGGCAGCTAATAAACAACCAGTCATGATAGGGTTAAACTCTCCAGACTCTTCAATAGAGTTTGTGATGTTTAGGGCTTTCCGAAACCAGAAGTATGACGTCGGAGAACTGCTCGCGCATTCTTTCACTGTTCAAAAAGAACATACTCCCAATAAATATTCTGAACAATCATATATGTGGTATTATATGTTATTTTGATAATTTATGCTGGAAAATCACAAACACAGAACATACCTGTGTCATTGGTGTTTACGTCGATGGGACACTGATGCCATGGCAGGGGATACTGGAAAGAATTACCCATGTAGAACAGGCTCCATGCAATGATAACATTGTAATAAAGAGCCACATAAAAACAGACCTAGGGCAGGAGAAAATAGCTCTACTCAATCAGTTGTCAATATTTGCATAGTAAGTCCTTGAGATACAGGGTTCTGTATGATCTGACCTGCTTCTTGTACATTCTGTACTTCTAAAAATCTGACCTCTAAATACAAAACCACAACTGACTTAAGACTTAAAGATTAGTGTTTTTCCCGTGACTATTTAAGTTATTATTAAACTATGGACTCCTGTAAGCTGAAGCACAAGTGTTGCCATAATGATTGTGACACCAAATTGGGCTAAAGAGCAATACAGCTTATCACAAAATTTAAAAAAAAAAAAAAAAAAAAAAAGGTATGGGCGTTTACTTCTGTACACTGTTTATACAGAGAAAGTGTTATGCAACGACCTGCCAGCGCTGCAGCACACTGCCGCTCTCACAGTCTGGTAGGTCGTCATCACCAGCCTTTCTTACACGTATACACAGCTCAGCCAGTAATAAAAAGTACAAGCTGTGCTTTCCTTTTGCACCAGAGGGTCACATTAGTAATACAGTAGTAATGATAGTTGTGCTTGCAAGCGACAAAAGCACACACCAGCTGAGGTACAACAAACTATGAGTAATCTTTTTCCTGGCGTGTATGTAAACATCAACCTTTTCCTTAAAAGTTGACAGATAAGGTAGTTTATAGGTTACAAACTGAGGAACCGTTTACATTGCTTCTCCATTGGACAAAGCGTCCAAGGTTATATAGTGCCTCTACACTTACACATAAGCACATGAAAAAAAGTAAATAAACACTTAAAGATGAAAACCCTACCACGCAGCTGGAGTAGCCGATCCCAGCCAACTTTGGGGAGATGTGCTTCCATACTCCAATGCTACCCTGTCGTATGCTCTGACCCGCTGCAAGCTCCATAAAAAACAGAGGAACTCCCACAACCACCAAAAGGAAAACATACAGCAGCATGAAGGCTCCTGGAAAAATCATATCAAGCCATGACATTGACTTTACAAACACATTTTCTCACTTTGTATCATACTTTTATACTTATTCTGAAGTCAGTTTCATGTTAATCAATTGTACCTTTAAAGTCATGCACAAACTTGTCTGTGGAATCTAATTTCGGTTACTGGGATACTGTATCTGAAAGTAATGAAACAACATCTTAACCCATAGAGGCCCAGTGCTACACTTGTGTCAGTTCCCAAATGAATTATTCTCAAGATTTAACCTTTCTTAAGTGATTTATCACTATGTATTACCCTACCCTCCCAACAGGGGGGAGGGGTAAGTATATTATAGCATAGTATATAATGGGTAATATTTTTGGTTCGGTTTGTCTATTTGTCTGTCAGCAGCGTTATGCAAAAACAAAGATCAGTGGTCATAGGCACAGTCACCAAAAAGGGGTTTTCACATTGATATGAGATAGGGCAAATCAGGTTAAATGTGTGTGAGAGGGGTGGGATTTGTTCTGCTGGGCACCAGTTTTTGTTTATTTTTTTTGCTTCTGTTTCACAAGCAGGTTGACAGACAAGTTGTTTGCTTATCTGTTTTTCAGCAACTTTACACAAAAACTACTGTACCAATGTCCATTAAATTTTCAGGAAAGGTGTGAGGTGGTCCAAAATAGATCTATTTTGGTGAATTTAGGTCAAAGGTCAAGGTCACAGACACCAAAAATTTGTTTTCGCAATAAGAAATAGGATAAATCAGGTAAAATGTTTGTGAATGGCCAGGGTTTGTTGTACCTGACACCACTTGTTATAATACTTTCCTCTGTATTTTTATTTTTTCCTCCAGTAAAAATCATATATTTTCCTCTTTCATTTACTGAGCATGCAGATATTTATTAAAGCTGATGTCAGAAATACAGAAAACTGAAAAAAGTGACTTTTTTTTAGCAAAGATATCAATAAAAGAACTAAAAACAAGTGTTTTCTTCCATCTTCTATCATTGATCAAACTCCATGGGTTTGAATTGTGAATCATTGTAGAAAATAATGGTGTTCCCTTATTCACTATGAAGCCTCTGAATGCCCAAGTGGGTCATATCTGATGACCATGAAAAGATGAAAAAGTGTATTTCATACCAATTACTTTAACATATTAATAGGTTTAGTGTCTCAGAAGTTTTAAAACATTTTAGATCAGTAGATGGTTTTGATCACCAGTGACTGTTTAGGTCTTCATGGGTTAAAACAATGACAAATTTTGAGACACTCATTCATTATTTTGAAAGGATTTCTAATAGTTTTGACGTTTTAAGTCATTTGTCATTATTTGAGAAAAACATCCCATTACTTCCAGATACTAATTTACTACTTTTGACAAATATACTTATTTTGAGTGCATGATGTTAGACTATGATGAGTATTATTTTTACATACAGTACAAAATCATTTTTTCCATCAGTGTCAACAAGTAGCTTCAGGCACAACACACTCCACCCCTCACATGTATTGTAGCTCATTTTGGCATCAATCCAGCTGATATCATCGCATGTGTTGATTTCAGCATATCCATTCTCTCTATATATGTGTCACATTTGAAGAAAATTTAAACAAAATTGATGTTTCTATAGACATTTGACAGATTGGAGGAAAAAAAAGAATTGAAAAATTCATAACAAATTTGAATTTTGACTGACTCTTCTTAAAATATAATTAGGTCTATTCTGGGTCATTGGTCATCTATAAAACTATAAATGTGGTATGAATTCAACTGATATTTTGCAGCAAGAACATTACACAAAGAAACTGAATTTTAAAAAATACTCTCAAAAAAGGTTCCTGCATGAAAGAATTTCCACAGAAAATACTCATTACTCCTAATATTGAATATTTGTCTTGAAGGTACTCACCTCCTCCATTTTGGTGACATAGGTATGGAAATCTCCAGACGTTTCCTAAACCCACGCTAAAGCCCACCTGGGCCAACACATACTGGATCTTTGAGTCCCATGCTGGTCGGTCTTCGTCGCTTGTCTCGACTCCATCTGGACCGTCCTCACTCGCCAACTGAGTTTCAGACTGGCCTTCACCCAGCCAGGTTCTGTCCTCGTCACTGTCAATTGAAGGTTTCTCCATCTGAAAACAGAGACATTCAAGCATGACTCATGTCCGGATAAGATGAAACATATCTCATAGATGCGAAACAAGTATTCAAAGTCTTACCCACAGAATAAGAAACTCACAGGATCTATACCTACAGTAAAGGGCTATACAATATTGGAAAAATGGACACTGCAATACATTTTACTGGGACATGTGCCATCATATGAAAACCAGATTTATGTCGTCGGAATCAATGGCTACGGCAGAGGCATCCCCAGGTCATGACGTTTCACTTGCAATTAATTTTAGTCAATCAGACAAATAGTTCCAGAGATATGAACAAAAGAGTGTTTAGTGATTTTCAACATTTCAAAATTTAATCAGTTCTTCCTCTCCATGATATTCATTGATATGGAAAACATGGCATTTCTAAACTGAATATTTTTCAAGTTGTCACGTTCACATGACGAATAATTGGTGGTAATGTTCGAACCGAAAACATAATATCCCCAAAACTCCTTTCAGGGATATAAAGGCAGGTTGAAAACTCCACAGTATTGGTTTTGTAAGTGAGTGCATTTGCGTAAAAGTAAAAATAATAACACACTTGTGTAAACCATGTAGAAAGTACTTCCAACACAATTCTTTCTTGTAGCCAAACCATCCATCTTAATCTGATTCTAGTTTTCTTTGTTAATTTTCAGGTTCTGTTTAACAATATTGACATTCTGATTTGTTAGACTGACTAAAAATAATTAATCAATGGTTTATAATTCTAAAACAGGATGCAATTGTGTATTAAGTTTACACAAAGAAAAAAAGTAACATTGGAAACAATACAAATCATGTTCTGAACTACACCAAATACACACCGTCATGAAACAACACAGTTTATATCTCTTGTACAGTATTCACATAGTGTGTGAGAAAACTCAGTTTAAGATCCAGTGTGTAAAATTTAGTGGCATCTTGTAGTAAAGTCACAGGGTGCCACTAAACGTATGGTCCTTGCCTCTTCATTAGAATTGGCATCTGGGTTGTTGTATGTCTTGACATTGTAGGGTTTATAGGGATAAGGACTATGATGCACGTTAAAATATAGAAATGAAGAGGATCCAGACGAAAAAGAACATTCAAGGATACAGTAGAAATATGGCCATGAAGGGGAGCTCTATAATGTACCCTATTCATATTCATGTTTCTATTCCAATTGCAATAATAGATTACCCTATACATTTATAAAAACATACTGAAAAGATGTTATAGTCTTCAAATGTAACTAAATCCCTCAAAATCGTAAGCACTGCACCTTACTTAATAGTCTCAGCGGGGGAATGAGACAGAGAAAGTTCTCAAGTTTTGCTGTGTGAAAACACAGTCCTGGCACTCATGTTCTGTGACTAATGTTGCTCTCCAATTCTGAAAATAAACAGCAAGATTACATTTCATGTAGAAAAATGTGGGATTTTTTACATCTTGTCTATAATCAGGCAGTGTTTTGACAAATTATACAAAAAAAAAAATAAAAATGATGATTGAAACAGCTGAGGTGAATGTTGTTTAATGTACAATAGATGCAAAGACTACAGTGTCAGGTCAGACTGCTAAAATGGATAATTAATTCTACACAGCTGACCGTTGGTACGGAAATACACACTGTCACCAGCTACCTTGGCTCAGATGAGTTGGCAAAATCTAAAATGACTCAACACATGCCAAACTGAATTTTAAGACATGATGTTCCTGGATAGTTGTACAGTATCAGCTGGTGAGAATGGAAAAGTACGAGAGGTGTATGACCCATAAAACTATGTGTATGTTTGAGACACATAGCCAAAAAGGGGAGGTGGCACAAATATGAATACACACATGTACAGAGGGGGTACGAAGAGTGACAAAAATATGCTTGTGCACACAAATAGAGAAGAGGGGAAATGGGAAGATTGAGGGAGGGGCAGCCTTAAATGGGGTGGGTGAGCCCTTTGGGAGGTGTTAGGATTACATTGGTTCATATTGTGGGTGGTGCTGAGGTGCATTGGGCAGAACGGGCAGTGGATATAGTTGGTAACAAGGCCAGAGAAAGTTGTTCTCCATGAAAACAACTCATGAGGTGCCAGCTTTCTCATGAATTGCAATAGTGTAAATAGTGTGCATAGAAATTGCTAAAGTTTTTATATCATTTATGTTGCTGGGCTGCTCTTGTGTTCTTCTATTCTGTGCTGCTGTAAACCTGGAATTTCCCCTAGTGGTACTGATAAAAGAGTATCTTATCTTATCTTATCTTATCTTATTTTAATTCCAGAGTGTAACTGATTAAATATGTTTTAAGGTACAATAACACCATTAAAAACATCATTATCAGTGAATAACACAGGAAATCATTCCTGTCTGTAGCATTGAAACATGTTCCACCTTATAAACCCATATTTATAACACACAGCAGTAGTAATAATAACAACAATATACATATTTAAACTCCTATTTATATATATTATTTTACTTATATTGATATTTGACCAATACACATTGCACAAATTGGTGTTTTAATAATCTTTTAGTGTATATCTATCTATCTATCTATCTATCTATCTATCTATCTATCTATCTATCTATCTATCTATCTATCTATCTATCTATCTATCTATCTATCTATCTATCTATCTATCTATCTATCTATCTATCTATCTATCTATCTATCTATCTATCTATCTATCTATCTATCTATCTATCTATCTGTCTATCTATGGAATGCATAAAAGCACTAAGCACTGTTTTGTCAGTGTAATGCCATAGATATTGACTAAGGACTTAAGTGATTTTGAGTATTATCAAGAAGGCCATAGGAAATGGATGGATATCAGCTATGAAATTAAATTCTTATGATGTACCTTGTTGTTATCATTACATTTGTCCAAACAAATATACCTTTAGTTGTACCAGGCATTAAAATGAACAACAACCCTAACCCTAACAAAACAAGAGTTGTCCAATACAATTTTCCACAACTTTAAATATATATGTTGTTAGTATTGATCATTTCTTTCCTGCTATTTGAATGGAGTGTCTGTAACACAACAATTATTCTGATTCTCATTACAATTATAAAGACATAAGAATTGGTGTACTCCGTCACAGAAATTTGAATATACCATAAGAATAAAGGAAAAGTAGCCTTTATCAGTTTTTGTTCCTGTATTGTAACATACTAGTGCAGAGCCCGTAGAAAATGTGAGATTGTTTGCTACTAATATGTAGCCTGGCTTTCGTTGACCCTATTGTCTCTTTCCAAATTGTGGACGGACCAATCAGGAACACTTAACAGTTATGACATAAAGACTCGACACAGCAGCTTTGAAAAACATGGTGGCTAGCATGGAGGAGACTGAACTCGGCTTCAGTTCTGCAATTTCAGCGATGTTGTCGACGCTAGCGCATAGTGATTCTTTAAAAGATGAACAGAGAACAGTTTTGAAAGAATTTATTGGTGACAAAGATGTTAATAGCTCCCAACCGGGTATGGTAAGAGCTTCTACTTCTATCATCTACGTTACATGCTGCTTTCAATGTGATTCGTTGAAGTAGTACGTCGTTCAAAATGACAAGGACCTGGTTTCTCCAATCAGAGCGAATGATTTCGATTGACAATCCCGCCTTAACAAAGACAAGCTAATGGTACTTTCCCAGATGTAAGATGCTAGGAGCCAATGCGAAACATCTTACATTTTGGTATGAGTCACGTTAACTATTGTGTAGTGGAAGTGGGTGAAATGCGTTGAAAGGAGCAGAAAGAAAGACTATAATAATTACTTGGGGCAAACCCCCCCCCCCCAAATGCTTCATTAAATGAATCGTATTCCAGCCTTTACATGTAAATGTATTTAACATTTGTATATTGCAGCATCTGAAACATCCTGTGAACTGTAACCACATGTTTCACCTTCGCCTTTGAATGTGCTGCCTTCCATTTGACAGTGGAGAGAAATAAACAACAGCTGCATGTGTGGTACTGAAATTCACATTAGATTTTGGTCTGGTTAATGTTTCCCACAGTTCCATACCTATATGACTTTCAGTACCCACCTCTCTTGCTCGCTTTCTGTGTGTGAGTGAGAATGGCAGAACTGCAGAACCTGGAAAAAAAAGCCTGGTGCAGCTGTAGTCAAATCAGGGGGCGGGACTTGGCAGAGTAGCAAAGTTAGAGCAATGAAATTAGTTGAATATGTTTGTTGTTGTATGTCGTAATGGCATGAAACTTTGCACTGCAATCCACTATAGTACTGGAAAGTCACCCTCCAAATTATAGCTGATTATGATTGGACTCATCAACAGCCATGTGGCAGCTTGTTTGTGCAGTTACCATGGAGACAGTACAGCGAAAGGTGTGTTTAACTCTCAATAGGTTAGTGCAATTACAGTAGAATTATATTAGACATATCCTTTGTAAAAAAAAAAAAAAACATAATAGTGTTACTGTAAAACATTGCAGTCATGCCTGTTTCTTTCATATTTCATTATATGCCAATATTTGAACATTCTTACAAAATAAGCACATACTGTACCTGTTAAGTACAGTATTTTGTTCATATGTTTTAAGAAAACAAGGATCCTATAGTTCAAATTCTTGATGTGATTGAGAAAAAGCAAGATCAATTTTGGATTCTGCATGCAAAAATTTGTTAAAAACAGCTTTCAGACCTAACTGAAGAAAAATTTTATTCTCCAGTGTTATTCCATTAGTCATACTGATAAAACGCTAATCTCCACCAGATGAACCTCTCATAAGTCTCTTGAATGGCATATTAAAGCAGCTATTTACAATATTTCTACATTCAGATAATAACAAATTACCTAACTTTATAATTAAATGGTTTAGAATAAAGCACTTTGAATTGTATTGGATTATGGAAAAATGGACTGAATATATGTATGTGACCACCAGAGTGAGAAATGAGTCACACTGCTGATCTTTGGTGAGAAAAACGAAGACCACTGGGCCTTTGATCACAGTGTGAAAAAGTGATAAGATGGGATGAGAACTACTAAGAAACAACTTTTAGAGATAAATAAAGTTTTGTTTTTTTCTCCACTGGACACAGCTCTAAATGAAAAGAATGGAGTTTGATGTAGGAATTGTAGTGTTTCTTTGACATGTGCATGTGTGAGTTGTCAAAGTATAGTGTGACGTTAATATCTGCACTGTTCACTGTTACTGTAGCTCAGACTAAACTGTGACTAAACTGCTCTGACCTTGTTTGGATGATTCCAAACACATTTTTATTAGTTCAGCTATTGGCATGCTATATCTTGCTATACACAGACAGAATGCATACGGACCCACAGAGCCATTAGCCGCCCCCCAACCACCACCATGTAGGTTACAACCTCATCTGAGAATCCAAATCACCATCTAAATGGCACCAAGACTTTTTCACAACTTTTAAAAAATGGTAACAAGTCATGAATATTTTAGCTTGTTAAGCTTGTTGCTGTCGTATTTCATCTCATGTTTGTTTTGCCGAACAGTAGTGTTGTTATTGTACTTTACTGGTTTTCACCAGAAGGTGGCGCTGGTGACACATGAGAACAGATTGACTCTGACTAGCATTAGCATTAGCATTAGCAGTGTTTAATGAGATATGATACCGAGTCAAGCAATGCTGCTGTACAAAACTGTTTTGTGGGTTAAGTACAAAAATATTAAGTACAATATTCTATAAATAATATTGTAACATGTTAATTTGAGCATAGGGCTGTTTTATTTGTTAGGCAATCAAGGTACCCATTTTTATTAGTTAGCTTGCTGAGTGACTCAGCTTGCGATGTTTAATTTTAATATGAGAGGTTATCATGACTGTGGCCTGTTTTTGTGGTCTGTGATTTGTGATAATTAATTTTGGCCAACATTGGTTGGGAGAGATTACTGTAATCACTGTGTGTGTCATATCACGCTATAACTCAATGAATATTTGAGATATGGGGACTTGAGACATGGGCATATACATATACCTAATGCACATCAGATGCAATAATCTGTTTGAGTAAAGGTCAAAGGTCAAAGTCACAATAAACTCAAAATCTCATTATCGGTTATAACTCAAGAATGGAGGGTCACAGGACTTTCAGATTGGTACCAAACGATGCAGAATGAAGATTTCTACAAGTTTTATACTTGGTGTTATCACCTATGACCCATAGATTTTGACATCTCTGGAGGTCAAAGGTGACATGTCACAAAATTCACTTTAGTAACACTGTTTGTGTGTGTCAAGCATAGACATATCACGCTATAACTTAATCAATACTGGAAATATTATCATACAATTACACTCAATGACACATATATACATATAACAAAATTATCAATATTGCAAAAGGTCAAGGTCACATTTAGCAGAAAGGTCAAAATCACATTATTGTCTGTAATTAAAGAATGGGTTGTCTAAAATTATTCAATTGCAGTTTGGCAGAATAGGGGCCCCAGAACACCATCTTACATAGAGTCCCCACAAAGTCAGAAACAGTTCTGGCTATTTGTGATACAAACTGTGCAGAAAATGGAAGTGATTTCTGGTTTTACTGTGACTGTTTTCTTTTAAACACAGAGTGAAGCTAACAGAGCTATAATGTAAAATATAATAAATATAATATAAATATAGAGCATTAACGACTTCAGTTTTTTTCAAGTCGACTTATCCGTCAATAAAGTCGAAGTACAGTCGACGGGCCATGGTGATGTCATCACATTGTCATCGGAGGAACAACACAGACACACGGCTAAAAAAACAAAACAAAAAATAAATAAATATGGACACACATCTGTCCAGCAATGAGCAACTTGTATTAAAGTTCCCTGCAATGTAACAATGTCCACTGACAAGACACAAGCATCAGCATTTTAACTCGAATAAAACAAAGGCTAATGTTAGCAAATAGTTTTCTGTTAAATGTAACTGCACGACATCAGTAGGGTGGACATATGTCCACATTTTGTCTGGACCCACGGCTCTAACACCGGACTGTCCAGACGTCTGTCATGCGTCCTAACTTTTTATATTATGTTCAAAAAGTGTAAGTCAGCGGTCGACAAGACGCACACCACACTGTCCACATCATGTTTGGGAAAAAACACAGTGTGTTGTCTGCACTACTGCTCATATCAGTCAGATCCCTCTTCAGATGCCATAATTTTTCATGTTACGTGAAGTATTTCCATGCATGTGAAGTGTGTCTGTCGCTGTCTTTTATTTTGTCAGCCCACCACAACTGTCTTACCCACAGCAGCAGGTTTAGGTCTGGTCTGTGTTTACGCACCGAGAGATACTATACTATTTTAGATGCAATGCTATTTTAATCAACTGTAAAAATAACTCACTATGTTTCTTGTTGTTGGTTTTTTTTAAAGAAAACTTAATGATACCATAATAATGTGCAAATAACAATGTTTATCTTTTATTCAGTGGATCAGTGTTGATTTGTTGATGGTGTTGGTAGTTGTAAGTGTGTTCTGGTACTTGACTTCCACTCCACTGTTGAGAGTTTTAAATATCAATACTCCATCAGCTATAAGTCCTTATTTGACTGATATCATTTGAGTCACACTTATCTTCAGATTTATCTAATCTTCAGGATTTATTGTCCAAGGTTATCTGAATGTTTACTCAATGTAAATATCACTAAAATCTGTGTGTAACCTTTACACAACCTTTGCACAACAAAATACCTTTTTTATGAGATACATGCAATCCGAACACAAGGCATAATGTCTGACATTGAACACATCAGCGGCTCAAGTAACAAGATGTATGTGTCTGGATGTCTCAGTCAGCCCTCAGTTGTAAACAATTTCTACAGCAAGAGGTAAACTCCAAGATCCACTTAGTGTATGAGCATGTCAAAGCATTCAACATCTATTTATAGCATCCATTTATAAAGTGAATGTAGCTTCATCTTTTAACACATCATCAAAAGGGGGCAAGGGCAGCACCCTCTGTACATCTCTCTCCCTCTAATCTAATTGTATATTCTTAAACTTTAATTATGTAACACACTCCCAAAATGTCCAGATGCTCCTTAAAGCATTGAAACAAGTAATAATTTGACTAAATGTGATTTCATTATTATTTTCTATTATATCTTAGCGGGGAAAAAATGCAGTTATTTACAGACAAGAACATGTACTTCTAGAGAAAACCTTTCATTATAGTTTTTTTAGGTCTTCACAGAACACTCGCCTTGTTCCTATTGTGCTTTACTAACACTTCAGTATATAGTTGATACATAACATTGTACGATAATAAATAGTTTAGTGCATTTATGTTTATTTTTGTTCATCTTTTATATTCATTTCCATATTGTTTATATGGATATTTCTACATACCATCCTTCCATTTCTCCACTTGTGCCCTATGTAAACTTTTCTAGACCCACCCTAGCCTTTCTCCTGTCTTTTTCGCAATGTTCCCACTGACATGTTGCATTTTTTTTCCAGTTTTTTTTTTTTTTCCCCTTTCTTTTTAAACTTGGTTTTACCCTAAATTATCTTCCTCCCCCACAGCCCCTTCCTCCACCGCCTACACAAACAGCAGTTGTAAGATTCTGTCCATTGGTCAGGCAGAATATCTCTGGGGAGATCTGGACAAACAGCCGACCACAGCTCTGTACTTGACTCCGAGTTAAGTAAATGCACATAAGTAACAGCACATAGGAGATAACGCACATATCTGAGAGACGACACATGTTAGGACAGTATGTCCAACAGTCTAGTTGTTGTGTTAAAAAGCACGTGTCTGGTCCACTCCATCCCACAAGATACAGCCAAAGAGAAAGGCCCTTTCACATACATGTATACACCCTCTGTACATACTGTGCACTTTTACGTTTCAATGTCATATTTGAGAAGAACCAAAGTAAATCTCTTTGGGCAATCTGCCAGTTTGAGGCTTCCTAGTGTTTCTGTAATGTCCATCCTGGTTCAAATTTACATGACTAATTAAATAGCAGTAATTCTGTTCTATTCAATGGCTTTCTAGCCTTCATTCCAGATCAATAAACCCTGAATAACAGAAATGATCTTCAGAACTATTAATGCATCAGCCCATAAACATAACTAATCTTGTTTGTTAGAACAAAAGACATACAGTGGCAGAACACTCACAGGGCATTTAACTGTTGGGATGAATTACAGCCGTGACAGTGGCACAGCTGCACCAAGTAGCTGCACAAGGGGAGATATTAATTTAGTCACAATCTTTCGACATGGAAACGTGTGTCCTACCAAACACACATCGCTCAGGTTCTTTCACGTTCTCTCAATGCTTGACTGTGTTTTAGCTTCACAGAGCTGCAGCCAGAATATGTTTAACGAAAAAGGGAAAGTGCCAACTCTCTGTACAGGTATACACTTGCACTTAAATGTTACACTACCCCCAACACATGCTCTCACACACACATACACACCTACACACTCAAACCACGGTATTGCATAACCAGACTCACTGCTAATCTTGAACACTCACTGATTTTTCTCCCTCCACGCTGCCTGTAAGATGCTGTGGAAAAACACACTCAGGTTGTTTTTCTTTGCATCTAATAAGTGTATAGGTTGTGGGTTTCATTAAATATATACTCTGAATCACAGTCCATATTTATGTATAGACACATACATATTACTTCTCTCTGCACTTATATTTTGCAGTAATTCTAATAAAAACATCATTTGAAAATGCATCTAAATAACTCATCACTAACTGGGTAACATAAACATGTACATATTGCATCACTTTATCAAAAAAGGATCGCATCAAAATTACTTTTTTCCCCTTTTTTTTAATCTGTACTTTGTGTTCCTGGTAGATAATACTGACTGAGGGAAATTAACTGATGGTTTTTTTTGTTTGTTTACTTATTGACAAATAATGTGATTGCAAACTTTAAATCACACAACAAATAAATATAGAAGTTCTTGAACTGAGGAAACCTTTAACCAAGCAAAAGCAAACAGTGGGCGATGACAGATGATAGATATGAAACATCTGGACTCATGAATTCCCTAAAGTTGAAATAGTACAGTGAATAAAGAGCAGCAGAAGAGTGTGTGTTGTGGACATACCATGCTGACAGCACGGTCCAGGACAGGAGTAGAGTTTCCAGTGGTCCTCTGGTGGGGGTTTCTCTGCTCGTCACGTTTTGTTCCCTCAAACCTTCTCTCAAACCTTTTCTTTTCTTTTTTTTTTTTTTTTGCTTTGACAACACTCTATGAACTTCCAACAGGATCACGTCTTGATCATGCACTTTCTGACAACTTCTGTCCACGTTACTTGAGTTGGAACAAACACTGCCGTCACCAACCATGAAGAGCTGAAGGAACTGTGCTTATACTGGAGCCAATGAGAGGAGTCAGGGGGCTGAACTACCCTACCCTAAAACGGTCAACGGGGTTGGACAATACCAGAATATACTACTGGGTGGAACAGTGTGTGTGTGTGTGTGTGTGTGTGTGTGTGTGTGTGTGTGTGTGTGTGTGTGTGTGTGTGTGTGTGTGTGTGTGTGTGTGTGTGTGTGTGTGTGTGTGTGGACAGGCTGCAGACATAAAGCCAAGGCTGTGTGCAGCATCCAAGTCTATGCGTTTTTCTTGCGTTTACGTTCCAGTTGTTTTGCTGCCAAAATGATGCGTTCATGGAACACACGTGCAGCACAATGCGGGTTCATTCCGCAAAAGGAAACAAACGCTGATGTTTATCTAAGATTGACTTGAGCATAATGTATTTGAAATGGCGGTGTTACAGAGAACAATGTTTCATAATATTCTTGTTCTTTTTTGTTTATGTTGGGTTATGAATTGAGGACGTAATTTATTTTTAATCAAATTAATAAGCGCCAAATCATAACAGAAGTAATATTCAAATTCAACAGAATCCTAAAGGAGCAAACACTTACCTATACCTACCTATACCTATATATATATATATATATATATATATATATATATATATATATATATATATATATATATATATATATATATATATATATATATATATATATATATATATAATTGTTTTTTTAGATCACGCACTGATACTTAACACATGTTAATACACGTTAGTACACATAGTTTACCACCACTGCATTGAAAATTGTTAGAAAAACCCATTATTATTTTAATTTTTTGCTATTTATTTCATTTATTTATATTTCTTTACATGTAATTTTTATTATCATATTTATTTTATTCATTTTTTTCTTACTTTGGCTTCTTACGCACAGGTAACAACTTTACACAGTTTTCTTTCTTGTCTTTTCAATGTCCAGATAATGCACTAAACTGACACTAAACTGAAATTTAACAGCTTAAACCCTCGTAAAAGACAAGTTAGCGCTGACAGAAAAAAAGCTATTTTGAACGTGTAGACTTTTTAAAAAATGCATAAAAACTGCCATGATTTACTACAGTGTGGAATGCAGTCCACTGTGGTTCGCAGTAAATTCACAGTCCTGCCACCTGTTGACTCGATACGAGGAAGTAGAGTGTGTATACCCAGAGAAACACCCCCCACCCCCCCTGGAGGTAACAGATCCAGGGCAAATCTGAAGCTGCTTCGTTTGTTGGGTTGGCACCTGTCAAAAGTAAAATACCCGTATTCATATACAGAATTAATTCCCCAAATTAAGATATAAAATGTGAGTATTTAACACATGTTGACCTTCAGAAATAGAGTACATGACAAAAATAATGTAAAAGATACAAGACAAACACAACACAGAAAATGCAACTACATGAAATGAATATATATGATGTAAAATATAACAAACAAAAATGATTTAAAAAGTCAATGAGACTAAAATGGGTTTGAGACTAAAATGACCATAAAGGAAAAAAAAAAAAAACAACATGAAAGAAACAACAATATGAAAATAATGAGAAAAACTGTAACTAGATAATATGAGATATTTAAAAGATGCAAATACATTAACGAAACAAAATATTAAAATTATATAATACATTAATATGATGAAAAGGACCGAGAGATGCACTAAGAAAAAAAAATAACTAGAAAATTACTTAGTGTGCACTGTGCCAAGGCAGATCAGCCCCACTTCCTGAAAGTCACGTGTGCCCCCCTCCCCCCTCACTGATCACCACTAAAATGTAATCATGTGTTCAGTGTGCTAGTATCAGCATTTCCTCCATCCATCCATAACCTTTTGAGGTATGTTGCAGACAGACAGACAAATAAACAAACAGACAGACAGCTGCTGGCAAAAACATAACAAAGTACAAAGTGATTCGACAACCAAAGCAAAAGGCCACAACAGCAAAATAAAATGAACCATGACATAATAAAAGAGATGAGTACGGCAACACAAAGCATGATTAAGGTTGAATGTGTCACAGTAGAGAGGCAGAAATAACATAACATGATGGTGTTAGATCTATGTAAAATGAAGGAATGGAATAAAATAGCATCATTTATGTCAGTATCCAGGCTTAAAACCCATCTTTTCAAACAGGCTTTCACTTAGTTTGATTTTATTTCATTTTATTTTACTTTACTTTACTTTACTTTACTTTACTTTACTTTACTTTACTTTACTTTATTTTACTTTACTTTACTTTACTTTACTTTACTTTACTTTACTTTACTTTACTTTACTTTACTTTACTTTACTTTATTTTACTTTACTTTACTTTACTTTACTTTACTTTATTTTATTTTATTTTATTTTATTTTATTTTATTTTATTTTATTTTATTTTATTTTACTTTATTTTATTCTATTTATTTATTTTTAATGCATTGCTTGTTTGTCTGTTATGTAACGTGTCTTTGAGTGTCCAAAAAAAGTGCTATAGGCTACAAGTTTGAGGTATTATTATTATTAGTAGTATATCAACCAAAACAGGGTAAAAACACTGTCAAATGCAAACAATTAAAAGCACAGTATGAACACATGAAAATACACACAAAATTCAATGTGACATGAAAGATAATAGGGACATGAAAGTGGAAACAAGGTGAAAACAATATATAAGTTGGAATTCATGATGGACTTCTATACATTTTGGCCCTAATAAGGTACAACATTTATCCTCTTGGTCTCAAGGTAAAAAAAAAAAAAATTGGGAAACTCTGTTCTGAAGATTTAAAGCGATTCCAAAAATGTCAGGAACTATTGTGTCCAACCACATTAACCAAATTATTCACATTTATCATTTCAGTGGTTTTACAGTCATCACAGACATATTCGACTGTTCTCATGATCATTCACAACACCATTCACACCCAATGAACTCTTCAAATTCTTTTTTTGTAACAGGAAATCAATGACATTTTTTACATTTCATGGACAAATATATAAATAGAGTTAGTTGAGACTAGGATGAGGATTACTGGTGCCTTCTCTTGCCTTTGGGATGCAATGTGGCAACAACAAAAGACAGAAATAATTCAAAGCTAACAAGAGAAGAGTTAATCCTCATGTAATTGTAGAGATCTGGAATTGGAAAGCTCTTAGGCAGGTTTGGTATTTGTTGTTAGGCAGTGTTGTATGTGTAAATGCCATGGGGTGACTTTACAACACACAGTTCTTATAACTGCAGTCACTAGTAGGTGCATGTGACCTGTACGACCAGCTGGTGTCACTGTTCACCATCTGCCTATTCTACATTAAAGACATGTCCCTGTATCAAAGTACTCACATTCTGTATTGAAGTAGAAGTACAGGTATTCGTGTGACAAAATACTCTGGTAAAAGTAGAAGTACTGAGTCAACTCATTTATTGAAGTATAAGTAAATATGTACAACTTCTCAATTGTAACAAAGTCAAAAGTAAAACTGCATTTTTATTTACTCCATGAACGCAATAATACTTATTTAACCAGGAAAAATCATAAAGGTTTCAAAAGTATAAAGCTTTTAAAAGTGAGTTACTATGTAGATGATGTGTTTGATCAGGTCACAGTACTCAGTTTTGTGGGCATGGAAATTTAGGACAATAAAAAGTCATCATGAGATTTTTTTTTAAAAAAGCATAAAAAAATGCACATGTTTAAGAGAAAAAGTCAAAATTGCGAGATAAAATGTTAAAATTGTGAAATAAAAAGTCAAAATCTGAGATTAAAAAGTCAAATTATGACAAAAAAGTCAAAATTATGATAAAATGTCCAATCATAAGGTAAAAAGTCAAAATTTTGAAGCAATAAATCCAAATTATGAGAGAAAAGTTCAAAATTGTGAGATACAGTAATAGTCATATAACTATATATAATATACTGTTTCTCTCTGCACTCATTTTCCCTCTGAAGTGATTTGTTTTTCACACTATAAAGTACAGATATTTATACAAAAATGTAGAAAAGTAAAAGTAAAAAGTTGCCAGAAAAATAAATACTCAAGTAAATTACATACACCTAAAAAATCTATTTAAGTACAATAGCAGAGTACTTTTATTTAGTTACTTTCCACCTTCTGTCCTGTAATTTGGCTTTTTACAATAAATCTCCTTTTTAATGTTTAATGAACTTATTAAACTAGTTATAAAGTCAGTGAAAATTCAAGAGTACATTCAATGCTGTGGCTGTTTTCAGTTACACCCTCTGTGTGACGAAGATGGAATGATTTTCATGGATCTGAAATTGTTTAGTGTCCAAACTAAAAACTAACAGGGATTGTGCTTTTACTGTTCTACCTTCAAAACAAAGTTCCATAGAATTAATACTTTATATTAAGATGTTTTTCAAAAGCCACCTTACCAGAAGAAAATTACATGATTACATAATTTTGCCAAATTCAATCTTTAATGTTATTTATTTTATTCAGTTTCTTTACTCTGTTATTTTTTATTCTATTTTTAATAATCTAAAATTTGCTATTATTGCTGTTGCATTGTGCTTCATTTTGTTGTGTTGATCACATTGCAAATTTGGTTTTGAAAAGCGAAATTGAAAGAAAAGTTCATTAGATAATTTTTATTCATTGCTTCATTTTGGGACATGTGTCATTTTAGCACAGCCTTAGATATCCCGCCCATATTTAGGTAATATTTTGTTATTCTATGATCTCATTTCATGCTGTGTAGAATTTCCTTTATCTGCTTAATCTTGGATGCACATATTTGTATTTAAAATTATCCAACTATATATGGTCCTGAAATTTAATGCATGCTATTAATTACTGGGAAATGTGACAATTAGTGAGAAATATAAATAAAAACAAAACCCCAAAAAAACTCAAATTGAGATTCATATTTCTACGTACTCCCAGTGTTATCTTTGCTTATCTTCTCATGCTTCTCTACTATTGTCAAACGAAACTTGATGTCACTATCTTTGTGGGGGTGTGGAGTTTGAGGGAGACTGCATTACACTTCTGGAATGGCATGTGTTGCAGATCACATTAACCTCTTGGCACAAGCCATAGGCAGTTGCTGATAGATGAAGTTGTCAGGAGGAAGGAACAGTTCTTAGAGATGTATTTACAAAGAATGGGAGGGAGGTGATCTGTGTGTATCAGAGAGTGAGTGAAAGCAATGCAGGTTAACTACGCAAGGAAAGCCAGACTAGTTTTTCTCGTTTCTGCATATCTCTAGAAGGTGGGCCGGGCCCGTGTAAACAGCTCAGCTCAGTGCACATACTAGTCAGCACGAGGACTGGTTTCTATGTCTTGGATTTAAACAATCGGACCACCTTTAACCTAAAAAGGTACAGTGATTAATGTTAATTTTATGTGCTAAGTGTAAAGAGTGTGTGTGTGTGTGTGTGTGTGTGTGACAGAGAGCCAGTGAATACACATGTCACATACAGATAAATCAGAGAAAACTTTAAAATACCTCATCTTCATCTTGATAAAATAGAACTTGTGTTAATCTGTGTGTGTACGGTGTTGACTGTAAACTCATAACAATACAGAGAATTAGTTTAAGAGTTGCAGAGTTATTAACATGCTGGAGTCACCTGGAGCATAAAAGAATGATAAATAAAAGAGATGTCACCATAAAATGTTAATTATAGCTTTCCATGGCACACCTACTGTATGTGGTGAATTGTCTTTTACAGTACGTTGGTAAAGCGTCTTCATCAAGTTTTGGTGATTGTGTCACCTGCATACCACGTAAATGGAAACAGTGGTTTTTCCTGTCGTGTGTATCTGCAAACATACCGGTGTGACACAGAATACTTAGCATTCTTACAATCAGCTTGTGGTATGTGACAATATTAAGCACTCATTCATTATTTCTTTACAATAATGAAATTAAAACAGATGCAAGATTATGTTTTGTTCAGTCAGGCTTCTTTGAAAATCATCTTATACATGAATATATATCATGTAATGAGAACTTGAAGTGTTACCTCTGAAATATGATAGATGAGAGTGATTATTGGATGTAATAAGGGATAAATAATTAATCTATTTCAACATTAACATTTGATTCTTTTTTAATTATCTACTCTTCTCAGAAATGGTTTAAACTTCTGATGAAAGTGAAACTAGGCTGGAGAATTTTTTTTTTTTTTCATTAGGAAAGTATATTTTTGTTTTCCAAAATATTTTAAGTGTTATTTTCCAGTGACAGCAAAGGATATTTTATTTTATCCTTTATTTGAAAAAAGCACTTAGTAATTCATCATATTTGGTTAGAAATTAAACATTTTAACAGCAAAAATGTTTCCTTTTTTTTTTTTTTTTACAAAAAGATATAATTTAGATTAGATTTTTTTTTATTTAGGTCATAATACAAAACAAGGCACAAGCACAAGGCAGGCAAGACACATACATGATCAATACATTGCTTGAAGCCGAAGCTTATTTAGCCCACCATTACCATTACCATTAGCGTTAGCATAAGCATTAGCATTACCATTACCATTACCATTAGCATTAGCATTACCATTACCATTACCATTACCATTAGCATTAGCATTAGTATTAGCATTACCTCACTGCCATATGAAAAACAAAAACAGCACAGTGCAAAAGTTAATTCATATTAATCATATCATCGAATCCTCAATATTATGTTTTTCGTTTGTTCGCCACCATCATATTTTCCTTTGTGTGAACGCAATAATTTGAAATATATTCGGTTTAAAAATTCCATGTTTTCTATGTCAATGAATATCACAGAGAGGAAGAACTGATTTGATTTTGGATGATTTACCATTTCTAGATTGTCCACAAGGGGGCAATCAAAAGTTTAATATTGAAATTTTGTTCTTATGTCTGGAACTATTTGTCTGATTGACTTCAAATCAAGTGCAAATGAAAGGTCATGACCTGGAGATGCCTCACGTTATGACATTATTATAGACCGGAGGCATTTGGGGATATACCCCTAACCATAAGCCTAGTTATTTACTACTGTTACATATACTTACTCCCTATTTACTGATGTGTTTGTAATGTTACATCAAAGTGAATATTAGTAGTACGAATTTCAAAGCATACTATTATTTTGAAAAACCTGTCATTATAGATGTCTGCATCACCTCCTCCGGTGGTCCCCAGGAAGCCTTCAGGTGTTCGAGTCATGATAACACCAGGAGAACAGCTTCCGCCTGGTGGTCTGCCAGATTACACACATTCAAGAAAAGGTATACTTATTTACTTCTATAGCATTATTATTTATGCAATTGTGTCCTGTTTTTATAATGAAAAAACAGTCTGTAAGGATTGTTTTGTTTTTTTTTCTGCTCAGAGAACGGTCCCAGTGTATCAGACCATACATTTGCAACATCTCCACTGAATGCAGAAAGAGAAGTGGTATGTACTTATTATAGGCACACAATGTTAGTCTGCCAGGGGCAAAATGACATCAACAGTGATAAGGTGAAAATGAAAACATTATGAGTAATGTAAAATGTTTAATATAATATGTTTTCCAAAATTAGGAGATTATGAACCACTGTTTTGACGATGTGGAGCGTTTCATGGGGCGTCTACAGCAGGCAGCTGAGGCCCAGACCATCCTCAACCAGAGGAAGAAGAAGAGAAGCAAGAAAAGCAAGAAGAAGGAGAATCAAGAAGGTGAGAGTTGACCTATATTTACGTATCTGTCTGCGTCTGGCCTTCAACAATACCAGGGTGTTGTTCAGTTTCTGCCCAGTCTATTCTGATATATAGTAGGTGTGTTCAGATAAGGATAAAAGCAAGTATATTTAATAAATATTACTCATTGCATCAGGCATTGTCTTGTAGAGTACTTACTACAACAAGTCAGAACCAGTATTCCACACCTACACTTGTGTTTCTATAATATTTTACATTCTTCCTTAAAAAAATATAAAGTATTAATATGAATCCTTTATAGGGCACTCATAGAAATACTTATTAGAGTGTTCATTTTACTGTGAGGATATAACAAATTATGATAACTTCACATTTTTGTCATTCTTTGATTGTAAAAAAATGATCTGAAATTATGAAGATATTTACATTTGTAAACAATCCTGGAACAATAAACTGTGAAAAACGTAAACACAATGTGAAGAACCTGAAATGTCTAAAGAAAATAAGACACAATTTGAAACATTTCTGTTACTAACAGTTTAGTGTCTTTGTAGAACTGATCCATAATAAAACACATGGACAAATGATAAATTGAGGAAGAATATAGTTAAAATTGCCCTTATTTTAATTAGGAAATTTCACTTGTTTTGCATTTGGATCATTTATGAAAGTATTTTCATAATTTAATGGAGGTTTTTTTTCTACTAAAACTGATAAAAAATTTGGAGTTGCCATTATTTATAGGTTATTATTATATTTTCATTTTACTGGTCAAAACAAAGTGAATGTGGCCCCTGAAGAAAATGAGTTTGAGACCCCTGATTTAGAGCGTGTACAGTTGTCTGTTAAAATATGTTAAAGGTATCTGATACTCAATTCTCTACCTAATATTGTTTTAATTCAGCAAGACAAACAAGTGCATAAGCGTTCATTTCTCTTCACTCTGTGCAGATGATTTGTTGACCATGAAAGCTTGCCCTCCACCAGAAGAGGAATTTTTGGAAATCTTTCAGAAATTTAAGTACTCCCTCAGTCTACTGGTGAGACGACTCTTGTCATATAAATTAAAAACTACTGTGAATTCTTAGACTTTATACCATATTTCTTGGTTTATTTAGGACCGGGTCAAATCATCCATTGCAGAACCTGATGCACCAGAGTTATTACATCACATCTTCGTGCCCCTAGGATTGGTGAGTTTCAGTAAAAAAAAAAAAAAAAAAAAAAGTAAAAAAGTTATGTATTGCAGTAGCAGAAGTACTCCTATCATTTGCTTTAATAGTTTATAAACCTTAGCAGCAAATGTATTTAAAGTGTGAATGGTATAAGTTGTTATTGTGTAGTAAAATGGTTCCTTAAAGTGTTGTTGTATATGTTGCATTGCACTGTTGTATGTGTTTATTTATAGTTGCATTCATCTGAACTACTTCATTTGCTATTGGATGGTTTCATCTACAATAGCATAGCATCACATTCTTTATGTTCATCTGTGTCAGTGTCCACTTATCTTTTGAAAGCTGGACTTTTGTTGAGCTCAGAAAAAAGAGCCTTGTTTTAGTTTTGTGACACTGTATGTTCCATCTATCAGTATGGAAAAGAGGTTTTACAGTCTTTCCATAAAGGAAATACAACCTTCCTTTAGTCAAAAACACAGAAAATCAATCCCTTTGAAGATACGTAATTTTCTTTGAATAAGAGGGAGATGAAAACTCTGACAGGAAGATGGAATAAAAGGTGCATAAAATCATAAAACGTAACCCATTGAGGCCCAATGCTGCTTTTGTGGCAGCTTTCAAATGCATTTTCTTTATTTTTAACCAACTTTAAGTGATTTATCATCATTCATTCTCATATTACGTTCTGTATTTGGCCTTTTGAAGTGAAATCTGGTATTTTGTTGTATTTAATTGACTGATTATGAAGATGTTCATTAAGTCTCAGATTAAAGTTGAAGATTATTATATCAGAAACACAGAAAATGGAAGATTATTTTTATTTTTATTTATCATTTTATTTTTCCTAAAGTAAGCATACATATAAATGTATCCATCCACTGTCATTGGTTCAACTACATGGATGTTATTGGTCTTAATGGGTTACGTAAAGTAATAATAATAATAATAATAATAATAATAATAATAATAATAATAATAATAATAATAATAATAATAATAATAATAATAATAATAATAATAATAATAATAATAATAATAATAATAATAATAATAATAATAATAATAATAATAATAAAAAATTAAAAAATATATTTATATAGCACATTTCATACAAAAACTGTAGCCCAAATTGCTTCACATTGATTAAAAATTAAAATACAATTTTAAGACAAGGGTGAAATAAAAAATTTGGAAAGTAGAATAGAATAGAATAGAATAGATCATTGTCACTGTCACAGGAACAATGAAAACCCATTTAGCAGCTCTGTTCTGTTTGGCAGCAAAAAAAACAACCAAAAACAACAATAAAAAATATCACACAAAATCCTGAAAATATAGACATGTGTAAAAAGCTACAGGATAAAACAATAAATATACATATGTTATGAAGGTGCCACTAAAACTATTGAAGTATACACCTCCCTAGGTTTATACTACAGATGAGAACATGCACAACAGATAATGATATATACAGATGTTATAGTAGTGCACACTACTCTTTATTGTCTGTCTAAGGTACTGACCCTAGTGACCTTCTGTTTCACAGATGGTAAAAACCACTGGAGGACCAGACTTAGCTGCATCTGTGCTCAGTCCTGCTCTGACCAGCGGTGCTGTGTCACTGCTACAGGAGCATCTGACTGCAGGGGAACAGGAACTCTGGACTTCCCTAGGACAAAACTGGACCTCACCCCGGTCTGTGTCATTATATACAGGTAGAAATCTGTATTTAAAAGCCAGTAACTGAAGCTATAACACTTCCCTCTCTCTTCTTTCTCTCAGTTCACAGCTCAGTGAGTCTGTTCCTCCATATGCACCCGTCTTCCTGGATGGGTGGCAGCCTCAGACCATGGACTCAGCTGGTCAGCCTCTAGAAGACCCCGTCGAATCCCAGCACAAACTGGATGAAGTGAAAGCGGCACAGACGCTGCAAGACCAAGGTCGACACGCAGCAGCGTCTGTCTCCAGTGAAGTGTAAGTCTAAACACCTCCAGAACAATGTTACAGAATGAGGCCTGATTACACTTTTATATAATATTTATTAACCCTAAAACCCTGACGTCAGGTGATTTTAACCCACACAGTTATTGTCATACAATAGTCATTGTGTTGTTGCCTTTTTAAAAAGGTCCTCCATGGTACCTTTTTTATTTGATGTGATATTGTATATTGTTAAATTAAAGCAGAACACTACAATTTGGCATACAGTGTTGCACTTTTACATAAATTAATAAAAACTGTATTTTATCTGGGATATTATATAGGGTAAATTATAAGTGAGGACATTGACATTAGGGATGGTATTACTAATTTTAACATTGGTGTTCTAGGGTTAAACAGAATTAGGAATTAAATGTGTCAGTACAAGGTATGATTGCCCTTCAAAGGCTCCAATGATGCAAAAACATATGCAGTATGCATATAGTCCTCACTTCCTCTGTCATTTTAATCTGTGGTGCTTAATTGCAGTATTTTTATTCTGTTTTATGGGTAAAAAGTAGAATTTTAAAACTCAGTGATTATATAATTACAGCTCCGAAAGCATCTGAATTATGCTTATTTTACATTAAATTAAAGGTGAATTAACAGTTACACAACATACACTAGTGTCACTGTACAAACTGCATATCATTAGCCTCATAGCAAAATTCAACATCTCCTAATTCTTTTTTCCTGTGTGATTTAGGCAACCATGCTATAAGGCTAATGAAACAAATAATTTTACAAATGGGATCAATTATTTCACATATTCAAATATATTTACTGTATCATAAACCTACACAGACTTCACCAATGTCATGTTTTGTTATCTTTTCAAAGGAAATAAAGTATATTTATGGCAACATTAGCTTTGGTTTAGTACCACAGTATGTAATATGTTATTTATGCATGTAATATCTGTCTATATGTTGTATATTTTGTAAATTACAGAGATGGAAATGGGCTCCCACCTGAGGGTGAGAGACTTTACTGCTGCAGTTATGACTTTGTGGCCAGAAACAGCAGTGAACTGTCTGTGCTGCAAGGAGAAACACTGGAGGTATTCTTCTAACTGAATATGAGAGGCTTTATTTTGGAACTAAATGACGACAGTTGTGTATGTTTGACATTTCTGTAGGTCATCGAGTCGTCAAAACGTTGGTGGAAATGTCGGAATCGTTTTGACCAAATAGGATTTGTTCCTCATAACATCCTGGAGCCTCTGTCTGCTCTGAACAACACAGGACGGGAAAGCCCAGTGATCCGTAAAGAGTCAAAGGTATAAACACACACACTCCCAAACACACTCCCACTCTTCCAAACCCTCAAACATTTAATTCACTTCACACATGACTTTTATTCCTTTCTTTTCTTCCTCAATAAAAGACGGCCCTTTCTCCACGGTCAAAGTACTTCTCATATGATCCATCAAGTCCAACTGGAAGCAGTCCTACAGCTATAAGCCCACCACCACGACCCCAGAGCATGGTTTTACCATCTTCACCTCTACCAGCAGAGGACAGTAACCGTGGTAACGTACCAGTACACTCATTTCAGTGGAAAATTTAAAAAAATATATTTTTTTTCCATTTCTAGTCTGAATATTTTATCACACTTACAATAAGACATAATCAGATAAAGAGTAACTTTTCAGTGAGATATAAAGAACTTATTTTTAAACAATATATCTTTCTTGAAAATTGTATTTTAATAAATCTTACCAAGGTAATTTTCACTTGTTCCATTGGCAGATTTTTTTTTTTTACATGAACTGAGCACAAAAAAAAAGAAAAGTGAATTGAGAATGAATTAGATATTTCATACAGTGGACACTCACAATGTGTATCAGAGTTATGTTTCTCTGCGCTCACTTAAAATAAATACATACAAATAATATACTATATATTAAATAGAATACAAACTATTGTCCTTAATGTTGGAATAAAATATTTTTCTTAATCTCTTCTTGTGAAATTATTGTGATAGTGTGATTTATTCTTGGTAGATAAAGTGTAAGTGGGGTTCATTATGTAACCATTAAAGTAAAAGGTTATTACTGATATGTATAAATGGGAATAAAAAGAGGAATATGTCTGGAAATAAAAATGTATGGGCAACATGCTGATTTAATACTTTTGAAAAAAAGAGAATATAATAATCAATCTATGCAGCTCTCATTAGTACAAAGAAAATAAAGTGTCGATGTGTCTGTACCTGTACTGAAATGAATTCTTATGGATTTGCTGTTTCCAGTCCTGATAATGAATGATGAGCTGCTGGAGCGGTTGGCGGGGAGGAGGGGCTCGGTGCGACCTCTGGTGGTTCCTAAAGCATCTGATGTTTCCACTCCACTGAACTACCACTCACCATCAGCTGAGGTGGAGGCCTGGCTCAGTGCCAAGGGCTTCAGTGAACAGTGAGTGTGCACTGCTGCAAAAAAAACCACAACCCTGCACTTAACTTGATTTGACTAGTTCATTTCATAATTCATATGTTCATTTATTCATAAAGATGCATTAGCTCTAGGATTGGTTGAGAATTAAATTGAATTCACATGAAATGACATCAACTTGAACATATACAGTGAATTGATTAACATGATTAAAGACTTAATAAACTTTATTAAGATGTTCATACTGATCTGCTGGTACTTTCTCCTCTGTCAGGACTGTTCAGAGTTTGGGTATTTTAAATGGAGCACAGCTGTTTTCCCTAAACAAGGAGGAGTTCCGAACAGTGTCGCCAGAGGAAGGTGCTAGAGTTTACAGCCAAATCATGGTGCAGAAGGCCCTTCTTGAGGTTTGTCTGTCGTCATTCTGGATGTTTTATCTCCTTGTGTGTTTGCTTATCCTTGGCTTATGCACACACTGATGTAAAATTGCCAACTTGTCACTGGTTTAGAGAGAAAAAAGATCAATAACTCACAAATATGAAATACAAAGTAGTTGCTATGACCTTTGAACCAGTTTTTAATGATAAATCAGCTTATATGTTTTTGACTGAAGGTGAAATGGGAACATTTGTGTTTATTTATTTTTGGGCTACTTAGTTTTAATGACTTGGTCAGAAAACAAAGCAAACATTTCTCAGTTCAGTCAATAATGCCTTTTATAATCCCTCAGGATGTGCGTAAAGCTACAGAACTAGAGAAGGTGATGGAGAAGCAAAAGCTGAAGATGGGCCAGGATACAGAAGCTGAACATGTGTGAAGAGGAAACTATTTAACATCATCAAAGGGATCAGAAATCAATGGACATAAATGAAGAACAGCTTAAATAACTGGATGCACAGAAACCTGCAGATGGATTTTCATATTTAAGTCATACCTCCAGTGTGATGGCCTCACTGGTAAATACAAACTATGATAAAAGGATCACTTCAATCCAAAATACTGATTTTCTTTCTTTTTTTTTTAAACATTTAAATAACTATGTTATTCTTTTTTTTTCTACAAAAATTGGAGACAAAACATAAATGTGTCTCAGTATATCCAGTCTCATAATGATATGATGTGTTACTATAAACACTATCATATCACTGAACGGAGCCCATGCAATGTGTACTCTGTTAAACACACAGAAGAGCCAGCTGTTGTTTCACTTTTTATTCCTTGCACAATAACCTGTACGAAGACAAAGTGGCTCGTTGCCCATTACTGTTGTACAGGCACTTAATATACACTGCCTGGCCAAAAAAAGAAGTTGCACAGGAAGTATTTCACTGCACCAAATTTGGTTTTGATTACAGGACACTTACACTGGATTTAACTCAGCAAATCATTATAGTTATAGTTATAGTTATAGTTATAGTATAGTATAGTATAGTATAGTATAGTATAGTATAGTATAGTATAGTATAGTATAGTATAGTATAGTATAGTATAGTATAATTGTAATATTGTATATTGTTGTATCATGACAATAAAGGACCCCTACCTCCCTACCTATCTATCTATCTATCTATCTATCTATCTATCTATCTATCTATCTATCTATCTATCTATCTATCTATCTATCTATCTATCTATCTATCTATCTATCTATCTATCTATCTATCTATCTATCTATCTATCTATCTAGTTCAGATCTTTCCATGGGTACTTACTGCAGTGGTTAATAATATTTCAGTTGTAATAAGTTATTTAATCAAACACATGCAGTAAATGTCATCTCATGTGTCTAATGTTTAAAAGATTGGACATCACTGGGATTGTTCAGGGTCATCGAGCTTGTGAGAGAATACTTCAGGGAGCATGAGACATCATTTCAGAATCAGAATTGCTTTATTTGTCATTCCCATCCATCAAAAGGACCTTTTGATGGACAAATTCACTTTGTTGTGTCCTCACCAGGACTACAAACTGGACACAGTCATAACACGGTGCATTCAAATTTGCACAAATGAATCAACCTTCAAAATATCCAAACTCCAATTTGGGATGATGAAGAGTGATGAAGAATGGTTAGATTCTCTATCATCAATTATTAAATATTAATGCAACTATGAGTGGAAAAAATACGATGAACCTTATTGTGACAGTGCGTGGCAAAAAAAAAGATGTCAAAGTAAATGTCTGCTGTTATCAAAACCAAAGGTGATGCTGTGAAATATTATATTTTTTCAGCCAGGCAATGTATTTAATTGAAACAGCTTCAGTCTTTACTTTTTCTATAACTCTGTAATGTTTCCTACAGATCATCATGAGTATTTACTGGTATTCTGAATAATATATTGCTGTCAATTATTTAGCTATAATTTTTTTGTAAAAAAAAAAAAAAAGAAAGAAAAACTACATGTTATGCACATTTAATAAACCTCATTCACCATGACTTCAAATGACTGTTATTCATAATATACATCAAATATCAACACACTCCAACAGACTAAATAACAGTGATAACAAAGCTCAAGTAATCCTGAGACAAGAGGGTACATTCTGTTAATGTGGCTGCTGTTCAATACACCCACTACAGTGTGTGCCAGTAAATGACATAATAATCTGTCAGAGGAGACAGAAAAATGAGCACTCAGGGAAGAGGTAGTGCGACTGATTCTCACTGCATCTGACTCTCAGTGTATTCACAGTTCACAGGTGATGTTGTGATAGCAGCAGTCCCAGTTCAGTAGCTCTTGTCCCTGAAACCACAGCTGGATCTCCCTTTGTGCCCCCTCTGGTGAATCGCTTGCATGAATCACATTCCTTAAATGGCCAATTAACATGAGTATTTATTCACAGATAACAAATATACAAATAAGATTTAAAAAAAACAAAAAAAAAAAACACATCAGTTTATTTTTTTATCTCAGTAATTGTTGAGGTCACCTGCTGATGTGGATACAGAAATCTCCTCGGACTGTTCCAGCCTGAGCGTCTGCTGCGTTAGTCGGTCCAACCATAGCACGTGATGTCTCCACTGCATTGTACCCCTCCCACACCTAAACACAATTATCACAAAGCACATGGCCACTGCATTTCTTTTTTTTTTTTTTTTTTTTTAAAGTAAACATCTTTGAATTTTTACAATTTCCCAGAACATTATTTTGCATAGTTTTAGATAATTTTTTATTTATTTGTTCACATATTATGAGTATAGATGCTGAAATGTGGGGCGTGAAATATTTATACATTTATAAAAAACTAGCCTACTACATAAAACCATTTTATTATTTTACACCATGCATCATTTAAATGGGTTATAGGTCGTATATATACTTTAAAATGTAAAAAAAAAGAGCTAAAAGTATTATAAGAGTATTTAGAATGAAGAGCCATGAAGTTATGTCAAATATAAAGTTCATTGGACTGTAAAGATGTGCACTGCATATATTATTGTGACCACTAGGGGGAGGACTGTGCGACCCTCAACAAATGTCCAGGTGAGGGCTGTGGAAGAGTGAGAAAGTGACGACATAGGATGAGAATCACTAAGAAACAACTTGTAGTCAAACTGACAAAGACATAAAAGCTAGAAGAGCGGAGTTTGATTGATAGAAGATGGTGGGGGTGATAATTATGACACTTGTGATGGTATTATCTTTGGTAAGTTTGTCTTTTTGGTTTAATTTGACTTCATGTTGCATTGTTCATATTAATCTTTCGTTGTTATAGAGGGACAATGTACATTAATAAACATTTTATAGGAAAGGAAAATGTAAATGCACCCATTTTTAGCCAAAAGGCTAATTTCCAATTATAGTCCCCCTGCCAGAAGCATCCTGACAATAAATTAAAACATAACAATAAAGATATAAATTCAGTATATATAACATGACAGTAAAAACATAAAACATACAATTCAGTATGCATAGTGGATTCAGTTTTCATGTAGCCTTTTTACAGTCAGTGTTTTATTTTCAGTCTTAGTTTGTTGTTAATTATAACAAAAAATCCTTCCTGCCTTGTGACATATGTTCACAAATGTGTAAATATAGACATAAAAAGTCATAGCCTATGTGTCAACTAAACAGAAATTGAACTATATTTTATAAAATGTAAAAAAAGAGACAGGGAGAAAGATGTGTTACCATGACAACCACAGGTCCTGAGGTCATGTATTTGACCAGGTCTGGATAGAATGGCTTCCCTGTGAGTTGATTGTAATGCTGAGACAGGAGGCCTTCAGAAACCTTCACAACACACACAGCTACATTCATTAAACAAAAAAACTTACACACATTAAAACACATGTAATGTTGAGTTCAAACCTGTAGCATTTTCAGGCCAACCAGTTTGAAACCACGCAGCTCAAAACGCTGAATTATTTGTCCAACTAGACGACGCTGGACCCCATCAGGCTTTACAGCTATGAGTGTCCGCTCCCTTCCACCTGCAATGTCTGATGGGAAAAGAAAAGACAGAGGAGCATGTCTGGACACAAATGATGACCCAAAAACACGGGCGCAAAAACGTACAGTTTAGAGACAGAAGCACACGGCTGAATGATGTACTGCAAGTCAAACACACACAAACTATTATGTTAATATTATCACACATATATAATATATAGGGCTGCCAAAATTAATCAACCTAGATTATTCCATCATCATGACTAATCTAATTATTAACACATTGTAACGCAGTTAAACGGAACAGGTGTTTATATTTGTTTTGGTGAAACTAATGAATGTATTGAATAAACATGTTAATTGCATATATTCATATTTTTGTATATATTTGGGGATATTTTCTTTCTTTTTTGTGTTTTTATGTATTTTAGAAGAGCTTTTGAATATGTTTTGGATTTTTTTTAACGCTTTTTTGTGTTAGTTTTTTTTTGGTGAATTTTAGTGGATTATAGCATGTTTTCTATATATTTTTTCCTCTTCATTTTTTGGTGTTTTACGTGTTTTATGAGAAATTTGAGTAGGTACAAAGCAGTTGAAGTGTATTAATCATGATTAATCCAAAGAGACCCTGTGATTAATCTGATTAAAAATTCTAATTATTTAACAGCCCTAAATAACTACAGTATATATACTGTATTGTACATGGCTGCTGCACGGAGGAGAGACTGAGCACTGTTGGCACGAGTTAATGAGTGACCGCGTGCGATCAATTCAGCACACACGTGACCCAACAAAAGTGAAATCTCCTCTTGTAAGTTTAAGACTGTCTGTAACAGATAAGGCCAACCACTAAAGGGACTAATGGATCTTGAAGACCGAGATGAAGCATAAGAAGGTTCAGAACTTATCCTGGGTGTTTTTTTTTTTTTTTTTTTTTTTGCATTTTGCCCAAATTCGTTTACGTACTGCGCGTAACTGTTTCTCGTGCGTCACCGGGTTTGACCTAGATCCAGTTCATGACCCCATATGTTTGGCAACCAAATTTGTTTTCGAAAATGACCTCGTTAAATAGGAAACAAAAACATTTGCTGAGATAAATCCATACGTGCGCGATTTTATATTGGATTTCTGTGGGATTTAGTTTAAATGATAACAGTTGCCATTTCGGCTATATATATATATATATATATATATATATATATATATATATATATATATATATATATATATATATATATATATATATATATATATATATATATTCTGTCAATAAAGTTTTTGTACAAACTTTGTGGGAACATCCCCATCAGAAAAGCGGACATGATTTGACTAGATGCCACTTACTTGACTCGCTCCTGTGTCCGTTCAGAGTGGGGAGCCCACGCAGCAGACTTCCAGTGGGTCCCTGATTCCTTGCATAAAACTGCTGGAGGACACTCTTGAAGATACACCGCTGGAAGATGATCATGTTTTGAGCTGTGTATGTTTGTGTGTTTTTTTGTGTGTGTGTATGTGTGTTGTCAGCCCCTGCAGACAGAAGTCAACCCTCCTCAATCAAAACTCACGAGTCTTCATCTGCCCCCCCGTGATTCTCTGCAACTATTTAACTCCGGTAAGGCCAGAGGTGTGTTAGTCTGTTCCACTATTGATTGGAAATGTCCAGTTTAATGTTTATTATAGTCAAATCAAATACTGACAAAAGTGCAGGATCCAAGTTTTTTTTTTTTTTTTTAAACTTGTCATCACATGTTCACTGTGTATCACTATTCCCCCCCCTGTAGGTGGTGAGAGTGAACCAGGGGTCTTAAACTCATTTTCTTTCAGGGGCCACATTCAGCCATGATTTGTTCTCCAGTGGGCCATACCAGTCAAATAATACCATAATAATTCTAAATATTTTAGTGCAAACCTCCCCCAATTATGAAAATGCTTAGTTTTATAAAGTATCCAAATACAACATATGTGAATAAACTGACATTTCATAAGGACCATAAGGACAATTTTAACAATATTCTACTTAAACGAATCAGATCTACAACACTATATCTACAATATGACACTAAACACTTGGTAACAGAAGCAGCATATGTTTCGAATTGTGGTTATTTCTTCAAATGATTCACATTTTATTGTTACAGGATACTTTGTAAATGTAAATATTTTCATAATTAAATGTTAGTTTTTCCACTAAAACAAAGACTTCAAGTTGTCATCCTTTATACACACACACATATATATATATATATATATATATATATATATATATATATATACATACATATATATACATATATATATATATATACATATATATACATATATATATATACATATATATACATATACATATATATACACATATATATATATATACATATATATATATACATATATGTATATATATAGGCCATTATGCTCTTCAGCCCAGGGGCCGCATTGGAACGTTTGGTGGGATCGCATTTGGCCCTGGGTCAAGTACTCCACGAACTTCTGTTCTGTATTCTTACTATACTTTACATACATGTCTATATTGTCATCAAAATGTATTTGTAGGATGTTTTTGGATTAATTTCCCAGATGTGGATGTTTAATGGTTTGCTTTGTTTAACCTTAAAAGACAAAAACTGGTCTAAAACTGTTACAATCTTATTATAATACACAATTAAGTTAAAATACAGTATCTCAGCCTTTCAAGGGGATCAGGTGTGTCTTTTACATGTTTAGATTTTGTAGTAAACTTGGAAATACTATAATTTTCTGTGCATAAAGTTTGACAAATGACAGTGATTAAAGAGACTTGCATTTACATTCCTTAAGGGACTCATTTACCTGAAAAAGTCACTTTATCTTTATATAATAGAAGAGGGAAAAAACTGCCAAACATTTTGTTTTTTGAAAACAATTCTGCTAAATGTGTCCATTCTCATGCCAACTATGACCATGTTAAAAACAAGCTCCAACATATCAGCTGTGGTGATGCTGATCACTCACAGAGGGTGGTATCTGTTCGTTTGTTGAACCAAGCTGTCTTATCCATTTAAACTTCTGGAACCCACAATGATTTATTCTTCTTTTGTAGAGGCAAGAAAAATCTTTGGAAATTTAAAATAAAGTCTGTGATATAATACATTTAGTTAATAGAGGTTTAAAAAAGGAGTAATTAGAAAATGAGGTAAATATAAGTGTTGCATTTCTATATGAAATGATTAATCGAACAGTAGGGTAAAAGCATTTCCAATAGAATGCATATTAAAACACTCAAATCACTTTTACTAGAAAAGCACTTTATTAATCAAGCAGGTTTTCTCTTTTTCATAATGGAATGATATGAAAGATCTTAAGTTGAGAGTTCGTCTCCTTTGGAGATGACAAAATTGAAGGCAAAATGAATAAAAGCAGACATTTTAAAAACTCAAAATGAGTCGAAAGTGCTCAGTCCCAGCCCAGCTTTGGTGCAGAGGCATGGGAAAGAAGGCCTGGCTCAGACTGCTCCAGGTCTGGGCGAAAGCCAACTGCAGACCAGGTTTACATTTCTTGCCAAATTATCATTGGCAACACATAAGGTGGTGCTTTAAAAAAAAAAAAAAAAAAAAACAATAACGCACCAACCTTCTACAGTAGAAATCAAAGAGAATTATCAGCAGCATCCTACAACTCCAAATTCTCAAACAAAGTGTGTTTTGTCCATTCCTATTATTCAATAGGAGGAGTAAAGCTGAATTTGGAGAAGGAGTGTTGGGCAAAGTGGTCAGCACAAGCAGTCCTTGAAGATCCTAGTAGGTGAGTGGAGTGGTTTCAGTCATTGTGCTATAGTTTGATAGTGCCAGTGGGCAGGCTACTGTTACACAGTCTGTAGTAGCGAAGGTCATTCACCAGCCGCTGCACGCTTTGAGTGAACGAAGGCAGATCCTTAAAAAAAAAAAAAAGAAAGAAAGAAAAGTTGTAACCGACACAAGACACAGGATGAAAAAAAACTCCACATACTAAAATACAAACATGATATTCTAAGTAAAATTTCCACTGTGGGTTTCCTTCCCATGTGCTTGTGAGATCTTATGCATGTGGCTTCATGTAAACTCTGTCTCCCTCTAATGGCTCAAACTTGTAAAGTTATTTCTGAAGTAATGTAGCAGCTGATCAGGTGTAAATAAACATACTGTGCTAAAAATAACCATCACTCCCACCTGTTCAAGCTTGAAGTTGCGTGCGAGGACACCCCGTTGGTTGGTGTCTACACCCTGGCAGCCATTGAGGAATTCTGGCATGAAGGCTGAATAGAAGGCATCAAAATCAACCGAGGCCATGTTATAGATGGCGACAGTGATTTCCTCCTGAAGAAGATCGTGACTTTTGTGCAGAAGAACCTGCAGCAGCACGTTGATAAAATGGAAGAGCATCGAGGTCCGGAAAAGCTTCTAAAATACAAAAAAAAAAAGACAAAAAGACAAAAGACAATGAGTTGATTTTATGTGTTTGATAGGTAACAGAAAAGATTGAAATGACGTATCCAATACTCTGTATAGACTTACTCTGTGATACAACTTGTGTTTGCTGTTGAGAGACTCCAAATAGGATATATTCTGCTTGAAGATGTGGATGTCAGGCTGCAGGAAAGACTGTCCAAAAGCCTGGCAAAGACATTCCAGAACAAGTCAGGAGACGAGAGATGACTTAAGCCGTGTTTCCATTAGTATCACTTCTACCCGATTCTACATGCTTTGGGGCGTTTCCACTATGAAAAAGGATCCTGTCCCATGGCACCCGGTCCTAGATTTTTGGCATCTACTCCACTGAGGTTCCAAGTGGTCCTTTAATGTGATGTGTCAGCAGCGTAAACACTAATTGGTAGCGTCTCTACGTCAATGCATTATCAATGTGTGACCCACCATTTAAAAAAAAAAAAGACACAAATAAGCAAACAAACAAAAAAAAACTAACTAGATTCAGAGTTACAGTAAACAGTGATAAGTTAAATTCAGTCCACAACACAATGATGGCATTCCGAAAAACTACACCACGGTCGGTTGTGGAGGTTGAGACATTTCCGTCTTTGGTGGCTGATGGAAAAAAAAAATAAAACGGCACAAGGTTGACGCCACCTTGCGTTGACATCCAGGTACGATAGTATTTGTATGGAAACGCTCTCAAGAAATAGTTCCTGATATCAGACTAGAATCAAGTAGAGTCGATACCATGTTAGTGGAAACGCGGCTTTAGTTTGCTATCTATTTATTCAGAAGGAACAACGAGTGTAGCCACATGAACACACACCTGCATGGCGGCTGTGAACTGGGCCTCATTTTCCATGATGTCTTCAGAAGCTCCTCCTTTTTGAACACTTGTTAAGACTGAAGTTTTGAAGAAGTACCTCCAGTTTTGGTGAAGTATTTGGTAAAGTAACTCAAACATCTCTGCCTTGACATCAGGTGAGGACCGCTATGGGACAAAAGAGAATCATGAGTGTCTGACAAACAACAACAACAAAGTATTCCTCATTACTCTTGTTTTGACCTTTAACGTTTTCACCAACTTCTTATTTAAAGGTGGGGTATGGCCGCACAGCAAAAACTTATGTTGGTGACAAAACAGTTTTCCGGTAAACTTTACATCCTAATATAGCTAACTAAGCTATGGCTTTGTTTCCTGTGTAGTAGTGCTCCAAACCTCTGAGCACACATGATTTATGCAGGAGGGGTACGAACAGAGGGGGGAGGGCCAAATGACAGTTGAAACTCAACTGTCATTTGGTCATTTCGAGTGGGCAATTAAAATGATTGGATGGTGTTTTTTCAGTCCTGTCCGATCCACAGGTGACTATATTTTTTCATTTTTGTTAGCACATTTAATCAAATGGCTGTAATCGGGGTGTGAAAGGGATTTTAGGCAATAGAGTGAAAAATACTCCAGCAAAACATCTCGCATCCCATCTTTAACTGGAGGCAAATATAACATTTTTATTACCAAAACGTTAGCAGAGCTGACACATGCTAATCTTTAGAGATGGTAACATAATAAATACATACATAATCCATGTGAAAAAAGGCTGAAGCAATACAAGTAAAAACACAACTGACCTCAGCCACAACTGGATAAACCTGCTCCATGCACAGAGAGAGGATACTGGGGAGGAAGGGCTTGAAAGCTTGACCGGGCTCTTGCACAACCACCTGCAAGATCTTCAGGAACTTCTGGACCACTCTGCACCCTGCACTGCCCTCTTGCAAAATACTGGCCGCCAGCTGTTCCCTGGTGGGAGACAAAAACAAGAATTAAAAGCCACCCGGGCAGGATTTAATACAACTACTAAAAACGTTTCCAACCTGGTAAACATGCTGAGGAACGTGTGGATGATCTGTCCTGTGAAGGGAACACCCATTTGGACTCGCAACGCCTGAAACAGCGTCAAGAAGAAGGCTAACATCTCATCTGTCACATCTGGGAAAGAGAAGAAGTGGATTAACAAAGACAGCCAGTCTCGTTAAAATGTTCAGGAATTAAAAAGATTTATCAGCTGTTTAGTTCAAGAGATGGGAGTTTGTGCATAATAACGTACTTTCAGACCTCACACTCTGGAAAGAAGACAAGTTTAGTAATGAGTAACTGACCTGGCTGCTGAATAAACACAGGGAAAAGGCTGAGTGACACTTGTACAGACTCCTGAAGACTCTGATAACAGATCTGACGTGATTTAGTGGATTCCCCAGAGATGCTGTCCACTATGTCTCTAAGCACAGGTAACGTCTGCTGTATCACTGCTTTCACTGCGGCGAGAAACAGAAGGAACAATTAGAAGCACAAAAAGGAGAAAAAGGTCAAACTTCAAAGTCAATATTGATAAAACTATTGGAAAACACAAAATCTAAAACAGATCAAGACTAACAACGAAGCAAAAGTGGAAAAAACACTGACTGTTATTTAGATCAGGCTGCCGTGGAGTGACGTTGACCGTCCCTCTTAAAACTCGATATTCTCGAGTGAGTGCTGCCAGGAGGCTGGCATGGTTGCTGGAGCGTGACTGCCACTGCTGCTCGCTCTCTGGTAAATTTGGCCATGGGAGCAGGAGCATGTTGGATAAACCCCTACACACCAACATGTGAGCCTGCAAGAGTGAGCACACCCACAAAGTGAGTGAATCAGCTTTTAATAAACCCTTTATAACTCACAGGAATATAGAGTGATGGGCATTTACCTCTTGGGGCAGTCTACGAGTGTGGTTATTTGTAATGAGGTTGAAAATGTTCTGCACAGCTGGCAAAGTGACCAAGAAAACAGGCCGCACTGTAGAGGTTATGGAAACCAACAGATGGCACGCTGACAGCAGTAACTTTTCAGGTACCTGGTGATAGAATTTGAGTACTCTTATTTTGGAAACTTGCTTTAAACAAAATAGTGTCAGACTAGCTCAATACAAGACATTAATATGACTTATATTACCTTAGCAGTGATGAGTGGGCTGCTGGCATCTATTGCAGATGTGATGAGGTTGATGAACTGGCTCTGGTTTTGGCTGTGGACCTCACTGTAGAATTGTGCAAGCCAATGAGAATAGGCCTGCAATGCAGCAAGGGCCTGTGCATGTCTGTAACACAACACACACAGAGGAGCATACTTATCAAGCACACATAACCAGTTTTGCATTCAGTATTACTATTGATGTGTTCAGTAAATCTGAAGTGCGCTGCCCCAAAATAGACAATATTTTGATGGAATAACGCTTTGTCTGAATTTCTCAGAAAATTAATTAGGCGACTTGAATCAATAAAATCTGACAATGCTCTGAAATACATCTATATTCATACAAAGTGAGACAACATAGGAATTATTCAGTCTTTACTACAATATGACAAAAATTGCATAAAACCATCTTTCACATACTATGCAATATCCATTTGGATTGTGTTTACTTACACATCTATGAGGTCTGGTTTGAGCACAGAAGGCACAGCGGTCTCCAGGTCATAAAGGCTAGTCTGCGAGCCGTAGCACGTAACTTCAACCAACCTTTGAAAACAATCATGGTGTTCATTATATCCAGCTAAATGTGCAGACTATGTACTGACTAAATATCAGGAACAGGCTGTGTTGAAATGCATAAAATACAAATACAAAGTGTATTTGTTTACAGATATAAAGTAGCAGAGGACTAACCTTTCCACCACTGCCAGAGCATCACTGAAACGAGCAGCAAAAACCTCTCCAATGAAATGTTCAGCCAAGCGTCCGACAGCTTGAAGTAGGGAGCTCAGGTCCCTGAGAGAACAGTGTAGTCGACGGCAGTCATTCTCTGCAGTGATATTAAGCCTGCGACCTGAAGGTAAACACAGCGGGTCAGTCAAGCGATTTCAATCTAAGAACTCAGTATCACTGTGTGACTACACCAGAGCTGGGCAATATGGGAAAAAAATCTGATTGTTAATTTTTTTCCCATATGAGATATATTGATATGACAATATAAATCAAATCACATTTTTGTCAAGCTTAAATTCTGTGTTACTCATAATTTTGTTGTGAAGACATCAGATGTTTTTTTTTATTTAGACACAATTTATTTTCTGTTAAGAGGTTGAACATCATGACAGATGTACTGAAGAACATTATACAACCACCACAAATAAAACATCTACACATATTCAAAACTAAAATAAAAGTCTAACCAGCAGGCAAAAGCTTTCAAGTTTTAAAAGGGAACACAAACAAAACAAACCACCTTCATGGGGTGCTTTCCACAACTACTGCCACTGGCAAAAACACAAACTGAAACTCAACCTCCTCATACTGTGTGTGTTCTACTTCAAAGTTTGGTTTATGTGGAAAGGGGAGTGTTTGTTTTCTTCACATAGGCTACATATATTCGCTCAGTACACCTCCATGTTGAACTGAACACCTCGAACTGAAACGATTCATACCCTACTTTTCAGTAACCCAGTTCTTGGTCAAATTTTCTCCTGAGAAAACAGTCGTTCCTTCCATTATTGTAACCCAAACATTCATGTGTGCTGCGGCTACTCTTATGCCTCTGCTGTGTGCATCAGAATCTGAATTATTGTCAGTTGGCATATCACAAGGACATATACTACCGTTCAAAAGTTTGGGGACACATTGAAATGTCCTTATTTTTGAAGGAAAAGCACTGTACTTTTCAATGAAGATGACTTTAAACTAGTCTTAACTTTAAAGAAATACACTCTATACATTGCTAATGTGGTAAATGACTATTCTATCTGCAAATGTCTGGTTTTTGGTGCAATATCTACATAGGTGTATAGAGGCCTATTTCCAGCCACTATCACTCCAGTGTTCTAATGGTGAAATGTGTTTGCTCATTGGCTCAGAAGGCTAATTGATGATTAGAAAACCCTTGTGCAATCATGTTCACACATCTGAAAACAGTTTAGCTCGTTACAGAAGCTACAAAACTGATCTTCCTTTGAGCAGATTGAGTTTCTGGAGCATTACATTTGTGGGGTCAATTAAATGCTCAAAATGGCCAGAAAAAGAACTTTCATCTGAAACTCCACAGTCTATTCTTGTTCTTCGAAATGAAGGCTATTTCATGCGAGAAATTGCTAAGAAATTGAAGATTTCCTACAACGGTGTGTACTACTCCCTTCAGAGGACAACACAAACAGCCTCTAACCAGAGTAGAAAAAGAAGTGGGAGGCCGTGTTGCACAACTGTGCAAGAAGATAAGTTCATTAGAGTCTCTAGTTTGAGAAACAGACGCCTCACAGGTCCCCAACTGGCATCTTCATTAAATAGTACCCGCAAAACACCAGTGTCAACATCTACAGTGAAGAGGCGGCTGCGAGATTCTGGGCTTCAGGGCAGAGTGGCAAAGAAAAAGCCATATCTGAGACTGGCCAATAAAAGACAAAGATTAAGATGGGCAAAAGAACACAGACATTGGACAGAGGAAGACTGGAAAAAAGTGTTGTGGACGGACGAATCTAAGTTTGAGGTGTTTGGATCACAAAGAAGAATGTTTGTGAGACGCAGAACAAATGAAAAGATGCTGGAAGAATGCCTGACACCATCTGTTAAGCATGGTGGAGGTAATGTGATGGTCTGGGGTTGCTTTGGTGCTGGTAAGGTGGGAGATTTGTACAGGGTAAAAGGGATTCTGAATAAGGAAGGCTATCACTCCATTTTGCAATGCCATGCCATACCCAGTGGACAGCGCTCTATTGGAGCCAATTTCATCCTACAACAGGACAATGACCCTAAACACACCTCCAAATTGTGCAAGAACTATTTAGAGCAGAAGCAGGAAGCTCGTATTCTATCGGTGATGGAGTGGCCAGCGCAGTCACCAGATCTGAACCCCATTGAGCTGTTGTGGGAGCAGCTTGACCGTATGGTACGCAAGAAGTGCCCATCCAACCAATCCAACTTGTGGGAGCTGCTTCTGGAAGCGTGGGGTGCAATTTCTCCAGATTACCTCAACAAATTAACAGCTAGAATGCCAAAGGTCTGCAATCCTGTAATTGCTGCAAATGGAGGATTCTTTGACGAAAGCAAAGTTTGATGTAAAATCTTATTTCAAATACAAATCATTATTTCTAACCTTGTCAATGTATTGACTATTTTCTATTCATTTCACAACGTATGGTGGTGAATAAGTGTGACTTTTCATGGAAAACACAAAATTGTTTGGGTGAGCCCAAACTTTTGAACGGTAGTGTAAATGCAATTTCGTTTTGGTCCAGCCTCTCCAGGACTGAGACTGGACACAGCCAGCAAGTATCCAGAGAAACTGGACACCAGTGTCCATTCACAGCACAATCAACTTGAAATGGCTCTAGTGTGATTGAGTCGGTGCAGCGCAGCTTAAATATGATTGGCTGTTCTTATGTCTGTCAAAACATGGATGAATGAATTATATTTAAATTGTATTGCGCATGTCTCACATTTCTATAGAGGAAAAGTTAGATTGGAATATATATCCTCATCATTTCATCGTTAAGCCCTAGACTACACTAAACAGAAAACAGAGGGTGAAACAAGTTACTTACTTGTGCCAGTGGTAACAATAAACTGCTGCAAACCCAAGTATACATCCAGGTTCTCTTGAAGAACCGGAAACTTAAAAAGAGGAAATAAGAAAACATAGTTGTCATATGAAGTTAATACTTGTGCAAGTATGAAAAACCTAAAGACAAACCCTCCCAAAAATCTGAACTTCACATTTAGTGCAAATATTACACTTTACACAAGTTTCAAAATATCAAATCATAATAAATAAAGAAAGCCTCAGCCCTATCATTTGTTGCAAATTTACAGTGCATATGTAATTTTTAAGTCCATTGATAGCAACTAAACAAATGTAAAATCCAGTTAACTGTTTTCAGACATGTCAGACACTTAAACATAACAAAATGCTAATTTATCACAGTCCTTTAATGATAATTTCTTACCAAAGTAGTGAATGCATGTGAGGGAAGCAGCTCCATCACCTTCGCTACCACCTCCAGACTCTGACGCAGGTACTTTTGCCACTCAGTCTGTTGCTATAGTAACCAAATAAAGAGCGACATTCAGATTGAAGTGAATGATATACACTTTACACTGTGTGGATGTGTATGAGGTGCTAAGAATTTTAATAAGTTCAAGTATGAGTTTGACATGTATAGCAGGCTAAGATTAAGTGAAAACAACCAAAATAAATCAATATAAAAAGTTCTTACATCATCATCCAGGGTCTCATCATCCAGCTCCTCTAACTGGGCCTGGTTGTATCTGAACTGTATCCGATTCAGGACTTCCCTTAAGAGCAGAACCAAGGCATCTTTGTACCTGGAAAACAATAAATAATATGAGTTATTTAATATGCACATTTTAAACTCACAGTTGCATTTATTCAAATTATACTCAACTAAACAATTCTTCTAATTTACTTCATGAATCAGGTTGAGGTTCTTTCCACGTTACTCACCTATTTAGCACGCTTTCTCTGTCAGCCAGCCTGCTTTTAATTTTGGTCGTTAAAAAATCCAGAAAGATACTCCATATATCCAAACAGGCAAAGTATCCTTCATGGGTTGGCTGGAAACCAAAAATAAGCAAGTTTTGTAATCTGTCAGAATTTATAGAATGTCAATGGAAATCAACAAGTTGTGGCGAAGGTGATGATTGTTATTTTTTACCTGGTTGAAAGTGTACTTAAAAAGCAGGGCAAGAAACTCGACAATGGGAAACTGAGGACTGGACTCAATCCGCCTCAAATGAACACTGACAAAGAGGCGCAGGAAATCTGTGAATTTTTCCAAATAACTGCAAAGAGAAAGAGAAAAATAAACATGACTCACTTCTATAATCATAGAGCTTGCAGTCATCACAGAATTATTACATGGCTTTGTTGAACACTCCATTTGTTAAATACTTGACAGAGACATTTTATGGTCTGTTATTTCTATAAAACAGGCCGTTATGACTATCAGACCACTGCCGTTATGCACAGGTCCAGCTGTACATAATTAACTATAGGCGAAAAAAAAAAAAAACCCCAACAAAATAAATCAATATGTCTTTTCAATTTTCTTAGCCACTAACAGTAAAATGAATGGGTTATATATGGTATGGTGGGCATTTTTCAATTCTTCCAAGTGTATTCATAATATTTAAAGAGTGATAAGGCCTCATGTTGAGCCGTGCACAAACACCAACTGTGAAAAATGTCAACTCATGTGGAAACTGAAAACTCAAGGCCCATCTGTCCTTACGTAATCATTTAAAGGTGTTAAATTAAGATATGCTGACATAGCTGTACATTAAAATTCAGGATGACGGGCATGTGACAGTGCTGGAGAACAGAGCAGGATAGAGTGAGTGCAGAGACCAGCAGTCATGCAAACAAAGACTGTATTGAAGAGTAAGAGTTCCACCTCAAGGCATCTTCTGACTACAAATTAGGCTTGAGTTTAAGAAAAGTACATATGATCAACAGCAACAGGAGAAACGCTGAAATCACTTATTACCAGTGAACACAAAGGGCCCGAGCCATACCTCTCGTCAAGTTCTTGTAGGCGACTCTTGACTGTATGAGCGTTATTCTCCCGTGTCAACCTCTGAAGAAGAAAGAAGGTCTGCTGGAACATGCGCAGCAAGTATTCCTCAAAATCTATTGGCACACAGTTCTTTGACACCAGTTCATTGACACAGGTCATGGCAAGTACACCAAGCCGGGCGCGATCCACCTTGCTCCCCTCACTCTGCTGTCCATTTCGTCCTCCTCCATTTGACATTGGAGGCACTGTGTTTGGCTGTCCGTTAGAAGATGAGGAGTTGGTGGAAATGAAGGATCCCGTCTTGGCCTTTGTCCGGAGATCACAACCGAAACGTGCAAAATGGAAAATGGATGCCAACAGTGTTGGTGTGATGCTTGTGGATAGGGGGATCCAGCTGAACAGGTGAGCCAAACACTCCAAAACAAGACAACAGAGCTGATGACTCTCATTGTCCAATGCTGCCATGGGCTGGCAAAGCAGTTTTGAGTACTGGCTGCCCTGGAACAAATTCCCCAGCAATTCCACTAATAGAACAAACAAACAAAAGCAGAACATGTTCAAACAAAATGAAAACTGCTTCTCGAATACTAAATCATGAGAAATTAGGGCTGGGAGACAAAACAGGAACATGGTTCTGGATATTTACACAATGCAAATAAATGAGACACTGCAAAATGTTACATGTGGGTAGGTTTTCCATTTCAGAGGTACATTTCAGAAGCCTATCTTGACACACTGGTAAATAAAAGTACCAGAATAGTGATGAAATTAAAGTCTGTATGGCATCTGGCTTCATTTACAGCCATTTTCTTTCTGTTTTGCCTGCTATTATGTGTCAGAGAGAAGAACGAGACTTCATGATGCATTGTAAAGTTTAAATTTACACTGCAATGCATGGGCGCCACCTTGATGGTGCTTTCAGGTCCACTATGTAAATTCAGGTATACTACAATACTCTATACTAGAATGACCATGAGGGACAGTTTGTTTCTTGGTTTTTTTTTTTGGTTGTTAAATGACACAGGCCTACATCTAAAAACTGGGAAAGACAAAGGAGAGTCATGTTAATATTCTCTAGTGTGTCTAATAAACCCTCTCTCACTTCACTTACCACTTTGTCCTGAGGTGGGTGATGGAGGTGGAGTGGACGCGATCACACTGTGCTTGTCCCAATACGTCTCCAAAATACCTGCACATTAACAAGAGAAATACAGACAATTATCCATCCATATTCAAGTTTTCCCGTTAAAAAACTGTGATACCGCACACAGAAACCATGGCCATCACAACAAGACTGTAGCATGGTCACCATTACATGCACATTCCAATAAGTGTTAAAGGTCACTCTTACCTGTCAACAGTCCAAGCACTGTTGGTACTTGTTCTAACAGCAGTTTACGCAACTCATCTTTCCTGGCAACACTCAGGTCCTCTCGAGGACAAGCAAGTTCCTCCGATGTAGTTTTCAGCATTACTAACCCTAATGGAGCCAGAGCTGGTGACTGAATCAGCTGCAGTTCATAGAAAAATAACAAGAAAATAAAGGTTAGACATTTTTACACAGCAGAAACAAGGACTGCTGCACATACTTTACTAAGAACCAGAAAAGGTGTGTAAATACATACTGTTATCCAAGTTAAAAAAAAAATGGAATTGAAAAATGTGCAACACCTACTGAGTTACTTCAATGCATATTATTGATTTACAGGAAGTCATATAACCTGATCTTACCTGGAGGGTATTTGTAAAGAAATCATGGTAGAACATTGGCCAGTCTTGTCGACCAATATCCACAATGACTTTACAGAGTTTATTCCTGATGAAATAAGGGACAGATTTGTGCTGCGCAAGGAGGAGTTTAGGTAGACAACCGCGGATCTCCATCTTGTCTTGTGAAGCGAGCCCAATCCACATCTTGTTCACCAGATTCTGAAAAAGCCACAATCAGTGGTTAGTGTGGTCTCAAGACTAGCATAATTAGGGATAAGATATTTAAGCTCGCAGGTATGTGTAATTAAAAAACTGGTAAAAAACCAACATATATTTTTGCCTTATTTTCAAATCATGAAAAAATAAATGAATGAAGTCATAAATATACATATTCCATCAATATGACTTACTTCGAATACTGTTAGGCTGTACATCATTACATACTCATTCTGAGTATTGGAGAGAAAGAACAAGCAGTGGCGCCATGCTCCTGTCTGCTGTGCAAAATTATTCAGCAGCTCTTCTGCAGAAAAAAGGAAGTAAGCATGATCACTGACAGTGCTGTATCTCATTTGCGGACAGTTTCAAAGCAATGCGTCACAACACAGGAAGTATATTAAAAGCAATGTAAAGACTACTTTCAGTAAAAAGAAAAGTATTTTGGGCCATATTACACTCCCTATAATAACTTTACACTCTGACAGATCCAGAGTTTCACAATTCATGTTTGTGAAACACACTGTTTTTGTGTTATATATGTTATGCAACAGAAAACAACAATATGTTGCTTTCTGTTGCATAAAAAGCTTGTGGTAAGGGCCTGAAAGGATGCAAAATTTTGAAATAAAATTTGAGAAAGAGAAAGCACCAAGTAGTGTTCAAATGCATTTTATAAAAGAACAGAAGGATGTAAAGAAATCAATATACTTCACATTCAACAGAAACACCTTTAAATGTACTGTCAAACAGAAACACGGCTGCTAAAGGTGACTTTAAAACAATTAATCTAAAATGAAAACACAAATGTGATAATTACAGTAACTCCTTGTCTGTAATGTGTAAAGGTAGGTTAATCAAAGTCGGACTTACCAATTTCTCTCTTTCGTTCATTTGTCGTACAAGTATGAAAGAACTCTGTCATGAGGCTCTCAAGAGCACGCAGCGATGCTTCCTCTGAGGCCTAGAGGATGATAAAAAAGGCTGAGTTATACACTAGCATGTTAAACTTAGTCATTTCAGCACATAATCATGGAATGATTTTATGTATTTTGATGATAGCTGTTCTCATGCATGTGTTGAGTACTAGAATATGCAGTACTGTAGTATATTCTCAAAATGAGATAGTACATATAGTTTAAAGCATCATCTTGTTCATGTGGGTCATATAATAGGTTGGAAATGTAGTTAACATATTAACACGTGTGCAATAATGATAATATGCTTCATGACCATGCATGCACATTTCAGACTTGTGTATATCATTGCATCACATGACTGATGTGCAGGTATAGTAGTGTCATCTCGTAGTTTGCACCTTATCAGTTCAACAATTTAGAATGTTAACACTACTTTGCATTGGATATTGCATTGAAATACAGACTAAACACTATAACTAAAACCAAGTGTGTACCACGAATTGTGGTACCAGGCCTTGACAGGTAGAAGAAGTTGGGCCTTGTCTGAAAAAAACATAAATAGAAAATTGAGATTTTAAAGGGGAGCTCCTATGGCAGGCGGGTCTGAATTCCTCAAATAAGCCACAACTTGCCGAGACGCAACACTCAAAGCAAATACTCTGTTTTGCAAAATGGGCGTCTTGTACTGTGAAATGGCTTAACGTGAACATCCCGTGAAATACCTGGCCTCCCACAAACCGTTATGTGGCTTAATCGTTCGACAAAGCCAATATGGACACATTTAAAACCACATCAGCTATACTTCGAAAGGTGCAAATAGCGTTTTATTATTAACATGACCGAATGTCTTCCTGTTTAAACGCAGAAACCAAAACCTTGATGCAATACCTTAGCAGTTAGCCAATAAGAACCGCACTCATCGTTAATAGATATGATTAAAAAAGCCAAACATCATTCTTACCATGTTTCTCGGCTCGGGTGCTTTCTTCAGATCACTCAGTCTCGGATTAATCACAGAAACAAGCCAGCGTTAGCTATTTGGCTACCCACGTCAGTAGCTAACGTTAGCTAAGGTGTTGCTGGCTAACGTAACCACGGGCAGGGTTCATCGTGCTCTGCTCGGTTGCTTAGGTTGAGGACCCGCACAGTTATCTACAATCTGCGACACCGAGTTAAAACGATCGACTCAAACTGAGATTTTACCCCGCTCGAACACAACGCGTTTCCTACTCCAACCTTAATACTGAATCAGCCGAGTCGAATTGTTAGCTGCATTGTCGTATAATTCATTTAACCCTCAAGTTAAATATAGAAATATTGTTCTATGGAGCATTAACATTGGCTGCAATGACGGTGAAATGTGCAGCGTTAATTAGCTTTTTTTAGCCCCGTGTCCTCAAACGATACAAAGCCAAATTACCTAGTTAATTATTGTTGCAGCGGATGGCTAAAACGCTAGCGTTTCTAGAAGGATGTAGGCATATTTTTCGTTAGCTAGCTAGTTAACGCTAGCTGTCAGACGTTGACATGCTTCTTAGACTGCTGCTCACGACAAGGCGACTTTACCGTTTGTAATTGTAATGCGAGTGAATATGCACAGATAACGTGCACATCTGACAAAGTGCGTAATAACAGTATTGAGTATTCTATACGCGGTCCTTCCTGTTATTCCCCCTTTCAGTGCTTAGGGCGGCTCAAATATATAACCTAGCTAACGCTAGCTTGTGGGGGTTTACAGGGTTTGCTTCGCAACTTCCTCTTTAGCTGCAAAAGCCAGCCAACCCAACGAGCATGTGTCAAGTCAGTCGCAATAATAAAAGTACCATCTCCGGTTGCACCTTTCATACTACCCGTTCTTTTGTTACTAATAATAATCAGTATAATAATTTAAAATACTACAGAAAAACAACACATTTATCATTATATAAAGGTACCTCACTCATGCCACACTGTATTCATTAGCACACTATTACTTTCAATCAGAATAGAAAACAACAAACCAATATAGGGGGCAACTCAAACCCATTCACTTACACAACAGGTATTTGATTTGATATTGTTTATTGACACAGGACAAGGTTAAGAAATAAAATACAATAAAATGGTGCTTATGTACCGTGTACACATATCAAAAAAGCTCAAATGAGCTTATTTCCATTGTGGTCCTTAAAATATATAAGCAATGCAAAGGGATCCAAAGATTTGTGTGACTTGTAAAAATAAATATTTAAAGAGTTTCAAATTCTGAAATTGCTGGCACATGCCACAAAACATGGTTTTAAATTGCAGCTCTTTATCGTTTGGTGATATGTTTGTGTAAGAAATACATAGATATTAAAACAGAAAACATTCAATCATGACACAATCTCACTGAAGCAAAAACATTTAGGTCTAATTTTAAAAGGCTAAACATTAACAATGACACAATTGCAAATAATTACCTAATATGACTGTCAGACATCCCTCCACCTAGAGCATCTACAAAGCAGTGTGTCAGAACTACCTTCATGACCAAAAACTGATTATTTTCTGTTTCTTTCTGGAATGAGATACCACAGGCTCAAAATGTGTAGTAGCATCCTCTAGACAGTTTCCTCCTCATTTTCATTTACACATATATTAATTCATACTTAATACTCACACACAGACACACACACACACATACATACATACATACATATATATATATATATATATATATATATATATATATATATATATATATATATATATATATATACATACATACATACATATATATATATATATATATATATATATATATATATATATATATATATATATATATATATATATATATATATATATATATATATATATATATAATACACTGATCATACTCACTCACATGCAATCTCTCTGCTGATTGAAATATTTATACTGTATGAACTTAGCCACTCTCCTTGTATATTGTTGTCTAGTATTATCTTCTCTTTTTTGTATATTAACTAATTATATCTATGCTTTTACACATATCATCATAAAAACTAGCATAAAAGCTCTAACAAAATGTAATATTGCAGATCATGTCATTTTTTCATTTTTGTACACAATAAACTGACCTTCAGCAGACTTATCGATCCCTGGTCATTTTTGGGGTACAACAAAAGGACTGAATACTCAGACATCATAATCTCTCTTAACTCAAGCTTAACTTTTGTATTTGTCATTGTTCTTTGAAATATGCTGTCTTTGTGCCTGTATGCTGTATGCCCAGGCTCTGTCCACACCGTGTCCCTCAATCCTGGAGGGTGTCCAGTCAGGAAGGGGAAAACGACCAGCAACAACTAAGGCGTCATCAGGAAGCTCATCTTCTAACTTCTTCTGCAGCAATGAAAGCTGGACAAGGAAAATTATTGTAATTTTATAATCAAAATGTACATTTATTACATTTCATTAAAACTTAAATGTCCATTTATAAAAGTATGTAGATAGATTTTGACCATCCATTAATTTTCTGAATCTGCTTTATCCTCACTAAGGTTGCAGGGGTCGCTGGAGCCTGTCCCAGTTATATATGTGTGAAGGCGTTTTACACCCCGGACATGTTGTTAGTTCACTGCAGGGCATTTTGACCATAGAAAAAATGATTAAATACAGTATTTGTATCATTACATTGCTGATTTCTAGTATCTAAAAACATGAAAAGGTGATGCTTGGTTTGCTGGCTGAAAATCAGCGTTGGCTCAATTGGTTGTTGCACTTACTCTGTCAGGTGTTTATGGCCAATAGAGTTCCTGTGATGCAGCTGTGTGATTTATCTCTCCCAGCTTTGAAATGCTAACATTCCATTTTATTTATTGATGCATGTTTTACTTGGGTTTACATTATATTCATTTAATTTACAGTGTAAATACATGCACTTAACTCACCACACTGGGAGCCAAAAATACTGTTATATTCTTGCATTCAGACAAGTCAACCTGTAACAAAATGAAAAATTATTAGAAAAAAGATAATAGTTACTTTTATTTTTAACAATTCTAATTTAAATACCTACACACAATAAACAAATGAAAAAGAAAGAGGCAAACTTTTACAAAAAATACATTTCTTTTCTTATTTTGTTAAAGGAAGTCTTCTGTGTTTTATTTTTTTACTTTATCTTTTGACTTACAGTGGGGAAGTTTCCATTCAAGATCCCATGTTTTTGTCACAGCTACACAATTACTACCATTATTATAAATGCCATAACACAAGTGATAAATGCCACACCTTCCAAAGATCTTCTCTCCTGTATGACACTTTTTCATTATGGCCTGCTCTCCATGCATAAAAGCGTGACGTGTAAATAAGCCAGGGGTTCAGCTCATAACCAATAGCAGGAGTGAAACCCTGCTGATGTGCTTCTAAGACCTTAAAAGTGGAAAAGGGATCACAATCAAAACCAAGAGATTACTTAGACCAGAAAAATATAGAATATAAGAAAAAATATTTTACACTTACAATACGACCGTCACCAGATCCTAAATCCACTAGACCTCCCTTTCGACCCTTTAATAATGTCATTACATTACGTACTTGGGATTTACTGGCAGGTATATATGGAACCTAGAGAAAACATTTAAAGAGCTCAGTGAGATAAAGTCATCTTTCTTGTTTTTCCTCCAGTTAAGTAGAGCATCATACCTGTAGCCTTAGGGGAACCTTTCGAAAGCCAGGCTGGAGGATTCCCACCCACATTGCATACACAGCAAGGCCAGTACCAGCAGCTATTTGAGCAACTCCCCAAATTCCAAGGGGCCTGGATTTAAACTCAGCAAAGGCCTCATCAGGCGAATCGTCTGCCATTTCTGAATAAAACGTAAGAACATGTAATTACATGTTAGGTCAAATTAAATTAAATAAAGATATAGGCATTAAATAAATATTATCAATCCCTCTCACAAACATATTTTTGTGCTGCTCCGTTTACACGTTTGTTTTTGCTTATTACATATCATTCAATTATATGAACAGAGTAAATGTTTTACATCTCACTGGAGAAGTGTCTGTATAACTGATGGAGACTGGTTTGAGTATCACAAAGTCCGTAAATACAACACAACTAGTACATATTATCGTTTAGACTTAGAGCAGATACATGTACTTCTGTTACACTGGTATTACAATAAGGGTCACGTGCAGTAATTATGTTTTTAATAACAAAAAGGTTCTGCCTGAATAAAACTGTCGATACATTCAGTCCGAAATACTGATTGTGTTGCCTAAGTCGCGTGTGTGTAAGCATTAATGTGAATTATAAAAAGTAATTGCATTGACCTGCTGAGAGTGAGGGGCGGACACATCACCCTGTCGGACTGGTCCGTCTGCAAAATCTTCCGTGTCCCCAAAAGAGATTAGTTCCTAGGTTGCCTTTCATAATAACTCAATCTGCTTTCGCGATCGTGAGGTAAACATGGACCATTTTGTTTTTCCTTTTGTACAGTTCTGACCGTCACCATTCTCAGTGTTATTTGACTGGCTTGCGTGTTTCAGTACAAATGAAGTTTTTCTGCTTTTCCCTCATGTTGAAGTAAAAGTCCATAATCATAAAAAACACTTTTATTTGTATCAAATTACATATTAGACATCAGTCGCATAAAACATCACTTATGCTTTAGATACTTTAGAAAAAGACTGGATTAATATTAATCATATAACAAATATTTATGCCACATCTCTACTTGAACTAAAAAAAAAAACAAACATTCTGAAGTAGAAGTCTTTATCAGTCACTGTCAGCATCGTCGCTGATGATCCCCTGAAGGTTCCTCCAGTCTGTGGTTCTTCTTTGTGTCTTGTGTTCCCGATCACTATCGGAACCAGAGCTCAAAGTACGTTGGTATGTAGAGGATGGAGACTTCCGTCGTTCATTCAGGAAAGTCCCCCGTTTAGATCGACCTGAGGGACAAATGCACACCAGCGGTTCTAAAACTAGCAACTGTAACAGCCAGTTTAAGATTACAGCATGGACAAAAACACACACACACACACACAGAAATAAATAGGAAGCTACCTTGTGAACATATGATGTTGTTAACATCAAGGGAAGCTATTTCTTCAGCGCTCTCTCTCCGCATTTTGATTTTCTTGCATTTTTGAATGGATGGCTGACCTGCAAAAATAAACAAATGGCAACATTTAGTAGCTGGTACCATGAGTGGACTGAACAGTGTATATTCAAAATGCTCAGCTGGTTTCACCTCATCAAAAAAAAAAAAAAAAAAAAAAAATGTATATGAAAATCATGTCTAAATGAATATAAAACAGAGATAACCTATAGGTGACACATGCACCCGACTGTGGTTTTTCCAGAAATTTTGCACATATTGTGTATGCACTGGATCTTGACACTGCACCTACCGTCACTGATGTAAAGTCTGAAATTAAAATTTAAAAAATAAATTTGTGTCTTGTTAATGTATTTATACTAACCCTTAACACCAAGGTCTTCGAGCTCTTTCTTTAAAACAGCCACTTGGGAACGAATAGAGTGACAGTTTTGGAAGAGCTTCTTGTAATTGCGTCTCACTCCGCACAGAGTGATATAGTGCTTGAGCCTCGCAACCGTTTTGGCTCCATCCTGTGGATGGAAATGAAGGACATAGAGGTAGTGAGGAGAGGATGTAGTTTTCTTTATACAACTCTGCAGTCTCACAATGAGCAGATCTTTGATTTTTAAGAGTGACATGTACAGCAAAAACCCACAGTGAAAAGGTGCACAAATGGAAGTGCTTCATGTTACAAAATATGTCAAAGGTTGATTCTTTTGATTCAGACTCACTCACACTTTCACTTTTAGATTTTTCCCGTTTGGTTACTTCTTTCGTCTTCTTCTTAACCTTTTTCTTTGATTTGTCAGCTTCTTCATCATCTTGTATAGATGGAAGTGAGGAGGAATCCGAGTCTTCATCTCTCTTTTCCACTGTGACATGTCCTGGAAACCATAAGTCATGTTCAGAGGAATAAAACAATGTAAATGGGATTGAACATTAATGTCCAAGATGTAAGAGTTTGCATTGATACCCTTTTCATTATTGTCATCGTCGTCATCATCATCATCTGAGGACTCATTACTGTCTCTCTTAGCACTCTTTTCTGACTTGCTATCGGAGTCGGATTCATTTTCACTTATTTTGCTGCTCTTGGACTTTCCATTCATTACAGTATTTTCTTTCTTCCTTCTAGGTTCCTTCGGACTGCCACCTTTCTCATTCTGTCCTTCATCATCCGTTTGTGCCTCTTTTGTTTCCTCATCTGAAGAATCGCCACTGCTAATTTGTTGTTTATCAGCTTTGTTCCTCTTTTTCTTTGCACCCCGAGATCCAGGTTTAACTTGCTCTTCATCCTCTGAGGTATCAGTTGCAGGTTTGCTTTCCTTTTCATCCTCCGATTCTGATTTTTAAAAAACAAAAGACTTTATCATTAATGTGTACAGCACATAATAGGCAAAAATACATCCTACCATTAGTATCACAAATACATATTAAAACATATTGGAACTAAATATATATCTAAAAATATAAGAACAATAACAACTATTCACCTGATGATGAACTTGACATAGAGTGGGATTTTTTTGCCCTGGATTCATCTTCACTCTCACCATCACTTTCCTCTTCTCTTTTTCTTTTATTTTGAGGAACCTTGGTCTCTGGTGTACTTTCATTACAGTCATTGTCCTAACAGAAGAAAACATTACATTACTGAACTACTGTACTAAAATGACCTCCAAACAAAGGTCTCACATAAACATGACAGGAGGAAGTAATTCAAATACCTGCATTTTGACCAGCTCCTCCTCAACCACACGTTTCATGAAATGTTTTACCTCTGAACTTAATGATTCATGTCCCACATATTTCAAATATTGCCGTTTCAAAATTCCTATCGTCAGGTTACTGGAATGAGATATATAAAGGAAAACAGTGTTAAATACTTTGCAGTACATGCTTGGGTAAATAGTGTATGCAGAGAGGAGGACAAAAAAAGAAGCAAATTCAGTTTGTCTGGATGTCATGATTTGGAGCAGAGTATTTAAATGTCAACTTAAACATTTTCATCATATTTATCAGACGAAGAGATGCAAAACAGGTTGGTGTACAGTCTCATCACTAATGCTTACGATAATACCATTAAAAATAAATTCACTCAAAGGCTTGCATGTTACATTAAGGTGACATCTATCACTTTTATCAGATCACTTTATCCCTGTCCTCATTTGTTTGCCGAAGGAAGAGTAGGCGTTGGTGGAAGTTAAATGACTTGAAGCACATATTAGATGGTATTTTTGTGCATTTTTCAGGTATAATATAAAATGAATATAATATATAAAACAATCCTAGAAATATATGAACACAGTTAATATATCAAACTACTCAATAAATAGCACATAGCCCCTTTCAGAGAGTTGGGCCTTAAAACTGAAAATTAGAAATTTGTATTTTTGTGATCTCACCACCATCAAAACTAGGGATACATTGGCCAAACACTAGTATTGGATCAAATTCACAGAAACTGGCAAATGTTGGTAGTGACATTAAAAACAAAACTTCTCTAATGCCAATGAGTGATATTTATCTCAGTCTCTGATGTGTTAGATCAATTATGTTTTCCACAGTCTTGTGAAATTGAATGTATTGTCTTTTGTGAGAATATAATCAAGGGCTTATAGGCTTTAAAGCAGTTTGAATGAGAATAATGCAAATTTCTAAAATAAACAAACGGCATCTGCAAAACTTCCATTTTAAATATCTTGAGTGACTAAGAATTGGGTAAACACTGCATTCCAAACCAAAACGTTTATGCAATCATTTGGATTAATATAAGACACTGAAATGGGTTGTTTTGACTGAAGCAGAAAGACAGGAGAAGACAAGCATGAGAGACGTGAGGTATTCTGAGGTGAAACAAAACATTATGGAAACATGAGAATTATACACAACCTAACTTAAATAAACAAATTAACTAACTAAAAAAGACTAAAACAGTCACGTTGCTAACACTTGTTGGTTCAACTTGACTTGTTTAGCCCACATACAGTTGAACTGAGAACAACTACCAAAAAAAATTATGACCTGACACTAAGAAAATACAAAGACTGTACAAACTAAATATTATATTGGACCACCTTCAGCTTTGATTACAGGACATATTTGCTGTGGTATCATTTATGCCAAATAATGCTGATGCCATGACAAAATAAAGTTATAAATTATAAATTAAATATAAATTATTTGCACTAGGAATGGCGAAATTTCTAGAAAAAGAATAAACTTAGCCGATCACTGAGCTTCATTAACTGGTTGAAGTCGGTCACTTGCTTTTGTCGGCGAACGAACGCACGCGCACACATACACACACACACACGCGCGTGCGCTCATCTAGCTTTTCAAACGCGAGTCACACTGGGAAGCGATGTTATGTTAAAACCTCATTTTAAAGCGCCACACAAAGAAAACGTAAATTATAAATTATGCTGCAAAATATCGTGGGGGAAAAAAACCTTTTGCGATGTACACCAGCCTGCGTCAGTCCTGCACAAGCTCCTTTTGCCGTAGCCCACCTGTCATGTTATTTTACGTAGGTCTGTCAGATGGATAACAACTCATTCACTGCGCTATCGGGTTGTCACGGTGACTACTTGCTGTCCCAGTTCCTAGCTGTTATAGAACTTCTAACTTTGTGTTTTGTTCAGGTTTTGAGTAAAACGTTCGAAACTGGCGCGAAATGGTCGTACTACATATATTAATTGACCTCTGCGTTTGCTATTAATAAATTCCGTCTTGTATTGTTAATGTTCAAATTCATCATTTTTAAAGATATGCTATGGAGAAATCACAAAGCTTCCCCATTTATATAACCTACACTACAACGCCAAAGCGTTTGTGCAGTGGAATGACAGATGCAGGACAGCTTTTTTTTAAACCGACGACAGAAAATTATGACCAGACAACGTTGGTCAAACGGTCATAGGTTAACGTCCCTAATTTGCACCCATGGCTACCTAAGTATTTGGGCTTGAATTGAAAATGTGAGAGTTGGGGTGCTTTTTTTTTTTTTTTAATTCTCCTGCACATTCCAAAGAGTCTCGTTGGGGTTCATTTCAGGTTGAAATTGTCCAGTCTTTATGCTTCAAAGCAAATTAAAGATTGTTTATGAAATGTGGAGCTACTCATTGCATCAGTTAAATTACTTTCTATGAGCCGAACTGTACTAATTACTGTGCTAACTATTCAATAGAAAGCACATTTGTTTAGTTCAATCCAAGTGAATAAACATTTTATGGCTAGAATGGGTAGTAACTTATTTAAAGGAATACAAAGGTCTGAAGGCTGTCAGCAGAAGTAGCACGGTTAACTTTGACAGCTTTGACTAAAATTAAACTTGATAAGATTGCTAAATGTACTTTGCTGTCCACCGGGTAAACACTAGTAAATCATTCAGATGATTTACAATAAAATTATCATTAGTTTAATCTATTACAAGTTAGCTACTAGCATCTCTTACCAAAACATACTCGTAGTAGGCTAACTAAAGTTATTAAGTCTGGGCACTGACACATTACCAACACATTAGATGTTCCAATAACTGTACCTGAGGTCTGGCTCATTGCGGAGCTGACGGCACACAAATTTGCGGATAGTCTGTGACTCTTTCTCGGACACCATCATTTTATTTATCGTGTTGTTTCTCTTTGGCGGGGATTGCAAGGTACGTACCCGGAAGTGACGACACGACGCATTCACGTAACTGCCACTACAAACACCAGTTTGTAGTCATTTAACACAGCCCTCTCGCTCAATGTTCTTGATCCTACCTGTAGGGATATCAATAATAGTGGGGGGTTTGAACTATTGGACATCATGGACTTAAATTATACATTTAAGGTAAAATGGCTAATAGAATGACTTAAAGCCCCAGAATCTCTATGGTATTTCATTCCACACAATATATTCAGAAAGGTTGAAGGTCTTCAATTTTTGTTGTCGTGTAATTACAGTGTTTCAAAGTACCAGTCAAGATATCAGATTTCAATCAACAAGCATTATTACCATGGAAACTATGCTATTCACACATTTTCCCCCACATAAATCCCTTATCTGGAGCAAGGAACACATTACTAGAAAGAACAAATCACCGTACTTTCAAAATTGGATTGATAAAAACACAATTTATTTAAAAGACGTAACTAATTCTAAAGAGTTCTTTGTAGAAAAAACATTCCCTATCAAATACAAATACTTTATATCAGACAATAAATGTCATTCTCAGTGGAATGACAGAGTTAATGAAAAGCGATAAAAGATGTAATGTGCAGCAAACAACTACACCAGTATCTCAAAAGGTCACTTCCTTCCAACTGCTCTTGTGACTCTCTTGGTTGGTCATCTGACTCACAATACTGATGTTATGGGTTTAAATCCCATCTTCCCTCAACTGCTCTACCTTTCATTAAACACTTCAGGCAACACTGTCAAGTTGCTGCTGGAGTTCAATAACTACTGGCATGACCTTTTCCCACATTTGTATATTGTTCAGTTTAGCCTCTATTTTCACACCAATACACTTTTAAAAAAACATATATGCTAAATAGATTTTCCATTTCAACAATTAAGTACTTTTGAAAAGATATATTTTAGTACTTTTTTAGTACTAGGTGACTGTGGCTCAGTTAATAGAGCAGATTGTCCAATGATCAAAGGGTTGGTGGTTTGCATCCCGCCTCTGGCTGTCCACATGTCGAAGTGTCCTCGGGCAAGACACTGAAGCCTAAGCTGCTCACAGCAGGGTCAGGGAGCACTGGTGTATGGGTGAATGTGAGGAATTGTAAAGCACTTTGGGCACCAAGTGGTATATAAAATGCACTACATAAGTACAGTCCATTTACCATTTTTAGGCTGCAGCGGGCTAGAAACAGCTGGAAGCTGTGCACCCCAGACATCAAGCTCCTGGCTGTGTCCTGCCGTCCCTTCTACCTGCCCAGAGAATTAGCCGTAGCCGTCTACTGGTGTATGAGTGTGTGAATGGGTTTCTGTGAAGCGCTTTGTGACCCATGTCTGTGAAAAGCGCTATACAAATAAAGATTACTTACTTACTTACTACTTACTACCCCAGCTCTTTTTCACCATCGTCTACATCAGACCTGGGCAAAATAAGGCTCCGGGGCCACATGTGGCCTGATAGCTGGCCCACATGAGGTCACTGGCAAATTCAATGCAAATATATAAGATGAAGCTTTTATTTTGAAGAATCTGCTAAATTAATGTTTTTTCACACTCAGCATAAGAGTATTGTTATTGCTCTGTTTCAGCCCATTCATGTCAGCTAACATAAAAAAAATTAAAGAGAAATTTATTAAGAATGCAGAGATTTTCACAAAACATGGACTTCTAAGTATTTCTTTCTTGAAGTCCGAAAAGGAACTGAGATACACAAACAAATCTGCAGTTATGGTGTTCATGTAAAGTTAATATGGAGTTGTATAAAACCATTTTCACAAATGTTTTTGTGACTATTAAATAGTTGTATTCTGGGCTCTACATTTTCATTGTATTATTTCATTTACTGTTTTTTAGCGATATTGAACAGAGCTATGGGTGAATTGATCCGGCCCTTAATAACTATCAACATTTTTCATCTGGGCCCATAGGAAAATTCATTGCCCACACATGGTCTACATCAGGGGTGGCCAACCCTGGTCCTCAAGAGCCACAATCCAGCATGTTTTAGATGTATCCCTGTTGTAGCACACCTGGCAGTCATTATCATTCTTCTGCAGAACTTGATAATAAGCTGATCATTTGAATCAGGTGTGTTGGAAGAGGGATACATCTAAAACATGCTGGGTTGTGGCTCTCGAGGACCAGGGTTGGCCACCCCTGGTCTACATCCACCCCAGAGCCAAACCCACCACAGCAACTGACCACATCAGAAGCACCCTCAATAAACTGGAGCAACTTTCCCCAGAATCTTCTAAATTCTGCTCTCGTCTGTTGTAGCTGCTCTGTGCACCCATCCTAATTGCCCCACAGGGATAAGTAATGTTTACTGAATCTGAACAAATAAATGTTTTCCCATCATGCAGAAGGGGTTTTATGCCACATTGGTTTGCTATTTTGTCTTAGGGTGACATCGAAAGATGGACACTAGGAATTTTTTCAGGGGAAAGGGGGCAGAGAGACAAGTGGGAACTGAGAGCTTTACATCCCCTGAGAGTGTTTCAACCCAGGTTCGTGAAAAAAACTCAGTGAAAAATGCATAGCTTTTGTTCATTCAATAGTCAATTAGCTCTATTACCTCACTTTTTAGCGGACATAACTACTTGAATGGCAAGAAAATATATTACTTACGTTGCAGGTTGGACACGATACATTTAAACCCAATATGACGAGTGGAAATAATTGCCCACTAGGGATAATGGCAAGATGGGACAGGCAAAATCCAAATGGAATAAAACCTTTTGAAGGCTGAAAAATAACTGACACAGGCAGGAAGGTTCACATTAAGTTAAAGCTACAATGGAATTTAAAAAAACACTAGTGTTTCTTGGTGTTTTACTTCCATAATACTTAAACTAAACGTACTCGTGTTTGTACTCACATCTTTGGCTGGAAAAACTTACTGCACTTTGGAGAGTGTGATCAGTAACTATTAGTTCAAATATTAATGAAAATATTTAATTAACCATCAATCAAATTTTTAAATGTACAGAAAGCACTTTGAAAACACTTACATATTCTATATTTAAACATGTAAAGTAGATCAAAAGAAAGTGATCGGTTGTCCAGTGGAACATCATACAGGTTAATGTTAATTATTTTGCACAGAAATTGGAACCATAAAATTGCATTTTAATAACCCTTTTTTCTAAGAATTTCCCCCGGACCCCCGTTAAAAACAGACTTCAATGTCTGGGCTACAGCCCCGGATCTTTCCTCAAGCTATAAACGTCCCTGACTATAATGATAAAAAAAATAACACCAAGAGGTGGGAAATTTTATTGGATAGCTTTTTTTTTTTAACTAATATTAACTAGCATAAGGGATAGTTTGTTACAAGGAGGTATTAAATTTGGGTCTGTTTGTCTGTCAACAGGATTACGCAAAAAGTACAGATTTTGATGAAACTTTCAGGAATGATAAAGGTTGAAGGATGTACCCATTTGATTTTCAGAATATATTATTGAAATTTTCTATTCATAAAAGCACATTTCAAAACTCAACTCCTTTACTTAAATAATTTCTAATTGAAGTTAATTATTACCTTGAGTCTCTGAAATTGAGTAAAAATAAGAAATGTACGTCAGTGGTTGATATCTACTGTACTACTCTAATTCTCTGGTAACATGCTATCATAATTCTTTTTCTTTTCACAAATAGAATATTTTTTACAAAGTCTGTCTCATCTATTTTGAGGTGTACTCTGGAACTGCAATGGGTGAATGTTCATTGATGTTTGTACCTGTAAACTTTAAATAAAATTGGAAAAAAAAGTAGTCTAAAACATTTTTTCTTATTTAATTCTTTGTATGTTTTGGTTTTCTAACAACTACAGTAATCTACCCCTTTTACTTCAGAAAATAAATAGAGGCCAAGAAGAAGCCAAGTTTCACAAGTATTTTATTAAGAATTTTCCCATGACCACAACAGGACGGAAGTGATATTAGTGCAATATTTTAAGGTGTTCCAAAGGTGATTTTACAAAGGGTGTCAGAGAAACATATTGCTCTCATTCATCGTTTCTTTTTTTCAAATCAGTATTCAGTGTTTTGGTTTGCACAGAACACCAGTGAACATGATCAAGAAAACTCCCAAAATTGCCCTGAGGGAAATAACACAAGTAATCATTATTTGCCTTCCTCACAATATGGCCAATTGTTTTGAAAAGCTTTCAGTGGATTGTGTAAGACATAAAGTGAAAAATTAAAGATCATGGCTCAGAATAACAAGCAGTTTCAACAAGATGGTAGAAATGTCAACGTACCATTTTGAACAAAGTAAAAATAGAAATTCACAATTTAGTCATTTACATGAGCAAACTGCAAAATGGATGAGTGCATCATCTCCAGTCAAAAATGACAACTCGCATGTTAACACAAACATTGCATACAAAAGTTAAATACCAAACAATAAATTAGGTTCATAAATTAATTTTGATAAAAAAAAAAAAAAAAAAAAAACATCTCGAAGCATCAGCAGTAATAATTTAAATACAGAAAGCAGCTGTTCAACAATGTCATCTGTTGTCAGCATCACTAAAAATGGCTACTCTGTTTTATTCCAGTGTTAAGCTAAACTCGAATACCTTCCTCTGTTTATCACAGTCGGGCAGCATCTCAGTCCAACTTAAAAAAAGGCAACAGATGTTTCACAACCTGATCAAGTCAAACACAGAAGACTTCCAGTGCATATCATTAACACACACACACACACACACACAGTAGTGGGCCATCATCTCTGAGGTTAATCCAATCTGTTGGCTGGAAGTTGAGCTTTGAAGCCCTTTCAGTGACTTTCATAACATTTGCAAAATAACATTTATGCCAGTTCCATGTCCCAAGTAATTTTACACATTTCCTATTTAAATAATGTACACCATTCATTTTCATGTAAACAGAAGCAATTTTTCCAACTTATTTTTGAATCAGTCACTCCTGATGTGCAGTGAAATTTAAAGACGTGTAATGAAATAATTACCAAGCTATTGCTATGAAGGACTGTTCTCATTCTGCAAGCATCCAAAACCCCCCAAAACAAAACATACATGACGTCACTCTCCATGCTTTACACCTTCACATCATTAGTCTTTGTACACAGTTTGTTGACCGTGCCCTCTTTCATCATGCATTATATGCCTCCTCACATGGATCCGTCTTACTCGCCTGTCTCCGCCCACAGCACCCTCCTCCTCAGACTGGCCAGCTCCCAGTGATGATCCAGAGCCTCTTGAATCTAAAAGGTGGATGCCTCCAGATCTGCTATTTTCATAAATGAGGATATTGAGGGTTTCTTCAAAGATTCGAGCTTCTGGAAACTCAACCTGTAAAGACATTTTCTCAGATTTAAGTAGTTTGCTGCATCAAAGTAACTCAAACATCAGTGACCTTCAGTTTCACTATGGTGTTTGACCCTGGACACTTAATACAAAAGTTTTAGGCGTGTAATTACAGTGAGAAACATATCATAATAAACATTGTGTGCCTATGGTGATGTGGCATAGCATCTTAATTTTAAGTCCACTAATAAAAACAAAAACAAAACAACACAAACAGTGCTGACACTGAAATTGGACTTGTAGGAAAGGAGAAAACATATCTCACTCAACAGTCAAACTTGTTTGGTTGGGTTAAGTTCACTTGTAAATACACCAAATTCGGTATTATATTGCACATTTTGTGTCATTATTAGTCCTACATTGCTCCATTCTGAGTTTTTTCTTGAATATGCTGCACCCTGAATGTGAGGAAAGGTTGCACATTTCCACATGGAATTAATCTAACCACAAATAAAACTAAATATGCTGAGTTCATACTGTCTAAAATAAAATACAGCTTAAATTTATATTAATATCATTGCATTTTATAAATTTGTAATTTCCAAATTGTTCCCTCCATTTTTTAGCATGTAATTAGATTATTATAATATATTAGTTGTTACTTAGAATTTATTTAGTGCATTTTATAGCATTACTGGAGAAAATCTTTGAGGAGTAACTCCACATGTCGTCATACTTACTTTGGTTTGCTTCTTCTCTGTGGCGTAGACAATGGAGGTGCAGCAGACCTCCGCAATTTTGCGGCCTTCGCCGTAGAAAGACCAACAGCAAATTTCATCCCCAAGGACGTCTTTCACAAACAGGACACGGCCATTAAACCGAAGGACAAGTTTGTCAAAAAGCTCAATGTTCTTCAGGAGGTTATCATCCGAATTGCTGGAGGGAGGAAAAAAAATCCCCAATTATGACTCACCAAGTGAACAGTTTGTTGTAGTTTATTAAATTATTTTTCATACTTTTGGTAAGACACATGCACAACATGTCAACTTTTTCACTTACCTGGTGTAAGAGTACTTATTGTTTCCTCTGTTATTCTGCAGCTTCACAACAGGCTTTAGAGATAAGAGAAAAGGCAGATACACGAGCACAATGAATCCAATGAATGGTGGTAATTTGTAATCTTTTGATAGAAAACACATTATTACCATGGAAGAGTTACATTTGGTGAGTACAAATGTTTTCAAAGGTATAAATATCCTGTTTTTGAAAACTTTGTCATGATTTTCCAGAGAACATGTATAATTGGGAAACCTCTCAGGATTAGCACCTTGCTGAAGTCACCTTCTCTACACAACATCTTGGGACATATGCCAGGGGTTTATTTGATTTAAATGAAAGTCTGTTTACCTTTCTACAAGTGGCAATCATTCTCTGTTCTTCTTTGGGTGAGGTGATCATAGGAATGCGGCAAACACTTTCAAAGACATCCTTTTGTTTCTGAAGGTGAACAGAAAATAATATTAAAACTTTTTTTTTGGTACATTAATTAACCGTGTTTAAGTTTAACAAAGATTAATTTCTAAATAACATGCTTATTCTTCTGCAAAGTTTTAGGACAACAACATTTAAAACATTTACCTGCATGGCACCAAGGCAATGCTGTACAAGTCCCTGGACACGATAATACTGGGCCTCCTTCAAAACCTCATCCAGTTCTCTTTGGTCCTCAGGAAGTGGTACTGAGCCATCACGCAGAAAGTTTAAAACCAGTCCAAAATGTCGGCCACACCTATCAAGAACTACCCAACCTGTGATGGGAAAAATATGATGAATGAATACATGAATGATGAATGAATACACAGTAAGATACAAGAGTGAAGCATAATGGAATCAATAATTAACTACAAGTGCAATATAGGAAAGTACACACAAATCCACAGAACTGCAATCTAAGAAATAACAATGCAGGTTGAATGGGAAGTTACTGCTCATCACACAGACACTCACCCTCAGAGTCTATAGTGACCTCAGTGCCTCCATTACATATGCTCCGTAACAGACTTTCTTCCTTGCTCAAAGTCTGGACAGTTGTGTAATGTAGTGAGCCGCCCACATTTAATTTGACATACTTGCTCCCCAGCAGACCCCGACTTCTGTGCTCCTCTGTGCTTTGACAGGCAGACTGAATAGAGGCAGCAGCATGACTGCCAACCGAAGCCTCAGCAGACATGGAGCTGAAGAGTCACTTCCTGACTGTAAAGCAGACAAACACATAAAAACACACCTTATCATCATGAGTTAACATCAGCTCGTTTATAACACAAGTATACGTAGTGAGCATATGTCTCAGTTGTGTGGTAACTATAGGTCATCGTCCTATCATCATCACATTGTATGACCGTTTTATAGGCTATAGCCACAATACTAGCTATTACAGTATATAGACGTTCTAAATTAAACTGGCATAAATGTGAGATTTTCCATTTTTATCTCCGCCAAGGAAGTTATGTTTTTGCCGGCGTTCGTTGGTCGGTTGGTTTGGATTTTGTTTGTTTATGTACAAGACAACTTAAAAACTTATAGACTGATTTTGATGACATTTTCAGGGTAGGTTGATAACGAGGAGACCTGAAAATTATGAGGTTTGGGTGGTGATTGGAGGGTGGGCTGCGCTCTAGAGTGCTTTTCTAGTTTGATTAAAAGATGAAGCTCAGAAGCAAATAAAGCTCCCACGCACTATATAATCAACATTTATGGTTACAGAATGTAACCATAAATGTTGATATACATAACATAGTTATAGTTCTTGTCACAGAATCAGTATCCAATAGGAAAACCGATGCACTATGCACTGTTGATATTGGTCACCATTATCAAAATGATATTTTTTCCACCTGGTCTTCATTGGGTTTATTGTAAAACTACACAGAGGGCATATCCATATATTTTAACTACAAAGCAAGTAAGAGAATACCATACCATACCGTATCAGATGATACAGTTTTTACAATCGTTTTAATATTTATGATGTTAGTAATGAGCAATTGGCTTACAGGGACCCTCTTTTTGCACAATCAGACATGCCAGGAGTCGTCATTAACGATGATACTGTATGTAGGCTTTTTAAGGGTGTGAAGGAGAGGAAACATTGGAGGCAGACTCCTGAAAAACTGTGCAGAGCAGTTGGCTGCCATTTTTACTTCCTTTTTTTTTTAAAAAAAAGTGTCTTCAGTTCTGCAGGGTCCCACGCCTCTGGAAGGACTATTATTGTGCCGGTGCCTAAGGAGAAAATTCATTGAATGATTTTCGCCCTGTAACACTCGCCTCCCTTATTATTAAGACCCTAGAGCGGATTATTAAAACAGAGATCGTGAGCTCCATCCAGGACAATTTAGACCCCTTGCAATTTGCCTACAGAGCAGGGAGGGGGGTGGATGGGTCATCTTGAGGGGGTACATACTTTGGCCCGCCTGCTTTTTATTTACTTTTCATTGTATCCAAGCACACGTTTTAGCTGATCATCTTGTTAACGCACATAGTCTTGATCGTAGCTTAGTGTGCTGGATAGTCGACTTTTTAACTAACCCTTCAGGGAGGGTGAAAATGAATGGTGTTTTATGTAATGTACTTTTATCCTCCACTGATTCACCACAGGGTTGTGTTCTTTCACAGCTTTTATCTATTTTCTATACAGATAACTGTAGGCGTCAATATGCAAACAGACACATTGTAAAAGTAGCTGATGACTCAGTGATTGTGTCACTTCTTAGTGATGTGGACAATGATCACGGTCCAGTGGTGTCTGATTTTACTGCTTGGTGTGAGTGTGCATTCCTGGAAATGAATGTGACAAAAACAAAAGAAATGATTGATTTCACGAAAAAGCCTCCATCGTTGTTTTCTACTTTTATCCATGGCCAAGCAGTTGATTTTGTGGAGCACTATAAATACTTAGGCATTGTTATTGACAACATATTGTCCTTTGAAGCGAACACTGATGCTATTTGGGAAAACTGCAGGGGTCAGCCTAGATGGGCTCTCTGTTTTATACAGACTCAGGGCCATCAAAAAAGGCAAAGCAATCCTGGCTGACCTCAAACACCCTCTGTATGAGGAGTTCAGGCTGCTCCCCTCTGGTCACCACTACCTAGCACCTCGATCGGATGGATCAACAGCCTGCGTTGATCGGCCCCACCTTGCACTTGTGTTTTTCTCGTGTGTTTGTTTGTGTATGTGTGTATTGTAGTCTCTGCTGGCTGTAATAAAGTTCTACTGCTACTATATGTAATGCCACTACGTGCAAGGCGTGACTATACCCTACCCTCCCATCCATACAGTTGAATACAGGAAGTATTCAACTGTTGTCTAAATCATAGCACAACAGTATGACTTTAGGTTATCAAATTGCCAGATTATCATCATCCTATAGTAATATAAACCTGAAGACGTAATGAGTATCCGAAATACTGGCAAATAAACAAAATACACCACCCATGCTAAAAACATAGTTAGCTTGAGAGATAGCATCAAAGTCTAACATCTGGCTAATAACTGACAATATAAATTAAAGTATAATATATACAGCACTTACCACACTGAACATCCAAGGGAGCTGAACGAGTGATCGTACCTAAGCTAAGATAGCAAAATGTATAAACGTTTATCAGTTATAAGTCGTAGACCAAATCAGACGACTGAATTTACAGCGGAGCTAGCTACCATCTGACAGCTCATCTTAATAGCAGCTAAATCAAAGTGGCTAACGTGAGCTCCTCTCGTTAAATACGCATAAAGTCAGCGAACTTCTTATGTGTCCTGTCGTTCCTTGGGGAAGAAAATTAAAAACTCAGCATCAGAAAACGGAAACTCCTTGCGTAAGAACGGCCAAGTCCATTGCTGGCCATAAAGATAATTTTCTGATGCTAATGAGACAAGCTAAGTTAAATAGGTCAGTCACCAACGAAACTACAGCCTCTTCTTCTGCGGTCAATATGTGATAGACATGCACTAGCCTGCCACCGTTTGGCCTATATATGGTAATACACCCCAAAGCATGGAGTACCAGTTTAGTACATTATTATTCTGAGACTCACGGAAGTGAAAGTTTGAGCTTTGTTTTTTTTTTTTTTTTTTTTTTTTTTTTTTTAATTAAATTGTCTTAATTGGGAACTTGCAAAAGCTTTTTCCAGATATATTTTAAAAAGATATAGATTTTTTAAATCTGTTTTAATGGAATTGCCTTTGTAATAGCATTTTCTAAGTAAAATTTTGAAATATTTGTCCACTCAGATGACAAAAGTGTTTTTTTGGATCTCAGGAGGATATAAAAATTTCATTATTATAAAATTATTTACATTTGTTCAGTTTGTGCAGTGCTTGGGCCATGGTAGCATGGAATAGACTGCCTCAGTTTTTAATTTCACAAATTCAATCAGTTAGTAAATGGTTAAGAATTTTCATATTTACCCAAGAATAATTATCTGAGCTATGTATATACACATCTTATAGTGATGCCATGTACCTGGTTTATTTTTCTTTTGTTTCTTGTGAATCTGCATTTTGTTTTGTTTCTGCTTTTTTTGGTTTGTTTATCCATTTTTGTATTGTTCATGTAATTGTTTTATATTGTGTCCTTGTGGTTGAATTTTGTTTTTTTGTGTCATAGTGTCGAGTTGAGTGTACTTCCTTTTCATGTTGTTGATGATCCCAGGAAGAGTAGCTGCTATGGCGTATAGCAGCTAATGGTGATGAAACAGAAAAGAAAGAAAGAAAGAAAGAAAGAAAGAAAGAAAGAAAGAAAGAAAGAAAGAAAGAAAGAAAGAAAGAAAGAAAGAAAGAAAGAAAGAAAGAAAGAAAGAAAGGCAAATGCATGTCTTTTTGTCTTCATGGAGAGTATTTGATCAAGAGTTTTCTGAGATTTTTTACAAAATACAAAAATCTTATATAATAGCATAATAGTGACTGGGGTTTACCCTGAGCCTCTGTGACATTTGTGGATTTGATTGTTCATCCAGTGTTTCCCAAAAAAATTCAGCTTGAGACATAATAAGATTTACAAAATGAATGATGAATTAGTGTACATATAGCTTTATAATCTGTATAATTTGTCCTCTATGACAAATATATTTAATTTGCAATGCGATTTAACCTATTTAGCTAATTGATTTCTATGTCTTGTTGCATCTTTCACATAATTTTAATCTTGGTACACCTTAATCAACATTTTGTCTTGTTCAGACCTTTATTCAGTCTGCTGTCTGTTGATGTGAACATTTCCAAACCTTTCTGAAGAACACTATTCCTCTGTTTTAATCTATACAGACGTTAACAGCCATCTACTGATCTAAAATATTTGATATCTGTTGATCCACTCAATCAATCCACGTAAGTAATTTGTGTAAAATACATTTTGTAATTTTTTCATGCTCATTAGATATGACCCTTTTGGACATTCAAAGACTTCATAGTGAACATGAAAACACCGTCATCTTCTACAACATTGATTCATCATGGAGTTGGATCAATGTCAGTGGATGGAAACACTGGGTTTACATTCAAGAAATTATACAATTTGCTGATAAATTTCCTTTTTCTTTAGGTTTTTTCATTTTTGTTAAAATAATTCTCAACTTTACTCTGAGTCTTTATGAATATCTACATGATGAGGAAATACCAGATTTTCACTGAAAAAAGTCCACAAAATAAAGAAGATAATATTACAATAAATGATGATAAACCACTTAAAGACAGTTAAACATAGAGAAAAACTGTCACAAATGTCGCACCAGGTCCTTATGGGTTAATTAGACAACTGATGAATGAATGAATGGATGAATATCATCCTCTGATGGCTTGTGACAAACAAATAAAACAGCTTTTTGGTGCTGATGTTAAGTTTAGGAAAAAGAACATTATATCTGTGTTAATCAGAGCCAACATATACAGTAAATATCAAATGAATGATCGTAAATTAAATGACAACTAAATCATTGAAGTAATAATCTTTAATGTGTGTAATGTGGGTGTTACCATCCTTTATACAAACGAGAGGTCACATTTGACACCATTCAACGGAGACTTTATTTCCAGTTCAGCAAATAATTTACTGCCTTCAAAAGAGTGTATTCATATATGAAGCAAAGAAATGCTACTGATGATAAGAGAAGAATTAAGTCTACAAAGCAACAGTCTCAAGATCCTTAATTTGACACAGTGACTGAGACTAAATTCACTGTTCAAACAATCAGTTGTAAATAAATACATAATGCATCACAGCAAGCAGCCAAGTTCGTAATTTTTCATCAACATAGTGCATACAACATCAAATCTGATAACAATGATAACTGTCAGTAACTATAATGATAATGGCAAGATTGAGCAGAAGCAATATAATTTACAATCAGTGCATGCTCTAAGCATAATGACATTCATGTCCTCACCTTTTCTTATATGTCATGTGACACTGGGTGATGATGTACTCCAGAAACAGCAAAGAATAAAAAAAAACACTGCCTTTTGTAAACACTATTGCAACAACAGATGAAACACTTAGGGACATTAAATTATTTAACATTATATTTTGGCACTGAATTTTCATTATACTGATAATGAAAATATATAACCTCCCTCCACCAAGTATAAGTGTATATATGAGGCTTATATATATGTGTAATCAAGTATATATATCAACCTCAATCAATATTAAGTCACGTATTTACATTCAGTTTGTGTGTATGTGTGTGTTTTACACAGAAAAAGACAAAGTGAAGAAGAGAGAAAAAGATGGCTGGTTTCAAACTTTTTCTAAAGATGGAAATGATGCTGTTCTTCAGGTTTTATATAATATATAACATGAGCCACATTAAAAGAAAACATTCAGTGTGTGCATGTGTGCGAGTTTGCACTGTATGCTCATGACTGTAATGTTTGATTATTACAAATAACGTATTGCCAAGTTCTGTATGTATGTTTTGGCCTCATAGTAATTGAACTTAATAAGTACATGTAGTTCCCTTTACCCTATTTTCTTCTCCTGTTCTAATGCCTCACATGTTGTTTCACATTTTTTCTTTGTCAATTTCATACTCATCATAAGGCACCAGTCCTAATGAAACAGAAAGAAGGAGCCATGATTGGCAGACCATAATATCAGTGCAACAAATCAAAAATAAAGCACTTTCACAATGTCATGGAAACGCAGAAAGACAATGTAAAACAAAAAAAGGGGAGTGAGGCCTTGTAATATTAAGGAATTTGTCTTCCAATAGATTTTAAATCTTTCTGTGTTTTTTTTTTTATGTTTTGTTTTTTTAGTCTCACCCGGACTTTTTCCTTCTAAATGGATACTTCATACTCCCGTGTGTCCTGTCAGAGGAAGAAAACAACCAGTTAAAAAAAAACAGTTCAGTAAAATATCTTCTAACATTTCGCAACATATACAGACGTGATGCCCTACCCTTCCAGTGTGTCACTAAAAGTCTTAATATTAAAAACACCACCTACACTGGAGAAAAACTAAATCTTACAAAGTGTATTTTTCCTCATTTCTAGTCCAAATATTTCATCACACTTAAAAATAAGACATAATCACCTAAAGAGTAACTTTTCAGTGAGATATAATATGTTTTTTAGACAACAGATACTTCAAGAAATCTTACCAGTATAACTTTCACTAGGTTTCATTGGCAGATTTTTTTGCTGAATTCAAGATTTTTATTTTTTATTTTTTTTTGCTAAATCAACCAAAAACAATTCTGCCAAAAGGAACAAGAGAAATTTGTACTGGTAAGACTTCTTGAAATAACATTTTCAACATCTGTTGTCTAAAAATAAGTTCTTATCACTCACTGAAAAGTTACTCTTTAGGTAATTATGTCTTATTTTAAGTGTGATGGGATATTTCAGGGGTAGGCAAATCCAGTCTTTGAGGGCCAGTATCCTGCATGTAATATGAATTAATATTATTTGAAGTCTGAAAACACTGCAGTGTTTTCCTATTTTGACCATGTGACGTGTTCTGCAAATACATGCTCTAAATATAAACATTTTTATTTGGAATTTGGGAGAAATTTTTCCAGTACTTTAGAGAATAACATATTCAAACATATACCTATAAATGGTAAAATCAGAAAAAGTTATGTTTTTCAGTGGTCTCCAGACCCATATATTTCTTTGCCTGAGTCTTGACGTAAAGTCCAATGGGACACACTGATAAAGGTTGGACTTCTCTTCTCTAGCATAAAAAGTATTTTGGTCTTTTACTCACCCCTGCCTCATAAAGAGGGTTGTTGAAGTCAGACTCCACTGTAATGGGACTGTAGGAGTGTGTGTGAGACAGAGATTTCCAGAAGAGTGGCTTCCATTCTAATCTGCAGATGCTATAGGTGAGAAAACAACTTGAATTTTAACATATAAACCTAGAAATCCACTTTACCTATCATTGTGAACTGAAGAAGAATATAGAATTATGAACGTAAGCAGTTATAGCCTATAAGTAAAGTAGACTGAATTAAAAATGAAATATTATTTTTGTTTTTCAGGGTACTTACTTTGTATAGTACATGTAAATTCCTCCAATCAGGAGTATAACCAGGATTATCGGCAGAATTATTGCCAAAGCAATATTCTCACTCAGGATCTGATGGGACGGCTCAAATGACTGCGACACTAGGAATGGTTAAAATAGAGTGTCATAACCTATTCTGCATATTTGACAAGATTTTTGGCCTAAAATAATAAAATAGAAGAAAAGAAAACTCACCTTCTAATTTACGATCATCCAAAAGTTCTTCATATGCCACTATTTTCCAATGGAGAGAAACAGGACGTATTTTGTTGGATAATATAAGTATCATTCCTCAGTGAAATTTGATGATCTAAATAGTATATTTTATGTTATATTACTAGAAAAAAAAGGAGTATATTCTAACTTTTACCTTTGCAAAATGGTGGTGGGCTGTTCCACTGAGACGGATGACCAGGAACACAGCTGATAATAACCTCACCAATAAGTTCATAGCCTTCGTAGCAGAAGAATCGCAGGGTTTCTCCTGCCTGGTAACTGTGCTTGTATAAGGTCTGGTAACCATTGTCTGGGACACCGGGGTTTGGGCACGGGTCGTATTTTACTGTTCAGAATGACAGGATTAAACAGCGGTCATGTATTTACATTTGAATTAAACATACTAGGGTTTCATGTAGCAGACAGTTGGACAGGGACTTACAGACACACTTTGGGCTGCGGTCGCTCCATTTTGGGGTGTTCGTGTCTCTTCCATGGCAGGAGATTTGGCTGGGACCTTCCAGTTGATAACCCTGGTTGCAGGAGAAGCGGACAACAGTTCCAACTGCAAACCCTGCTTCAGGGCGTACTGAGCGCGCTCCGTTCACCACCTCACCTGGATCAGGGCACTGCTGGACTGTAGGAGAAAAAGAAGATGCATTAGTGTGATACCGATGCAGATGTATTTTGGGTGGAGAATCATATGAAGAAAACAGAAACATTTAACAAAACTAGCAGCTTGGTTGCCAGAATATTGTTGTAAAAACACATCAAACTGTTATAGAGTAACATGTAGGTTTAACATTTTAAACATGTAGATTTAATATTGAATGTAAACAGTAAATGAACTGCACCTTACATATAGACCTGCATGGTGCTGGCAGTGTTTTCGAAATTCATCTGGACTGAACTGGGAGACATTTAGGGTTCAGTGTTTTCAGAGTTTTGCAAAGACATTTGGACATGTGAAGAGTCAGAGCTAGGACTCAAACTGCCAAACCTTTGGTCATTGAATTGAATCACTTTACCAACTGAACCACAGCCGCCCATTGTTTTACATATTTAAAATCTTAAACTGTTAAATGTTTACTTCTTTATTTTTATTTTTTATTAAACAAACAAACAAACAAAACAATCAGCTGTTATTTTAACATTGTGGTCTTGCAATTTAAACTGCACTATTGTTTTTCATTAACAGTTTTATTTTCTCAAAACAATAAAAATACATCATTTGTACATATAGATATGGTTCTGGTTTCTGTAAAATCTACAGCAACATTCAATTTAATTGGTAACACCAAATTAATATGTATTTTCATTTACAGTTTTTTTATGTTGTTTTTTTAAATGCCTCTTCCTGTTTCTGTGACAAGTCTTACTCCCTGATGAAGGCCATTTATGCCGAAACGCGTTGGGGTTTTTATGTTTTTATATGATTTTATAGGTTTTTTTCTTAACCAAGCCAGTTTAATAAAGGCTTTTTATTCTTCACTTTTAAGAGAGTGCCTTGGAATTTTTTTTAATTTTTTACAGTTTTTTTATGTTGCAATTTTACAACTTTTTTTGCTGTTAATTCTATGGTCATTTATTATAGTGTGTAAAACAGTGAACGCAGGCATAGACAAATACTTAAGGAGCCAATATGAATGGATATAATAATACAGACAGAATACTCATCCTCCTCTTTTCCAAACTGGAAAAGCCACAGACTTTAACTGTGTTGTATGTTTCTTTGGTTTTCCCTGTTCCTTGGTTCAGATTTCTGTGTCTATAGTCTAACCCAGACTTGCTTATTATTTTATTCTTTGACAACTCACTCTTCCATCATGCCATCTTCCCTTTTTTTATATAAAGTTGTGTTTTCTTTGTGTGGCTGTAAAGACAATTTTCCAATTTGTGGATAGTAAACTTCAACTTAACCATGATATCATTTTAAGAGGAACATTTTCATGTCAAACAACTCACAAAATTTATCATAAAACAGCTAAAAAAGTTACATAAATGATGTTATCTTAATGTTCTGTGTTCTCTGCTACTGTCTTCTGAGCTGTTAGTGATGTCCCTGAAGATTCAAACTGAGTTCACAGTGATTTTCACCTCTTTTAGTACTTTTCCACTTTTACTTACTATTTCACAGAAAAGGTGATGAGGTGATAGGACTTTTGGTGCTGGTTGCAACTCTTTATGCTGTATAAAAAACAGCCCTAGTAGACGCCTTGTTCCTGGAAAACTGTAGCTCACTATTCCTTGCAATATATTAATATGATTAAAATAGACATGTCCTCTAAAATGAGATCATTTGTCTAAGGAAGAACTTGCTTAATAAGATTATTTTTGTTCAATTTCTTTCTTCTTTTTGTAGTCAAGATTTAATATGAGTAAAGATACATTTATTATATTTATCTATTAAATACAAATCACAGTGTTATGGCTTATTATTGTCTCTGTTGCTGTTTGGGACATGAGAAAGATGGATAATATTTCTGCTGTGTATTTGTCACCTCACAAAACATACAAAAAAAAACAGCTGAGAAACAACAATATCACAGTCAGTTCAGTTGAGTTTCTATAATTGTTTAGTATTTGTTGTTATCTCCATGGAGAACCTGTTGTGGCATTCCTTACCTTTAACACATGTTGGTGGACTGCTGCTCCAGGACAGGTCCCACTGGCAGGTGATGATGTCAGAGCCACTGATGTCATATCCCGGCTGGCACTGATAGGTCAGCACGCTGCCCCTCACAGGGGACGTGTGGGACGAGCTGATCCAGCCAAATTCAATCTGAGGGAGCGTGGGGCAGGTGTCATTTGGCTCCACCTCTGCAAGACACAGAACGACACATGGAAGCAGGATGGTCAAGACTAGTGATAGAACAATATGGATTTTTGGGACCAATACCAATATTTTTTTTTTAAATTTATTATTATTATTCCTTTTTTTTTTTTTTTTTTTTTTTTACAGATTGCTGATATTTAGAGCCAATACTTATTTTTTTCTCTGTCAAATGATAACAACTGTCAGAAAATCTTCTTTGCTTACAATTAGAAAATAAAATGATGACATCTAACCAAATAAATATTGCTACACCAAAAACAAGTGTGGATAGTAGTATCTCCAAGAGCACAGAAGAGCCATAAAGAGCCACTATATAATTTTTTTTTTATTGTAGTCGGACTCTTATTGTTCTATTTTTTTTACTTCATGTAAAGTGTCTTTGAGTGCTATAAAAAGTGCTATACAAATAAATGTATTATTGTTTTTATTATTGTGAAAAAAGAGCATATCGACCAATGCAACAGGCCAATACTGATAAAAGAAAAAATTTAAATATTGTCTGGTTTATCATTAACCATGGCCTAATATTCAGAAGTGACAAAACTTTTTTAATGTTAAAAATGTGCATAGTCTATTGATGATACATTTATTTATTGTTATTATTATTTATATTATATATGTTACTTCCTACATCTGTGTTTCTGGTATGAATGTATAGAACATTTACTTGAGTAGAAATGAGAGGTACTTAGACTTTACGTTAGTATTTTCATTAATGCAACCACTCCACTTTCATCTCAGAGGCAAATGTTACATTTTTTTCCTCCACTACATTCATCTGACTGGTTCAGTTTTTCATTCCTAAAACCATGTATTTGCACATGTGTTGTTTCTGAATTACTATTAATCTCAATGATTAAGTATTTTCTTAATTTGTTGAGAATATTGGACCTCTTTTTATTTACATTAACTCAATAATTTTACAAATACTGTAAAGACTAAATAGTATACAAGGTAAACATATTTTTTAATTGACTTTTTAAGCTAGATCTAGACCAAATATTCATGATTTGGGTTGAAGAATTCCAATAAAGCTCTGGTCTGCATCATTTAGATGCAGTTCATAAAAGATGAGATGGTGTATTGTTTCCATAGTGTTGACTCTGTACTTCTGTAGCAGTATATGTTTTATGGTGTCTTAATACATGAATGAATACAAGGATAGTATGTTACTTCCTACATCTGTGTTTCTGGTATTTAGAAAACAGTGAAAACATAAAATATATTTTTTTTTTATCACCTGTTAAGAGCAGAGAAAACATTAACTATAAAAAGCCTTTTTTTTTTAAATCATGTGCTGATAATAATGTAATCAGATGAACAACAGCCCATAAATGTAGAAGAAAATCAACATTACATAGACTCAATGTTCCAAAATGATCAGTAATCTTGGTTAAAAAAAAAAAAAAAAAAAAAAAAATTATGAATTGAGCTCCACAGGTTCACTCACCACGATAATGGATGAGGAAACCTTGGCTGAGGATGAAGCTGGAATCATCTGGATCACTCTGAAACTGAATGGTGACCTCTGACCCTCCAGACACCACTTGGAAGCGCTCTTTGGAGCCCAGGTACTGCCCGATCACATGGGACATCAGATCACGGCCATCGAACACCGTCAGTACATCAGTGTGGCGGATATTTAAACTTGAAGAAAGAAATACAAAAATATAAAGGAATATGGTTTAAAGTCACAGGGATTCTTTTGTTTATGGAAAATAATCCAGTCCGTCTGTGAATTTTTATTCACCAGTACAATGCACAGAAAGGAAAAGCAGCAGGTTATGCAAAACCCGCTGCTTTATAAAGGATCTCCAACTGATCCATTTGCTTTCATCCTTACCATATGGCACTGAAAACCCCTGATGTGCACGGTTAGCATCTGCCAACAAGAGTCGATGATTCAACACAGGAAATAAAAACTTTTTTTAATTTACAAACATGCTTTCTGATTGATTGTAAAATATTCCATTACATCACTACCTCTGTTGAAATGATTACTAAATATATGCAACATCTTCTTGGACTCTTCGTGAATGAGAAAATAAGGGCAACATCTGCAAAGCACTCAAGGGATTATGACACTGTATTTGCACGGTTACTGCATTTTGTAATTGCTTCGTGACAAATGTTTAAAGGAGACAGTAGTATGTTAAATGAGGGTTAGTTTGCATTTAATTACAAGCTATTTAAAACAACAGTACTCACATATGAACATCCAGTTCAATGCGTTTCTCCTCATTACCATGGATCTGCCACACACAGTCTAGACCTTTAGAGTAGCTCTGGGGCCAATCAGGAGACAGGATGGTACCCGAGGCATCAGTCAGTTCTCCTCCACACAGAGCTGAGAGTGAAGATGAAGAAAAACGAGGTATAATTAAAGAGATATAGCTGATATAATTAAAAAAGCAATAGAAGCTGTAGAGAAATTAATTATAAATGTGGTGATTCAATATCCCTTTGTATAGGCACCACTCCAAATCTGTTTAAAAGACAGTGAAAATTAAAATTAGAAGACAAAATCTGCATGGTGGTTTGGTTCATACTAAATCTCATAAGTATTTTTGGTTGTATACGAGTGCACGTCATACTTTATTGGGAATACCTTTGAAATAATATACTGTTGCTTGAAAACCTAAACCTAAAATTGCCCAAAAGGAATGTATTTCTGTTGGGGTAAATTTCACCTGATGGTTGTTATAGGTATAAATATGCACAGCACACACTTAAGCCTGACATTGTTCATTCTTCTATCAAAGGTGTTTTTGATTTTTCTAATTTATATAATAGTTCTGCAGATAACACCATTAGGTCTACAACTACACACCATTTAATTCACATATTGAGACAGTTGAAACACCAGAGAGACACAGAAACGGTAAAAACTCAAACAAAAACAAAATAAAAGTTCCTATCATTTCCCATATCAGCTCTTGCTTTTCTGTCAGCACACATATCTTATAGCATATGGCTTTCTCGATATCTTTCTGTCACTTTAACGCGTGGTTGACATAATAGCACCTGTGTTTTCAGCTGGTCTCTGACCCAGTGCAGTATTTCTGCCAGCTTCTCTCTTCCACAGCCTCTCTGTTTTCACAGCATGTCAACAAACCAGCAGGTGACACAGTCAGTGTGACTGTAGTCTTCATGTAATGACAGCTTGATGCTTCAGGAACTATTCACACACGTCACAGTTGAGTCTGAACATTAATGATTCACATTATTTTCTGTCAATTGCACAGAAACCAAGTGCAAAATCACACTTCTCTTCTCAGTGCTCATTTACAGGCAGTGTTAAAAACAACTGCAAATGAAAAAAAAAAGAAAAGAAATCAAAAGGAAAATGGAAGTTAAAACCTAAAATGTCACTGTGTATCATCATTTACAGGCAGTACAGAGACATTACATTCATGTTGTGAATGTAATGTAAATGTCAAGTAACATGGAAACATTTTTTTTTCTTTTCTTAGTTGTGGTCATATTTAGGATACAGTGCAACGCTGAAACACATTATCTACCCCCTATCTATAGCCCCTAAAAAAATTAAGATTAAATGTATTTATATATAAATGATATATTCCTATTTTTAGTAGGAAAACACATATTGAACCGGCTTCATAAATGAAACATCTACCCAGTGGCATAAAGACAACCTTTTTATGGCCATAGTGCTGAGTGCATTGGGGTGAATTGGATTTGAGGTTGACATAACAGTACATATATATAGACTGAGTGCTACACCTAATACATGACAGTAATGTTGTATTATATATAAATGCAATGTTCAATTTATTCAGTTTGTTGTCATGTGGTTTTTCTTCTGATCAAAGGCCACTTAGTTCAATAATTTATGCTACAATTCAAGCCCAGTTCCGACGCATACCTCTGCACACAGGCTCACTGTCGTTCCAGTGGGGATTGCTGGGATCGACACACTCGATTGTTGCTGAACCTTGTTCCATGACAAAGCCTGGAGAGCAGGTAAAGGTGACCGTGGTGCCCAGCTGATATGTAATGTCACTGCTGCTGAAGTTACCGTGGGGCATGTAGGGTTCCCAGCAGTGCTCATCATCGAAGGCTTAGAAAAAACAGACACAAAAAAAGGATTAAAAAAAAAAAAAAAAAAAAAGAGTTAGGGTTTACATTAAATATTTGCCTCTTTCCTATGTGTATCTATTGAAAAGCGTTAAATGTTTCAGCAGTGAGCATCTTCAAAGCTTGAAATAAATCCCATGGATGTAGGAGTGGGTAGACTTTCAGCACGTCTGTGGCTCATTATGGCCCCATGAAAAACAAGGAACTAATAAGCAGGAAGACCTGTTTTTTTGAGGAGGCAGTGGTCTATTAAACTCTAGTCCCACTTTGGAATGTGTAACACATCAATTATCTTATTTATCACACAAGTATTAGATTAGAAAGTCTCCCCTTGAGAGACTTGTATTGAGATAAAAATAAGTGAAAAAATGTGAAATATCACTTCAGAGGATTTTGAGCTCAAATAATCGACAGTTTCAGGTTATTCAGTGATGAAGCATATAACATTTTTCTTCCGGCATAATGTTGACCCTGATGTTGAACAGTTATACAGGACCAAGGTTAACAACATGCTCTGTGTTGACAATAACAGTAAAAAAAAAAAAAAAAAAGTAAAAGTGAAAAGGAGCTTTGTGGAAGGGTTAACCTTCATATCGCAACGCCAGCAGCAGAGGGATGGATGAAGAATCAGCTGTGAGCTCCAGGTACAGAGTGGAGCTCTCACTCAGTAGTCCACGCTCAGGGACGTCGTCCAGGTCCGAGTCAAAGAGCGGTGGAGACAGAGAACTGTTTCCACTACGCACAATTAACCTGAGAAAGAAAATACCAGAAAGGTGCCAATAATGAGCTTTAATAAATATACACAAACAGAAGGGACAAAAAAAATGTAAAAAAAATATTGTTTTTATGAAAAAAAAAAAACTGTCAGCTGTGGTCACCAGAATAATCCTGTCAAAAACACATCAAAGCATAAACACATTTATGGAGTAACATGTAGATTTAACACTTTATGTATATTTAACATTTTAAATATGTAGATTTAACAGTTTAAACATGTATATTTTACATTGAATGTTAAAAAAAAATCAATGGATTGTACCTCACATAGATCTGTATGGGAACAATTTAAGGTTCAATGTCTTCAGAGGTTTGTAAGGACAGTGAAAAGTAGGATGCATGATTGGAACTGCCAACCCTTTAGTCATTGGATGACCTGCTCTACCAATTGAACCACAGCCATCTGTAAATTCACATATTTTAAAATCTTAACTGATTAAATGTATTACTTTTTTCTTTTAAAAACGCAAATAGGCTGTTATTACCTTCACCAAGAACGTTATGTTTTTGCAGACGTCAGTTTGTTTGTTTGTTTATTTGTGTACAACAAAACTTGAAAACTTATGGATGGATTTTGATTACATTTTCAGGGTATGGTGGCAATGTGAAGATCAACAAATGATTAGATTTTGGTGGTGGTGGGAGGTCTGCCTTGGCAGAGGTCTGTGCTCTCAGAGTGCTTTTGTAGTGCCCATTGTAGCTGCATTAGGCCCCCACAGACCCCCGCGACCCTCGTGAGGATAAAGCGGGTTCAGATAACGAGAGACTTTCTCAAAACAACAGAAATACATAATTTCTACAAATACATCTGGTTTTGGTCACATAACTGTCCTGTAAAACTACAGCTACATTTGAGTTCATCGTTAATATCAAATTATTCTCAAATAAAAACCTTTGCATTGTATTATCACTCACAGTTTTTTATTTTGCAATTTTACAACTTTTTGCTCTTAATTCTGCAGTCATTTTTTACAGTGTATATCATCTTGAAACAAGGTGGAATGTTAGTATGCTATGCTCTTTTTTGTAACAATTTGAATACAACAATAAAACACAGTTTTGGCAGCTCCATACTGGCAGCCAATGTCCAGTGTGCTGTACACAGTAGTCTCATGACTGACTAGTGGCTTTCACCTCATATAACCCCTCCTGTCTCCCCTTTACCTGACAATGAGCCACCCATTACAGTACCATGCCCTACTGTCCACTTTTAGTATCCTCCCTGCACTTCATTCCATCTATCTGGTCAGTCCATGCATCAAAAAATTGAACACATCAAACAACGACAGGTGAATCTGACCAATCTATGAGCTCTTCCTAGAACCATAATTACAACATACCTTACACCTCATCTGCATTTGGCCTTGTTTAAGACACACTCCCTCACCAACAAAAGTCATATTCTCCATGAATTTATTCTGGACAATAACCTGGAATTCCTCTGTTTAACAGAAACCAGGCCCAAACCACTGGACTACTTTTCACTTAATATCGCAACATCAACAGGATATTCCCACATTGACAAAACCCCACCCAGAAGCACGTGGCGGTGGTATAACTATTAGCTGTAAAAACTTTTAAACTTTCATTCATTACTGTCTCCACCCCTGCAGTCTCCACTTTTGAACATATGGCACTCAAACTACCCGGTCCGACCCCTGTGATTACAGCTGTTATTTACCACCCACCCAAACCAAGCCCACACTTTCTGTGACCTTCTTAACCAGCTCTGTGCCATCTCACAATCCATTCTCCTCCTTGGTGATTTTAACATACATATTGATAATCCAAACTGTACACAGGCCACTGAATTTCTGGACATTTTACAATCATCCAACTTCACACAACATATGCACATCCCCACTCACTGCCGTGGCCACATACAGGACTTGGTCTCCACATATCACCTCCATTATCCATCCATCATACCATAACCTACACATTTTCAATCATCTTTTAATCAAAATAAACATCACCAACCCCTCTGTCACCCCCAAACTCAAACACACCATACATTTCTGAAACATAAAACCCATCACTTCCTCAGCCCTCACTACTGCTACACCCCCCCCCCCCTCTGGTACATCCCTGCACTTCATCAGATGAAAACACAGAAATGCCCTCAAATTAGCTGCCATCACTCCCATTCTGAACAAACCTGGACTTGACCCTAACATCCTATCCCACTTCTGTCCCATCTCCAACCTCCCATTTCTCTCCAAACTTCTTGACACTTTTATACCTTCACAGATCCAAACTCACCTTTCTTCCAATAACCTCTGAAATATCCCGGTCTGGTTTCCGCCCAAAATACAGCACTGAAACAGCCCAACCTCCTTCCCTCATCCTCCTGGACTTCACCGCTGGCTTCGACACCATCAACTATTCCATCCTCCTTTCTCGCCTTCAAAAAACGCTCAATATCACTGGCACAGCACTGACCTGGTTCACATCCTACTTCACCATCCGCCAATGCCAACCTGTCCCAAGGTGTCCCCCAAGGTTCAGTGCTTGGTCCCCTACTTTCCATTATTTACATCCTCCCCTTTGGCAATATCATCTGATGCCACACTCTAAAACTCCACTGTTATGCTGATGACATTTGACTTTATATTTCCCCCAAAACCATCACTTCCGAATTTCCTCTTTGAAACAAAAACCAGGATGCAAACCAATGAACTCAAACTCAACAGTGACAAATCCAACCTCTTGATCATTGGCCCCGACCCTTAACCCAGACCCCCCCTCCCTCCTCCTATGTGTCTCCATTGACAACTCATCTTTAACTCCCTACCCCCACACTTGCAACCTCAGCATCATTTTTGACACCACCCTCAGTTTCACACAGCACATTGAACAGGTCACCAAAACCTCCTTTCTTCATCACCAAAACATAGCCAGCATTTGTCCATTTCTCTCCCCTTCTAGACTCAACTACTGCAAGAGCCTTCTCTTTGGTTTACCCTCCAAACTCCTCAATAAACTCCAGATTATTCAGAACTCTACAGCTTGTCTTCTCACTCACAACCTTTCACACCTTCACATCACTCCTGTCCTCCAACACCTCCACCGGCTCCACTGGATAACATTTAAGATCCTCCACCTAACCCAAAAAACACTCCATCACCAGGCAACCCTACCTCACTGACCTACTCCAGCCTCATGACCCCTCCCACAGCCTCTGATCCTCCTCTGCCCACCTCCTCGCCCCAACACCCGAAACCAAGCACCAAATCTGGCGGGACAAAGCCTTTTTTCCGTTGCCACCCCGAACCTTTTAAATTCACTCCCCCTACCATACATCACTGTTCTGACTCCAACACTTTTAAGTCCCTTTTAAAAACTCTAAAATTGCTTTTAATGTTTGAATACATTTATTATGACTGATTTTAATGTGTAAGTGATTTGTTTTCCATTGTTTGTTTTTACTGTAGTTGTCTTTTATTGTACTTTATGTAAAGCATCTTTCCATGAAAAGTGCTATACAAATAAAATACCTTATTATTTATTATTTTTATTACTTTATTAACACATAATTTCCTAACGTATTACTTATTAACTTTGTTATTAAATATTTATCATATTCACATTCTGAATAGTTGAAAGCTATATGTTATAGCTCTAGGAATGTAATTTTAAATCACATTAGCATGCTTGAAATAATCAATAATTAAAACATTTAAATGAATTCTTTTTGACTTCCTCATATGTTATGGTCCCTTGTGGCCTTGTGCTTCCTCTCCTCCTCCTCCTCCACCTTCTCCCCCTGAGTGACTAACTCTTTTTAGCTATTTTATCGATGCAAACTACTATGCATGAGCTCCTGCACTGCATTAAGGACATGAGGAATAGAAATGTTTTTCCTATAATTATATTTCAGTTTGGTGATGTAAGTGCAGAGGAGGGAACTTATTGCCATTATTATTTTACAGTTATTTGACTAAAACATGTGACTGCAATGGTGACCTTTGGAATTGTATAATCCCAAAACACTACATTCGCTATTTTAGACTGAAATACACTGAGAACAGACTGTTTAGAATGTCAAAAATGTATAAAATGAACATGTTTCATTGGGAACATATGAATTGTCCTTCATAACCAAATAAATACAGCATGTAGCATGGCTTTCATTTTGCAGCTCTTACCTGAAGGATAAGAAAACATAATAGGAATTGGGCTCTCATCTGACTGTTCCAAGCTACAAAAAAATACTACAGGAAGAAACATACTTACTTATCGTCATCTTCATCCAGTGCAATCCTCTCAAAGTGGAGGTGGAGTCGGTGGCCCTCTTTAGCTTCTATCAACCAGTGGCAGCTCAGGTTATTTCCGTTACTATGGTTACTGACAGAGGGAGGCGGCGGAGAGAGTATGCGACCTACTGTTGCATTACGGATCCACCCTCCACAAGACACAGCTGTGGAAAAGTCACAGCAGATTAATATCTACCACAATTCCACCCCTACTGACAATGAACCACTATCTACACTGGAAAGGTCCCTCACTGACCGACACACTGAGGCTCTCCTGTGCTCCAGTGTGGGTGAGTAGCATTGACACATGTTGCCACCTCATGGCCACGAACTTGGAAACCTGGATCACAGTGGAAGTGGGCCTGACCTCCAGGATGGATGTCAGTCACTGTCACTCCTCCGCCCTCTGGGGACTGAGGGAATGGGCAGGACAGCAGAAACGCTGTTCCAGAAAAACACACACCAAATGCAATTTCATTTAGATAAACATCAAGGGAACTAAAGGTCAGAACTGTTTTTTTTTTTTTTTTTTTTTTTTTTTTTTATAGAAACAGACTTTGTTTCTCTTTTGCCAATTGACAAAACATTGTACAATATACACAACCCTAGATTATGGTAATATATTCATGCACCTCCATCCACCTTTAAGCCTCTTGTTGCAAAGTGTAAAGTGTTTCATCACAGGTGGCATTTTTCTCTCTCACATACGCATAGCACATAAAAAGGTGGCATCATTCTCCTCAACAAACGCACCAAAATAACTGTACACTGTTTCCCATAAAGTTAGAATTATTTTGATTTAAGACACATTCCTCTTTTTATTCTGACTTAAATGTATCAGTAATCACTTTTATCCATTTGCAACGATCATATGTTAAGTCCTAGTTGCATTGTATCTATTGAGAACAAATCACATTGTCACATTAATTTCATGAGAAGAGGAAAAATATTTAATTCCAACAGTATTGGCTACAAATTTATTTTTTATCTAAATGGTTTTCCTCCAATAATTGCTGAGGCGTCACTCTGATCACAAGTAAACAGATATAGGTCAGATCACAACACATTTTAACATAGTTAACATTAGTATGACCTCATGTTCACACTGAATTTAGATACTCAGCATCCTTTACCCAACATTTTCCTAACAATGCAAATGTGCAAAGGTTTATTTTTGTACACTGGTGTCTTAATCTAATAAAAAAACAAAACAGAGGACAAACATTTGTGGTAAAACTTAAATAAACTGACATTTTTAATCTAGTTTGTCTGTGCACTTCTACTCAAGCTTGAATCCTCATGAATATTATTATAAATGTCTTGCTTTATCCTTACTGAATTAATCACAATGTGAAATCTCTTGCTGGTGTAATTTTTTTTTTGAGTAACTTCAGTTTTTTTTTTTAAATTCCAGTAACAGTTAGAGAGACTGTTAATCGTAAGCGACAACATTAAATCATACAAATATAGAAATTAATTATGATAAAACATCAGAATGCTTAATTGCTTCATCATTTATGTGTCATCTGAATGCTTGAATGTACCTTGATAATGCAAGCTGAACATGCCATGGTTTGTATGGCGGAGGCTGCGATAGTGAATGTACACCTGATTGGTTGTACTGCGGATCACCTGACCCTCTTTCATCAGAGTCTCATTGGCCAAAAGTTCAGGTCCTGAACCTCCGTACCCCATGATCGTCAGAGACTCCTCCTTAGACAGGTTGACTTTCTTTACCTAAAGAAAAAAATGGAAATGGTAACTGTCCTGACACCTGTCTTCAATAGATTATCCCTTTAAGTGCCAAAATATGCAATTTCACAAAAAACAATGTAGCTGAAATAGACCATAACTCGACATAAAGTGCCAAATATTGGTGCCTCCTCCCCTAATAAATTACAGACATGAGCCCCTTCAATCCTAACACACATTTCTTTTCAAAGTGACAAAGAAATTCCAGTTCGAAAAGCATGGTCCTGAGGTGATTTATTAAGTAAGTAAGGGAAATGTATTTAAGTTTATTTTTAATTTTAATTTGCCTACTCTATTACTTGGGTAAAAAGCTACTAATACTTAATGTATTTTACTTTGCACTAATGCTTTTCATTTATTTCAAGGACAAAATAAAACAAAAATCACATGTAAATGGGTTCAAAGTTAAATTTGACTAAAAGTTACACAATCCAATATGGCTGCCACCCTGTCATACACAGTAAATTTTGCAGTGTTAAATCAACACTTAGAGAGTTTATTTAACTTCTTCTAGAGTGTATTTGGTCCCATTGTCTCCAAATTAACACTGCAAAATGTACAGTGTACTAATTAGATGAAAACATTTGTGCCCATGATAAACTTTGGGGCATACCCAATATTTTTGTCATTTCCAGTATGCCTTTCTCACTAACCACTTTCAAGCTACAGCTATTTAAACTATTTATATAAAAATATAATCTAAATAATTATAAAACAACACTGCTAAAGGTTTTAGCTTTCCTGATGTGAAATAATCCCTGAAGTCCTCATCTAAATGTTGAAATACATCAAACTTGACAAACACCTTTAATAACATTCAAAACAAAGCTCTAATGTGTCTCTGAGGCTTCATATTTGATTAATGTTTTGGATTTAGAGGACAAAATGCTCATTACCTGAATTTCCACGCCATACCCTGCATATACAGTGATGCTGTATGTGCACTCAAGAGGAGAAAAAGATGAAGAGGATGATGCAGGATCTGGTGACTCAACAACATCCTCTACGGCTGACAAGGTTGCATTGCATTGCACTGTGAAAAACCAAAAAGTTGTCTGATTAATTATCCTGTAAAAGGTCAAATTGCTTCATAAAAGTGAACACAAAAGGGGTTTTAATGAGTAAATATACAAAGAGAAAATGTTGACAATACATTTTTGACACACAAACAGTGCACTCTTTTAGACAATAACATAGCAGTTGAAGAATTATATGATAAAGATATGCTGAAATATTCCAGCTTTAAAGGTGCAGAAATGCAAATTGCAATGTAAAAGCATCCATTTTCTTCTTGGAAACATCACTGAGTTGACACTTATAAACAATCCTTAAGAGTTCTTATTTGTTTTTTGTTTATTTGTGTGAATACATTGTTGTTTTGGACATGTCTTTATCATGTTTTTAAGATAAATGGTCAAACAAAGGTTTATTTTTAGGCGCATGCATCATTTTTCAACACAACGATCTGTCAAGAATCTAATAAGCATGGGTTATTACCACTAAGTGTCAGTAATTAAATTACCTGAAGACTCAGAGCAAATGCTTTGGCTGAAGCTATGTTGTTGGATTAGATTACATATTTCATTGACCGCATGACTGACCAACACTGCATTTATAGTTGGATAGAATTTAAATCACTGACCACATTACGTACAACAAATAGCATCTGGAGAGAAAGACATTACAGTCCATTTGTCTAACAATGAGCAAACACTGAAAAGAGACAGAGAGCAACCAAATATATCTCCCTCATATGTTCACAAGACATACTGGAAGTTGTTTTTTGGGGGGGAGAGGGGGTTAAGGTATTATTGTGCTGCATTCTTTTAAGCATAACTAGGTATTCCTGGGTTTTAAATAATAAGGCTCAGTGAAAACATAACAAACACACTCCACACTGATGTTTTTGAACAAGCTGACCCATCTCCTAACAGCTCAATCACATTTCCCCAGCTCTCATCTGCAGCTGCCACTTATCTTTTATTTCATGACCATAATGAGTAACAGCTCTCATCCAACTCTAATGAAAGCCATGCTGAAATACTGTAATTTGTTTCACTTCAGTGCATTTCCAAATAATGTTATTCCCCTTATTAATATTCTAGTTATGGTGCCATTATTGACTTCTTCTTTTCTGTGCTGATATTGGTATTTATGGTGACTCTTTGTCTAGTTAATAATTTATCATGTTGACAGATTGATGTTATTTAGTGACTAAAAGAAATAGCATATACACCTTATTGTAAAATACTTTGGAACAGATTCACATGCACAAAATTCCTCTAGAGCTGAAAACCTTTGCCTTTTTTTTTTCTTTCTTTTTTTTTTACATGTATAGCATGTTCTCTTCAGCCATAAAACTTTTAAAAAAAGCCTCTCTGTCTTCATGTTGTCATTTCTGAGAATGATCTGAAATTCATGGGTGGTCATAAATAAGAGATAAGGCTTTTTTTTTCTTGAAATAACATAATTATAGTATTCTGCAAAGGGGGTAGGCTATTAAAAAGGCAAACGTACTGTTATTTGCTGGTTTATTTCTACATCAAGTGTGTGTGTTTTGGAGTTTATGGAATTCTGAACACAGACTGAGTCAACTGTTCTTTCAGGTAGGTGTCTGGTAGGTGGTGTGAAGGTTGTTTTGTTTGTCTGTTTGAATGTTTGTTAAAAAAAAAAAAAGTGGTGACAAATATAGATAGAGATGAGGATATAGTTTTACAAACTAGAATGAAGAAGAATACTTGACCATGGAGCTGCACATTTAATTGCAATTGTAATTTTAACTTTTCCAACCAAATAATTAAATTTCTAAAGCTCCAGTGTCAGGTTGATGAGTATATGGAGGTATTACTATGTACAAAGTATAAATTGAAAGTAGGTTTGTGCTGGCCCTACAATTCCATATTTATTTACATATTAAAGTTATGTGTTTGTTACAGTAAGATCCTCATCCAGTTTTAGTTCCAGACTTTAGTTATCTGTTATCATCTAAAGAAAAACAAATCCTTTGCAGAAATTAACCTTATGATTAGACACAAATTGTGTATATTACAAACGTGGTCCATAGATGAAATTCAGCATTAACTCATAGTTGTATAATATAATATTTTCTAAATATAGAACAAATATGCTTTTCTTTTCCACTGCCTTATGTTTTATGAATGCTTTGTGTGGGTATCACTTCTCTTCAGTGACTAACAATTAAGAAAAAATACACTGTTCTCCATAAAGTCAGGGGAAAAAATGCTTTTTACCTCTTTTCATCAAATAATTGTGATAATGTGAGCTATTTTTCATAAATAATGTGTAAGTGAGACTGTTTATATAATCACTGTACCTGGTCAAAGGTGATTAATGATGTTTAGAAGTAAAAATACAAAGATGAATGTATCTGAAAACAACATGATTCTAACTTTGTAGGCAGCAGTGCATATGAAGTTGCAAAAAGAACACTTTCTGATGCTGCTATTCACAATAGAGCAGCCCCAAAAACCAAACAAACAATGTTAATAGTTGGTCAGTATCTTTTGCTTTTTCCTCAACATCATCATCAACCATAACTCAGGAGGTTCCAAGTGGTGGGATGCAGGTACCTGGCATGTGCATCGTGGTTATGGTGGTTGTGGTGATCAGCGTGGTGGTTGTCTCCTCCTCGACGGGCAGCGAGGACATGGTATTCCTCGATCCTGTCTGTCTGGCTGCAGAAGATGAGCTTAAAGCTGTAGTGAGTAGTCCAGGTGATATGACTGTTGCTGTTGACTCGGTCTGCCTGAGGCCTGGCACAGCCTGGGTCGGGTTGGAGGTCGTACCTGCAGAGGCCAAAGGTTCAGTATAAAGCATGCGATTTCCATATCATACTGGAGCTGTATTACCAAGGATATAAACATGAACGTGAGGGCACCTGCAGGAGCCTGTCCTAAGTATTCCTTACTCTGCAGGGCAGCATGGAACAGGTCACCCAGAGGGTATGAGTCTGGGGTTGATGTTGGTGGTGAGTCAGGTTCAGGAGTCATAAAGCTCATACCTATGAGAGGCAGGGTTCATTTGTTGTTGCAATGTCGATCACAAAACTATAATTAGCAGGAGATGGCTAGTAAACCACATGCATTTTGTTGTCAGTATAACATTTTGCATTAGTCTCTAGGTGCGGTGCATGCATTAGACAGAAGACACTCACTTACCCGAAACCAGGTGAATCATGGTGACAGACAGCATCACAGCAACGTGTGTGAACCCCATGGCTTTGGATGAAATTCAATGACCTGAGAAATGGGTAAATTGATGAACAAACTGCTTTTTGGTTGTGTAAAAGACAACAATTACTGCAACATTATTGTTTCAGGTTATTGCTACAATAGGAGACAGCAGTACAGCTGTAAAAGGCACAGGGATGACTGACTGGAGTCATCTGGGGCCTGATATGAACACACACCTGAGCTGGAAACATATTGGGGTACAGTGTGTTTACATCAGAGGCCACAGTGACTGGAGATTTAATGCGGTGTGTTATTGAAAAACAAAACTCCACCAAGATGGAAAATATGCATTCAGTGTCAGTATATGGAGGGATATATTTGGATACACACACATCGCAACCGAGAGAAGGTTAAATATGCAAGCATTTCTTCAGCATTTTCTCACTAAAATCTGCAACATGCCCGAAAATGCGCTACTGTAAAATCCACCAGAGCATCCTAACCACCCCGCAGGTATACACTCCGGTTTTTTGGCTTTTTAAAAAAAAAAATCAACCTACGAATGACAATGTGTCTAAACGCTTTTATTCGAGGCGTTTCCTCCATTTAAATGCATCCTGATGTGTGACAAAATGATGGAGCTAAACGAAGCAGCCTCACTCACACCTTCCTGGGCCCTCTTTGTGCGGAGGACGATTTTTAGCATCAGTAATCGGTACCGTGAGCCACACCATTATGTCAGCGGTGAACCCAGGTGCCCGCCGCTTACCTCGGTTTCGCTGGCCTCCTCCTGTGCTCCGCTTTCCTGGACCGTATCCTGTTGCTTTAGGCCCCGAGAACACGGCGGGGTTTATGCTGGTGAGGTGCCCCTTGCTGGTTGCCGTGTGGTTGACGCATTCAGCTATGATGTGAGGGCATTTGTGTTGATGCTCCAGGTGCGCCCTAGTGGCCTGATGCGGTACTGCAGCCAGAGCTCCACACTGAGTGAGTGGGCGCTGTAGGAGCTGTCCACCAGAACGGTGCTGAAGTGCGTCCGGCTCCACTGTTTATCAAGGTAAAAATAAAAAAAGACGTGAAATGCAGCACGCCTTGGGTATAGTATATTTGCTCATTTAAAGTCCTGCATGTGCCACTCGGTTTGCATGGCGAACCTTTGTATGCAGTGGTTTTCCGTACAGCGTCGATGCTTGCGCTAACTCGGAATGCGGGCATTAAACATGAGCTCGTGGGTCTGTGGGGGCTGGTGGTGGAAAAATAAACATGAAACGAGTCACATTTTGGCGCTGCGTGGACCTGCTATAGCCTATGGGTGTTGCCGACGGGCAGTATCATCAGTATCATCACTTAGTAATGTAATTGATGCAAGTGCGAAACGAATCTGATGGAATAAGCCTATTAGAGAAGAGCCCTCCCACTTAAAAGATATCCGCACGCGCGCACACGTGGATGCACGCGCGCATGCAGACTTGCGCACAATCACGCCTGTGGATATTTGCAAAAACAGAACACACAAAAAAAACACACAACTGTTTGTCTTGTTCTCTGTCTATTACACACGCACGCACACACGCGCGCGCACACACACACACGCACACACACACGCACACACACACACACACACACACACACACACACACAATATGTCTAATGAGATCTGGTATATTTACCATTCCAACCAAACAAGCTGCTCCTCTTTGACATTCATGAAACGACAGATCTCAAATCAGATTTACACACAACCCACAAGCGCCATTTGTTCTAATCTGATGCTTGTTGACCTCTAGATAACAACACGGTTCAATATTCGTGAAATGTTAATATTTGTTAAGGGATTTTTCTTCCGTCAACACAATAATTTCTCTCAAAACACATTCATGCACCACACTGTTAGCAGTAGGGAGGAGCAATTATATAAACATCTGAAACCAATAAAGAGAGATAAAATAAATAAATAAGTCAAAATAAGAGTGATAGTGTAAGAAAAAACAAAAACAACTAATAAATATACCATTATCTCTGCATGTGCTGATATATTCACCAAATATCTGCTGAAATTGGACAGTGGGGATGAAGAGTATTGACATTATATTATCAGTATTGTCTGCTGTAAAAAAAAAAAAAAAGATAACATGAAGAACGTGTCAGAGGCTCTAAACCAAAGGGTCACTGTTTAATTATTATTCCGAGTGCATGCTGGGATAGGCTTCTGCCTCCTTTGACCCTGAGGAGGATTCAATTAAAGAAAATGGAGAAAAGAGTAATAAGCTACTGAAACTAAGACAGTCCATCATCCTCTTTAGGCTGTGCATCTTGAGTAGACAACAAACAAACACACGCAAGAAGAAAAATATTTTTGTTTAATGATTTGCTTCAAATATTCCATATTATATATTTATTTAAATTTTGTTATTCATTTTTGTTTGGCTTTATTTATTTAGCTTTTTTTCCTTATGATTTATATTATGTCTACATTGTGCCCCAACATCATTTCTCAATGTCTTTCTATTTTTATATCTAAATGTCTCACAGTCTTCAAAGATGCACTGGACAATGAACACACTTCCCTTGCCTCCATATGCTGAGCTTGGTGTCCATTCACTGAGCGGCCTTCTGTGGACTGTGGTGCTCCTGTTTCTATGGCACTGTTACCGTATGGGCTCTGACCTGCCCATCCCAGGCCACACACATGCTGGAAAGCTCAAGTCAAGCTCGAGGCGTTCCATGATGATGTCCCGTGGTGGTAGCTGTGCTGGAACGAAGTGCAGCGCGCGATCCAAGCTGTCAAGGAGTGATCAAATTACTCCCTTTATTTCCATGGAAACAGAGGAGGATGAGGAGATGGGACAGGGCTACCTCACCTCAGTGCTGAGTCATGCCTTGTTTCCAAACCAGGCATCTGCAGAAGCCAAGAAACTGTACGCAGCATTGCAAGAGTATGCCAAACGCTACAGTTGGGTGGGCATGGGCCGCATTCACAAAGGCCTCCGTGAGCAGGTATACACTGACTGGTGTTTGCATTCAGTCATGAGTTTTGTATATGTGAGACTTTAACCCATAAAGATCCAGTGCTACTTTTGTGGAACTTCCAATATATATATTTTTCTCAATATGTAAGTTTTTATAATCCTTTATTTGGAACTCATAGAAATATTATAGATTTCTTAATTTCAGCCATAGTGTGTTGTTGAAGGGCATAATAAGAATGTATGAGTTTTGTGAAATAAAAAAAATATATAATCAAGGTTAAGAAAGTTACCATACTTGGTTCTTGACCCATTAGTGGTAATTTTAAAAAAAAATCCAGGAAGTGTACCATGTATTTAAATACCCCCCTCCTACAGAAAAAAACAATAAATAAATACATAAATAAATAAAATTATATAAGAACATGAGATCATCATATACGCTGATCCAGACACATATCATCATCCACATTATCTTTTTGAACATGATTATTACTAACATTAGGGTTAGGGTTAAGTCCCAGGAGATCACATTACAACTGAAATTGTTGACTCACAGTCCTCACTAGAACTGTTGCTGTCACTGTATTATAATGTATGTATTTTTATAAAAAAAAACAACCCCAAATGGTCAATTGCCTGTTTTTATAAGTGCTTTATCACCATTTATTATAAGTTATCCTATATTAGTTTATGTGTTTTTCAGTCTAGATCAAGTATTTTCTCATATTTAATGTATTGATCATGTAGTTGTTCTTAAAGTAAAGTGTTATTATATGAAAAACAGAGAAAGCTCAAGAAAAAGCCATTTTTTTTCCACCAAAATAACTGAATATAAATCAAATGTCTCCATCCACTGTCATTGATCCAACCTCAATGGTTTTACTGGTGAATAATGTTGTAGAAGACGGCAGTGTTTCCATGGTAACTACAGAGGCTCTAAACATCCAAATGGGCCATATCTGATGACCAAAAAATATGGCAAACTGAGTTTTCCACCAATTATTTATATGTGATAGTAGTAGAAAGTAGTAGATAATATTTGTGGATCAATAGATATTACAGTAAACGTTCAAATCAGTAGATGGTTTTGGTCACCAGTGGATGTTTGGGTCTTTATTAGTTAATACTGTAACATTAGATTTTGTTGTGTCTTCAGACATGTCATTAAATGATCTTGTATTAAAGTAATTTTGTTAACATTTAATTCATTTCAGCATCTCAAGGGAAAACAGTGGAGCCACTTATCACTGTTAAGAATTAATCATTGATTTCTCATTGTTCTCGTGTTAGGTAAGACTCAATGATCACTCTGCTATACAGAAGCCTCATCTCTTCTTCCTGCCAGATGTTCCGAGCGTTCCTTTCTTCCCACGTGATGCTCATCGACATGACATTGAGGTCTTGGAAGCACACTACCCTATAATATTGGCTGAATTCCAGGCTGTTTTTCAGAGAGGCATTGACTCAAAGCTGGGATGGACCTGTCTGGGTCCAAAGGTAAAGAATAAAAACTTTCAAAGCTTTTATGAGGAAAAAAGAGCTGCGAGAAACACATTGACCTACTGTATAAAAAAGCATCAGTGTGGTTAGAGCCTGGCAGAATACCAACAGGTAGGTATTGACTGTTTCATCACTTATGTTAAATTACATTTTGACATTAAAGTAAGGCTAAGACTAAAGCTGCGTATGACATTTATCACCAATTTTACATAAAAACTGTGAAACCTGCATGATAGATAGATAGATAGATAGATAGATAGATAGATAGATAGATAGATAGATAGATAGATAGATAGATAGATAGATAGATAGATAGATAGATAGATAGATAGATAGATAGATAGATAGATAGATAGATAGATAGATAGATAGATAGATAGATAGATAGATAGATAGATAGATAGATAGATAGATAGATAGATACAGTTACCAGTTCATTATCTCAATAACATCCATTTGATTATGCACCTGAATCACTCCCCTATACAACACAATTTGAAATGAAACAAAACTGCAGCTGTTATGTGTGCTCAGGTTGCTCTGATTTTGAACAATATAAAACCTTTTACAAGCATTGATTTATTAAATAAGATTGAATGCATTTTTTTTTTCACTCTTTACCCAATTAAGCTTTTGTAACTCAGTTTTCCTCAGCATACCTAAAAACCTGAATGAGCAAAACAAGCAAACAAAAAACTAGACAATTTGTCATAGTAAAACAAACCTATTTTTTTCTTGTTAAGATACAACAAATCAACTGAAAAAGTAAAAAAAAACATTAATAAAATTAAAAAGACTTTCGTGTTCATATCTGGAGTAAAATAATTTAACAAAATCATAAAATTGGGCCTCATGATATGGGTTGGTTATATTTACTTTATTAAAAACTGCCATTAGTTCAGTAGACAAAGCCTGGTTAATTCATGAAGTATGTGTTGCTCTTCCATTCTCATTTGGATCATGTGTTAAGTTCATATCTTTGCTTCTTTCAGGGCCAAGCGATGTTTCCCTTGTACAGTGCAGGTGTTTGTGTGGCTGGAAACTGTCGCTCCTGTCCCTGCACCTACCGGACTCTTCTGTCTTTACGTACATTTATAAGTAGCAACTCACTGGGGTCTGCTGGGTTTTGGCTTCTGGGACCCGGGGCTACATTAGGGAGTTCATATGGACCTACCAATACCCGGCTCCGTTGCCATTTGGGTGAGTAAACCTTAACCTTCATTCATCTACAAGCCTGGCAGTTAAAACCTTTATAAATGAATGAATGAAAATAAACAGACTAGAAAAAAAATACTGAATGATTGCACAATGTAGTATTTTGTGGGTTGGATTGGAGGATCATTTCTACTTAGCCTGTTTTGTACCATGATCCGACTAGCTATAATCCTCTGTTTTAAACACAGACAGGACTGGAGTGCATGCCCTTCTTAAATACAGGGAAAAGTAAATACTTTGAGACTGAACTTTAAAAGCACTTTTGTAGGTCTGCAGACTCCGCCTCACTGCGAACTGGTGGTGGGAGGGGAACCACAGTGCTGGTCGGAAGGACACTGCCTTCTGGTTGATGATTCATTCCTCCACACTGTCTCCCACAAAGGTCAGTAACTCAGAACAAAACACCAGCTCATAAGCATAAATAGTCTTTATGATAGAACACATGGAGATTGTGATTAAAATATAAGTCAATAATTAAAATGTATAAATGGTCAAACATCCTGTTGGAGGTTTAGTGACAGAAACATATCAAACATTTCACATTGAGTTTATTAATTACTTAAAAGACAAGTAAGGCCACTTGGACTGTGTCAAAAAGTAATAAAATGATCCAGGACGTCCTCCTGGACAAGTGTTTTCTTTTCTTTCTTTAGGATTCACTGATTACACTTATTTATTATATAAAAAGTGATAACAGATTTTTAAAAAATCTGCACAGAATCTCATTTCATTTGCTATTTATTTTTACTGTAGCCTCAGTGCATGTCATGCATTGACTTCTAACAGAACCATGACATAATTATATAAATGATAAATGTGCTTTTTGATGCCAACACACATCAATTTCCTTTTTCCCTGGGATGACTAATTAAATACAGCAAATGTTAAAAAGTCTTTAATCATGCAGTTAATTTAAGTTGAACTCTGGGTAAACTGTTTTTTAATTATTTTAATTGTTTACTGTGTTCCTTTATAGCTACCAAACCATAAAAGAAGCAACAAAAAATTATGTGACATTGTTTTTGTATTTCATATTACTGCTGAAATGGTTGCTGGTGGGTTTATTTGTACCTAACTTAAAGGGCCAGCTCACATTTAGCTAACATATAGGATATTAACAGCAGAGGAATGTCATGGTATTAGCTCTGGAGCTCAAAAGCACAACTCTGACAGAGTCTGTTTACTCAGAAACATTTAATACAAAGTAGACAGTCCTAAATTTAGCAAATAAAACAGAGGAAGAGGTGAAGTCAATAAGAGACGGCAACAGTCAAACACAAAAAAATATACCAGATACCAGAAAAAAAAAGAGGAGCAAAGATGAACTGATACAAGGGACTGAGAAAACATACAAATATTTTAGTAAATTTTGTGTGTTCAGGAAAAACAAAAACAAAAAACAAAACATATCTGATCCTATTATGCATGTTTTGGATTCATCTGTTAAACGCTAAAAACTCAAAGCTCATCTGTTGAATTATTGACAGTAGAAACCAAACAGAATGTGATGAAACCCAGATGTTTTTCTCTTCTATCTCCTGTTTAATAATTGAAATGATCATTATTTGAGTCATTGCTTGGCCAACATGTGGCTACTTTGATATAAAGATAAAAGCATGAAAGTTATATAATATTCATGAAGCTAAAATGTTACAGAGCTACAAAAATGATCCATTTATACTTTCAGTTTTAGAGATACAATAGGATCTTACTTGTGATCTTTAATATATATATATATATATATATATATATATATATATATATATATATATATATATATATATATATATATATATATATATATATATATATATTTTTTTTTTAGCTTTATCCTCCAAAATGACTTGTCTCTGACTCTCAATTGTACATGCCAGTTGTACTTTCATCTACAAATCGTTAGCCTCATACCATAATTGCCTAAGTAAATTTTTGGTCAAATTGAGATTTTTGCATAACTTTACTCCCCTACCACTGCTGCATCATCCTGTCTTTCTGCCTATGTCATTGACCAATCAGAACACTCATAACAAACAAAAAACAAGTGCAAAAACATATCTGCCCAAGTCATTCATTTGACTTAGGCAATTTTACCATTTGACTTAGGCAGTTTGAATGTATGCAAAATGGCAGAAAAAATGCAAAATGTTCTCAGAAAAACTGCCTTAGTCAATTTTATTTCATAAAACAAATGATGTTGGGTTTTGTTCTTTTTTCATACTTTTCTTCTCATCTACTTGAATGTTCTGTGAAAAAGTCAATAAAAAAATATGGATGTGACTTTTAGAAAATGTGTTTTTTCACGTTTTCCGAAAACACAAAAAAAATGACTTTGGCACGAAGCTGACGAAATGTGTTCATGTTTTACTGACCTATAGGGCCTTCAGACGGTGGACCCCGAGTCATACTGAGTGTGGATCTCTGGCATCCAAACGTTGCTGCAGCAGAGAGACAAGCCCTGGACTTCATGTTCAGCCCCGACCTTTGAACTTGCTCCTCCAGTCCTAACATACAGCAGGCACGGACGCCTTGCTTGTTGTGGTTCATGCAACTCATTCCAGTCAAAACATCACTGTGTAGATCTGCTCTAAGTATTACACAAGCCATCAGCCGCAAGTTAAAGTGGTGCTTGATTTATGGTCTACACCAGGAAGTGCCACATGAGCATTTAATAATGACTGTTGTGACATAACTTGCTACAAAAAGCTGATGTCACTTGAGAGCACAATGAAATCTAATCTTAGCAGAGCAGATTGGTGTTATTGTAAATCTTAGTATCCTGTCGTCATATACTACAGTGAATGCTATTTGCATGCAAAACCTATCTGTCATGAAACCTGTTTGCAGATGCATGAGCATGTACTGTACGCCTTCAGACGGCCAACAGAGTCTACATGAGACTCTTTATTGGAAACATGTTCTACGATTAAACCAAAAAAACTGTGAAAATGTGAAAGTACAAATGTAGTTTTTAGTGTATTTTTATTTTATAGCTTTAAGACTTTTGCATCCTGTATTTTTTCCTTCTTATGACCATATATGTATGCTTGTATGTTTCTATATCTATTTTTCTCAGTATTTTTTTTAATTTATATTATTATAAAATAAGGATTAACGGAGACTAAAACATGGATACAGCATTTTTATTTCTAATTCTGTTTCTCATGGGATCCAAATCAAAATAAATACTCTTTAAAAAGTACTGTTTTGTGCATAATTTAATGCTATAAAAAGAACTAGAATTACTTTAAACATAAGCAGCCAGGTATAAAGATCAAAACATGACAAATATAAAAGTCAGAAGAATAACAGGGAATGGGAAAGGTAAGTACACTTTATTATTTTATTATTTCATTCTAATATATACAGTCATGGAAAAAAAGTATTCGATCACCTTTGTTTTTTTTTTCAATTTCATCTTCATTTTAAACTAAAGGTACATTTGTTTGGAAAAATATAATGACAACAATAAAAATCTCCCCTAAGAGTTTAATTTAAGAGCTGATATCATAGTTTTCTTCATAATAACCAAACATTTTATATCAATATCTATGTCATTGTACTGACAAAAACAGTGCTTATGGACGTTCCACATTTTCTTTTCTGTCTGTTTTAGTCACATGATACACACAGGAATTCATATTTGCAAAACTATTATTTTTGATGACTTTTGATGGTCTAGTATTTTTGTGACTGTCTGTAGGGGTAACTTTATCCTAATCTAATTTTGTTTTATGGCTTCATTCTATTTATTTATTCTCTGCTCTTGGCTTGTCATAGCTCTTTTTTGGTAACTTTAGATGAGAAGTAGATGGGAATTAGTGTGGTGATTTTTGTCTTATCTGCCATCTGTTCATCTGAGGGTCCCATGAAGAGGATTACAGAGACTGAACTAATCCACCCCAGCGAAACAGATTATTCCTGAGATTGTTTATATGCAGTTGTATATATGTTTTCTCAATAATGTATGATTCGGTCAGTGCTGGGCATATAGTCTATGAGCTGCGCATGATATTTTAGAAAAGGGCAACATCATTTGAGCTTCATCTGCAAATAAACAACTCATAATAAACTCATATGTCCACATCAATAATGATCTTTGTTAAAATAATGCTCTTCATTCTTTAAATGAACACAACACATAAAGGCATATATAGTATTTTTTTTTTCCTGATATCATACAGCATTTCCCTTATACACTTGCAAACATTAGATTACAGCTGTTAAGATTGCAACAAGAATAGTCATTTATGTGGGGGAAAAAATAGCTATTGTCACATTTAGCAGTTTACATGTTCTTTTGTTATGCAATGGCATTAGTCAGCCTTGGAGAGATTATTTCAAACAAATTAAGCAAAATGAACAAAGTGGTGGCGAAATAAAGCTGTTGTTATTTATTTATTTATTTTTGGCAATCTACTTTTCTTAAATGATATCAGTCATACCTTAAATATTGCGTGATATATTCACAAGGATTTAAAATAGAGATTAGATTTTGTGGAAACTGCATCTGTCAGATCTGCACTAAGGTCATCCAACGCAGGCTTATGAGTGACTCCCAGATATATTACAAAGGAAATTGGGGACACAGCCTTTGTTAACAATTACAAAAGACATCAGGGAAACCAGTTCACTGAGTATATTTAAAACCACATTAAAAACATTTTTATTTTCATCAGGCTTTGAAAGGGAGATAAAGAACAGGGTCACAGAATTGCGACCCCGTTCTTTACATTCATTATACTCTTTATATTCTTTGTATTCTGTGTGTAATGAAATCTTACTGTATTTCCTATTTATTTGATTGAAATATTATAATGTATGTATAATCAGTTTATTTTGTACTTTTGTAATCTTAATGTATTTCTTATTTCACTCTTGTCTTAAAATTATATTTAATTTTTTAATCAATGTGAAGCACTTTGGGCTACAGTTTTTGTATGAAAGGTGCTATATAAATAGAGTTGTTTATTATTATTGTTGTTATTATTATTATTATTATTATTATTATTAGTAGTAGTAGTAGTAGTAGTCGTAGTAGTAGTCGTAGTAGTAGTCGTAGTAGTAGTAGTAGTAGTAGTCGTAGTAGTAGTAGTAATAGTAGTAGTTGTAGTAGTAGTAGTAGTAGTAGTAGTAGTAGTAGTCGTAGTAGTAGTAGTAGTCGTAGTAGTAGTAGTAGTAGTAGTCGAAGTAGTAGTCGTAGTAGTAGTAGTAGTAGTAGTAGTAGTAGTAGTAGTAGTAGTAGTAGTAGTAGTAGTATTAGTATTAGTATTAGTATTAGTATTAGTATTATTTCCCGCCTGAAAAATACAATGCCTTGATGAAAATGCAAAGTATTTTAAAGGCAAATTTAAATAAAACAGCACATGGATGCTGATTGCTGTTTAAAACATCAGTCCTAACAAATGTATCCCACCAGGACACAGTGTTTTTGACCACACCAGTGAAAGATAAAGCAGATGAGGAGCAGCCTTTACACCTTGAAGAGACAGACGCATGAAAGGTGATGAAATGGCAGCAGAGGACAAACAGTCCTGTTGACATTTTGTGCTCCAGGTGTCACTAAAGACAAAGTTATTTATTTATTCTTTTCCTGGGATCAAGGCTACAGTTGCACTGCAGGGCCTCTAGCAATGTCAGTAGGTCAACAGAATCGACCGTTAGATGATGATAACGTCCTTTTACACACATACACAGTCATAAATGAAGTGCAGCTCACAAAGAAGGGCTGATATCACCGTCCAGAAAAGATACACCCTCATAAAATTAATTAATTACAACAGGATGCATATTATTAGAAAGCATCATATTTGCAATATTTCCACAATGTAAAAACAACAGTGACACAAGTGTTTTTTCACAATAAGGTGCACAGTGTTTGCTCAGCAGGACACATCTGGGCAATTCAGGGCCTTGTGATAATAATCAAAATATTCCAAAAAATTAATGGTATCATTGTTTAAACCTGTCTAGACATTTTAAAACTGTACAGGTTTGCATGAATATGAAAGAGTCAAATATCAATACAATGAAAGGTAAAAAGGTCATTATTACTGAAAAAAAGCATCCTCTCTGTTTGTATCCATATGTTCTGTTTGTTGTCCTCATTTTTGGGACATCATTTTCACAAACTCTGTGAAGAGAATGGACAAAGCATTGATTAGCTAAAGTCTTGTTCATGTTTCCATTTGGATTGTGTGAACAACAGTCAGGTAAAAAAAAACCCATATTTTTCTCAAAGCAGTAATTATAATTTGTCAGTAAAAGTTCATGTGAAACTAGTAACATTACAAAAACCCCATTTCCAAGAAAGTGGAAGCCATTTCTAAAAGGCACTAAAGATGATAGTCTGTAATTTCTTAAATTGGTCTTAATGTAACTGAAAACAACAGATTTTTGGGTTTTTTTTTTTTTTACTGACCAATTTAACTTTGAGAATATAAACAATATAGAGCTTAATACTAACAACAGAACAAAATAGGACAAAATAGGACTAAAGGGTTTACAGAATTATAAGTAACAGTGTTCTGTCAGATTCCACAGGTCAGTACAAGGTTCAAAGTGGGAGGATCATGAGTGGACATAATAGGAACATCTAGCCAAGGCTTAAACATTTCTGCAAGAACAGTGTGTTACGGAGCCCTTTAGGGGATGTAGGAAAAAAAAAATAGAGAAACTGTATGCGCTATTGACAAACACTAAGATCTCAAGTTTGTTTTGCAAGATAATGAGTTTGTTTTTTCCTAAAGGGCTCCGTAGTGTGTGGTTCAACAAACAAACAAACACACACACACACACACACACACACACACACACACACACACACAAAATATATAGATATATAATATAATATAATATAATATAATATGGTATTATAGATAATCCTTTTAATCCCTCAGGTGACACCGGCTCATGAAAATAGACACAGTCAATAACATATAAATGAAACCTGTACTGGATTATAGAAGGAATCACTTTATTAGATCTGTACAGAAATATGGTCTTGTCTTTTCCTCTGGTCCTGAACTCATCACTGATAGGCTGACAGTCATTATAGACATGTGCTGTTGTCAGATGAGTCCAAGTTACAGTTAGTGTTTACCAGTAAAGGTGATGTGCAGGACTTACAAATGTGTGGCATTGCAGTCACCATTGTGTCTACTGTAAAATATTTCTCTTATTTAAAATGTATGGACATCATGAATAGGACATTCAGAGCAATACTGTTGTCAATTATGAATAAACAAATATTCCACTTAAGCAACAATTAGGTCTTAAACAAATGAACTGTGTAATAAAGAAGAAGAGGTGAAGAAACACACAGTTAAACATGTCCTTTGTCGACTGTTTATATGTATTTTAGATTTGGTAAGAGAAAAGGAAGAAACAAAGGGTAGTAAAAGTGAATGACTGTGACTATGTCTGAAGCAGTAAGATGTGTTCTGTCAATTAAACAACTGAGGAAACTCACCCTAACTGTATGTGCAACATCTAGATTTGCTTCTATTTCCAAAAAATAATAATCTTTCTCAACTAAACACTTTTTGTTGTACTTTTTATTCCAACTGAATTGAATTTCCTTTGGGATCACTTCATGTAAAAATCGTAATTCTAATTATTTATTCACATAAATTATATATAAATAACACATTTCTTATTTTTCTCTTAGGACTTAAATATTTCCATTCGTTTGTGGTTTGTTTCTACACACACACACACACACACACACACACACACACACACACACACACACACACACAGACATATATATATATATGCCATTATATATGCTGAACCTCTTAATGACCTATGATGTACATTTAAAAAAAAAGACAATTTAACCTGTCACACATGAGGCCCACAGTAACAGGCGTTGGTGGTTTTTTATTTCAGTTTGCTTGTTGTATTTCTTTTATCTTATCTTATCTTATCTTATCTTATCTTATCTTATCTTATCTTATCTTATCTTATCTTATCTTATCTTATCTTATCTCATCTCATCTCATCTCATCTCATCTCATCTCATCTCATCTCATCTCATCTCATCTCATCTCATCTCATCTCATCTCATCTCATCTCATCTCATCTCATCTCATCTCATCTCATCTCATCTCATCTTACTGGAAATCATCAGTTATTATCCTTACTGTTTTAATACAATAAGCTGATCTTGTTAAATAAGCTAAATACAGTTTTAAAATACCTTTCAGTCTAATCAGCATTATTAATATAATATCATCTCCTGTGTCAGATATGAAAACCTTCATCTCAACAGCAGATATTAGTGTATATAAGTGTTCTTTGTTTGTGCTGTGTGTGGTTATATCTTACCTTCAAAGTCAACTGTTCCATCTCCGTTATTGTCGGCTTCTCGAACCACTGCATCGATTTCATGTTTGCTGGTATGCTCACCTAATAACTTAACCATGGCATGTCTCAGCTCTTCAGATGTAATAGAACCATCACCATCAATATCAAACTGAAGAGAGGAGAACACAATGCATCAGGAGGAAAGTTTAGACTCATACAAGGAAAATATACTTCATATTTAGCCAGGTTTCAGGTGTTTGAGTATGTTCATACGGTGTCCACCATGTGGTGCCAAAGACCACAGAGACACATGTAGAGCTCACCTCTCTAAAAGCATCTTTTAGTTCCTTTAAGCCAATCATCCCTGCAGTTTCAGCGAGAAGCTTGGGGGTCATTAGTTCTACAAAATCCTCAAAGTCCACTCGCCCCCCCACTGCAAAGACACAAATAGCACTTAATATGATACTGCAACATACTGCAACCATGAGACACATTTAGTAAGATCTGAGTTTCATAATATCATTTCATTTATTTATTAATTTTACAAAAAATGAATCTTTGGAACTGAATATGCAACTAATCTGATGTAGTTATGGTCTGCACTTTCCACATCCTACTTTCAAACAATTAGTAGAATTACATAATGTAATGCAATTTAAATATACAGATATCCTATTATTACAAGTATTTAACAAGTATAGACCTAAAAGTATTTTGTGCCAATTTCCAAATGACATATATATATATATATATATATATATATATATATATATATATATATATATATATATATATATATATATATATATATATATATATATATATATATATATATATATATATATATATATATATATATATATATATATATATATATATATATATATATATATATATATAATATTTTTTGGGGGGGGGTATTTTTTAATTTTTTTTTTTAATTAAAAAAAAAATTATATAATGCTCAGAGTAAATACAAAAATAGTATATCACATGAGGGAAAACTGAAGCATCATATCAAACATTTCACATTGAGTTTAGTATGATCATAGTAATATTCTAATTTCTTAAGACAAGACTAGTTGGACGATGTCAAAAAGCAATAAAATGATCCAGGACGTCCTCCTGGACTCTACAAATACTGGCATGTGTCAAACTATATGATTTTTAATGATGAATTAATGTTCTGGTGTTTTTCATGTTCACTATGGAAGTGAAAAGCAAAGAAATCACAGTTCACCTGCATTATTTTATTAAATTGATGGAATTAATGGTTACAGCTACGAAACATTTGACATCAGTTGATGCTTTTGTTGCTGGTGGCATTTTGGATCTTTCACATGTTTAACATTTAACCCCAACATACACGTATGCAGTGAACTAACCACACATTGCAAATTAATTTAAAAATAGAAATATGCAAATAAAGGAGATATGGCATCTGCACAGTTCATTTCCTGAGGCCATTATTTGACAGTAAATCAGTAACTTGTGGTTCCTCATGAAAATAAACGGTGAACCTGTTGTCGGGTAGTATTTCAAAAGTAAAAACACCTTCATCTTCAAGACATCTTTAAAACGCTTATGCTTTATTAAAAAAATTATATAATACAGAAATATATACTAATTCTGTGTAATTAATTTGCACTGAGCTTTAAAATGTTCTATGAAGTGCTTGTAAATGAACAACAGAAGTGATTTTTTTTTTTTTTTTATCATACCTGGCAATAATAAAATATCTTTAATGCGCTGCAGTGTCTTTTTTTTTTTATCTTCAAACAGCTTGTAGAATACTTACAGTTCATGTTGATGTTTTGGCTCAGTTCTATCAGCTCCATTTCAGTCGGCATGTAGCCCATTGTCCTCATCAGATTCCCCAAATCTTTACAGGTAATGAATCCATCCTTGTCTTTGTCAAACTCTATAAAAGCCTCACGTAACTCTAGACAGAATAAGTAAATGGAAAAAATGTAAGTGCCTAAAAAAGAATCTCCAATTTGATTAATATATATATATATATATATATATATATAAAAAAAAAAAACAGGGGAAACTTCTTACCCTCTACTTCATCATTTGTGAGGCTTCTTGTCTGCAAAGTAATAATAAAACACAAGTTATGTTCCTCCTGTTTCATACAGTAAAGTGATCATGATTACTTTTGCAACATTCACACATGAGATTGACACAAAAGTATAAAATATATTTCATCAAAAGGAATAGATGCTGAAGACAAATTCATAATGGAATTGTTGAGAAGATCCTAAACTTTCATTAGTTCATACAAATCTTTGTGTTCAAGCGAGTCATAAATCCACGGAGGCATCTGTTTGTGTGCATTATTTTCTTTGCTTTCTAAGTTTATAACATCTGTAAATATGTTTGACATGAGGGTTGATACAGGGGTTTATCTGTTAAGCCGTGTTAAAAAAAAAGAAAAAAAATCAGATGAGACATATCCTGAACATACTATAGATTCATATTCTGATAAAAACATATACAATATAAATAATGCAGTGTATAATATAGTATTATTTCCATGTTCATTCTGCTGAAAAACTATGGTACAACCAACAAATAAAACTTTATAAATCTGACTTACTTGTCTCCTTTGTCCTCCTCTGAGGAAAATGCACGCTTGTTTAATACTCATGATGACAGCTGAGGTCCTGGGATACTTGCTCTTGGAAATTCCTTTACTTTCTTGTTTTTAAATGTTACTATAGACCTATCATTTGGTTTCCCTTTTCAGCATGTGTTTGGCCAGAAGGGATCTGCGTATACCAGAGAGGAGGGATGAGGTCTCGTATGGATTATCTCTGCAGCTTTGGTCGAGAAAAGAAAGATAATACTGGCAAACACACATCACAGGCTTAATGCTGTGTATATACACATTTCATATACAGTATTCAGTATTAATGGTGTTTTTAAGTGGATTTTCAGAAAACAAAAAATAATATTATTTTAAAAATCTGGTAAAACTGGTATATAATGCATTTAAAAAAAAAAAAATTACTTTTGTTTGGAAACATTTGGTTCCAGTCTTTACTTGTATGTAGTCATATCTGTGCAAAGCAATGTCTGTAAAGAGTCCATTAGTTTTTCGGCCATTTTTCCTAAATCCCCAAAAAGATCCCCAAAATCATCCATGACTTAATTATTAGTATTTTTTGCGCAGTAAATGTAAGACCACTATTTTTTCAATTTTTTTAAACTTTTTTTTTTTTTTTGTTGGAAATACAGTATTATCCCAAACTGATTAAATGTAGCCTGTAAGTATTCCAGATACAAATTAATATTCACTGTATTTATATGATAATATACGTCATCAGCCTATTGCATAATCACATTTACATCAACACACGAAATGTTTTGAATACAAGAAGATATTCTCAAATGTAGATCCATTAATCACATTTGAAACTGGATTGTTTTCTAGCATGCATGCAAAGTTCTGTGACATGAAAATAAAGATGTGTATGGACATTTTGATAACGTAAAACATTGGAGAATTTGATGAGTGCATGAGTAGAAAATCTTTATTATCTCATATGAACAGGATGTCAAATTATACCATTGGGTTATTTTCAGATTGTTTTATATAACAGCATGGGAGCTGTTCTCTAAACTGTTTGACCATATGTAACTCGACGTAAACTTTCATAAAACATGCATCTGTGAAATGTACAAAGGAAAAAATGAATAAATAAATAAATAAATAAATAAATAAATAAATAAATAAATAAATAAATAAATAAATAAATAAATAAAATCCCTGTAATGGAGAGTGCAGCTCTAAATAGGCTTTTTCTATTTAAAGAAAGTGTGTCACATACAACACAAGATGATGTTACTAAACAGAGAGACAGTCAGATGTCAGGCGATAAAATACTCTGTTACTTAACCAGATTTAATATAACATTGTCATCACATGGTTATTTTGTCTTTTGGTTAAACGTTTGACATCATAATACCCATTAGTGACACAATATTTTACAAGTGTTATTTATATATTTGTGCAGAATAAAAGCAAAAAATGTTTTAGCAAGAGAATACTGGGAAAGAGCATATTTTTATTACATCAGTCAAGGAGGATATATCATCCATTCTATTTGTCTGCACATCTGTCTGTCCACCTGTCTCTGTCTGTCGGAAGGATTATGCTAAATCTATACCACTAAGGATCATGAATGTGATGGAAGTAAAGGACAAGAAACAAGAATGAATGACTTGCGTTATGGAACATCTTCTTACAAGTGCATGAAGAAGGAATAATATTTGAACAGTGACATGTGCTGACCACCATTTAAAAGGAGGAAAACATAGATTTTTATTTGTGTTTTGTTTGTAGGTTTAATAATATCATGGAATAAGAAAAATACTGTTTGTTGCTTCTTGCTTTTGTAATATGTACAGTATGTATTTGGACCATGATACAAGTTTTGCCTTTTAACTTCCACAGTTTATATATAATTAAACAATCAGTGTTGACTTTCAGTTTTAATTCAAGGGGTTTAGGAAAACAAAATAATTATATAAAACATTTAGGAATTACAATTACATTATATACACTATATAAAAAAGAAAAAATGTTGAGGTAATTAAACATTTTAAAGCAAACTTCTGCAGTAAAGAGTTGCAGTGCATGGTACTTAAATTATTATTAAATTAGTTAAATTATTCTATTGTCCCAATGATACATACTCTGTTCTGCTAAAACTTACTATATTGAATTGTTTTTTGAGACAACAAAGATTTCCGTTCCCTAAACTAAAAAAAAATAAAATATTGAATGTATAATCAAAGCATGTAGAGTGGATTCATTATGCATTCATTGAAACACCAGTGTGAATGGTAGCAGGTGAAGTATGTGAACAAAGACAAAACTACACATGTCTAGAACAGAGCAAGATTCAAGCCACCAAATCTCCAGTTATTGGACGACCTGCGACCACCTCCTGAGCCACGACCGTGTATGAATGTGTCCGTATAGACCTTGACTGCAGTGCACACACCTGGTGGCTGTCCTATTTCCAAAATCTAGGGCTGTCAAAATGAATACATTAACACAGATTAACACAGATGAATCCATCATCATGATTAAGTGACAGCCTCTTTAACCTACATTGACACATCTATAGACCATTTAGAAAGATCCAAATGCATTTATACAGTTACCAAATGCAAATTGATTATTTGGAATCAACTCCAGACCTTCTATCTGCTTTATTTATCATTGAATATCCAAGAAACTGATCACATCTGAATATGAAGCTGCTTGTCAAATCAACTATTCATAATTGAAAAACTGCCTTACCCTGTAAGAATCCAGAGGGATACATTTTTATTTTATTTTATTTATTTGTGATTTTGCATTATTTGCATTATTATCATTTGTGAGTTTGCATCCTCTAGCAGCCTAAAATTTGTTTCACTTCTCTAAAAATGTCCTCTTTTATCTAATCTCCTGGTACATATTATTTGTTTTATGATTTTCTGCACATTTTTCGGTGATGTTTAAATAACCCAAAGGGGATTGTAATACAAATCTTTCTTTTTAATTAAGAAATACTGAAACTGTAACCACCCAGTTCATATGTTTTTGTTTTTTTTTAAGTTTTGTATGTATAAAATATGAAAGATGAAAAAGGCTCTAATAGATATAAACTTTAAGAATGGTTATGGAGGACATATTTTGTTAACTTTTCAATAAAAATAAAAAGACAAAAATGGACACACTGTGTTTAAAATGGTTGCAATTCCTACATGGTTAATGCAATATAATATTTGAATTAAAACCCTGAGTTAATGCTGAAAGTTCACACTTCAATCATATCTTCAGTGTTTCATTTTAGATCCACAGTGGTGATGTACAGATGCAAAGTGACAAAATTAGTGCTAGTGTCCAAATATGTATATGGACCTGACTATAATTGAATGAGTCATATGCATTAGCGCCTCCCTTTTAAAATCCCAATGCAAATCCACAGTGTGTTTTCTACTGCAAAGTCTGTCTTTTAAGGATGAAGCAGGTGAGCTCACATCTCCAGTGTCAAGATGATGGACATACTGTCTGTTCTGCTGACAGTGCTCTGCCTGCCCTGTGAGTGCCTTTGTGCTGCATTTCTGAAAGACAAGTGCCTATAGATTTATACTATTACAGTTCTGCCATAGATAACCATCTATTGTGCTCATTTTTTTTTTGCTGATTTTTTTGCAGGTTTGAATGGCCAGACTCTGGAGTCCATTCCATCTTCAGTGTTAAAAAGGCCTCAGGAAATGCTCAGTCTCTCCTGCAAGGGAGCAGGATTCAGTTTTGATCAGAGAGGGATGAACTGGATTAAACAGTCTGAAGGAAAAGCAATGGAATGGCTCGGGCTTATTTACTTTGATGCAAGCAAAACACAGTATGCAGCCAGTGTGCAAGAACGAATTGAAATCACCAGAGATAATAGCAACAAAATGGTGTATTTAAGGCTGTCCAACCTGAAACCAGAAGACTCGGCAGTGTATTACTGTGCTGCATATACACCATTGACTGTGTCAATATAAAGGCTTTACAAAAACTCCAAAGTGTACAGTATTTGGATAAGATCCTGCAGAGGGCAGCAGGTGTAAAACAATTTTCTCCATGAAAAACAGCTGAATGTGTGGTTTGTGAGATCATGTGGTTTTTCTACTTCATAATATTCCCATTAGATGCTTTGCACAGCAGGTGTGAAATATTTATTGAGAAGTGCCAACTGATAAAAGGATAAATTATTCAATACAATAAGTCAAAGACAACAAAAAAGCAGATGTTAGTAAATGTGTTTGGGGAAGGAAGGAAACCAAATAGCTTTTATGCATTCATTATATTATTTGTAGCAATGAAGACAAATCTATTTCCTGTTCCACTTTCTTTATGATTTGGACTAAAGGGCTTTCATTCCACTGGGTTTTCAATGACAACAGACAAGATAAGAACTCACAGACAGCTGAGTTCAATAAGATAGTGTTACAAATGACAGTGACAGGGTGTAGCCCAAAGCTCTCAAGGATGGATGCTATTGCCAACAAATCATTGTAATTGTGGTTATTGGTTTAATCATAGCACCATTCAGTGTTTTAATATATTGCACAAGAATCGTGAATTCATGCTTGCTTTGAGAATGACTGTTAGTGGGTAGATTTTACAGAAGAGGCTTGAAGCTGAAATATACTGTACATGTTTATTTTTTCCCCCATACAAAATGACTTATAGACCAAAACTGAACCTATATGACAGAGCACACGACAATTACAATGGCATTTTATGATACTGTTAGTCCTCCACAATAAGACATTAAATGATCAGACTGAGGAGAGTTGATTTATATGATTTAAAAAACAATTTGCAAAATATCTGAAATAGATGGCCTTTTGAGAATGGTCACAATACAAGGTTCAAATATTGGGGTTTGTTATTCTCTCTTTTATAACTTATATGGACCTCCTACATATTTCAGCATGTGGCTCTCATTTTTACAGCATAGACACACACATTTTACCATTTGTTTGTAACACTTCTTCGTCATACATACATTCCCACATACATCTTGTAATCTATGTGTGAATTATCAAAAATAGTCATCCAACAAAGTGTTAAAGTCATACAATAATAACTGAATGGGCACTGGGGGAGGTTAAAAAAACCCCCAAAAAACACTGGCTCCCACAGATTTACATTCAACTAGCTGTTAAACAAGTATTCAGAGAATGCATAATCTCATCCCTATTTTGTGCCAATCTCAAGTTTCTATGACAACCTGGTCTTGAATAAGAGCCAATAATGTGATATTGACCTTTTTGATAAATGCGACCTTTTGCAATATTGATAATTTTGTTATATGTATATATGCATCAGTGCATGTAATATTATGATAATATATCCACTATTGATGAAGTTATAGCGTGATATGTCTATGCTTGACACACACAGTGTTACAGAAGTTAATTTTGCTACATGTCACCTTTGACCTCCAGAGAACACAAACTATTGGTCATTGTAGAAATCTTAATTCCACATTGTTTGGTATCACTCTGAAAGTTCTGTGACCCTCAGTTCTTGAGTTATAACTAATAATGTGATTTTGACCTTTCAGTTAATTGTGACCTTGACCTTTGACCTTTACTCAAATGGATCATTACATCTGATGCACATTTGGGATGCCAGGCCCAGACGGACACACGGGAGAACCGGGACTTTTCCTGCTGCCCTGCCTGGCCTGACCCCCACCCCAATTAGTTTGCGGAGTCAGAGTGGTAGTGATTGGTAGCGGGTTTTTTTTTTTTAAGAAACACATTGTGATTGCAGTGTTTCCGCTACATTCATTTATTTCTATACAAATTTCCTTACATTTTATGTTTGTTGCAAATCAATCAAGGCGCCAAAAACAAAAGTAACCCGAACTACAGATAGTTATCTTGAACCATATACTCTTTGCCAGAGCGAGCGCATCTTGACAGATCAGTTTATCAGACAGTCGGAGGAGGCGTTTATCTGTGTGATTCGGGCAACGAAAATTTATACTTATTACGGTAGTTTGAGATAACTCATCATTTTTAAAAGTTAAATAGATATTTGCCAAATATTGACAGCCAGCTAACGTTACGTAACATTACAGTTAATTGTGTGCGGTGCCAACTAAGCTAAGTTATAATATAGCATTAAGCTAATATCCACACGAGCTAATGCTAACTCCAGATGAGTTTATGGAAGTATTTCTAAAAAAAAAAAGAAAAACATTGACGAGGATGAGCCCAGACAGGTATCATTAACCTTTCACTAAGTCATAGGTTGTCATAAGTTATGTTCACATTTGTAATGGAAAGAAAAAGAATGTCACTCCAGGAGGAGGAGGTGAAATGTCAGAAATTAACTGAGTTGTTTATTAAACCCAGCAGCAGCCAGAGTGGTACTGATGCTAACTCTACTGTTAGCTCTGGATTTATATTGTGCTTTTATTGTTACCTTTTTGGCTATTTAGCATTATTTCAATTTATGTTTAGTTTGGCTATGTTTGGCTAAAATGTGCCACCTGCTGACCTTTTTAAGAAGTGTTTTTTTTAAATAGATCCCATATTTTGATCATTGCAGGGCTTTTGGATTTTATTTTATGTTATTTTCACTATAATTACATTTATGATAATTGGAGAGTTGTATGATTGTGTGTGTGTGAACAGTTTAACTTTTTCTCACTAAAGGTTAGTGTGAGTTGACCTTGTCTGTTTTATTTGAACAATATTCCTTTGTTGGGCAACTGAAAAACAGAATAGTATATATGAGCACATATTAATAAATGTAGGGTAATGTTAATTTTAATGCATGCAGTATTTTTACAACTACGCAGGTGGGCTGCAGGAAGGCTGAAAGTTTTTAGACTTCAGCTATAGGATAGACTGTTGACCTTTTCACTTTAACATTGAATATTAGTGTTTATTAGCTCAACACTAATATGGCATCTGAAAAATTTGCTGACAAAATAATACAAACATGTTCTTAATAATACATATCATGTAAGTAACCTTAGAAAAAAGGAAATATGGTGGGGGCAGGCAGAGGATGAGACAAAAGTACTGTACTGTACTGGGCTGTTGTCATGCATTAGTTTAATAGTGGAATGGAATAGTATTACCTTAATTGCTATAAGGAAATTAAAAAGCCCCCAACCCCCAAAGGTGTGGTTTTTGGAGAGGATTTTTTTCTGCTTTCGTGGTGCTGGAATTGGCCTGGATGCTGCGGGATATTCCCGGCCTAAAATCCTGATCCTGATACCAGCCCTGGTATATGCCCATGTAATTTCATGGTGATATCACAAGTATTCATTCAGTTACTGTCCTTTCCCTCCTATCTCCAGAGACACCCCTAGAGACTCTTCTGGCTACAAAGGTAAGCCATACGGTTAACATCACAAGGATCTATGACACACTAACAAACATAAATCTTCTGCCAATATTAGGACTCAGTGGAAGGAAGATCTTGGCAGAGCTTTCTAATGATATGTGGAATGTCAATTTTAGAGTAAGTACACCCATGTCTGTTAGTTAGCATCACTCAAAAAGTGATGAATGAATCTTAATGGCATTTTCAGGGTAGGTTGGTAATGGGGAGATCTGGAAATTATTACATTTTGGTGGTGATCTAGAAGAGATCTTGGATTCTGGATCACTTTGAAATTTTACATTGTAGTAAATAGAGAATACATTTCAAAGTGATCCAGAATCCAGGAACGGGATCACCACCAAAATGTTAAACAGACAAACAAACTCTGGCAAAATCATAACCTCCTTGGTGGACCTGTCTACATTCGAAGGGGGGAGGTCTGCCTTGTTGGAGGTTTGCGCTCTCAGAGTGCTTTTCTAGTTTAATTAATTTATTTACTTATTATTATTTACTTTATTTCTTTATCACAATATATTCTCTTTTATATTTTATTTTCATAATTTTTTTCATTAGGAGGAGGAGGGCAAAGGATTTATTGTGTGCATTTACTGAATTTTGATTTAAATATATTGAAGTAAAAAATGCCAATAAATAGATGCAAATAAAAAAGAAAAGAAAAGCCTTCTGTGTCTGAATTTGATTGACAGGTCTGTACAGCATTTCATCCACCTGCTGATTAATTTGTTTTATTCTGCATACTGTTAGACAATTATGATATTCAATATAATTAACAATAAAAAAGGCCAGTACATTATTTACTGTCACCAAATCAGTAATAATTCTGACACCATCAAAGAAAGCTTTATTTCGTTTTTAAATTCCCCTCACCTTTCTTCTGTATCTTTGGGACCACACCTGTCACACTGAAACTGTGCAGAAACTATCAGAGCTATAAATGACTTCATTTAAGCAGAAATACAGCTTTTGTGGTACATTTGCATATCAGCAGACATCCAGCTGTGAAGTGAAGTACTTCATGCATGCCGACGTCCTCACTGTCAGATATCAAACTGACACAGCTGCTGCCTATTGTGAAACTTTTCTGAAGTGTGACACTGCACATACTGTATTTCAGTTTGCAAGGGCTATTAACAGAATTATTGTATAAGGTACTATGAAATACAGGCGTTGAAGTAAAAAATATATAGTATAACTGCACTCACTTACAGCACATTAGTCTGTTATATTGTATATGTAGTATATTTAGCTGTCATTATGAGCGTAAATATCAATTCCTCAGTGTATTAAGGTGCAATAGAAATACCATAAATGCTTACACAGTATTAAAAACATATGAACAATTCTAACTAAATGGTCTTTTCAGTTCAAATCACGATTAAGTCTGACCTTTTTTCATCAAAGCAGAGCAAACAATGACAATTATCCAACATGCATTATATGAAACAACAGATAATTAGTGCAGTAAACCTTATGTTGTCTGAACAAAAGAGTTAAAGATTTGTTAAGTATGAAACGTCATTACACTACATACTGGACCCTATAATGTGCAGAACCTTTTAAAAAGAAAAGCTATCTGTGAATAGCATATGTGTCTGATCAAGCACAAGTGAACATCAAAATGAAAAAATAGTTTTGCACACATCAATTAGCATGTTAACTAAAGAGCTCTATTTTATGGAACTGTTATCACTTTTAGAAAAAAAAATACAACTAATTGTACTTTTTACGCCACAGCCATAACTTGAATTTGATGCTAAAAAATATACATAAAACTTTGAAAATGTATTCAGTCAGATGATTAAGTTTCAAGTATTATATTTTCATTATTTTGAGAATATTATTGATAGTTATGAGTTTGAAGATCTATGAGTTACTTAAAAGAACCTGTCCATGTGTTACCCATAGAAAGCATATTAAAAGATACAAATTTAAACTTTCTAAGTTTTACTTTCAGAAAGTAATGATTTATTCCTTTATTTTGGGTGGTGCATACAAAGGTAAAGTGTCATATACATGTTACTATGGTAGCGTGTACATGTGTTGCCACATTCTCATGTCTTTTCAATATTTTACTCCAGATTTTATTCTCAATTCAGGTGATGCGTTGTTTTGAATTTTCGCAAAAAAATCAATGTCTGTTTCAAGTCCACATGAGCAATAATTTAACAGTTTTCACCTAAAAACTTAATCTCCCCAAATGTACTAATGTAATGTTAAAGAGCTTATAAGTACCTACTCACATGTGTATAATAGATGCATATAAGTTACTCTGCTTATATGACAGAGACTGTTGAACACCAAATATGTCCTTGTTATAGCTTAATCAGATCAGGTCATTAGGGTTAGACCTTTTCACACCATGACATAGACAGCATATTCAGTTAAAATATATCTTAATATTTATTTATTTTGACAAATGTACATTCATTAATAAATGGTTGAGGGAGTTTGGACAGCAACAATATACATTTTCATATCACAGAACTTTTTGTTGAGTGACATACTCTCAAAAATGTGGATGTTTTACTTATTATAAGTGCTTGGGTAATGGTGGGTGAATGTTTTGCATTTGACCTTTAGATCAGCTGATGCAGACTGTGATGTTGCATTTGCAAACAAAACAAAGCAGGGCATTTTGTGATTTGATTATGATTTGTATTTGACAGTATGTGAACATATCGCAGTGTCCTTTTCAGCCACAACAGTTTCACATTCATCAAAAAAAAATCCTCTGTTTTATCCCTTCCAGGCATAGTGGTAACTACAGTAGACAGTTATTCAAAGATGGGTTTTATTGTTTTAGTTGCATATCAGCCAACACAGTGGACTCGTATGCATTATCCTATACACATGCAATTTATACTGTTACTGTAACTACAGTTTGCTTTTCTTGACAAAACCTGACCTGCAGCGACACATTTTAGTGTAAATCAAAAATCAATGTATTTTTTTCATATTACCTCCATGAAATGAATAATACCTAGAATTATAATATACTAAAATGTAGGAAAACATCTGATCAGCAAGATAAAAAAAATATATTGCATAGTTTTCCATATTTTCTGATAATAGGTTTTAAATACATGTTTCTTTTCTTCAAAAATGAAATGCACAGTGTCTATGGTTATAACCCAAGCATCAAACAAGGGCAGACAGAAATGAAGTTAAACTGGAATGGATATTTTTCATGCACTTATTGGACAAATATAACTTCCTCTGCTATTTATTGCAATAACAGACCATCCTAGAAGTCTGTGCATCATTTTATTCAGTAAGTGACATTATATTTATATACAATAACCAGGCTCGGTCTCTGTCAGAAAATTACAAAAACAGTGCATCAGCCAGTGCAACAGGTCAATACTGATACATGAAAGAAACATAAATATTGGTCTGATATATTGGTCAATCATTAATTTTGACTGTGTTTCAGGAAGGACAACAGTAATGCAGACCATGTGTGAAGGAGCAGGCCTATCTGATGGAGCCGTTCATCTATCAGTGGTTGTTTTACAGCAGATCCAGTAGACCCAGAGGTCAGTACAAATCCACTTCCTTTACTCTTCAAGACCCACATTTACAAAAACACAATGTCAAATTTCCCAATTGTGGGATAAATAAAGTACTTCTATTGCATTCTATTCTATCCACACAGTGTTTAATGATTCTGTCTTGATCTTTCTAGATGTGGACTGGTGAAGAGGAGCAGACACCCCAGACCAGACCACCAAAATGTAAAAAAAATTGAAAATGAAAAACTCAAATGCATTGTTGTTTTTCATGCTTGAAGAGGTCTACAAACACTGAGGGAAAATATCTTGCCAAAGGTTAGAATAATTATTACATGAAAGGATAAATGAAATTCACAAGCATTCAAATTTTATAACTCACTGTACTGTAAAAGCAAAATAGATTTTTGGCAAAGCTGTAAGGCCTCAAATGTTCCACATGCTGTATAATTTGGAAAATGAAGTTCTAAATTAATTCAGTCATATTAACAGAGCAGAAATCAGCCCCAGACATTGTTTTACCCTCAACTTTCCTCAGAGTAGACAAGGTTGACAATAAACACTGAGACAGAAATAATCCAGGATATATATATTATAACTGACTGGCCACTGTATTAACATCTGATGTCATTAAACTATACCTTTTTGCCATCACATGAGCCACTCCCTCACCATGACACCATTATGCAAATCTTCAGTCTGTACAGTGTACTTCTGTCCATCTGACTGGTCTGGACTCCGTGTAGAGCATCAGACGTCACATCTCCAGCATCAGGATGATGAACACACTCACTCTGCTGCTGCTTTACTTTTCTCTGTCCTGTGAGTTCCACTGACTCTTAGCTCTTCCACTGCTCATCCAGTCATAGCAGATACTTTTTCTTATAATTCATCCCTTCTTTCTTCTCCTCAGGTTGCACTGGTCAGAGGATGGAGTCCATTCCTTCCAGTTCAGTAGTGAAAAGACCTGGGGAGACTCTCAGTCTGTCCTGCAGAGGATCCGGCTTCACTTTTAGCTGCTGTGTTATGAGCTGGATAAGACAACCTGAAGGGAAAGGACTGGAATGGATAGGGAATGGATATTCTACTGCCAGTAGGAACATTTATGCCAGTAGTGTACAAGGTCGAATAGAAATCAGTAGAGATGACAGCAACAGCATGGTTTATCTGAGACTGTCCAACCTGAAGCCAGAGGACTCTGCAGTTTATTACTGTGCAAAACAGCCACAGTGACACAAACAGTCAGTAGATCTGAACAAAAACTCCTCAGTGCCTGAACATGTGTTACATGAATCCACCAGAGGAGGAGTCCTTACACCAATAATGAGGTTAAAATAAACTTCAAACTCCTTCTGGGAATTCCACCAACAGCAAACATGATGAAGGAATTCAGTCAAATTAATAACAATGATAATAAGAACATAAAAGAAATTATGTGACACGTGTGGTAGCCAAAAATTGGAAAAATACATTTTTCACTGTAACTGATCATAAATGACATCTCTGTTACTGATTTTTCACAGCAAGTATAGAAAAAAAACATGGATGGTATGTAGATTACAGGGATACTTGTTATATTATAGATTAAAGAATTCATTAATAGCTATAAATGTTAAGTGAAATAAAATAAAAAAAGAAATGATGTGACACATGTGGTAGCCAAAAATGGGAATAATAAATGACAATATCAGATTAATTTTTATATATATACTATAATAGAATAATGAGCAGGACACACATTTACTTTATATGACTTTTATTTTTGGAAATAAATGTAAAAAGGGTCCAACCACTTTTTAAGAACATAAAAAAAGGAAAAGGTGTGACAAATGTGACAATCAAAAGCGAAAATAAAAATTATGACTTCTTTATCTTCATCTTTATAAATAACTAATAGTTGTACTTTTTACTCTCAGTGATCATAAATAACATCTTTGATAATGATATTCCACAACAAGTTGAAAAAAATATTCATGGATGGTATGTAGATTATAGAGATAAATGTAAACGGTCAAATGATAATTAATTCAACAATGTAATAAATGTTATTTCAAATAAAATAAAAATAGGATTCTCATGATCACATCAATAACACATTTAAATAAAAAAAAAAATCTGAAGAAAGTCTTAGAAATGTATGATCCATGGTGTGTTTCTGTTGTGGAGGAGGAGTTAATGCAAAACTAATCTGCACCATCTTTTCATAAACGAAGAGTGAAGAACAGAGACTAAATAACTGACAAAGACACTGACTGGACAGAGACAACTGACTTTTACAATGATCCGAACAAAACAATTGTTTGCTTTTGTCATTCTGACTATCTTCCTGACTGGTAAGAACCATGAAAACTTCATTACAAAAAAAATCTCATTCACAGAAACATCAGTTTTCCTGTATTTAAAGACCAATTAAATATCTGTAGGTGCTGATGGTCAAACACTGACTGAGTCTGAACCAGTGGTGAAAAGACCTGGAGAATCACACAGACTGACCTGCACATATTCAGGGTTCGGGGGTGACATTCATGCATCTTGGATCAGACAAGCAGATGGAAAAGGACTGGAGTGGCTCGCTTACATCAGCAGTGGGAATTCTATCTACTATTCCCAGTCAGTCCAAGGTCGTTTCAGCATCTCCAGAGACAACAGCAGAGACCAGGTGTATCTGCAGATGAACAGCCTGAAGACTGAAGACTCTGCTGTTTATTATTGTGCACGAAAGACACAGTGACACAGGAAACAGAAACACTGTACAAAAACCTACCATGAAAAAAAACAGATCATAGAACATATATGAATAGAATAATATTTACCACCTTCTGGTTTCTATTAGAAATGTTTGGGTGAAAATCTAAACACATCTTAATTTTTCAAATAAATGATCATAACGCAATTCCACATGTGACATAACCTGAGACACAAAACCACACATCATCATATAAACTGCAGGAATGGGACAAGAGTGGACTGGAAAAAAAAGTGTTGTGTTTATGAAATACCTCAAAGACTGTTAAAAATAGAAACACTGTAGTAAATCTAACAGGATGGAACCTGCTGTTTGAAGACACTATTGTATATTACTGTGTCTGAACTGACAAAATAACACAAAACATGAGCAGACGTGAACAAAAAACCCTGTATGTGAAAAATGTGACATGACGTAACCAGAGGAGGAGCCCATTAATGATCTTAAAGCTTTAATCATTTAAAGTCAACTACAGTGAAAATTCAACTCAATACAACTCTGTCATTTTTAACTAAATCTATGTTGACATTAATTACACATATTAGTTAACTTCATTAATGATAAAACGGAATAATCTCAAATCATTTTTATCATTATATAGAATAATGTCACTACACCCTGGACAGAAAAGCACCATATATTTAGGAATATAATTGTATTCAAACACCACACCACCATCACATGAGCCACTCCCTCACCATGACACCATTATGCAAATCTTCAGTCTGTACAGTGTACTTCTGTCCATCTGACTGGTCTGGACTCCATGTAGAGCATCAGACGTCACATCTCCAGCATCAGGATGATGAACACACTCACTCTGCTGCTGCTTTACTTTTCTCTGTCTTGTGAGTTCCACTGACTCTTAGCTCTTCCACTGCTCATCCAGTCATAGCAGATACTTTTTAAAAATAATTCATCCCTTCTTTCTTCTCCTCAGGTTGCACTGGTCAGAGGATGGAGTCCATTCCTTCCAGTTCAGTAGTGAAAAGACCTGGGGAGACTCTCAGTCTGTCCTGCAGAGGATCCGGCTTCACTTTTAGCTGCTGTGTTATGAGCTGGATAAGACAACCTGAAGGGAAAGGACTGGAATGGATAGGGAATGGATATTCTACTGCCAGTAGGAACATTTATGCCAGTAGTGTACAAGGTCGAATAGAAATCAGTAGAGATGACAGCAACAGCATGGTTTATCTGAGACTGTCCAACCTAAAGCCAGAGGACTCTGCAGTTTATTACTGTGCAAAAGGCTCACAGTGACACAAACAGTCAGTAGATCTGAACAAAAACTCCTCAGTGCCTGAACATGTGTTACATGAATCCACCAGAGGAGGAGTCCTTACACCAATAATGAGGTTAAAATAAACTTCAAACTCCTTCTGGGAATTCCACCAACAGCAAACATGATGAAGGAATTCAGTCAAATTAATAACAATGATAATAAGAACATAAAAGAAATGATGTGACACGTGTGTTAGCCAAAAATTGGAAAAATACATTTTTCACTGTAACTGATCATAAATGACATCTCTGTTACTGATTTTTCACAGCAAGTATAGAAAAAAAACATGGATGGTATGTAGATTACAGGGATACTTGTTATATTATAGATTAAAGAATTCATTAATAGCTATAAATGTTAAGTGAAATAAAATTAAAAAAGAAATTATGTGACACATGTGGTAGCCAAAAATGGGAATAATAAATGACAATATCTGATTCATTTTTATACTATACTATAATAGAATAATGAGCAGGACACACATTTACTTTATATGACTTTTATTTTTGTAAATAAATGTAAAAAGGGTCCAACCACTTTTTAAGAACATAAAAAAAGGAAAAGGTGTGACAAATGTGACAATCAAAAGCGAAAATAAAAATTATGACTTCTTTATCTTCATCTTTATAAATAACTAATAGTTGTACTTTTTACTCTCAGTGATCATAAATAACATCTTTGATAATGATATTCCACAACAAGTTGAAAAAAATATTCATGGATGGTATGTAGATTATAGAGATAAATGTAAATGGTCAAATGATAATTAATTCAACAATGTAATAAATGTTATTTCAAATAAAATAAAAATAGGATTCTCATGATCACATCAATAACACATTTAAATAATAAAAAAAAAAAATCTGAAGAAAGTCTTAGAAATGTATGATCCATGGTGTGTTTCTGTTGTGGAGGAGGAGTTAATGCAAAACTAATCTGCACTATCTTTTCATAAACGAAGAGTGAAGAACAGAGACTAAATAACTGACAAAGACACTGACTGGACAGAGACAACTGACTTTTACAATGATCCGAACAAAACAATTGTTTGCTTTTCTCATCCTGACTATCTTCCTGACTGGTAAGAACCATGAAAACTTCATTACAAAAAAAATCTCATTCACAGAAACATCAGTTTTCCTGTATTTAAAGACCAATTAAATATCTGTAGGTGCTGATGGTCAAACACTGACTGAGTCTGAACCAGTGGTGAAAAGACCTGGAGAATCACACAGACTGACCTGCACATATTCAGGGTTCGGGGGTGACATTGATGCATCTTGGATCAGACAAGCAGATGGAAAAGGACTGGAGTGGCTCGCTTACATCAGCAGTGGCAGTAGTTACATCTACTATTCCCAGTCAGTCCAAGGCCGTTTCAGCATCTCCAGAGACAACAGCAGAGACCAGGTGTATCTGCAGATGAACAGCCTGAAGACTGAAGACTCTGCTGTTTATTATTGTGCACGAGAGACACAGTGACACAGGAAACAGAAACACTGTACAAAAACCTACCATGAAAAAAAACCAGATCATAGAACATATATGAATAGAAAAATATTTACCATCTTCTGGTTTCTATTAGAAATGTTTGGGTGAAAATCTAAACACATCTTAATTTTTTCAAATAAATGATCATGATGCAATTCCACATGTGACATAACCTGAGACACAAAACCACACATCATCATATAAACTGCAGGAATGGGACAAGAGTGGACTGGAAAAAAAAGTGTTGTGTTTATGAAATACCTCAAAGACTGTTAAAAATAGAAACACTGTAGTAAATCTAACAGGATGGAACATGCTGTTTGAAGACACTATTGTATATTACTGTGTCTGAACTGACAAAATAACACAAAACATGAGCAGACGTGAACAAAAAACCCTGTATGTGAAAAATGTGACATGAAGTAACCAGAGGAGGAGCCCATTAATGATCTTAAAGCTTTAATCATTTAAAGTCAACTACAGTGAAAATTCAACTCAATACAACTCTGTCATTTTTAACTAAATCTATGTTGACATTAATTACACATATTAGTTAACTTCATTAATGATAAACAGGAATAATCTCAAATCATTTTTTATTATTATATAGAATAATGTCATCAGACCCTGGACAGAAAAGCACCATATATTTAGGAATATAATTGTATTCAAACACCACACCACCATCACATGAGCCACTCCCTCACCATGACACCATTATGCAAATCTTCAGTCTGTACAGTGTACTTCTGTCCATCTGACTGGTCTGGACTCCATGTAGAGCATCAGACGTCACATCTCCAGCATCAGGATGATGAACACACTCACTCTGCTGCTGCTTTACTTTTCTCTGTCCTGTGAGTTCCACTGACTCTTAGCTCTTCCACTGCTCATCCAGTCATAGCAGATACTTTTTTAAAAATAATTCATCTCTTCTTTCTTCTCCTCAGGTTGCACTGGTCAGAGGATGGAGTCCATTCCTTCCAGTTCAGTAGTGAAAAGACCTGGGGAGACTCTCAGTCTGTCCTGCAGAGGATCCGGCTTCACTTTTAGTTCTTACTATATGAACTGGATAAGACAACCTGAAGGGAAAGGACTGGAATGGATGGGAGGGGTTTATAGCGATGCCAGTGGAACAGACTATGCCAACAGTGTAAGAGGACGAATAGAAATCACCAGAGATAATAGCAACAGCATGGTTTATCTGAGACTGTCCAACCTGAAGCCAGAGGACTCTGCAGTTTATTACTGTGCAAAACAGCCACAGTGACACAAACAGTCAGTAGATCTGAACAAAAACTCCTCAGTGCCTGAACATGTGTTACATGAATCCACCAGAGGAGGAGTCCTTACACCAATAATGAGGTTAAAATAAACTTCAAACTCCTTCTGGGAATTCCACCAACAGCAAACATGATGAAGGAATTCAGTCAAATTAATAACAATGATAATAAGAACATAAAAAAAGAAATTATGTGACACGTGTGTTAGCCAAAAATTGGAATCATACATTTTTCACTGTAACTGATCATAAATGACATCTCTGTTACTGATTTTTCACAGCAAGTATAGAAAAAAAACATGGATGGTATGTAGATTACAGGGATACTTGTTATATTATAGATTAAAGAATTCATTAATAGCTATAAATGTTAAGTGAAATAAAATAAAAAAAGAAATTATGTGACACATGTGGTAGCCAAAAATGGGAATAATAAATGACAATATCTGATTCATTTTTATACTATACTATAATAGAAAAATGAGCAGGACACACATTTACTTTATATGACTTTTATTTTTGTAAATAAATGTAAAAAGGGTCCAACCACTTTTTAAGAACATAAAAAAAGGAAAAGGTGTGACAAATGTGACAATCAAAAGCGAAAATAAAAATTATGACTTCTTTATCTTCATCTTTATAAATAACTAATAGTTGTACTTTTTACTCTCAGTGATCATAAATAACATCTTTGATAATGATATTCCACAACAAGTTGAAAAAAATATTCATGGATGGTATGTAGATTATAGAGATAAATGTAAATGGTCAAATGATAATTAATTCAACAATGTAATAAATGTTATTTCAAATAAAATAAAAATAGGATTCTCATGATCACATCAATAACACATTTAAATAATAAAAAAAAAAAATCTGAAGAAAGTCTTAGAAATGTATGATCCATGGTGTGTTTCTGTTGTGGAGGAGGAGTTAATGCAAAACTAATCTGCACCATCTTTTCATAAACGAAGAGTGAAGAACAGAGACTAAATAACTGACAAAGACACTGACTGGACAGAGACAACTGACTTTTACAATGATCCGAACAAAACAATTGTTTGCTTTTCTCATCCTGACTATCTTCCTGACTGGTAAGAACCATGAAAACTTCATTACAAAAAAAAATCTCATTCACAGAAACATCAGTTTTCCTGTATTTAAAGACCAATTAAATATCTGTAGGTGCTGATGGTCAAACACTGACTGAGTCTGAACCAGTGGTGAAAAGACCTGGAGAATCACACAGACTGACCTGCACATATTCAGGGTTCGGGGGTGACATTCATGCATCTTGGATCAGACAAGCAGATGGAAAAGGACTGGAGTGGCTCGCTTACATCAGCAGTGGGAATTCTATCTACTATTCCCAGTCAGTTCAAGGCCGTTTTAGCATCTCCAGAGACAACAGCAGAGACCAGGTGTATCTGCAGATGAACAGCCTGAAGACTGAAGACTCTGCTGTTTATTATTGTGCACGACTGACACAGTGACACAGGAAACAGAAACACTGTACAAAAACCTACCATGAAAAAAAAAACAGATCATAGAACATATATGAATAGAATAATATTTACCATCTTCTGGTTTCTATTAGAAATGTTTGGGTAAAAATCTAAACACATCTTAATTCTTCAAATAAATGATCATGATGCAATTCCACATGTGACATAACCTGAGACACAAAACCACACATCTTCATATAAACTGCAGGAATGGGACAAGAGTGGACTGGAAAAAAAAGTGTTGTGTTTATGAAATACCTCAAAGACTGTTAAAAATAGAAACACTGTAGTAAATCTAACAGGATGGAACCTGCTGTTTGAAGACACTATTGTATATTACTGTGTCTGAACTGACAAAATAACACAAAACATGAGCAGACGTGAACAAAAAACCCTGTATGTGAAAAATGTGACATGAAGTAACCAGAGGAGGAGCCCATTAATGATCTTAAAGCTTTAATCATTTAAAGTCAACTACAGTGAAAATTCAACTCAATACAACTCTGTCATTTTTAACTAAATCTATGTTGACATTAATTACACATATTAGTTAACTTCATTAATGATAAACAGGAATAATCTCAAATAATTTTTTATTATTATATAGAATAATGTCATCAGACCCTGGAAAGAAAAGCACCATATATTTAGGAATATAATTGTATTCAAACACCACACCACCATCACATGAGCCACTCCCTCACCATGACACCATTATGCAAATCTTCAGTCTGTACAGTGTACTTCTGTCCATCTGACTGGTCTGGACTCCATGTAGAGCATCAGACGTCACATCTCCAGCATCAGGATGATGAACACACTCACTCTGCTGCTGCTTTACTTTTCTCTGTCCTGTGAGTTCCACTGACTCTTAGCTCTTCCACTGCTCATCCAGTCATAGCAGATACTTTTTAAAAATAATTCATCCCTTCTTTCTTCTCCTCAGGTTGCACTGGTCAGAGGATGGAGTCCATTCCTTCCAGTTCAGTAGTGAAAAGACCTGGGGAGACTCTCAGTCTGTCCTGCAGAGGATCCGGCTTCACTTTTAGTTCTTACTATATGAACTGGATAAGACAACCTGAAGGGAAAGGACTGGAATGGATGGGAGGGGTTTATAGCGATGCCAGTGGAACAGACTATGCCAACAGTGTAAGAGGACGAATAGAAATCACCAGAGATAATAGCAACAGCATGGTTTATCTGAGACTGTCCAACCTGAAGCCAGAGGACTCTGCAGTTTATTACTGTGCAAAAGGCTCACAGTGACACAAACAGTCAGTAGATCTGAACAAAAACTCCTCAGTGCCTGAACATGTGTTACATGAATCCACCAGAGGAGGAGTCCTTACACCAATAATGAGGTTAAAATAAACTTCAAACTCCTTCTGGGAATTCCACCAACAGCAAACATGATGAAGGAATTCAGTCAAATTAATAACAATGATAATAAGAACATAAAAGAAATCATGTGACACGTGTGTTAGCCAAAAATTGGAATAATAAATTAAAATTTCTGATACATTTTTCACTGTAACTGGTCATAACAGACATCTCTGTTACAGATTTTTCACAGCAAGTATAGAAAAAAACATGGATGGTATGTAGATTACAGGGGTACTTGTTATATTATAGATGAAATAATTCATTAATAGCTATAAATGTTAAGTGAAATAAAATAAAGCAATAAAATCTAAATTAAAACATCAATAATATATGTTTCTTGATGTGGTGTGATCCATGGTGTGTTTCTGTTGTGGAGGAGGAGTTAATGCAAAACTAATCTGCACCATCTTTTCATAAACGAAGAGTGAAGAACAGAGACTAAATAACTGACAAAGACACTGACTGGACAGAGACAACTGACTTTTACAATGATCCGAACAAAACAATTGTTTGCTTTTCTCATCCTGACTATCTTCCTGACTGGTAAGAACCATGAAAACTTCATTACAAAAAAAATTTCATTCACAGAAACATCAGTTTTCCTGTATTTAAAGACCAATTAAATATCTGTAGGTGCTGATGGTCAAACACTGACTGAGTCTGAACCAGTGGTGAAAAGACCTGGAGAATCACACAGACTGACCTGCACATATTCAGGGTTCGGGGGTGACATTCATGCATCTTGGATCAGACAAGCAGATGGAAAAGGACTGGAGTGGCTCGCTTACATCAGCCCCAGTGGTTACATCTACTATTCCCAGTCAGTCCAAGGTCGTTTCAGCATCTCCAGAGACAACAGCAGAGACCAGGTGTATCTGCAGATGAACAGCCTGAAGACTGAAGACTCTGCTGTTTATTATTGTGCACGACTGACACAGTGACTGATGTTGGTGTAGCAGTTGTACAAAATATTGCATTGTTCATCCTTGCTGCACTATCAACTATTGCACATGACGTTAGAAATCTATAGATATTAATAACATCATATTTTTGGACAAGGAAAATAAATAGAAGTGTGTGATGTGGAAAATTCTGACAAAAAAAAATTGCATGTTTTTTTTTTCTTTCTGTCAAGTCTGTGGTTTTATAAAAGTACAATAAATAAAAACAGTAATCATTGTACTATTGGCTCATTTGATTATCCCAGTCTGTACTGGGTGACAGTAATGCCACTTTACACAAGTCTTCACACAACAAATGTTCTTTGTTGTGGAGTTTGATCAAGAACCTGAAAAATATGAATTTTGTTTTATTGATCTTTATAAAATGCAAACAAATCTTTCATAATATTTGCTGTAAAGGTTTAGCATGGGTCAAGATCAAACCACATACAATGAAATGGGTAAATACATGACACTTTTTCCACAAATATTGTCACAAAATTGTGGTTTTGACTGAATATAAAGCCCTGGCACACAGTAGCTAGAGGTATGAACTGTTTCAGACTTTTGGGCTTTGTTTTATTAGTCACATTTACAGAATATTATGAATAAAAATAATTTCAAAACATTATTAGTTTTTAGACACTTATTTCACCAGATTCAGGTTAAAAAAGTTATGTGTATTTAATAATCTAACTCTATTTAAATGACATCATTATTACATGAGCTCAAAGTTCTTGTTTCCCCACTAAATTATTTGGGAAACCATGATGATTATAGTATGAGCAACCAGTTTATTTACGTAAGTTTGGTTAATAGTATGTAAATCAAAATATCTAACAAAATATTATATAGTAAATATAAAAAGTTGACAGTGAAAAATATATTACATATGTATGTGAATCCTAGACACAATTAAAGATATTCACTTAAAGAAATACAATAAAAAAAAGTGAAGGAAAATAATAAAACACAATAAAACAAGAATAACAGTACTAGAATATTTAGAAATGGTTGTGGATATTAGTTTGTGGAAATGCAATAATCAACCATCAGTGTTGTGCTGGGTTCTTTCCTGCACAATAACCACAACAATTCAAGCATTATATAATTTGCCAAAAAATACGCAGGAAAAAAACACAGTATCTGTGCTCATTGATTACATTAACCACAACTTCTTGGTAGTTTTTATTCCCTTGATTTTTTTTTTTTTTTGTTTATCATATAATCATCTTTTGTGAATCACCTTGAGGGACCATTATGATCGGCATAATTTTTTTTACTATTTTAATTAAACCAAATTACATATTATATTAGAAAAATAAATACTTTATTAAGCCCAAACTGGGAATAGTTTTGCTGCTGCCACCTTATGTTCAGAAAGAAAAATAATAGAATAACACAATTAAGATAAAAAAAAATACAGTCAATGAAATAAAATATTAAATAATACACATGTATTCACCTTTGGATGTTGTGGCATCTTCGTGAGAAGACACACCCAGGTATTTAACAAAAACCTAATGAAAAAATAATTCACAGTCATAAATGATGTCTATAGATCAGTAGTTCATTATCAGGATTATTAATTAGATTATTATTTCCCCCAAAAAAGTACTAAAACATTGTAGCACCACATATTTAAATGTAACTAATAGAAACAGTAATGGCAGATTTCCCTGTAAGATCCATTATTAAGACAGTTTCAACAATCAAAATATGAAGGTATATCAGTTAACATATCTTGTGTAAGTGTGTGAGTTTTTTGTTTTGATAATGAATATGTAGGGATGTTCTTATGTTGTTTCTAGTTTACTATACATATTCTTTATAAAACTGCCTTAATTTCCCTTTTTTGTAATTTAATTTAGATAGATATTGAATATTCCTTGTTATATTTTCATACTTGTTCAAATTTTTAGCCATGTTTCATTAACTGAAGTGAGGGGAAAAATACATAAAATATAATTAAAGCCAAGAAAACGGTAGAAGACAGTGCTGTTCATAAATTATATCACTGCAAATAAAAAAATAAAATAAAGATCAAGAACAGACTTTTTTCATGGTATGATCAAAGAGTGTTTTTCTCTGAAGGGGAGGAGCTAATGTAAAACTCTGATCTTCTGTCTCTCCTCTTTATTTTAAAAGTGAGTCACACAGACTAAATAAATGATAAACACATTGACTGGACAGAGACAACTGACTTTCACAATGATCCAAACTAAATATTTTGTAACTTTTCTTATCTTAACTCTTTTCCTGGCTGGTAAGGATGGTAAAATATTCAGTGTAAAATGACATGATCACATGGTGAGTTTTCCTGGAACTAAAGACCTGTTAAATATCTGTAGGTGCTGATGGTCAAACACTGACTGAGTCTGAACCAGTGGTGAAAAGACCTGGAGAATCACACAGACTGACCTGCACATATTCAGGGTTCAGTAGCACTCCTTATATTGCTTGGATCAAACAGGAACCTGGAAAAGGACTTGAGTGGCTCGCTTATATCACTAGTGATGGCAGGAACACTTACTATTCTCAGTCATTTCAAGGCCGTTTTAGCATCTCCAGAGACAACAGCAGAAACCAGGTGTATCTGCAGATGAACAGCCTGAAGATTGAAGACTCTGCTGTTTATTATTGTGCACGAAAGACACAGTGACACAGGAAACAGAAACACTGTACAAAAACCTACCGTGAAAAAAACAGATCATACATTTCTTTTTTTTTTCTTACATTTACTATCTGGTTTCTATTAGAAATGTTTGGGGGAAATGTGCGTCAAGTGTTCAAATAAATGGTGATCACACAATTAATTCCATCAGACAAAACACCCAAAATGACACCCAAAACCCAGACATGTTGGATCAGATAACCTACAGGAACAGGACCAGAGTGGTTTGGGGAATAAAAGAAAAACATGTTTTGTATATATATATATATATATATATATATATATATATATATATATATATATATATATATATATATATATATATATGAAATACTAATGAAAATACTTTTAAAAACATAAATCATGCAGCAAATCAAAAAAGACAGAACATGGAGTCTGAAGACACTGCTGTATATTACTGTGTCTGAACAGACAAACCATTCACCATTAATGACATTAAAGCTTTTACCTTAGACACTAAATCAAATTGAAATTCAACTGCATCCACTTCTGTCACTTTTTACTAAATCTATATTGATGTGAAATACACAGATTAGTTATCTTAATTAATTATGAACAAATATAATTGCAAAGTCAAATCAAAATCAAATTACATTTTATTCATATAGTAACAAATCATAATAGAAGTTATCTCTTGACACTTCAATTGTCTTCAATTTACAGAAACCCAACAGAATCATCCAGGCGCAAACACTTGTGACTGGTCACAGTGGTGTTTTGGTTTATATACAATAATGTCACCAGACTCTGGACAGAAGAACACCATATATTTAGGAAAATATGGTGCTATGTATTCAAACACCACACCACCATCACATGAGCCACTCCCTCACCATGACACCATTATGCAAATCTTCAGTCTGTACAGTGTACTTCTGTCCATCTGACTGGTCTGGACTCCATGTAGAGCATCAGACGTCACATCTCCAGCATCAGGATGATGAACACACTCACTCTGCTGCTGCTTTACTTTTCTCTGTCCTGTGAGTTCCACTGACTCTTAGCTCTTCCACTGCTCATCCAGTCATAGCAGATACTTTTTCTTATAATTCATCCCTTCTTTCTTCTCCTCAGGTTGCACTGGTCAGAGGATGGAGTCCATTCCTTCCAGTTCAGTAGTGAAAAGACCTGGGGAGACTCTCAGTCTGTCCTGCAGAGGATCCGGCTTCACTTTTAGTTCTTACAGTATGCACTGGATAAGACAACCTGAAGGGAAAGGACTGGAATGGATAGGACGGGTTTATAGCGATGCCAGTAGAACAGACTATGCCAACAGTGTACGAGGACGAATAGAAATCACCAGAGATAATAGCAACAGCATGGTTTATCTGAGACTGTCCAACCTGAAGCCAGAGGACTCTGCAGTTTATTACTGTGCAAAACAGCCACAGTGACACAAACAGTCAGTAGATCTGAACAAAAACTCCTCAGTGCCTGAACATGTGTTACATGAATCCACCAGAGGAGGAGTCCTTACACCAATAATGAGGTTAAAAAAAACGTCAACTTCATTCTGGAAATTAGAGCAACATGAAAAAAAAATAAAAAATAAAAAATAAAAAAAATATATATATATATGTATATATATGTATATCTTTCAGCACACCTGACAGTCAGTCTTCTGCAGAGCTTGGTGGTAGGATGATCATATGAATCAGGTGTGTTAGATGTGGGATAGACATAAAATGTGCAGGACACCGTCCCTCAAGGACCAGGGTTGGAATTCAGCCAAATTAATGACCTGTGAAGATGAACAGAGCATGAATTTGCTTTGCATATGTTTTGTTTCTGTAAATACAATTCAAAAGTGTTCCATTGTGTTTTTAAATGCAAATTAAAAATATGATTTGTGATTAATCTTTAGAAATAACAAAAACATGTACTGTTAACAGTAAAGTGATCATAAATGACATCTCTGTAACTGATTTTCCCCAACAAGTATAGAAAAAAAAACATTCATGGATGGTATGTAGATTATAGCATAGTTTTAAAGTGTCATAGAGTAATGAATTCAACATAGTAATAAATGTTAAGTGAAATAAAATGAAACAATAAAATCATCATGATCATATCAATAACACATTTCTCGTCTTGTCTTTTCATATGAACCCGCTTTATCCTCACTAGGGTCATGGGGATCTCTGGGGGCCAAATCCAGCTACAATGGGTGAAGGTGGGGTACACACTGTATAAAATAACACATTAAAAACAATCTGAAGAATAGAATGTCTTACAAGTGTTTTTCACAACAGTGTGATTCATCATGTGTTTGTGTTATGAAGGAGGAGTTAATGCAAAACTATGATCTGCACCAACTTTTCATAAACGTACATGAAGAGTGAAGGACTAAATAACTGACGTAGACACTGACTGGACAGAGACAACTGACTTTTATAATGATCTGAACAAAACAATTGATTTTCTCATTCTGTCTATCTTCCTTGTTGGTAAGAACCATGAAAGATTCATGAGAAAAAGAATCTAATTCACAGAAATGTTAGTTTTCCTGTATTTAAAGACCTGTTAAATATCTGTAGGCACTGATGGTCAAACACTGACTGGGTCTGAATCAGTGGTGAAAAGACCTGGAGAATTACAAATGGTAAATGGACTGCCCTTATATAGTTCTTTTCCACCTTCATGCTGATCAAAGCACTTTACATTAGCCTCACATTCACCCATTCACACACGCACTCATACCCCAGTTTATAGTTTCTAAAGCTCTGCCCACCCTACTAGGAGCCTAAGTCAGGGTTCAGTGTCTTGCTCAAGGACACTTGGACATGTGGACAGCCTGGGCCGGGACACGAATTGTCGACCTTTTGATCATTGAACGACTCACAGCCAGCCCTATGATTTTAAATATTGAGACCAAGTCTACCACAGGGGCAAAAGAAGGAAAAAACATTGTTCAAAAACCTACCATGACAAAACAAATCATAGAAATGATGTGAGTTTGACATTTGCCATCTTCTGGTTTCTATTAGAAATGTACCTAATGTACCTCAAGTGTTCAAATAAATGGCCATCACACAATTCTATATGAAACATAACCTGTTAATTCAATACCACACATCTGGGATCAGATTCATATTAATGTCAGTGTCACAGAAAAGTTGTTAGTTGATAGCTGAACCAATTACAAACAAGAATAATCTCTAAACATTTTTAGTTTTATAAATAATGTCACCAGACCCTAGGCAGAAAAGCACCATATATTTAGGAATATAATTGTATTCAAACACCACACCACCATCACATGAGCCACTCCCTCACCATGACACCATTATGCAAATCTTCAGTCTGTACAGTGTACTTCTGTCCATCTGACTGGTCTGGACTCCATGTAGAGCATCAGACGTCACATCTCCAGCATCAGGATGATGAACACACTCACTCTGCTGCTGCTTTACTTTTCTCTGTCCTGTGAGTTCCACTGACTCTTAGCTCTTCCACTGCTCATCTAGTAATAGCAGATACTTTTTCTTATAATTCATCCCTTCTTTCTTCTCCTCAGGTTGCACTGGTCAGAGGATGGAGTCCATTCCTTCCAGTTCAGTAGTGAAAAGACCTGGGGAGACTCTCAGTCTGTCCTGCAGAGGATCCGGCTTCACTTTTAGTTCTTACAATATGCACTGGATAAGACAACCTGAAGGGAAAGGACTGAAATGGATAGGACGGGTTCATAGCGATGGAACAGCGTATGCCAACAGTGTACGAGGACGAATAGAAATCACCAGAGATAATAGCAACAGCATGGTTTATCTGAGACTGTCCAACCTGAAGCCAGAGGACTCTGCAGTTTATTACTGTGCAAAACACCCACAGTGGTTGGAGTAAAACAGAGAGGCTGAACAAAAACTCCTAAAAGTGTTTCATCACAGACCTCAAGGGGGCAGTGGACAAGATAAAACAGGCAGTTTCTATAAACACATGTAGACACAGTGTCAAAGAAACAGCTGGTAACACCTTTTTTAATCATAGATCAATGATAAATAAAGAGTGTAATGAATGCATAATAATGTGGTTATACTTTTGGAAAGTATAACATCGTATTAAAATCATACAATCTATTACTAAAGTAATAAGAGCTGTAAGTGAAAAACCATGGTTTGTGTGGTATTGCAAAAAGTGTACCGGTACTCTCTTTTATGTCATTAATATTCCTTTCATTTTAATGATCATTACTATTATTGCATTTTCATGGTGTTATTACTGTGGTGTGGTTTGATCGTTTTGTTCATCAGGGTGTCAAAAATACTTCAAATGTTTAACAATAAACAGTTTACATTTTACTATGTTTAGTAAATTTAACTATGTTCAGCCCTGAGATGAACTGTAGACTCATACAGGGTGTACCCCGCCTTCACCCATTATAGCTGGATTAGGTCCCCACTGACCCCTGTGACCCTAGTGAGGATAAAGCGGGTTCAGATGCTAAGATGAAACAGTTTACATCAACTGTTTTTTTTTTTTTTTGCTATCTTTTTACTAATTTTCTATGATAATGGTAATGGATTGTCAAACCTTTTCAAATTTGTAAAAGACATATTCTATAAACTTCACAGAAAAATAAATTCACATTAAATATAATTAAAGCCAAAGAAAGTGAATGACATAATAAATAAACATACAACAAACATACAATAAAGATCAACAACAACTACCCCCCCCCCCCCCCCCCCCCCGAAAATAATTAGTCATTTGTTTTTTCTCTGTAGAGGAGGAGCTAATGTAAACCTCTCTCTCCTTTATTTTAAAAGTGAGTCACACAGACTCAATAACTGATAAACACACTGACTGGACAGAGACAACTGACTTTCACAATGATCCAAACTATATATTTATCAGCTTTTCTTATCATAACTCTTTTCCTGGCTGGTAAGGATGATAAAATATTCAGTGTAAAATGACATGATCATGTGATGACTTTTCCTGTATATATAAATTTCCTGTTAAATATCTGTAGGTGCTGATGGTCAAACACTGACTGAGTCTGAATCAGTGGTGAAAAGACCTGGAGAATCACACAGACTGACCTGCACATATTCAGGGTTCAGTAGCCATTTCTGGAATGCTTGGATCAAACAGGCAACTGGAAAAGGACTGGAGTGGGTCGCTACTATCAGTGATAGCAGTAGCACTTACTACTCTCAGTCATTTCAAGGCCGTTTCAGCATCTCCAGAGACAACAGCAGAAAGCAGGTGTATCTGCAGATGAACAGCCTGAAGACTGAAGACTCTGCTGTTTATTATTGTGCACGAGAGACACAGTGACTCATGTTGGTGGAAGGGCTGTACAAAATCTACATGTTACACTGGGGAGCAGAATTTTTGTTGATTTAGTCTGACAGCTGGTTTTTTTTTTTTTGTGTCATTTTTGGGTATAGAATCCAAAACTGATCCAAGTTTTTTTTCTATCACGTCAAACTTTTTGTACTATAGGATCCCCATTTTCTTAAAACATATGAAAAATACTGTACTTAACAGGTATGTGCTGGTTTTATAAGAATTTTTAAGTATTGACATACAATGAAATATGGAAGAATCAGGCATGATTGTAATGTTTATTTAACACTATTGTGTGTTTCTTTTGTTTTTGCAAAGGATATGGCTGCTGTAATTCTAATGTAATTGCACTAACCTATTGAGAGCCGCACACACCGTTTACCACACTGTCTCCATGGCGATTTCACCAATATGTTTCCACATACTGTAGCTGTAGATGAGCTAATGATTTTTTGCTTACCTGGAGGGTAAGCTGTGATAATTTAAATTTGAATCAACATAAAAGTATAACTCAAAAGAAAATTTTTTTGTTCCCCAGTTTTATGCTTTCAGCTGCACATAAAAAACACAGTGTGATCCCAGCATGCATTTAAAATTTAATATTACTTCACATGAATTAACTACTGGTTATTAGTTTACATATAGTTTATGTACTTTATATAATCTATAGTATTGAAATTAAAAACATTAATTAACAAATTATGTATCTGTACTTTAATTATTTTTTATAATTATTTTTTATTTATTTATTTTTTACATTTTTCTATCTTTATTTAAACAGTTAAGTTAGTTTAGAACTGATGATCATTTGCAATAACAATCTGGCCATAAGGCAGCACACAAATAGAATAAGTGGCAGCACAGATTGCATGTACAAATGGCCAAAAAGTTGAATATACAATAACCAAACTAACAGCAGAACCACTTATATAATAAACTGAAAACCTAAAAACAGGTGCAGTGGTCCAAGAGTGTATCTCTCACTGATCTTTTAAATGAGCAGTATGAATGATTTGAGTTTGAAAGATTTTTGCAAAGAATTCCAGTTATAAGTGCAGGAAAACTAGAAGTCTGAAAAAATGTTCCATAGTCAAAAGTATTTAACTCAAAAAGATTATTATTATCATTTAGCTCTATGTTAGTAAATCAGGCTCTGAAGTGAAGAGACACACCTGATTATCTGATTAAAAATTTCTTCAATTTGAGAACATTTTACTCAGGCAAATATCTTGTAAATAATGATTGACCAAAAATAGTACAGGCTTTGGAAATAATATGAGGAGGTGAATGAGACTGCTGGAAGGAAGAGTATAGGTGTGGTTTTGAATGGTCAGCAGTGTACTAATAATTACTGCACAGGTTCAGCTTGATATGAAGTGTGTCTTTCTTTTATTACCTCTGTCTGTCTTCATGCAAATTGAATTTCATCACAGTCCACTATAAAACGGTGATACGATGGTGACGACTGCAGCAGAAGAAGAGAAGTTCCCATCGGATCTACTTTAATCTTAACCATGTTCTGTGTGGTTGTGCTGCTGTTGGCTGTTGGATGCTGTGAGTCTCACTGAGGCAGACACACTATGATCACAGCTGTTCACTGTTATTACATCGACTCATAATTCAACATGTTTTCATCCACAGGTGTGAAGTGTGAAACGCTGGCACAACCATCCTCTGTGATTCTGCAGCCAGGTCAACGTCTGACCATCACCTGTCAGGTCACTTATGCACTCAGCAGCTACTACACAGCTTGGATCAGACAGCCTGAAGGGGAAAAAATGGAGTGGATTGGAAGGAAATACACTGGAGATTCACTTTATAAAGAATCACTGAGGAACAAATTCAGCATTGACCTGGACACTTCAAATAAAATAGTGACTCTGAATGGACAGAATATGCAGCCTGAAGACACTGCTGTGTATTACTGTGCAAGAGACACAGTAACACAAAGCATCAGCAGACCTGAACAAAAACCCCACAGTGTGAAAAAATATAGCACGAATCCACCAGAGAAGCAGCCATCACACTATTAATGACTGTAATGAAATCAATCTTTTAGTTTATCACATTAACACTCAAACAGTAACTGAAACCTATGTAATGAAGATGAGGAAAACCCACAGGTCATATCACCACAAAAATGTGGTGTATTTGGTCCCATTGTCTCCAAATTAACACTGCAAAATCTACAGTGTTGTTCCTCACTGTACTTTTTTCCCCTCCACGTTTAACATGTCAAAAGCTTTATTTTCTATACATTTAACCTTTCGTAAATGATTTATCCTAATTCATCCACTCTATGTTCATTCATTCATTCATTATGAATCAGATATATTTATTCATCACAGATTTTGATTCCTCTGCAGCTATTTGTTTTTTTCTTATTTTCAGTTTGCAATAAAGTTTATATAAAATGTATATTTTAACCCGTTCTCATGAAATGATTATGATATTGGGATTCATCATTAAATAGATCAAATGAAACTGGGACTCAGTATGTGAACATTGTAAGTGGTTAAAGGTGATGATACCTGATGTGTATAAATCAGAATAAAAATAAAACCAAATTCCAACTTCATGAGAAACAGTGTTCATCTCATCCCTTAATTATCATAAAATTATTTCCTTGAACCCTGCTGTCACTGTCTGTTTACAAAGAACAAACTGTTGGAAAGCAAATAAAAATCCACCAGAGGAGGAGCCCTCACACCATTAATGACTGAAATGAAATCAGAAAGAAAACAGTAACTGAAGCCTATGTAATGAAGATGAGGAAAACCCACAGGTCATATCACCACAAAAATGTTCATATAAACATTAAACACATAGTTGATTCCTCCTGTATTTATACTGTATCTATGTCTTTGGTTTGACTTCATAGATCTGTGTTTTGGTCCTTGAGTCCAGTTCAGGGTGTGTCATATGTGTGAGGAGGAGTCAATGCAAAACTCAGATATCCTCCTCCTCTAAATATGTGAGTGCAGAGAGGACAGACAGCAGAGGACACATAGTTTAACATGATGGACTATAGGACAGGACTGCTGTTGTTAACTATCTGCTGGACAGGTCAAGATATTCACCTTTTCAGATCAGTTTATATTCATTAAATGCACTGAAAGTTTAATGAGTTTATTTTTTCTTTCACAGGTGTTGATGGTCAGACTCTGACTGAATCTGAACCTGCAATAAAAAGACCTGGAGAATCCCACAGACTGACCTGTACAACATCTGGATTCACATTCAGTAGCTATGAAATGAACTGGGTCAGACAGGCTCCTGGAAAAGGATTGGAGTGGATCGCATACATAAGCACACGGAGTACTCCGATCTATTACTCCTCATCAGTCCAGGGTAGATTCATCATCTCCAGAGACGACTCCAGCAGTAAAGTTTATCTGCAGATGAACAATCTGAAGACAGAGGACACAGCAGTTTATTACTGTGCTCGAGAAGACACACATTGACAGACAATAACAGGATAGTCATACAAAAACTACTTCCTTATTCCAATCCCCCTCTGGAACTTTCATTTACAAAACTGGAAGCCGTGGCCCAGTTAGTGGAGCAGGTTGTCCAATTACCAAAGGGGTGGCAGTTTGAATCCCACTCTGTCCTAATCAGATGCTGTCCTATACTTGGACAAAACACTTCACTTTCTTTGCATCCAGTGATCATACTGGTATATGGATGTATATGATGGTGGTGGTCGTGGCACAAAAGGGCAGCCATGCTGCTGTCAGTCTGCCCCAGGGCAACTGTAATTACATATGTAGTTTAGCACCACCAGAGGGAGCATGTGAGAGTGAATGAATAGTAGATCCACTGTGTACTTTGAGTATGTGTGGACATAGGAGAGAGCGCTACATAAATCTAATTCATTAAATTCATCAAAGTGATGCAGATGCCAATTGCGATGTCAGCAGGACCTCTGTTCTGTAGGATCTTACAACTCCTTACACTGTTCTAGTGCATATGTGAAGAGAACCCAGAGAGAAGGGTGATATGAATTGGGGGCGGACTGCAGTCAGATGGTTTGACCTTTGACCCTGTCAATAACAAATTGTGAAGGGTCAAAGGTCATTCTCCAGACTGGCTCCAATTAAACATGAGCTCAAGATTAAAATTCTCCCTTTTTTCAATAGAATTAGAGTTTGTTCAACAGCTCAACTTTGATGAGTTAGTGGATGAATTTAGAAGAAGGAAAACTGGAAAGAAACTTTTGTAAAATTCTTGGGTATTGTAGGTTGGTATATGTATATATATATATATATATATATATATATATATATATATATATATATATATATATATATATATATATATATATATATATATATATATATATATATATATATATATATATATATATATATATATATATATATCTCATTATATCTGAACTTCTTAATGACCTATGAAGAACTTTTTTTTTTTTTTTTAAAGGCACATAATGTCACACATGAGGCCCACAGTAACAGGCGTTGGTGGTGAAGCAGTTGTACAAAATCAACATATTATCTTACAGATCACAGATTTATGCTTTCAGCTGTACGTAAATAATACAGTGCAATCCCACTATGCATTTAACTTCACCCTGTGTAAAAGAAGCAATATAAGTGTAATATAAACTATTTACTTTAGTTGAATGAACTACTGGTTACTGGCTCAAATAGTCTCAGCTCTAAATAAGAATCACATCTATACAGTTTATATTATATTCAGAATAGAAAATAAAAACATAAATAAATAAAATATTTATCTGTACTTTAATCACTGCACAGATCAGAGTTTTGATCTTGATATGAAGTGTGTCTTTCTTTTTTTCTCTGTCTGTCTTCATGCAAATTGAATGTCCTCACAGTCCATTATAAAAAGGTGACATGATGCTGTCGGCTGCAGCAGATGAAGAGAAGTTCCCATCAGACCAGCTTTAATTTTAACCATGTTCTGTGTGGCTGTGCTGCTGTTGGCTGCTGGATGCTGTAAGTCTCACTGAAGCAGACACACTATGATCACAGCTGTTCACTGTTATTACATTGACTCAATGTTCAACATGTTTTCATCCACAGGTGTGAAGTGTGAAACGCTGACACAACCAGCCTCTGTGATTCTGCAGCCAGGTCAACGTCTGACCATCACCTGTCAGGTCACTTATTCACTGGGCCAGTACACAGCTTGGATCAGACAGCCTGCAGGACAAGGACTGGAGTGGATTGGAATGAAATACACTGGAGGTTCACATTATAAAGATTCGCTGAGGAACAAATTCAGCATTGACCTGGACACGTCAAATAAAATAGTGACTCTGAATGGACAGAATATGCAGCCTGAAGACACTGCTGTGTATTACTGTGCCCATGGACACACAGTAACACAAAGCATCAGCAGACCTGAACAAAAACCCCACAGTCTGAAAAAAATATAACATGAATCCACCAGAGGAGGAGCCATCACACTATTAATGACTAATTTGATCTTATTTCCATTCAAACAGTCACTGAAGCCTGTGTAATAAAGACAAGGAAAATCTACTGGCCATAACAAAAATGTTTAAACACATAGTTGGTTCTTCCTGTATCTATACTGTATCTTTGTCATCAGTTTGACTTATGTGTGTAATGTTTTTGGTCCTTTATGCCTCGCTTGTTCTATGTCATTTAATTGAATAATTTTTAATTTAAAATTTCATCACTGAAATTTTGTTTCACTCCCTGAAAGTTTCAGTATTGACAAATGACAAACAAATTAGTTTATTTTATGAATTTTTTTCTTCATTCAGGTGAGTCACATGATCACGCAAAACTTTGTTTTAACACTCTATGGGACTTATTAAGGAAATTCATTAAAAAAAAAAGAAAAAAAGAATGACCTTTGATTATAAGTGGATTAAGCCCTAAAGTAAATTTCTAGTTGTCACTTTACAAAATTGACCTTTGACCTTTATTTTGGGTACTGCCACAAAAATCAAAAGCAGTTCAGTTAGTTAAATTCTAAAATCTTTAAAATGTACAGTATAATATGTTTGGTTAGAGGCTTGTGTTACTTTTTAAAGCTGTTTTTTTAAGTGTTATTTATAAATGGGGTTAACATTGAATACATAGTCGGTATCTATACTGTGTATGTGTCTTTGGTTTGACTTAATACATCTGCATTTTGGTGCTTGAGTCAAGTTTAGGTTCTGTCATATATGTGAGGAGGAGTCAATGCAAAACTCAGATATCCTCCTCCTCTAAATATGTGAGTGCAGAGAGGACAGACAGCAGAGGACACATAGTTTAACATGATGGACTATAGGACAGGACTGCTGTTGTTAACTATCTGCTGGACAGGTCAAATGCTTCACATTTTCTCAGATCAGTGTTTTTTTTGTTATAAATGCAGAGAAAGTCTCATGAGTTTATTTTTTCTTTCACAGGTGTTGATGGTCAGACTCTGACTGAATCTGAACCTGCAATTAAAAGACCTGGAGAATCCCACAGACTGACCTGTACAACATCTGGATTCACATTCAGCAGCCATGGAATGCACTGGGTCAGACAGGCTCCTGGAAAAGCACTGGAGTGGATTGCATACATATGCACAGGGAGTTCTCCGATCTATTACTCCTCATCAGTCCAGGGTAGATTCATCATTACCAGAGACGACTCCAGCAGTAAAGTTTATCTGCAGATGAACAGTCTGAAGACAGAGGACACAGCAGTTTATTACTGTGCTCGAAGATACACAATGACAGACAATAACAGGATAGTCATACAAAAACTACTTCCTTATTCCAAACCAGCTCTAGAACTTTCATTTACAAAACTGATCATTATGGTTCTTTACTGTTGTCATTAAATGTACTTTCAAGAAATAACTGAATATTTATAGTTTGAAACAAAAGAGGTTTTTTTTTTTTTTTTTTTCGTTTTGCAAAAATATGGCAGAAAATCTGACATATTTATAAAAATATCTCAACCAGTTTATTGGTTTCATATATGAAAAAGTTGTGAATTATTATTTCTTGTCTCTTGGACTACTAGTAACATTTACTTTACTCTGCTATTATTATGAGTCTTTATTGAAAGGATAAACCCCTTAAGATGTCTCATCTCATTTTAGAGGGGGTCCTTAATCAGAACAATACAAACAGTATATACAATACAATACAATACAACAGTACTATACAATGGTAGAACCAAACATACAAATTGTACAGAAACAAACAGAACATCAGATCATGAATTATGATTCTATCCATGATTTTCTAAGTGTATAAATGTATGTACAGATGATTTGTTCATTACAGGAATTACCAAGTTCTATGACAGACAAATGAAATCAGCCTTTGCTTTAATAAATATGAGGTGAAATAATATGAACATATAAATCATTTTCCTCGCTAACATTAATTCTACAGTCCTATATCTGTTTTTCACAGCTGTGAGATTCAAGTTGTTTGTGCAGGATTTAACAATAAACTGTGATCTTAACCGTCTTTTCATAAACGCACATGAAGAGGGAAGGATAGACACTAAACTGACTGAACAAAGACAACTGCTGTTCACAATGGTCTGAACAAAACCAATGTTTGGTTTTAGCATCATGAGTATGATCTTGGCTGGTAATGACAGCAAAATATTTAGTGTAAAAACATAATCATATGAACATTTATCAGTTTTCCAGTAACTAAAGACATGTTAAAATGTGTGTAGCTGCAGATGGTCAAACACGGACTGAATCTCAAGCAGTTTGTGAAAGTCATGTGTTTTTTTTTTTATAACCACATGTCACTTATATGTCAGTGCTTTTGCTTTTCATTAAACATTAGTTTATATTCAACTGGTACTATTTAAATAAAAGTTATTACTGCAATCATTCCCATTAATATGTAAATTAGGTTCATTATGCGTTGACTTATAAGGAAGTGTGTGTGTGTGTGTGTCAGTCAGAGGAGATCCCTACAGTTCATCTTCATCATCAGTCATGTTCTCTGTAGCTCTGATACTGCTGTTGGCATCTGGATCCTGTGAGAAACTTTCAGTGGATTCACTTTAATAAACACATCAGAAACATGTGTGAGTCAGATGAATGATGGAGATAATGTTGCTTTGTGTTTCCATAGGTGTGTACAGTGTAAACCTGATCCAGCCAGACTCAGTGGTCCTGCAGCCTGGACATACTTTGACCATCACCTGTCCGGTCTTTTATTCTCTTAGCAGTCATCGTACAGGTTGGATCCGACAACCTGCAAAGAAGGGACTGGAATACATCGTGAGCATGCATACTGGACATGCTACAGTCTATAAGGAGTCTCTAAAACACAAGTTCAATATTGTTGCAGATACTTGGACAGAATATGCAGCCTGAAGACACTGCGGTGTATTACTGTGCAAGTGAACCACCATAACACACACCATCTGTAGACCTGAACAAACCCCCCTGAGAGTGAAAAGCATGACTCCACCACTAGAGGAGCCCTCACACCATTAATGACTTCAAGATCATTACACTTATTATTTTCACTTCATTCTTCCTTTTTTTCCAATATTCAAGTCATACATTTAAAAAAATGCATCTGCAACACACTATATTTCAATATAAATTTCAAATACATTCACCGTTACGTCAGGATGTTTCTTTTATTTTATTATTAATCTAAGACAAAAATGGTTGTGTGACTTTATTGTAATCACATTGTGTGTCTGTGTGTGTTTGTCCACAGAGGCACATCATGCTATAACTCAATGAATACTTGAGATATCACCATCACATTACATGGGCATGTACATATCGCTAATGCGCATCAGATGGAATGATTCATTTGAGTAAAGGTTAAAGGTCAAAGTTATTGTACAATTTACTAAAAGGTCAAAATCACATTATCAGTTATAACTCAAGAACGGAGGGTCACAGAACTTTCAGATTGGCCCAAATAACGCGGAATGAATATTTCTACAATTCTCATGACCAATAGTTTTTGAGCTCTCTGGAGGTCAAAGGTGACATGTCTGCAAGACTGGTTGTGTGTGTTGAGCATAGACATACCACGCTGTAACTTAATCAATACTATATATATTATTATAACATTACACACACTAATGCATATATACATAGAATAAAATTAGCAATATTGCAAAAGGTCAAAGGTCAAGGTCGTATTTAGCAGAAAGGTCCAAATTACATTATTGGCTCTAATTCAGTTATGGGTTGTCATTGAAATTTGAGATTGGCACAATACTGGGGCGTGATTAGACATTCTCTGAATACTTGTTTTTGTTTTGAAATTCTTTGTACAGTTAATCCTGGAATTAAGTTTTCAAGATATATGGTTGATTCTACAGGTTTTTGTTGTTGATGCTGAGTTTAGGGGAATATCTTATTAATTAGCAGTAAAATTCAGTCAAAGATATAACAAAAAAAAAAGTTTGGTCCAGTTATAAGTGAGATGCAGTTCAGTCTGTTTTGTTTTTGAGGAGGAGTCAATGCAAAATATTCACGGTCACCATTTAAATGTGTAACTGCAGAGATGACAAACACTTCAACATGATGGACTATAGGACAGGACTGCTGCTGTTAACCATCCTCTGGGCAGGTGCAGATATACACTAATGTCAAGTCTTCACATACATTCTGACTTTAAGTAAATGACTGTTTCATTGTGGTTTAACAGGTGTTGATGGTCAGACTCTGACTGAATCTGAACCTGCAGTAAAAACACCTGGACAGTCCCATAGACTGACCTGTACAACATCTGGATTCACACTGAGCAGCTACTATATTCACTGGGTCAGACAGGCTCCTGGAAAAGGACTGGAGTGGATCGCAGTTGAAACCACTGGCACTAACTATTATTCCCAGTCAGTCCAGGGTCGCTTCACCACCTCCAGAGACAACAACAGAAACCAGGTGTATCTGCAGATGAACAGTCTGAAAACTGAAGATTCTGCTGTTTATTATTGTGCACGAGAGACACAGTGACTGGAGTTAGTGAAGCAGCTGTACAAAATCTAACAGATTGAAAAAAGCCACTGATGAAAAAAATACAACAAGCTCAAATACAGTTGTATCTTATAAATAGAAAATTCAAAAGCTTCTTAAAAACATATTTTTAAGAAAATGAATAACATGTAGATTAATGGATAAGGTTTGTGGTGCCTTTCAAATGAAATTCTTTTTATAATGAACTTTTCCTTAATTATTTATCACTATTTGATAACTAATAATAATCTAATTATTATCTTATGACTTTTGCATTTTTAGTGTAAATCAGGTATTTTTTTGTATTTATCACTGGTTTTCATTTCTCTGCAGGTATTTGTGTTTTACTTATTTTCTATTTGCAATAAACTTGATGTAAAAAAAAAAATACAACAAGCTTAAATACAGTTGTATCAAATAAATAGAACATTCTAAAGCTTCTTAAAAACATATTTTTAAGAAAATGAATAACATGTAGATTAATGGATAAGGATGTAAAATGTAACTCTTTAACCCACCATTTATTAACCCTTTAAGTCCGGTGTAAATTGTGTAATTTTTCATTAATTATTAACATATAATAAATCTGGACAATGGAAATTTGTTTCAACTTTTGCTCAAAGTTAAGACCCTAATGTTAATAAAACTACATATAAAGTGTATTTTAGTGATAAAAGTCACCTTTAAGTATTATCTCCCAAATGTTAAATTTTTATGTAAATCAGGATTTAATTCCTCTGCAGGTATTTGTCTTTTACTAATTTTCTGTTTGAAATAAATTTGATATAGAATGTGTAAACTATTTTCCTGAAATGATTGTTATGTTATTCATTATTGAATGGATAAAGTGGAACTGGTATGCAGTATATGATCAGCAATCATAAGAACATTTTCAAAATTACTGGCGACATTTCAATCAATTGTCAATAATCATTCAGCAAAAAAAGAGAAGTACTCCTTAAAAGTTATTGTTAATTAATCTAAATGTTGAACTGCTAATAATGTGTCATATAAATACATATATTTAGTCTTTTTCTGCAGATATTACAGCAGCTGTCAGACTCTTGTGATGCTGCAGTAACATCAGCGTCATTGTGTCACATGTTCGATTGAATGCAAACTCTGAAGTCTTTCTTTCAGTGCAGCTGCAGTATATAATCTACACATCACACTGTCAGTGAAATCACACAACACATCAACATCAACATTAAACATGTTCTCTTTGGCTCTGCTGCTGCTGTTGGCAGCTGGACCCGGTAGGTTTATTATAGTTAACAGTTATTTAGTTTTTTTTATTACAAATTGTTGTCAGTTGTCAAAGTTTTCTTTTCATTTTCATCATTTTTCAACAGGTGTGAAGAGTGAAACGCTGACACAACCAGCCTCTGTGATTCTGCAGCCAGGTCAACGTCTGACCATCACCTGTCAGGTCACTTATGCACTCAGCAGCTACTACACAGCTTGGATCAGACAGCCTGCAGGACAAGGACTGGAGTGGATTGGAATGAAATACACTGGAGGTTCATATTATAAAGATTCGCTGAAAAACAAATTCAGCATTGACCTGGACACTTCAAATAAAATAGTGACTCTGAATGGACAGAATATGCAGCCTGAAGACACTGCTGTGTATTACTGTGCAAGAGACACAGTAACACAAAGCATCAGCAGACCTGAACAAAAACCCCACAGTGTGAAAAAAATATAACATGAATCCACCAGAGGAGGAGCCATCACACTATTAATGACTGTAATGAAATCAGTCTTTTAGTTTATCACATTAACACTCAAACAGTAACTGAAACCTATGTAATGAAGATGAGGAAAACCCACAGGTCATATCACCACAAAAATGTTCATATAAACATTAAACACATAGTTGATTCCTCCTGTATTTATACTGTATCTATGTCTTTGGTTTGACTTCATAGATCTGTGTTTTGGTCCTTGAGTCCAGTTCAGGGTGTGTCATATGTGTGAGGAGGAGTCAATGCAAAACTCAGATATCCTCCTCCTCTAAATATGTGAGTGCAGAGAGGACAGACAGCAGAGGACACATAGTTTAACATGATGGACTATAGGACAGGACTGCTGTTGTTAACTATCTGCTGGACAGGTCAAGATATTCACCTTTTCAGATCAGTTTATATTCATTAAATGCACTGAAAGTTTAATGATTTTATTTTTTCTTTCACAGGTGTTGATGGTCAGACTCTGACTGAATCTGAACCTGCAGTAAAAAGACCTGGACAATCCCACAGACTGACCTGTACAACATCTGGATTCACATTCAGAGACTACCCCATGAACTGGGTCAGACAGGCTCCTGGAAAAGGACTGGAGTGGATCGCATTTATACACACCTACAGTACTTCGACCTATTACTCCTCATCAGTCCAGGGTAGATTCATCATCTCCAGAGACGACTCCAGCAGTAAAGTTTATCTGCAGATGAACAATCTGAAGACAGAGGACACAGCAGTTTATTACTGTGCTCGAAGACACACAATGACAGACAATAACAGGATAGTCATACAAAAACTACTTCCTTATTTCAAACCACCTCTGGAACTTTCATTTACAAAACTGATCATAATGATCAATGACTGTTGTCATTGAATCTACTTTATAGAAATAACTGAATATTTAAGGTTTTCAACAATGTGTTTTTCTTGAAATTTTTGTCTTTAAAGGTGCCAAAAACTCAACTGAATATGTAAAAAACAACAACAACACTTTACCTCACTGTTATTATTTTTTTTCTTATACATTTAACATATGAAAAGTTAGATTTTCTATACATTTTACCTTTTCTAAATGATTTATCCTAATTAATTTACTATATGGTTATTCATTTATCCATTCATTCATTCATGGAACTTTCATTTACAAAACTGATCATAACAATTCTTTGCTGTTTTCATCGAATCTACATTAAAGAAATAACTGCATGTATATAGTTTGCAACAAAATTGTTTTTTAATTTTCGTTTTGCAAAGATGTTTTGCTTATTTTTGTGGTGCCTTTCAAATGAAATTCTTTCTACAATGAACTTTTCCAAAATGATTTATCACCATTTGATAAATGATAATAATATCATTATTATCTCACAACTTTTGTATTTTTAGTGTAAATCAGGTAATTTTGTTTTATTTATCACAGGTTTTAATTCCTCTGCAGATATTTGTCTTTTACACATTTTCTGTTTGCAATAAAGTTGATATAAAATGTGTAAACTATTGTCATGAAATGATTGTAATAATGTTATTCATTATTGAATTGATAAAATGGAACCAGGTCATAGTATATGATCAGTATAACTGGTCAAATGTGAGATTGATGTGAAAATAATAAAAAGAAAAATGTTTGACACCTAAATTATTCCAACTTTATGGGAAACATTGTTCATCTCATCCCTTAAACATCATCATATTATTTTCTTGAACACTGCTGTCACTCTCTGTTTCCCTGAGAACAAACTGTGGGAAAGCAAGTAAATAAAAATATACATGTAAAATTAAAATTAACCACATCATTCTGAATACATTGCAATCATGGTTTACATATATTTTAGAAAATTTGACAAAATGTAATATAACCACTGATATGAAGACAAAATAAAATGTCCAATCAACATCATTTTACTTGCAATCATAAGAACATTTTCAAAAGTATTACTGGTGACATTTCAATCAATTGTCAATAATCATTCAGCAAAAAAAGAGAAGTACTCCTTAAAAGGTATTGTTAATTTAATCTAAATGTTGAACTGCTAATAATGTGTCATATAAATACATATATTTAGTCTTTTTCTGCAGATATTACAGCAGCTGTCAGACTCTTGTGATGCTGCAGTAACATCAGCGTCATTGTGTCACATGTTCGATTGAATGCAAACTCTGAAGTCTTTCTTTCAGTGCAGCTGCAGTATATAATCTACACATCACACTGTCAGTGGAATCACACAACACATCAACATCAACATTAAACATGTTCTCTTTGGCTCTGCTGCTGCTGTTGGCAGCTGGACCCGGTAGGTTTATTATAGTTAACAGTTATTTTTTTTTGTTTTTATTACAAATTGTTGTCACTTGTCAAAGTTTTCTTTTCATTTTCATCATTTTTCAACAGGTGTGAAGAGTGAAACGCTGACACAACCAGCCTCTGTGATTCTGCAGCCAGGTCAACGTCTGACCATCACCTGTCAGGTCACTTATTCACTCAGCAGCTACTACACAGCTTGGATCAGACAGCCTGCAGGACAAGGACTGGAGTGGATTGGAATGAAATACACTGGAGGTTCACATTATAAAGACTCACTGAAAAACAAATTCAGCATTGACCTGGACACTTCAAATAATATAGTGACTCTGAATGGACAGAATATGCAGCCTGAAGACACTGCTGTGTATTACTGTGCAAGAGACACAGTAACACAAAGCATCAGCAGACCTGAACAAAAACCCCACAGTGTGAAAAAATATAACATGAATCCACCAGAGGAGGAGCCATCACACTATTAATGACTGTAATGAAATCAGTCTTTTAGTTTATCACATTAACACTCAAACAGTAACTGAAACCTATGTAATGAAGATGAGGAAAACCCACAGGTCATATCACCACAAAAATGTTCATATAAACATTAAACACATAGTTGATTCCTCCTGTATTTATACTGTATCTATGTCTTTGGTTTGACTTCATAGATCTGTGTTTTGGTCCTTGAGTCCAGTTCAGGGTGTGTCATATGTGTGAGGAGGAGTCAATGCAAAACTCAGATATCCTCCTCCTCTAAATATGTGAGTGCAGAGAGGACAGACAGCAGAGGACACATAGTTTAACATGATGGACTATAGGACAGGACTGCTGTTGTTAACTATCTGCTGGACAGGTCAAGATATTCACCTTTTCAGATCAGTTTATTTTCATTAAATGCACTGAAAGTTTAATGACTTTATTTTTTCTTTTACAGGTGTTGATGGTCAGACTCTGACTGAATCTGAACCTGCAGTAAAAAGACCTGGACAATCCCACAGACTGACCTGTACAACATCTGGATTCACATTCAGAGACTACCCCATGAGTTGGGTCAGACAGGCTCCTGGAAAAGGACTGGAGTGGATCGCATTTATACACACACAGAGTACTCCGATCCATTACTCCTCATCAGTCCAGGGTAGATTCATCATCACCAGAGACGACTCCAGCAGTAAAGTTTATCTGCAGATGAACAGTCTGAAGACAGAGGACACAGCAGTTTATTACTGTGCTCGAAGACACACAATGACAGACAATAACAGGATAGTCATACAAAAACTACTTCCTTATTTCAAACCACCTCTGGAACTTCCATTTACAAAACTGATCATAATGATCAATGACTGTTGTCATTGAATCTACTTTATAGAAATAACTGAATATTTAAGGTTTTCAACAATGTGTTTTTCTTGAAATTTTTGTCTTTGAAGGTGCCAAAAACTCAACTGAATATGTAAAAAACAACAACAACATTTTACCTCACTGTTATTATTTTTTCTAATACATTTAACATATAAAAAGTTAGATTTTCTATACACTTAACCTTTCCTAAATTATTTATCCTAATTAATTTACTATATGTTCATTCATTCATTCATTTTAAATCAGATATATTTATTCATCACAGATTTTGATTCCTCTGCAGCTATTTGTTTTTTTTCTTATTTTCAGTTTGCAATAAAGTTTATATAAAATGTATATTTTAACCTGTTCTCATGAAATGATTGTGATATTGTGATTCATCATTAAATAGATAAAATGAAACTGGGACTCAGTATGTGAACATTGTAAGTGGTTAAAGGTGATGATACCTGATGTCTATAAATCAGAATAAAAATAAAACCAAATTCCAACTTCATGAGAAACAGTGTTCATTTCATCCCTTAATTATCATTATTTTATTTCCTTGAACCCTGCTGTCACTGTCTGTTTACAAAGAACAAACTGTTGGAAAGCAAATAAATTAAAATAGAGATGTAAAATTGTAATCATGTTTAAATTGAGGTAAATTAACTACCAGTATATCATTCTGAACACATTGCAATCATGGTTTATATGTATGTTACAATCTTTGTTAAAATGTAATATTACCACTAATATGACAGTAAAATATAGGAACCTAACTGCATAATTTTGCTTGAAATTCTAAGAACATTTTGAAAAATATTTGTAGTAATGTTTCAATTACAAATAAGTATTAGCAAATATAGAGAAGTACTCTTTAAAAGTTACTGATAATTTAATCTAAATGTTGAACTGCTAATAATGTGTCATATAAATACATATATTTAGTCTTTTTCTGCAGATATTACAGCAGCTGTCAGACTCTTGTGATGCTGCAGTAACATCAGCGTCATTGTGTCACATGTTCGATTGAATGCAAACTCTGAAGTCTTTCTTTCAGTGCAGCTGCAGTATATAATCTACACATCACACTGTCAGTGGAATCACACAACACATCAACATCAACATTAAACATGTTCTCTTTGGCTCTGCTGCTGCTGTTGGCAGCTGGACCCGGTAGGTTTATTATAGTTAACAGTTATTTAGTTTTTTTTTTACTACAAATTGTTTTCACTTGTCAAAGTTTTCTTTTCATTTTCATCATTTTTCAACAGGTGTGAAGAGTGAAACGCTGACACAACCAGCCTCTGTGATTCTGCAGCCAGGTCAACGTCTGACCATCACCTGTCAGGTCACTTATTCACTCAGCAGCTACAACACAGCTTGGATCAGACAGCCTGCAGGACAAGGACTGGAGTGGATTGGAATGAAACACACTGGAGGTTCATATTATAAAGATTCGCTGAAAAACAAATTCAGCATTGACCTGGACACTTCAAATAATATAGTGACTCTGAATGGACAGAATATGCAGCCTGAAGACACTGCTGTGTATTACTGTGCAAGAGACACAGTAACACAAAGCATCAGCAGACCTGAACAAAAACCCCACAGTGTGAAAAAATATAACATGAATCCACCAGAGGAGGAGCCATCACACTATTAATGACTGTAATGAATTCAGTCTTTTAGTTTATCACATTAACACTCAAATTCTATGTAACAAAAGTCCAGAAACTCCAGTGATGACCAATTGTAAACCTTTGAATATGTGAACACATTTACACTTTTAATCTTAGCTTTTAGTCCAAGGCTTTATTAGATGATATGTGTGTAAATAAATAAAATAAATATGTTTTGAGGTAATGGAAAATGTCCTATAAAAGCAGTTTCATATCAGGAGACCCACTAGTCCAACCTTCTTCTATATCATCACCTTCCCTTTAGGAAGAACTAACTTTATTTATTCATTTTTTTTAACCTTTATTTTTACAGGTGTGTATCCTTGAGGTCAATGATCTTTTTTTCAACGGACACCTGCCCTATCAGGGCATGTCTTTTGGATGATGGGAGGAAACCAGAGTACCCGGAGAAAACCTTCAAAGACACGGGGAGAACATGCAAACTTCACACAGAAAGGTCTGGTGTCTGGTGAGTGCTATACTGCACCACGGTGCCGCCATATGCTTTGCATTAAACTTTCTCATATTCTGATATAAACAGCTGATATAATGCCTTCAGCTGCAGCAGAACAAGAGAATCTGTCATCTGATTAACTTTAATGTCAATCATGATCTGTTGGATGAGACTACACAGTAAATTTTCCAGTGTTAAATCAACACTTAGAGAGTTTATTTAACTTCTTCTAGAGTGTATTTGGTCGCATTGTCTCCAAATTAACACTGCAAATTCTACAGTGTATAAAATAAATCCACCAGAGGAATGATTTCCAGAGAAGATTCAAATGTATATCAACTTGTGTTCATTATAAAACTAAATAATGTTAAAGTGACTGAAATTGTATTACATTTTATTTTGAAGACTTTTAAAATGCATAAAAATTAAAAAAAAAAATGCAAGAAAAATAAAGTATCAAAATCTGTGATATATTTTGTTGTCATGTAACATCAACAGTGTTCAGTGTTCAGTGATTCAGATCAACTCAAACGGATTATATTTCATTGTTAGACTGCATGAATTTATTTTTAATCATCTCATCATCTGAAAAAACTACTTCGGTATCAGAATTTTTTTCACCATCTGCTATCAGAATTTTAGATTTTCAGTGCCAAGCAATAGATATTCGAGCAAAAGCTGTAAAAGACTTCAATGTGATATAATAAGTTCCACATAGACATTGCCTCGTTCTTTAAACAAAATATATTTATAAATCCTACATCCTAATGATGACTACCTTTTTTAACACACAGTACACATTTTAACATGTTTGTTTTTTTTGTTTTGTTTTTTAAATTTTTTTGATCTTGGTACAACCTTATTATTTGTAATCATCATTTTATGTTGTTTTTCTTTATATATTTTTTTTTTACTTACACTCTGCAGCAGCACATTGCATACTTCACAAATGTGTGAAACTTATCATATTGTATCTTATGTATGTGACTCTAAAATGTGTATGTCAGAAAATGAGTGTCATGACATGCCTGACTCTTACAGTATAAGTAAAGTCTCAACATAAATATGCAAATCAACTTCATCATATCTTACAGTATAAGGAAGTGAAGTGTGTTTGTGTCAGAGGAGATCCCTTCAGTTCATCTTCATCATCAGTCATGTTCTCTGTAGCTCTGATACTGCTGTTGGCATCAGGATCCTGTGAGAAACTATCACTTTATTAAAACCATCAGAAATGTATATATGTCAGATGAATAATGGAGATAATGTTGGTTTGTTTTTCCACAGGTGTGTTTAGTATAGACCTGATCCAGCCAGACTCAGTGGTCCTGCAGCCTGGACACACTTTGACCATCAGCTGTCAGGTCTCTGGTTATTCTCTGACTGACAACAACTATGCAACAGGTTGGATCAGACAGCGTGAAGGAAAACCAATGGACTGGATTTTGTATCGGTGGGGAGGAGGGGATTTCTATCAAAATAATGCTCTGAAGAACAAATTCAGTCACAATACTTATGCTTCAACTCAAACAGTGAGATTAACAGGCCAGAATTTGCAGCCAGAGGACACAGCTGTGTATTACTGTGTTCGCTATCACACAGTGAATGAAACCACCAACAAACCTGAACAAATACCCAATAGTCACCTACAACACACATTTAGATAAAACAAACAAACAGACTTTATTTTAAACTGGGAATTTACAGATTACAAATAATGTGGAGACTATTGTTTAATACTAATTATTTACTTCATTTATGTAAATCTATTTTATACAAATAATCATGATTATTGGATTATTTTCCAAACTCTCTATGGTATTTTTTGAACAGCTGAACTATTTTATAAGAAAATTTGATAAATGAAACTGAAAAAAAGAAAAGGAATTTGTCTGCTGAATTGAGGTCTCTGTTAAAGAGGGAGTGTCAATGCAAAGTCTGAGTCATTTCAAGGCCATTTCACCATCTCCAGGGACAACAGTAGGAAGCAGATGTTATCTACAGATGAACAGACCGAAAACTGAAGACATAGCAGTAGATTAGTGAGACGGACAGAACCAGGAAGACCCAGTGTCAGGAGAGTCATACAAAAAAAAAAAAAAAACACTGTTGAGCCAAACCACTGGTAAAAACCACAGTTTTTTCCCACACACTTTAATGGATGAACAAATCCTCATCTTACATTTAACATAAATATGGACCTTATTCAGGAAAAAAGAACAACTTTTTTTTTGTTGTTGTTGATGACAAGAGTGGTTTAAAAGATACATTTTTAAGTTCAGAAAGTTGCAATTTGTGGTAAAACAGTAGCTGTATCCAACTGTGAAATAACTAAATCCACAATCTTTTCAGAACCACTGAGGGGCTTCATCATGACCAGACCTGTAGTGACTTTCACCTCTTCCAGTACATTTTCATCTACAGTAAGAAATGTGACAAAGCACTGACTGTGTTGTACACATGCAACAGAAACACCATCCATAGACCTATTTGACATAAACTGCCCATTTGTACTCTACAACATACAGAAAATCAGACCCTACCTCACCCAACATTCAGCACAACTACTGATTCAGGCCATCATTATCTCCCATCTGGATTACTGCAACCCCATCCTTGGTTGGTCTACCAGCCTGCACTACAGTATAACACCTCTGCAGATGGTGCAGAACGCTGCTGAAGGTTTAGTATTCACTCAACCCAAAAGCACCCATGTTACTACTCTCTTCATCCAGTTGCACTGGCTACCAGTGGCTGCCCGGATCAAGCACAAGACCTTGACCCTTGCCTTCAAAACCATCACCAACTGCCCCTGCTTACCTGAAGGACATACTAAAACTATATGCTCCTGCCAGAGATCTATGCTCCACCAACACAAACCAACTACACTAGCGGTGCCCTCTGCTCTCCTCTCCTCTATGTATTAGTCCCTCAGTGGTGGACAGTGTTGTATCTGAACGCGTTCATTGAACGATCGTTCACGAACTATATCATATTTTTGACGAACGTGAACGACTCGTTCACTTTTGCCAAATGAACGGGAAGTTATGAACGTGGTTATTCTGACATTTATTGAACTGCACTCTTATTTAGTTCACATTTCGTTGTTATCACGTTGTGATTATTGAGTCCTATAAGGAATAAAATGGGATAAAAACACAGCATTATCATGGGGGGGGGGGCAAGAGAGAGGTGCAGAGAGTTTTTGGGAGCGGAGAAAAAGAGTTAAATGTACAGAGTGTGTCCCGTTCTTGGAAATAAACATTGAAAACGAAGCTCACTGAAACTGCTCCTTGTGTTCTAAGAACCTGCAGAGGTAAGTTAACCCCGGGGTAAGGTACTTACTTCCGCCCTGGAGGGACTGCATTTTCCCCTGAAATATGACTACAGGATAACGTCAGAAACGGTTAATAATAAGTTTACAATAATAGCACAAAAAAAAACGAAAAAAGAACGAAAAAGTTCATTTTGGGATCCATGAACTTCTAGTTCATAATTTGGAAGAATGAACGATGAACTGAACTAATTCATATTGAGTAACTTGAACTGGACTTTGAACTTCCTAATTAAGGTGAACTTTCCTAACACTGGTGGTGGAACACACTCCCAGAATCAACAAGACTAGCATCATCTCTCTCAACCTTCAAGAAACATGTGAAGACTCTCCTCTTTCATGAATATCTACTCTCCTTTCTCTACCGCACCTTACTAACCCAGGTAGCATCTGCACTTATTGTTCTGTATATTTCCTGTCGACCTTATAACTGTTAATGCTACAGGCTATACTATATATCTATTGTAAATTGCTTTGGATAAAACCATCTAATAAAATGTAATAATAAAACTGAATGGTATTTTTCCACAAACTATGACTTTTCATTAAATTATCTTTTATACTGACAAACACCATATGTATGAATGTCAGAACTAATCCAAATACTGTAGCTTCTTTCCATTCCACAAAGTTTGGTCCCATAGTTCACAGTGGAGGGGGCAGGACTTCAGCTCTATATAAACACAGATATGATGCTGTCGGCTGCAGCAGAAGAAGAACAGCTCCCAACAGAACAACCATGATCTGTGTAGCTGTGCTGCTATTGGCTGTTGGATGCTGTGAGTCTCAGTGATGTAGAGACACTGACACTATGATCACAGCTGTTCACTGTTATTACACTGACTCAATGTTCAACATGTTTTCATCCACTGGTGTGAAGTGTGAAACACTGACACAACCAGCCTCTATGATTCTGCAGCCAGGTCAACGTCTGACCATCACCTGTCAGGTCACTTATTCATTCAACAACTATGACACAGCTTGGATCAGACAGCCTGTAAGACAAAGACCAGAATGGATGGAATGAAACACACTGGTGCTTCATATTATAAAGATTCACTGAGGAGCAAATTCAGCATTGATCTGGACACTTCAAATAAAATAGTGACTCTGAATGGACAGAATATGCAGCCTGAGGATGTGTATTACTGTGCAAGAGAGGACCACAGTATCATACATAAGTAGAAAAATCCCTGTGTATGAAAAAAAACAAAACATAAGCATGAATCCACCAGAGGAGGAGCCCTCAGACCATTAATGAATCCAAAATAAAATTCCAAAAAGGGAAAAGGTTTATCTTTCAGAAGCATCACTTCTTCCTTCACAACATTTTTCATCCAAGTGCATTTTCCCAATAATTAAAGAGTTTCACTAAATAAATGCTTGTGTGCTTATTTATTTATGTTGTTTTATCCAGCTGTTTTCTCCTCTTTATTTTGATAAAATCACATAGTATTACTTCACTAGTCTTTGTCTAATAATTGATGTTTAAACCACAAGTATTATTATAAATTAAACTGGGCATTTTGTGTGTTCTGTATGTTATACATGTCCAGTACATTATGATAATGTGGGAAATAGCCACTGATATATTGGTTATTTTTGTTTATCAATTTAATTATTAAAAAAAATCAAACCCATTTACACTTTTACTGCTTATGTTACATTTTAATATCATCAATAGTGAATTATTTTAAAAAATTACAAATTATTACGGTGCTGAAAATACTTTAACAAAATAACTACTTTCATTATTTTGTTGAAGTGATTTCTAATTGTAGTTCACATCTTGGTATACGACTACAATAGATGTAAAAAATTGCCAGTAGTCATAGCAGTTAAAAAAAAAAAGCACTGCAACAGTTAAGTCTTTAATTGTTTATTATTGGCATTCATTAAAATGATTAGAATTTATCATAATAATATTTGCCAGTAGTCATAGCAGTTTAAGATATTGACTGAAGTGAAGGACACCAAATACACACAGTTAATATGAACTTTTTAGTTCAGTTCAATTTAAATACTAGAACTCCTTCTTTGAATACCACTACTAATAATTACAAACAAAAGACTTAAGCTTTTTAGAATATCTTCCATGTGTGAAAACTATAGGAGGAGTCAACGCAAAACTTAGATGTCCTCCACCTCTACTTATGTCTCTGCAGAGAGGACAACAGAGAACACAGCAGTTTAACATGATGGACTATAGGACAGGACTGCTGCTTTTCATTATCTGCTGGGCAGGTGAACATACCAAACACTTCATAACAAATTCTTCTGGAGTCAAACTGTGATGCAGGTCTAATGCACTTTTTCTCCTTCAGCAGGTGTTGATGGTCAGACTCTGACTGAGTCTGAACCTGCTGTAAAAAGACCTGGAGAATCCCACAGACTGACCTGTACAGCCTCTGGATTCACATTAAGCAGTTATCATATGGACTGGGTCAGACAGGCTCCTGGAAAAGGACTGGAGTGGATTGCGTTTAACAATAATGGTGGTAGTGGTAGTTACTATTCCCAGTCAGTGCAAGGTCGCTTCACCATCTCCAGAGACAACAGCAGAAACCAGCTGTATCTGCAGATGAACAATCTGAAAACTGAAGATTCTGCTGTTTATTATTGTGCACGACACCCACAGTGACTGGGGTTAGTGAAGTCATTGTACAAAATCTATACTGAAGATATATGACCTCGTTGCCCTAGGATCACAGCTGCACCCAGGATGAGAGAAATGTCCTTCAAAGCCTGTATAGTGGGTACTTTGATCAAAACCAGACAGGAATTTCACCCCTAGTTTAGACCGGTGATGGGTTAGATAAGAAAGGTAATTTAGGGAATAAACCCTTGGCGTGTTTAGATAAACAAGCTGAGTTAGGGGTGTAAAGGAATGCCAGGTTAGTCATATAAACACATTGTTAGTTTTACATGTGTGAGCACTTTTGCATGTGTGAGCACTTTGTACTTCATTTAATAGTTATACAAAGCAAACAATAAAACTTGATTGTGAGTAGAATTAATAAGTGATTAATTAAGTAATACAATCATATTTATATATCTTCATTCTAATTAAGTGACACAAACATATTTAGATATCTTCAATACCCTGTATGCAATATAATCCATTTGTAGCATAAATATAATCTCTTTTTTCTTGAATTAATTCCCCCATTCAATATCATCATCTATGGAGGTCTTAGTCTATTTTTCTGCAAACTTAGCTTCACATACTGTACAAGCATCTTCAATTAATTTAGGGGTTTTTCATTTAAAAACTACTAACATCTATAGTTACAATCTCAGGATGCAATATTTTTTGTTGTGAAAAAAAAAAAAAGTTTACAAACATCAACACACTTCACTGTGACCAAAGTTAATCTTCATAAACTGACCAATTACCAAATGCACTTTCATCAGGACCAGTTAGGATACTTATACTGCATTCTGTACTGATTATGAAAAAGCTCTAATTGTTTATTCAACAATATACAAATAACCATTAGTTATAAGGAAGTGAAGTGTGTGTGTGTGTGTCAGTCAGAGGAGATCCCTTCAGTTCATCTTCATCATCAGTCATGTTCTCTGTAGCTCTGATACTGTTGTTGGCATCTGGATCCTGTAAGAAACTATCACTTTACTAAAACCATCACAAACATGTATCTGTCAGATCAATAATGGAGATAATGTTGGTTTGTTTTTCCACAGGTGTGTTTAGTATAGACCTGATCCAGCCAGAGTCTTTGGTCCTGCAGCCTGGACACACTTTGACCATCAGCTGTCAGGTCTCTGGTTATTCTCTGACTGACAACAACTATGCAACAGGTTGGATCAGACAGCGTGAAGGAAAACCAATGGACTGGATTTTTCATCAGTGGGGTGGAGGAACCCTAAGGCAGAATGATGCTCTTAAGAACAAATTTAGCTTAAACAGAGACACATCTGCTAAAACAGTAACCATTACAGGACTAAACCTGCAGCCTGAAGACACAGCTGTTTATTACTGTGTACGTTGCCTCACAGTGACACAAACACTGACAGAGCTGCACAAATACCCAAACCACCCAGACTGTATTACACATGAGCTCTAAAGAAATAAAGAGTACAGATAGTGTACTTTTTTTTTTTTTTTTTTAAATGTCACGTAACATTTTAAGCCATCTCTTATATAATTTCCCAAACTTCTTTTCCTCAAACAGTAATTGTTTATTTATTTATGCCCCCTGCCCATTTTTGTTGTTGTTGTTGTTGTTTTAAATTCTGCAAAATGTTTCAGGATTCCTGAATGATTCAGATTACGGATGCTATAGGGTGATCAAGCTGTAGTGGGAGGTCTATGATATACAGTATAAATTGTGATTATGTTGCTTATAAATGCAACACAATCAACTCTCACAGCAATTGGGAGATTTTTTTTTACTCTAAATGGAACTTATCATTATTCATAATGTAAACTACACTCACATAAGGGAAGTCACAATAAAAAATAGTTCTATGTCTTTGACAATAAATAAATAATATCCTCACAACTGCTATTTACTTTGTTGCAGATTAAGTTTGTTTAATATTAAAATCACTTAATTGTTATTCAGGAGGTTGATTGTGAATCTAATGTAGGAGGAGCTACTGTAAACAAATTGTCCCCAGAGTCCAGTAAAGATTGTATTTAAAGCAGAATCATGGATTTAACCTTAAACACACTGTAAACATGGCTGACAGAATGATACCATTCTTAGTGTTTTCTGTGTTGGTGTTAACAGGTGTTAAAGGCTGGAGCATAACAGAGTCTGAGCCAGTTGTGAAGAGACCAGGAGAGTCTCACAGACTGACCTGTACAACATCTGGACTGCCCTTCAGCTTTAGGAGCAGTGTGTGGAACTGGATCAGACAGGCTCCTGGTAAAGGACTGGAGTGGATCGCACTGGTACACACATCCAGTAGTCCAATTTATTATTCCCAGTCAGTCCAGGGTAGATTTACCATCTCCAGAGACGACTCCAGTGGGAAAGTTTATCTGCAGATGAACACTCTGAAGACAGAGGACACTGCAGTTTATTACTGTGCTCGAAGAGACACAGTGACAGACAATAATAGGAAAGTCATACAAAAACTACTTCCTCTATTTAAAGCCATCCATTTCTGTTTTTGTTACAACCAAATTTTTGGTAGAAAAAACACTAGATTAATTTTTATTTTTGTGAGAATGTCTTGATAATTTTTTTTCCCAGAAATATCTAACTATTCCTTGTTGATTTATGGATTATATATTTATTTACCTTCTACAAGACAGATAAACATGCAAATGGAGAAAATATATTGTATGAATATTCTGACACTGATAGAATGTTACAATATATATATATATATATATATATTGGACATTTATTTATTCAAGTGACTAATATTGTTGCTCAAGTACTAGTAGTAGAGGTGGGTAATTCCAGGATTATGACTTGATGAACCTGGAATTACCAACCTCTATAGAATAGACACACATTTCATGTAATTCATGTTTGTGATGCCTTTTAAATTTTTTTGTATTGTGTCAAAAGACATAAAGAAGGAGAGAGTTTTGTGTTTACACAAATGTAACTGTGTTAAACAGGTTACTGAAGTTGTCTGACATCACTAAACACTGACTTCTTCTTTATTGTCTTCCAACCAGTGAGGAGGAGTCCATGCAAAACCAAGATGTTTTCTGTCTCATTTAAGCGACTGTAGATGATGGTAGAACTAGTTGAAGAACAGTTGAACATGATGGACCACAGGACAGGACTTCTGCTGTTAATGATCTGCTGGGCAGGTGAAGACTGTCTTACTATGTAGTTGAGACAATACAAATAAAAAGGTTAAAAACACACTGATGATATTCTTGTTATTTCTCAGCAGGTGTTGATGGTCAGACTCTGACTGAATCTGGAGCTGCAGTAAAAAGACCTGGACTATCCCACAGACTGACCTGTACAACATCTGGATTCACATTCAGTGACTATGGGATGGCCTGGGTCAGACAGGCTTCTGGAAATGGACTGGAGTGGATCGCTTATATTAGTAGTGGTGGTGGCACTACTTATTATTCCCAGTCAGTCCAAGGTCGTTTCACCATCTCCAGAGACAACAGCAGAAACCAGCTGTATCTGCAGATGAACAGTGTGAAAACTGAAGATTCTGCTGTTTATTATTGTGCACGACGGCCACAGTGACTGGAGTTAGTGAAACAACTGTACAAAATCTACATGTTAGTAAAACAGAGATTACTTAAATGATATTTTGTATTAGGAAAAGAGTAGTTGTCAACATATATTTATAATTATATATAAACTGTGTACAATATGTACATATGATAGGGAGTGAAATTGCACCAGAAACAATCCTATAATGTTTGTAAAATAAACACATTATAGATAAACTCAGAAATGTTAAGTTTCTTCTTTCTAAATGCTATAGCTTGAACAAGAACTGAAATATAGAAGAAGAATCATTAAATAAAATATAAGTTTCAAAGACCAAGAGTCAACAGTAGATAATATAAATGTAAACTGAGCACGTGCAGATACTGACACTATATTAAAAATTGTTTATATTTTAAATATAGTTCAGAATGCAACCAAAATCTTAATCAATTTCAGAGAAAATAAAAAATATTGTAAAATTGTATGTGTGTGTAAAATGAAAAAGAAAGGCCTTGTGTTCAGTTTCTGACACAATTAAGAATGTAATAAATAAATAAATAAATAAATAAATAAATAAATAAATAAATAAATAAATAAATAATCAGTCTTTGATTAGTCCTGTTCTCAGTTTTGTTTAATGTGAGACACAAAAGACAGACCAGATTTCAGTCATAAACCTTTGTGGTTTTTCATGTCATTTCTAAAGGAAAACAGTTTCAGTTGTTGGTGTTAAACTCTAGAGGGCACACAAACTACTAATTACAACATTTTCCCTGTTAGAGTTTTTTTTATTAATTTTTTTATCATTAAGGGAATTACAAGAATTATAATTTTTTTAACATCAAGGGAATTATTGTTAGAGAAATAGTTAAATATAGGAAATCAAAACAAAAATAGTTATGACAACTACTCTTTACTGTGTTGGAAGTAAAAGTCTGTTTAATATTAAAATAACCTCATTGTTATTCAGTAGGTTGATTATGAATCTAATGTAGGAGGAGTTACTGTAAACAAATTGTCCCCAGAGTCCAGTAAAGATTGTATTTAAAGCAGAATCATGGATTTAAGCCTTAAACACACTGTAAACATGGCTGACAGAATGATACCATTCTTAGTGTTTTCTGTGTTGGTGTTAACAGGTGTTAAAGGCTGGAGCATAACACAGTCTGAGCCAGTTGTGAAGAGACCAGGAGAGTCTCACAGACTGACCTGTACAACATCTGGACTGTCCTTCAGCAGCTACTGGATGGGATGGATCAGACAGGCTCCTGGAAAAGGACTGGAGTGGATCGCTACTGATAGGAGTGATGGTGGCACTAACTATTATTCCCAGTCAGTCCAAGGTCGTTTCACCACCTCTAGAGACAACAGTAAAGAGCAGATGTATCTGCAGATGAACAGTGTGAAAACTGAAGATTCTGCTGTTTATTATTGTGCACGAAAGACACAGTGACTGGAGTTAGTGAAGCAGCTGTACAAAATCTACCCTTCAAACCCTTCATGTAATGTCATTAATTTATCCCTTTGTAACAAACATACTTCTTCAGTTGATTCTTCTTTTCACTATTATTATCTGTACACCCCTCTTTGTGTTTTTTCTGTGTGTTCACTTTGGCATCACAAGCAAACATCTTTATTTCATTTATAGTTTTTCATGTAAAAACTACAAACCTCTAAAGAGCTACAATCTCATGATTAAATAATTATTGGGTAAATTTATTTTGTAATGTGAAAAAAAATTAATTCTGACTAAACTTATAAAACATTAACACATATTCCTCTCAATAGTTGACTATAGTTGGTATAGTCTTCAATTCAGTTAGAAGTTTCATGTATGAATTACACATGTAAATATAAAGTGATTTTTGGGTAATTTTAGCTTTTAATGTGAAAAAAAAGAGAATTTTGCGCAAATTTGTAAAACAAAAATATGATTTAAATCATTTACACCAAATACTTTGACTATAGGAACTAATTCAGTTCATAAAGGCTGAAAGTAAATGATGCTTTAATGAACAAACTTGGCTTAAACAGGTCAACACAGTGACACCAACATCAACTGATTTGCATAAATACCCAAATCATCCAGACTTTAATTCACATTATCCCTGAGATAATATTTAAAATAAAACAGAACAATGTACATTTGAATTCATGTACAAAACAACAATTCTGAAATAATTAAATTCCCTCTTTTTATGTTTTATTTTTTTATGTTACAGCAGTTCCTAAACTTCTATTTTTAGTTTTCAGTTGTTTGTTTTGTTTTCATAAAATAAAGAGTTTAACTAAATGTTTCAGGACTCCTGAAGGAATTGATTACTTATGAGAAAAAGCCAAGTTGTTCCCTCTTATACCTGTAGGGGGAGGTCTATGCAAAGTTTTGTTACTTATAAATAGAACACAATCAACTCTTACAGCATTTGACAAACAACAACTGGGAGAGTTTTTACTCTAAATAGAACTGATCATTATTCATAATGGAAAATACACTCACATGGACTGTATTTGTGGTTATACTTCACATACATGGTAAAAGTATTATTTACTTTAACACATTTAAATGACATTTGTGTTAAATATTTAACCTATACAGTGTACTTAATGCATGTTTCCTTTGTTTTGTTTGCAGGAGTTTGGTGTGAGATCAAATTGGACCAGTCATCCTCTGAGGTGAAAAGACCTGGAGACACAGTGAAGATGTCATGTGTCATTTCTGGTTATAGCATGACGCGCTACAACATCCACTGGATACGACAGAGGCCGGGACAAGCTCTGGAGTGGATTGGGAGAATGGACACGGGCAATAATTCTCCTATCTATGGCAGCTCTTTCCAAAGTCGTTTCACCATGACTGAAAATGTTCCCAGCAGCACTCAGTACCTGGAAGTCACCAGTCTGACAAGAGATGATTCTGCTGTTTACTTCTGTGCTCGTCAACACAGTGACTGAAGACAGTGGAACAGCTGAATAAAAACCTCCACACACACACACACACACACACACACACACACACACACACACACACACACACACACACACACACACACACACACACACACACACACACACACACACACACACACACACATGAAGGCCTTGAGTCAAACAATATTATCTACCTTCGCCTGAAGGAATTTAATAATAATACAATTATACACTATATATATATATATATATATATATATATATATATATATATATATATATATATATATAGTGTATAATTGTATTATTAAATTCCTTTGATCAAAACATGACTTTGAGGATTGTCTTCAGTTTAAAATATATGAATGAATGAATGAATGAATGAATTTTATTTTTCGAACATGTATAAAAATAAAGTAAATTGTATGTAACTATTGTACATACAATAGACAGAAAAAAAAGAGAAAAAAAAACCAAACAAAATATTAAAATAAAGAGCAAGACATTACAAAACACAGCACATTGTTCGAAAAAAGGAAGTGGGAAGAAGTACAATACTTATTTTAATTTCCCACCCCTTTTTATCAATGTGAGTTTATTGTATGAAATGAGGAGCAGAAAATAATGAATAAAAACTGTTATTAATGAATAAATATTTATGGTTCAAAACCTGCAAAACATCCCTTTCAGACAATTTGTTCAGATTTTTATGAACAATAAATGTGCAGTAGGCATATGTTGACAAGATTTTATTTAATTTTTTTGGATTAAGGGAATTATTATTAAATGAATACTTAAATATAGGAAATTAAAACAAAAATAGTTCTGACAACTACTCTTTACTCTGTTGGAAGTAAAAGTCTGTTTAATATTAAAATAACCTCATTGTTATTCAGTAGGTTGATTATGAATCTAATGTAGGAGGAGCTACTGTAAACAAATTGTCCCCAGAGTCCAGTAAAGATTGTATTTAAAGCAGAATCATGGATTTAAGCCTTAAACACACTGTAAACATGGCTGACAGAATGATACCATTCTTAGTGTTTTCTGTGTTGGTGTTAACAGGTGTTAAAGGCTGGAGCATAACACAGTCTGAGCCAGTTGTGAAGAGACCAGGAGAGTCTCACAGACTGACCTGTACAACATCTGGACTGTCCTTCAGCAGCTACTGGATGGGATGGATCAGACAGGCTCCTGGAAAAGGACTGGAGTGGATCGCTACTGATAGGAGTGATGGTGGCACTAACTATTATTCCCAGTCAGTCCAAGGTCGTTTCACCACCTCTAGAGACAACAGTAAAGAGCAGATGTATCTGCAGATGAACAGTGTGAAAACTGAAGATTCTGCTGTTTATTATTGTGCACGATGGCCACAGTGACTGGAGTTAGTGAAGCAGCTGTACAAAATCCTACAGTATACAGTATATCCAACAGTTAAAGAAAGGGACTTAATATTTTATCACCTTCCAACACAAATGTACACATCTATCTTTCTTCAGTTGATTCTCCTTCTTAATATTATTATCTTTACAGCTCTCATTGTATATTTTTTCCGGCATATTTACTTTAGCATCATATACAAAGATTTTCTCTTCGTTTATTGTTTTTTTTTTTTTTTTTTTTCAATTATTACCATTAAAAAAGCTGATTCAAAGTTTTTGGGGTTACATTAGTTTTTATGTAAAAAAAAAAAACTAATTGAAAGAAATCATAAAACAAACACACCGGTATCTCTCAATAGTTCAAACAGTTTATAAACACATAAAGCAAATGATCCTTTAAGGAGCACATTTGGCTCATCTTTTATTTTAACAAGTATTCATTCATTCAGTGAATGCCTAATCTCGCCGCTATTTTATTGCCAATCTCAAGTTTCTATGACAACCCTCTCTTGAATTTGAGCCAATAATAAAATTAAAAAAATAATTATGACCTTTCTGCTAAATATGACCTTGACCTTTGACCTTTACTCAAATGGATCATTGCATCTAATGCGGATTAGCCATATGTATATGCTCATGTAATTTTACTGTGATATCTCAAGTATTCATTGAATTATATCATGATATGTCTCTGCAGACACACAGACAGACAGACAGACACACAGACAGACGGACACACAGACAGATGGACAGACAGACAGATGGACAGACAGATCTCTCCCAACATTAATAAGTAAATATGTGTGTGGAGACTTTTAGAAAAACAACACTGTATTGGACTGCAGTGTTTAATTTATATTAATCTCTTGAAATATAAAAGAACTGAACAGTAACACTATAGCTAAAGAATGGCAGCATTTTAGAGATGCACAGATTATTGATTAGTATTATCAATATAAAACTGTCATATTTATGCTAATACCTGCTGAAGATGCTTGTATTATAGATTCTTTATTTTGTTTTTCATGTTATATAATCATCCCCAAAATATATATTTTTTTAATTACAAATGTAACATGAAGCTACTATTTTAAAGTTTATCAGACCTTCATTAGATAATAAAATTAATATAAAGTAACATACAACATACACATTTATTAAAAACAAAAACAACAACATATTAAAACAGACAAATATACAATCACTGAACAGATTATTTATATGCAGAAACTGATAGTGGCTGATATCAGGCCAATGTATCATTACATCTCAACGTATTTTGATTATAAATTAAGATTTTAATAACATTGACAGAAAAATGCAATTACAAGTTAAAATGAGAATGATTTACATTTAAAAACAATATTACAATATTATTTTTATTTTTGCTACTTCCATGTTTATTTATATTTCAAATCTGTACTTCGCCAGTTTACATAATGGAACAGAAAGACTGATTTAAATGTATTCTGTGAAGATTTTTAAGAACCAAATATTTGTTTTTGGGTGGAGTCTATGCAAAACTCAGTAGTCCTCATCCTATGTGAATGTGGGAGGCATGGGACAACAGTCTACCATGATGGACAGTAGGACAGGACTGCTGCTCTTAACTATCTGCTGGGCAGGTCAACACATTCACCATCTGAAAATAAGGTTCTAATTAAAAGACAGTTTATATACATTTCCTGTTTTCTCATTTGATGGTCAGACTCTGACTGAATCTGACCCAGCGATAAAAAGACCTGGAGAATCCCACAGACTGACCTGTACAACATCTGGGTTCACATTCAGCAGCTATTATATGGCTTGGATCAGACAGGCTCCTAGAAAAGGACTGGAGTGGATCGCTTGGATTAGTACTGGTGGCACTATTTACTATTCCCAGTCAGTCCAAGGTCGTTTCATCATCTCCAGAGAAAACAGCAGAAACCAGATGTATCTGCAGATGAACAATCTGAAAACTGAAGATTCTGCTGTTTATTATTGTGCACGAGAGACACAGTGACTGGAGTTAGTGAAGCAGCTGTACAAAATCTTACTCGTTAAATAGTATTTAATATTAACAAAAAATTGTGTCAATGAAATGAAAACAAAATTAAAATGTTGATAAGGAGAAACATTGCACCCAGGGGCGCAGATAGGTTTGTGAAACTGGGGGGGACAAAGATGCCAGCTAACACCCCCCCCGCCCCACCATTCTGATTGGGGGGGGGGGAGTTATTACTCCTCAAAGACGAAAAATGCATTATCTTACCTAATTGTGATGTCTGATGTTCTCAAGTGCTATATACCACTGACATGACAGGATGATCAATATGGGTGTGTGTGTGTGTGTGTGTGTGTATGTGTGTGTGTGTGTGTGTGTGTGTGTGTGTGTGTGTGTGTGTGTGTGTGTGTGTGTGTGTGTGTGTGTGTGTGCTACATGACTGCTCACTGTTTATGTATATTTGGACTGTCAAACTTAATTACCCATCATTGGAAGAAATTATTTATTATATAAGTATTAGATAAATTATTATTATTTAATAAAGTTTATTAATGCTGATACTAATTAAAATCATTTCACTAAACATACCATATGCTGTTTGCAAAACTGTTTTATTTTAACATTGACTTTCAGCACACTGATTCTTTCATAAATTTCACAGGAGTGTAAAAAACATATAATGTAATTAAAACTTCTAACACACTAACAACAAACACAAAATAGGACACAGCCTCCATATACAAATTAAATTGTAAATAAGATCTCTCCATGAGAGTTTTCAATAATGGTCTCAAAACTGATTAAGTGAAGGATCCAAAAACCTCTCTCCTCCGATCCTTGCCCTGAATATATGTCTGGGGCATGTACAGGTGGAGGCAGAAGAAGGTGAAAGTTTGGCTCTGGCCAGCTTTGTACGATACTCTCATGGCGACATTGCTTTGAACAGAAATTGCAAGGTGATTAACTTTTTTCATCACCAGCCAATGTGGCTAGTAGATTTTTTATCTTACTCCCCTATCAGAAATTCAACTAGCCATTTTTCCCCTGACCAAATTTCATTAAATTATTTTATTTAACCTTTTCCTCTTGAAATAATTCATTTCTTTAAACATATGATCATTTTTTTTACATTTTCACATTTAACTCTTAAAACTTCTTGCTTTTACATTTTCTCACCTTTCACTGTTAACACTTCTTTACTGTTCTCACCTATATTACAATTTATACAATACATACACTCACATCTTGTTGCTCTTACATTTTCTCAATTGGTCCCCATATCATTTCTTCAAACATATGATCACTTTTTTTTTTATTTATTTTTTTGCATTTTCACATTTAACTCCTAACTTCTTTACTTTTTATCTCCACTGTCCCCACTGTAAACATACACTCACATTACATCTTGGTGTTGTTATAAACTTTCTTAAACCATCTCATTTCCTTAGCCTATTTGTGGACTCACCAACTGACCAAAGATAAGCCCGTTATGATCAATTCATTTGGGCTTATTAGCATTCCTGTCAAACACACAAGTAGGCTGTAGGCGCACTGGCGCGCGCAATGGCACGCGTGCTAGTACGCGTGCCATTGCGCGCACCAGTGCGCTGCCAGAACGCGTTCTGTAACACGTGATATAATAAACACAACGCGTGGCTATGTGAACACTTTGGCTTTGCCATAGGGGCGCTGCCTGGGCCGAAGCAAGCAAGACAGGAAACAAAAGACAGGGGAAGGATAAAAAAATAGGACGGTCATATGCTGGTGCCCCATAGAGGATTGTTACAACCGGGTCTGCACTTGCCAACAGCCAAAGTGGCTAGTAAGTTGTTTTTTTACCCGCCAAAATGGATTTTCACCCGCATTTGGCGGGTTGGTGGGTGTTAATTTAGAGCCCTGGTGATAACGTAAAGTAGCAGTTTACTTACAGCTGTTGCTCTTTGAAAAAACGACATGATCGTTTTCTGCTTTTTACTTCGCCTCATTATTCCATGCAGTGTTGGGGTCCTCCTGAACGTGCACCCTGGCTGTCCAAGTGATGCCTGTCAGACTGTTTGTAACCATGGCAACCAAAGTTAACGACGATGCCGCAGCACAGCGCAATAACCAAGTCACGTCATATTTTGGTTTCTTCGTGATGCTTGACTAAGTAAGAAGTAAGTAGTAAAAGTAAAAAAAAAAAAAAAAAAAAGGAAAAAGAAGAAGTAACATGTTTTTTTCTTAAATAAAAGTGGGTGGGATGGATCTAAGGGCATTCAAAACTGGGTGTGTCATGACACACCTGACACCCCCGCTATCTGCGCGCCTGATTGCACCAGAAACAGTTCTGAAGTATTTGGGAAATTTACACATAACAGTTAATTACAGTCAATTACACTTTTTTTTTTTTTTTTAATCAAAAATTCTATAACTTGGAGCAGAGTCCATCATTTAATAAAAGTGTCAGAGGCCAAGATTCAACAATAGTGAACATGAATGAAAACATCTATGGAGGATGACCTTATATTAATAGTATATAATAATAGCATATATTAAATATGGTACATAATACATCCAAAAGCATAAGTTAGGAAAAAGAAAATATTGTGAAATTTTATATATATGTAAAATTAAAAGACAAAGAATTATGTTCAAGAATGTATATTCAAGAATATGAATGAATGAATGAATGAATGAATGAATGAATGAATGAATGAATGAATGAATGAATGAATGATCAGTCTTTAAATAGTCCTGTTCTGACTTTTGTTTAATATGAGAAACAAAAGTCAGACCAGTTTTCAGTCATAAACCTTTGAGGTTTTTCATGTCATTTCTAAAGGAAAACAGTTTCAGTTGTTGGTATTAACACACAAATGACTGATTAGAACATTTTCCCTGTTTGGGTCCATCTGTCTGTCTATTGGTCTTTGTCTGTATCTAAGTTTATTTATTCTGTTCATATTTATATTTGTTGACTTGTTGAATTTTTCACATTGTGTGTCTCTACCGTATCTTTCCCTCAGTGAGACAATATTCTGCTGTTTGTGATTGTCTTGTTCACTGATGAGTAAAAGACAAGACATGTTTCCACAAATATAGACTGTCTCTCAAATATTAACTGTTCACCTTACATTTTTATTCTTTTTTTTTTTATTGTATCTGTTGTTTAAAGACCAAAAATTTACCAGTGTATTTCATCATCAACCACCAGATCCATGTTAAACAGACTGATTCCAACTGAATTAATCCAACAATATATTCAGTTATATGACATAAGTGTCTCTAAAATATTTTTTTGCCATACTTAAACTAAACACTAACTTTAAAAATGCATGTAAATCAATTCATCCTGGAATATTTTTACTAATGTCACTAAACACTGAAGTGACATTTCAAAGTCTCAGGCCTGTGAGGAGGAGTCAATGCAAAACTCACACCTTCTACATCTATTTATCTGATGACAGAGAAGAAAACAGACAGTAGTGGACACACAGTTGAAACATGATGGACTACAGGACAGGACTGGTACTGTTAACCATCTACTGGACAGGTGAAGAGATCTGCTGATGATTCATTAACTAAAGGTTCTCCTTCAAATCCTGGCAGCTCATTGTATTTTGTTGGTTTTATTCACAGGTGTTAATGGTCAGACTTTGACACAATCTGATCCTGTAGTAAAACAATCTGGAGGATCCCACAGACTGACCTGTACAGCCTCTAGTCTGACGATCAGTGGCTACACCATGCACTGGATCAGACAGGCTCCTGGAAAAAGATTAGAGTGGATTGCTTATGCCACTAGTGGAGGCAGCACTTCCTATTCCCAGTCAGTCCAAGGTCGTTTCACCACCTCCAGAGACAACAGTAGAAACCAGCTGTATCTGCAGATGAACAATCTGAAAACTGAAGATTCTGCTGTTTATTATTGTGCACGACAGCCACAGTGTTTGGAGTAAGTGAAGCAGCTGTACAAAATCTACCAAACAGTTTCATTGGTCTTTATATAAACACTAATGTGTTGTGAATTTGAAGTTGCAGGTTCTTGCATCCACAGATATTCTAATCAATTCCATAATCAAGAATTTATACTGGAATGAGTGATTTATGAAAATAAATTATAAAATGTTAGATATTGGGGCAGCATGGTTGTGCCTCACAGACAGAAGGACCCTGGTTCTATTCCCACACCAGACCTTTCTGTGTGGAGTTTGCATGTTCTCCTCATGTCTGTGTGGGTTTTCTCCAGGTACTCCACTTTCCTCTGACCATCCAAACACATGCACTGATAGGTTAATTAGTTAATCTAAATTGTCCATTGGTGTGAATGTGAGAGTGATTGTTTGTTTATATATGTTCAGTCCTGAGATGAACTGGAGACTCATACAGGGTGTATCCCGCCTTCATCCATTGTAGCTGGATTAGGGCCCCTGTGACCCCTGTGACCCTAGTGAGGATAAAGCGGGGGTCAGATGATGAGATGAGATGTTAGAGATTATTTTGTACGAAATTCTGATAAAACTTAATGTTTAAGGTATAATGTATTTAAAGAGCCTATATTGTACCTTTTTTCCTGATATGAAACACTAAGGTTTGCAGAAAAACTAACAGTGAATGAAACCTTATTTTTAACGTTTGACAGTGAATGAGCACAACTATAACATTTGTATTAGTTAGTTTTAAAGTGCAGTACTGAAGCAGATGAAAACCCAGATGTTATTATAAATTAAATACAATTAAAAAGTGCATGACACATGCACATTTTTACAGTCAATAGAAAACTGTAGAAAATCTATTTTAGTTTAACAAATAAAATCCTTCTCCATTTTCACTGCTCATTTTACTCTTACTGCATATATAAATATATGTTTTTAATAATATAAAAGACCACTCATGCAGTGTCTGATTTTATGGATACTTGTACGGAGAGTTATTTTTTCAAAATAACTACTATTGTGTCTTTAGTTCACATTTTGTTATACAACTACTGATGATGTAAAAGTTATTGCCATAACTCATTCTGTTATGGTTTATTATTGTCATTTATTATAATTATTATAATTCATCAGGTCAATACTGTCTGTAGTTGTGAAAGTTTTTAGGTTGTTTCTGTTACTACAATTGCATTTCACCCAGATTCGTTTTTTTTTTGTTTTTTCTTGATAGTGTTTTGCAAATTGTACGTTAGCTCTGATGCTTAATTTGATCCCCTTTGAAAGTCCCTGTGGATAAAAGTATCTGTATAGAGTTTGCCTGGTGACATGTGGGGGAAAAAAAAGTTTTTTTTGTTTTTGTTTTTTTTTTTAAATCACCAGATGGGCTCTGTACAAATGAAATGTAATGTGAAGAAAAAATAAATAAATAAATAAATTTTTAAAAAAGTGATGTCATTAGGTTGTAAACCAGAAGATTTTGACTGAAATAAAGGTGGTGATTGTATAGTAAGTGGGTAAATGACCAAATATATAAAATTAATATGAGCTTTTTACCTTAGATTAATATTAAGTAAATGCTACTACTCCTAATTCAAATAAGAATAGTACTCATAACAAAACCCCTACTACTAATATGAAACTGAAGACTGTCTTTGGAGCTTTTTATCCTTCTTGTGTGAAAACCATAGGAGGAGTCAATGCAAAACTTAGATGTCCTCCACCTCTACTTATGTCTCTGCAGAGAGGACAACAGAGAACACAGCAGTTTAACATGATGGACTATAGGACAGGACTGCTGCTTTTCATTATCTGCTGGACAGGTGAAGATACCAAACACTTCAGAACAAATTCATCTAGAGTCAAACTGTGATGCAGGTCTAATGCACTTTTTCTTCTTGAACAGGTGTTGATGGTCAGACTCTGACTGAGTCTGAACCTGCAGTAAAAAGACCTGGAGAATCCCACAGACTGACCTGTACAACATCTGGATTCACATTCAGCAGCTATTATATGGCTTGGATCAGACAGGCTCCTGGAAAAGGACTGGAGTGGATCGCTTGGATTGATAATGGTAGTGGTGGCACTACTTACTATTCCCAGTCAGTCCAAGGTCGTTTCACCATCTCCAGAGACAACGGCAGAAACCAGCTGTATCTGCAGATGAACAATCTGAAAACTGAAGATTCTGCTGTTTATTATTGTGCACGATGGCCACAGTGACTGGAGTTAGTGAAGCAGCTGTACAAAATCCTACAGTATACAGTATATCCAACAGTTAAAGAAAGGGACTTAATATTTTATCACCTTCCAACACAAATGTACACATCTATCTTTCTTCAGTTGATTCTCCTTCTTAATATTATTATCTTTACAGCCCTCATTGTATATTTTTTCCGGCATATTTACTTACAACCACAGTGACTGGAGTAAGTGAAACAGCTGTACAAAATCTACATGTCAGTAAAGCAGTGATGACTTCTATTATGTTTCATATTAGAAAAAAAATTGTAGTTGACAATATATATCTGAAACTGTATGGTACATGGACTGCACTTAAAGCTCTTTACATAGGCCTCACATTCACCCATTCACACACCAGTGTGGTAGCTGCTGCCATGCAAGGTGCTACTATACCTGCTGGGGGCAATTTAGGATTCAGTATGAACAGTCGGACACAGAACTCACACCTCAGAACCGTTAGTCATTAGATGACCTGGTCTTCCAACTGAGCCACAGCTACTGATATATAAACTGTGTAGAATATGTACAACATCTAAGTGTTGATGAGGAGTAAAATGGCACCAGAAACAGTCCTGAGATACTTGTGAAATTAAGACATTACAGTTAAACTCCAAAATTGTCACTTTCTTTCATCAAAAATTTCTATAGCTTGAAGCAGAACTGAAATATAGAAGAGGCTGTGATTGAATAAATGTGTCAGAGTCAAAGAGTCAACAATAGAGAACATGAATGACAACTGAACATCTACAGAAACTGACCATAAAAGTATTCATTTATACTTTTTTAAATACAGGACAGATTAATTCACAAATCTCAGTCCATTACAATTTGCACTTGTACAAAAAAAAAGTAGTTTCCTTCAAACTACCAAGAATCTGGTGAAGAATAAGTAAACAAACAATAAATACAATTAAGCAAAAAACACAAATAGTCATTTAATAGTATTGTTGGGAGTTTTGTTTAATGTGAGAAAAAAAATGACAGACCAATTTTCAGTCATAAATCTTTGGGGTTTTTCATGTCAGTTCTAAAGAAAACAGTTTCAGTTGTTGGTGTTAAACTCTAGAGGGCGCACTCATACAAACTACTGATTAGAACATGAGTCCATCTGTCTGTCTATTGGTTTGTCTATCCAAACATTCCATACCATATCTTTTCCCTCAGTGGGACAATATTGTGCAGTTTGTGATCGTCTTGTTCACTGATGAGATATTTCCACAAATGATTTGATTGCTTATCTTTCATATATTAACTGTTTATCTTATATTGTTGATATTTGTTTTCTTTTTTTTTATGTTATTAAAATTCCACAACTGAACCAAAATATTCCTTGTAAGATTCATTTAATAATAAACCTATTTAATACATGTTCAGTCACATGACACATTTTTTTTTCTTTTTCTATTATTAATGCCATGATTTTAATAGATGCTTAAACTGAACCATATATGGAAACTTTTAGAAGTACACGTGAGGTGATTCTTCATGGAACATTTTTACTAATGTCACTAAACACTGAAGTGACATTTCAAAGTCTCAGATCTGTGAGGAGGAGTCAATGCAAAACTCATACCTTCTACATCTATTTATCTGACGACAAAGAAGAAAACAGACAGTAGTGGACACACAGTTGAAACATGATGGACTACAGGACAGGACTGGTACTGTTAACCATCTACTGGACAGGTGAAGAGATCTGTTGATGATTCATTAACTAAAGGTTCTCCTTCAAATCCTGGCAGCTCATTGTATTTTGTTGGTTTTATTCACAGGTGTTAATGGTCAGACTTTGACACAATCTGATCCTGTAGTAAAACAACCTGGAGGATCCCACAGACTGACCTGTACAACATCTGGATTCACATTCAGCAGCTATGAAATGAACTGGGTCAGACAGGCTCCTGGAAAAGGACTGGAGTGGATCGCTTATATTAGTAGCAGTGGTGGCACTACTTACTATTCCCAGTCAGTCCAAGGTCGTTTCACCATCTCCAGAGACAACAGCAGAAACCAGCTGTATCTACAGATGAACAATCTGAAAACTGAAGATTCTGCTGTTTATTATTGTGCAAGAGAAGCACAGTGACAGGAGTTAGTGAATCAGCTGTACAAAATGTGCACTACACTTCAAACCATTCATGCAGTAAAGTTAATTAAATCACTTTTTCCAACTGATTGTCCATTTCAGTCTCACTATGTATTTTTGTCTGAGCGGTCTCTTTAGAATGCAAATTAATTTAGAGATTTTCATTTTAATACTACAAACATCTACAGTGTAAATCTCATGATTCAGTGATTTTTTTTCCCCATCATTTTGTCTTTTGATGTAAAAAGAAACAAAAAAAAAACTAGCAAATTTATAAAACATACACACAAAAAACAGAGTTTAGTTTATCTTAGTTTGTATGAATGTCCGTGCGTCTGCAACTGCTGTCTGAGTGTTTTCTTTCTGTACATCTGCAGCAAAGTCTTAGATGTAATCACAACATATAATCAGATAATTAACATACAATAATCTTGTATAATTCAACACTAATGAATATCATCTACTATTTATTTTATTTACTTTTAAATCATATGAATTGGGAGTCAGTTACAATGTGTCATATGTGACCAAAATAATTTATTGAAAAAATAAATAAATCCACACACACACACACACACACACACACACACACACACACACACACATATATGTATGTATATATTGTATTAAGCTATATAAAAGACCACTCATGCAGGTTTAGGTTTAATGGACATGGAATGTTTTTTTGTTTTGTTTTTTTAATCAAGTTTTAGATTGTTGTGAAACTAATTTATTTCTCTGTTGTTTACATCTTGGCATACAATGACAGATGATGAAAATATCACTACAACATCACCTGACCCTAGGGAGGATAAAGTGAGTTCAGATGATGACAATGTTAGTACTACTAATGGTAACAAACTAAAGACTGTGTTTACAGCTTCTTATTTTGCTTCATGTGAAAACCATAGGAGGAGTCAATGCAAAACTTAGATGTCCTCCACCTCTACTTATGTCTCTGCAGAGAGGACAACAGAGAACACAGCAGTTTAACATGATGGACTATAGGACAGGACTGCTGCTTTTCTTTATCTGCTGGGCAGGTGAAGATACCAAAAACACTTCATAACAAATTCATCTGGAGTCAAACTGTGATGCAGGTCTAATGCACTTTTTCTCCTTCAGCAGGTGTTGATGGTCAGACTCTGACTGAGTCTGAACCTGCTGTAAAAAGACCTGGAGAATCCCACAGACTGACCTGTACAACATCTGGATTCACATTCAGCAGCCACTGGATGGCCTGGGTCAGACAGGCTCCTGGAAAAGCACTGGAGTGGATCACTTGGATTAGTAGTGGTAGTGGTGGCACTACTTACTATTCCCAGTCAGTCCAAGGTCGTTTCACCACCTCCAGAGACAACAGCAGAAACCAGCTGTATCTACAGATGAACAATCTGAAAACTGAAGATTCTGCTGTTTATTATTGTGCACGAGAAGCACAGTGACTGGAGTTAGTGAAGCAGCTGTACGAAATATACCTTACACATCAAACCCTTCCTGCAGTACAGTTAATTAATCCCTTTGGGGAAAAAAAAACATATTTTCCAACTGATTGTCCATTTCAGTATCATTATCTGTGCAGCTCACTATGTTTTTTTGTCTGAACAGTCTCTTTAGAATGCAAATTAATTTAGAGTTTCATTTTAATACTTTTCTATAATTTTGTTTTGCAATTTTATATAACCCTCAACTTTAATCTAAGTTTAAATGAACATCAACATAATCAGTAAATGTACACTTTTACAAAATGCAAAATACAGAAGATAAAAATATAATAATTGGTTGCAAATTGTTAAACAGAGAGAAAAGATAATTTGCTACACAAAAGTAGCACTGGGTCATTATGGGTTAATGCTCAGAATTGGCTCTAAGAATAAAGTTTGAGTTACTATTGCCTGATAATGCTGCTTATTTTGGATTATGCACATGCTAGTGTTACTGTCTCAAAAGTATGTTCACAAGCCCTGGTGGGAAATATGTGCAATAAGAAACTACTGTTCTTTCAGCCTATTTGACTTCTCATTCAGAGTCAAAAAATGTGCTTATTAATAACAGATGTTTTCTTCTCTTAGTTCTTCTTGTACTGTATATTCAAAATGTATTTATTTATTTTTTTGCTAAACTGAAACAGAAAAATCTGCCAGTGAGTCTTGATAATAATAAATTATCTTAAGTTCTTTGCATCTCACTGAAAAGTTACGTTCTTATTTTAAGTGTGATGAGATATTTGGACTAGAAATACACTTGGAAAAGTAAAAAAAAAATAATAATAATTCAGGTGTCTTCTTTCAGTCTGTTTTACTTAGTTAGTTTGTTAAGTTAATTTGCTTTGATGACAGTCCTGTATACGACTGCATATTCAAAACCTCTGCTAAAATGCAAATCTACTTACTAATGCACACACCCCACCTATTCTTGCAGCTCTATATGTACAGTATACTTCATGTTGAGTTTTGCTGTTGCAGACTCAGTAAAGTCCTCACTATGACATTTGTACAGAGCGTCTTCATCTTTGCTCTTATTTCAGGTGAGTAAAGTGGATCTGAGGAAGAATAACAATGGATGTTGACTTCCCTTCATCTAAACTCTGTGTGTCTTTCAGCTGCTCAGGCCCAGACTCTGACCTCCTCAGAGTCGGTGGTCAGCAGACCTGGACAATCAGTCACATTGTCCTGTACAGTCCAAGGAGTTAGTCTAGCATGGCTCCACTGGATTCGCCAAAAACCAGGGAAAGGCCTGGAATGGATCGGACGCATTGACAGCGGCACCGGCACTATATTTGCCTCAAGTCTCCAAGGACAGTTTTCTATCACCAAAGACACTTCCCAAAATACTGTGTCTTTACTGGTGAAACGTCTAAAACAAGAAGACACCGCTGTTTATTACTGTGCACGAGAGGCACAGTAACACATGAGTCTACGAGGCTGTGCAAAAACTGATCTGTGTATGAGAAGCAATGGAGCGTGTCAAGGCTTTGAAAACACAGTTTTATATAAACAAAAGCTGCTGAAGAGAGAAGCACATTTTTAAAGACATTGTGGACAGAGAAACAAGAAGACATGAATCATACAAAACAAAAAACAAACCAGAAATAGTTTCCAGACACAACAAACCCTGCCCCCTCACACACATTTGACCTGATTTGCCCTATTTTTTACCATTGTGAATTTTTTGCTGACTGTGACCTTTGACCTCCATTCACTAAAATGTAATGGGATCTATTCTGAAGCACCTCAGACCTTTCCTGAAACTGTCATAGAAACTGGTCTGACAATCAGACAGACTTAAACATAATCCTCCTCTCCCTTTCAGGGGTTGGGGTAACAAATCTGCAGTTTGGGTCAAAAGTCAAAATTATGTGAAAAATAATCAAAATTATTAGATAAAAAGTCAAAATTATCAGAAAGACTCAAAATTATGTGATAAAAACAAACCCCTCCCCCTTGCACACATTTGACCTGATATGCCCGATCTCCTATCTCCTCCTAAAACACATTTTTGGTGACTGTGACCTTTGACCTACATTCATTAAAATGTAATGGGATGTCCTCTGGACCACCTCACACCTTTACTGAAAATGTCATAGAAACTGGTCCAGTAGTTAGAATAAAATAAAATAAAATAAAATAAAATAAAATAAAATAAAATAAAATAAAATAAAATAAAATAAAATAAAATAAAATAAAATAAAATAAAATAGAAGTACTTTATTTCTGCCACATTTGGAGAAATTGCTTAGCATTTTTGGTGATCTTGACCTTTGACCTTTGACTTCCATTAACCACAATGTCACAGGATCCTTTCTGGACCAGCTTTCCTGAATAAAAGAATCTATATTTAAAAGTGAGTGAACAGGAAACCCAGGGTGTATGGTTGGGTTAAAAACAGCAGCTGTTTTAGTTTGGAGTGAAAATGCAGAGTTGAACTGAGGACAAACTGATGATTGTGTTTGGACCAATGACACAGATTGAACATACTGGAGTGTCCAAGCTGTTCCGGGATTCAGCCATCGACCCCACCCCCAAGTCTTCCTCTTAATCCCCCAGAAGTCTGGACAGGATTTAAGTCGACACCATCGACTGCAGCTTGGAGGGAATCTGTAAAAGTTGTTTAAAAAATAAATAAATAAAAGGAAAAGTACGCACGCATAAGTAGATTTCACATTAGGCCGGGATTAAAGTCATCCACGGAAACGTTGTCTGACTATTGACTTTAGAGAATAATCCAGAATCCAGATGATCGGTGGTCTAGGAGCCTGTTTTTATTTAGGGAGGGGGGATTTCTCTGGATAGAGGACAGTGAAAAAACCATGTGCGAAAGAGTGAAACTGAAAGACAAATACAACAGGAACAAAAGAAGAGGACGAGAAAATTAGACAAAAACAGGACAAACACTAGAAAGACCTTCGCCAAGGTAGAACCCCCCCCCACACACACACACAGATCACCACCAAAATCTAATCATTTCCAGATCTCCCCATTACCAACCTACCCTGAAAATGTCATCAAAATCCACCCATAAGTTTTTTTGTTATCTTGCTAACTGACAGACAGACAGACAAACTGAAAACATAACCTCCTTGGCAGAGGTAAAAACACTGTAGAAACCTACATCTACCCAAGTGTATTTTTCTCATTTCTAATCAAAATATCTCATGAGACGACCTATTGATAGGTCTGTATATACTGTAAATGCCACTGACTTGTGAACTGTGCACACCACCATGAATACACTTGATGCATGTTTCCCATATGAACCTGTAGGGGGAGGTCTATGCAAACTTTAGCTGCTTTATAAACACTGTTACTGCAGCTGTTAATTCATTTGAGTCACAACAAACTGGAATTTTATTGTGAACAGAAAGCAATAACCTGCACTTTCTGCCACAATGGAAGCTACAGTTATCTGGGCTTTAATGATAATCATCAGCATTAATGGTACAGTAGAACATTTTTACTTATTATTGTGTGCATGTTAAACCTCTAATTTACAAATTTGATGGGTTATGGACAAGGTTTTTTTATTTTTTTATTTCAGGAGTTCAGTGTGACATTATAATGGATCAGTCATCCTCTGAAGTGAAAAGACCTGGAGAGAGAATCAAAATGTCCTGTACTATGTCTGGATTTAACATGGGAAGCTACTTCATTCACTGGATACGCCAGAGGCCAGGACAAGCTATGGAGTGGATCGGGGAGATGAATGCAGGGTCAAACTCTGCTACTTATGCCAGCTCCTTTCAGAGTCGTTTTACTATGACTGAAAATGTTCCCAGCAGCACACAGTACCTGGAAATCACAAGTCTCACAACTGGAGATTCGGCTGTTTACTTCTGTGCTCGGAGGCACAGTGTTACAGAAGAGTGGAGGAGCTGCATAAAAACCCCAACACACCACAGTAGTGATGATCAGTTTAACAATGTAGCATAACTCACAGTATTCTGAATATTTATTTAACATCACTAAATAGCTGAATTGTGATGTGGAATTCTGAAAGGAAAATTAATTATTAAATAATAAATAAATAAATAATGCAGTTTTCTACAAAATAGTGAACAAGAAAAAAAAAATAGAAGTGAATAAGAAGATGTATGAAAATAATATGTGACAATGATATGTACCATAAATATAAGGACTGTACAAAATGAAGATTTTGACATTGCTCACTGTATAACATAATGTGATCTTAAAGTTTAAAAATGCCAAAGTATATGCTTGGATTATTTATTTATTTATTTTTACCCCATACCCTGAAAGAGAGAGGGGTAGGGCCAGAGTGGGCCCCTTTTCCAGCCCGGGAGTTTTATACCCAAAGCTGGCCCACTTTGCTATGGACGAGGAATTTAAATAAATGAACCGTAGCGAGCTCTTATGGTGCCTTTTTATTGGGTATAAATTCAGGTATATGTTAACAGAAACTTCACTTCACTATTTTTAATTCAAGTAAAATGAGAGAAAGATTTTAAAGGTAGAAAATCTGATAAAGATGAAAAAGTATTTACCCTTGTACAGTAGCAGTAATTTGAAAATCAAAATTGCATTTGCCTTCCCAACAGAAAAACCTTCTGTTAGGTCTTACACTAAAATCAGATAAAGATTTTAAAGGTGGAAAATCTGATAAAGATTAAAACATATTATCTTTGTACAGTAGCAATAATTTGAAAATCAACATCAAAAATTTGAAATCAAAATTGCATTTGCCTTCCCAAAATATTAAGTTTTACACTTAACGCTTAAGTAGCTTCACTACACACATATTTAATAGGCAACTTCCAGCATCAAAATCCTCCTAAGCAAAGCATTGGTTTCTGCAACTTTATTGATAACAATGTCATTGTCAATAGACATGAGAATTTCCTTCTCTGTGTACATCAACATGAAGGCCTCCAAGAGTTCCTGAGACAGTGAGGCAATCAGATGGTATAGTCTAACCCATCTCACCTGCTGCGATGTTGGGTTGAGCTGAATGTGGCTGACTAGATAATGAATGCAACAATATGATTAGATATTGCAAGTGACATGTTAAAATTATTTTTTCATCCAACCGGCCCAAACTCGACCTTGACATGAGCCGGTCTTTGGGGAAATCTCCCGTTCTTCCCGATTAGCCACCCCGACACTGGAGATGGGGTATTGAGTCAGTTTGTATATTTATTTTGTCCATCTATCTGTCTGATTCTTTGTTTGTCTGCCTGTTTTTAACTCGAGCAATTTACATGAAATTTTTAGGAAAGGTGTGAGGTGGTTCAGAATAGATCCCATTACATTTTTGTGAATGTAGGTCAAAGGTCAAGATCACAGTCACCAAAAATGTGTTTTCACAATGATAAGAGATAGGGCAAATCAGGTCAAATGTGTGCAACGGATGTGGGGTGTTTTGTGCTGGGCACCACTTGTTATTCGTTATAATAATAGGTTATTGGGGAAGTGAAGAAGGGGTAGGATTAAATAAGTTTATGCTTCATCCTACTCCTTTTCGGACATGTCATTGTTATTATTCTTATTGTTGTATTGATTATTGTTGCACTTTGCACATGTTCGAAATAAATCATTCAAATCAAATCAAATCAAATTCCATAATTATACCAAATGTTAGACTAGCTAAAAGTTTGTGAATGAAAAAAAAAAGTTTGTTTGCTTAAATCCCATTCATTTGTTGAAAAATTTCTTTGAAACACATGTAATGTTTTTACATTTTATTCAATGTTCCTTAGGATCTACAAGAAATAATATGTGAAAAAGTACTGCTGTATGATAAAAAAAAAAAAAGTACTTTATCATTTAGTTTTATAGTGAGGAGGAGTTCAATTAAAAAAACCTTTGAAGTCCTGTGCTTTTGTGTGAGTGCATTGAAGACATCAGAACAGAGGACACACTTTATTTATTTCTCTTAAATAATACACAAAACCATTCTGTATGAAGCTATTGAATGTATCATCACATGTAAAACATGTTTAATCAATAAAAAAAAACAAAAAAACACTTGATATGTGTCAAGAACAAATTCCAAGACAGTTGATATTAATGAAAATGAAAACTGATCTGTAGGTCCTTAGACCACGGTTAACACAAGACAAAAAAAAAGCACAAAAATAACCAAATATAATGTAACCAAATTTGTTGACCACTGAGGATAAACAAGTTGTCTGCACTACATCAGAAAACACGTCATCTCATGCCTACTAAGGTGGAGTCAATGCAAAAGTATTTTCTCTGTCAACCTTTCTTATTGGACTGTAGAGAGAACGACAGAGAGCTGTGGATACAGTAGAACATGATGGACAGTAGGACAGGACTGCTGCTCTTAACTATCTGCTGGGCAGGTCAACACATTCACCATCTGAGGATAATGTTGTTAGCTTTAAAAATAAGCAGCTTATAAACACTGACTGTTTTCTTGTTTGTCTTCACAGGTGTTAATGGTCAGACTTTGACTGAATCTGAACCTGCAGTAAAAACACCTGGAGAATCTCACAGACTGACCTGTACAACATCTGGATTCACATTCAGTGACTACTGGATGGCCTGGGTCAGACAGGCTCCTGGAAAAGGACTGGAGTGGATCGCTGCTATCCCTTAGGGTTAGGGTTAGGGTTAGGGTTAGGGTTAGGGTTAGGGTTAGGGTTAGGGTTAGGGTTAGGGTTAGGGTTAGGGTTAGGGTTAGGGCTGTCATCATCTCCAGAGACAACAGCAGAAACCAGCTGTATCTGCAGATGAACAGTGTGAAAACTGAAGATTCTGCTGTTTATTATTGTGCACGACACCCACAGTGACTGGATAATTAGAGAGGCTGTACAAAATCCTACAATACTCCTGTCTTCAGTTTATTGAAAAATGAGAAATCATTTATTGATTATTTTCATGTGGGTTTGGAGAAAGCGACCAATATTTGACACATAGATTTCACTGACTTAAGAATGATTCTTAATGTAATAAATAATGAATCAAAGGGGTATCCAAAAACATTTTTCCACTGCTGTATTTTAAAAACCAACACAACCAAACTATTGTTTGGGTGGTTATTCAGTTATAAAAAAAAAAAAAAAAAAAGGAAAAACACAAATGATATAAAACATTCATCAAAATATTTTCAGTTCAGTTCTGAGAAGTTTGTTTATAATGTACCTGTCAATATATATTTAGTCCAACAGTCTATTCACCAACAAATATAGTGAATATGTCAGAGGATGTTTTTTACAGTATGACACAGGGTTTTTTTTAAAGTAGTAAATAAAAGCAACAAAAACAATACATTAATTTCTCAACATTTTCTCTAATCAATCATATTACTTAAATTGCACTTATAATATTATCATAAAATGATCAGCAATGATATCTTCACATGTAACACATCAATGAACAATAGTAAAAATCTGAATATGGTATAAATCTTTAAATAAAATGAAATCTGCTTTAAGATTTAATGTAAGTGTCCATAAATAAATGTGGTTGTGTCTTCTATTTAACTACATGTTCACTAATATGCAAATATAGAAAGTGTCCTCTATGTAAATTGTAACTGTACTTTACTTATAATGAAGTGAAGTGTGTGTGTGTGTGTCAGTCAGAGGAGATCCCTTCAGTTCATCTTCATCATCAGTCATGTTCTCTGTAGCTCTGATACTGCTGTTGGCATCTGGATCCTGTAAGAAACTATCACTTTACTAAAACCATCACAAACATGTATCTGTACGATGAATAATGGAGATAATGTTGGTTTGTTTTTCCACAGGTGTGTTTAGTATAGACCTGATCCAGCCAGAGTCTGTGGTCCTGCAGCCTGGACACACTTTGACCATCAGCTGTCAGGTCTCTGGTTATTCTCTGACTGACAACAACTATGCAACAGGTTGGATCAGACAGCGTGAAGGAAAACCAATGGACTGGATTTTCCATCAGTGGGGTGGAAATAGTGGCAGCTTTTATAAAAACAATGCTTTTGAGAACAAGTTCAGGTTCAGCAGATACATATCTGCTGGAAGTGTGAATATAAATGGACTAAACCTGCAGCCTGAAGACACAGCTGTTTATTACTGTGTACGTTGCCCACAGTGACACAAACACTGACAGAGCTGCACAAATACCCAGCAGCCACTGCAATACCAGACAAACTATGAACAATGTGAACTGTATAAATCATAGAATATGAGTAAAAGTTTCAGTTTGGGAAATGTGATAAAGGTAAAATATGATTATATCAGTAATGTGTAAGTTATGCCATTAAATGTAAATAACTAATAATAATATTTCACATGTAATATTGAATGTATTTTCTTTATATAAAAGAGGAATTCAGACACAAATGTTTCCCATCAGCTTGAACATGTGATTCTTTTTTTGCAGCTCAAGTATGGAAAGTAAATACCAATAACAGTTGTTACCAGATGTTAATGACTTGAAAAGTTTAAAAAATAATAAAAATAAAAAATAGAAAGACATGATAAAAAAAAAACCTGGAAAAGCAGTCGGAGAGTTCAGATCTTTACAAATGCAAATCATTCACCCCCACCCAGAATCACCACCAACATTTGTTCCTTTTACCAATATCAACATTCCTTGAACATTTCATAAAATCTATGAATGACTTTCTGAATTATTGAGCTAATAGTCAAACAAACCTCAATGAAAACAGAACCTCCTTGGGCAGAGTTATAAAAAAAAATATCTATATAAAAACTTCTACATTTTATCAATGTAGTTTTACTTTTACAAAAATTAAAAAGATTAATAAATGAATCCTAAACATCAAACGAGTTCACTTCAATTTTTTTCCTGCACAAAGGAGGAGTCAATGCAAAACTCTAATGTCTTCTACCTCTACTTATGTGACTGCAGGACTCATACCACAGAACAGTTGAACATGATGGACAGTAGGACAGGACTGCTGCTCTTAACTATCTGCTGGGCAGGTCAACACATTCACCATCTGAGGATAATGTTGTTAGCTTTAAAAATAAGCAGCTTATAAACACTGACTGTTTTCTTGTTTGTCTTCACAGGTGTTAATGGTCAGACTCTGACTGAATCTGAACCTGCAGTAAAAAGACCTGGAGAATCCCACAGACTGACCTGTACAACATCTGGATTCACATTCAGTAGCTACTTGATGAGTTGGATCAGACAAGCTCCTGGAAAAGGACTGGAGTGGATCGCTACTATAGATGTTACTAGCATTTACTATTCACAGTCAGTCCAAGGTCGTTTCATCATCTCCAGAGACAACAGCAGAAACCAGCTGTATCTGCAGATGAACAATCTGAAAACTGAAGATTCTGCTGTTTATTATTGTGCACGACGCCCACAGTGACTGGATTATTTGAGAGGCTGTACAAAATCCTACAATATTCCTGTCTTCAGTTTATTGAAAAATGATGAGTCAGTTGTTGATTATTTTGCTTTAGAGTAAAAGTGACTGGAGTTTGTGCACCTCTGATACAAACACATGTATCATTCATTCTCTCTGACTAAACATCAAACTAAACCAAATCTCACATATTGTCATATCCCTACTCACTGTCTCTTTTTTCCCTTCACTCTTTTCATTCTGTACCCTGTCACCTTTCGCCTTAATTATTTCCCCTGGCCCTCACACACCTGTCCTCATCACTTCTCCCTATTTAAGTCCTTTCCTTTGCTGTCTCCTTTGTTAGTTCACCCCACACGTTTACCTCTACAGAGCCCCCCGCTCTCCCCAGACGGTACCCACCGGTAGGACTTATCGTCTATTTTTGTGTGTGAGTTTTGAATGACTTTATGTCATACCTTGTTTCCGGACTGTTCTTGTTTTTGAGCTCAGAATAAAGAGCTTGAGTGAAGCTGTTGGCGTCTGCATTTGGGTCCTTTCCATTACACCGCATAACACATATGGATCATAATGGTCATTTCCTCCTACAAGAGATGTTCACAAGTCACTTTTTCCAAGTCCAAGTCAATTCTCAAGTCTTTCTGCACAAGTCAAGTCTCAAATGACTGAAATGAACGTTTTCACATTAGATACTATTTCAGATAATACCGCATTAATGTATTGTTTTGGATTAAGTATGCAGTAATTAAGTTTGGTGAAAGCATAGGCCTTACTGTAGTATATACTCAGTTATTTCACACTACACCATCAAAATTGATCAGAATAATGCATGTGCAATGTGAAGAAACATCCCACAAGCTTTGTTTAAATTTGATCAATGCATTTTGATCAAATTACAAATACAGTATACTTGTAATTTGAACCCTGTGGCAGCACGCACGCATTACAAACCTTTACACAAATATCGAGGGAGAGAAACTATTATTTCTACCTGTGATTTTCCCATAATGTCAGGCAACACATTGGAAAAACTGAAACAACTTAAATAATGAAACAAATAATTCCATGATAATGAACTTGTGAGTCATATCACACAAGTCTAAAGTCAAGTCACAAGTCTTTGTTTGTGCGACTTAAGTACGACTCGAGTCCAAGTCTCAGACTCAAGTTCACATGCCTGCCTCCTACCAGCAAACTAATCAAAATAAACTGATGATATTACAACATAGAACACTAGGACCTTCTCCAAAAGCATGTACTTGTCTAAGTTTTTCTATGAATTGAGATCACACATCATCTGCTCAGTCACTCAATTAAACCAAATTAAAGCAAAAGACTTTAAACACTGGGCGCACATTGAAATGTTCCACATACAGTGTTTATATTTTATATAGTTAATATGACAAAGTTATGGGTTTGCGTTAAGTCGTGCATATGTTCCACTTATGAGTCATCAGAAACAGTGCTTCTGTGTATTCACTTTGAATTCAACTTCTAAATATGTCAATTTGACACTATGATTAAAATGCAGGGAAAAACGTGGAGACAAATTTCTAAACTGAATAGAATAATTTAGTTTATATTTTATTTATTCATCACACTTGTATCCTAGAATGCAATGGGTAAAACCACAGATAAACCAGTTAACATTATTTGCTAGATTTGCATTTAATTCTATTAAATTAATGAAACATCGATGCAGATGTCCATTTAAAACATTAGAGGGCAGTAAAGAACTGAGGAGATAAATTAAACCAATATCAGTAAAGGATAACCACTGCATGTGATGAAAAGAAAGAATTACAATCATTTGCATCAGTTAAATTATGGATTTATTATGTCTGACAGACACTTTAACAGCAAATATAGTCATGTTAATAATTTGATATTTCATATGATACTTAAAGTTTAAAACATTCACCAGCAAAAAAAGAAAACATTGTTTCTTGTGCTACCATCTAAAGGAAAATAACTAACTAAAATAATATTGTTTTACCTTAACCCCTTAAGCCCGGTCGGCCCACGGGTGGGCCGAGAAAATTGTGTAATTTTTCATTAATTATTAACATATAATAAGTCTGGACAATGGAAATTTGTTTCAACTTTTGCTCAAAGTTAAGACCCTAATGTTCATAAAAGTACATATAAAGTGTACTTTAGTGATAAAAGTCACCTTTAAATATGATCTTTAATGTGTGTGTGGTGAAATATAAGTTATTTTTAATCGCCGATACGCGCTATTAATTCATTTATATCTCCTTTTGGCGAGCGATAAGGCAGCCATGTTTGTAGGCGTTTGAAAGAGGAGAGTCTCCTGAATCCAATGACACCTCACATTCCATGAACTACATTTCCCTCTGGACAGGAAATGCATGCGTAAAAGGTGAAAGGTTAGCATCTTTGCGCATGTCGAGCGCATGCACGGGACCGGCTTGGGACACACACGCTACGGCAGCGTAGTAAGCAGGGTGCTAGACATCGCTGTGCCGGTTATAGTTATATTTCCCGACTTTACTCTTAGTTCTAAGTCATTTTAGAGAGTTTTAGTGAGTAACAGTGAGTGACAGTGTATTTTCCTGAATGTTACTGACTATGGTAAGCTTTGTGAAGCTAGCATGTTAGCCGCGTGCTAACATGTAAACAACAGAGACACTACAGAGAAGGAGTTGAATGTTCAACATCTGACTGAGATCTGACTGTGGATATGAACTCAAAACAGGATGAACATCTACCCAGTAAGTTGTTGTATCTTACTGATATCTGTTTTACAAACTAATAGTAATAATAATAACAATAATACTACATTTTATACTATACACATGCAAACACTGTTGACTATAGTAGTATTTTTTCAGTCTCATTTCTCATTGTATTGTTATTTTTACACATAAGTAGATAAGTTTATAATTAATCAATGATTGTTTGAGGATTTATTCACTTTCTCTGTCAAAAATAAATAACATATCATTTCATGAGAAGGAAAAAGTCTCAAATCATGATTGTCTTCATTTTTCCTAGGTAGGAGGATGACACAAATAAAACTGCTTTTTGGAGAAACACATGGACCAGTTCAGTTCCCTCCAACCTAATGATAAACCAGTCCCCACCTGATGATAACACATGGACATTTTTGGACTTTATTGCAATTGTTTGTGTTTTGAATGTTTGTATTAGTTATTTTGTTTAGTAAATTTGCACTAATTTTGATATTTATATTTATTCTAATTGAATTTATCATATATTTTTGCACATTTGTTCAACTTTATATTTGATTTTTACTAAAGTGTATTATTATTATTATTATTGATATATTATTACATTGTTTGGAGTAAGTTCTTAATAAAACTACTCCATTTGGAGACAAAATAATCCATGTTTATATGGTTTTATTCATTTTAGTTGTGCACAAAGGTAGAAGTTGATGAAACACAAGGTAAATTTCATTTCTAAAAGCTCCAGTAGACAGTAATAGACTTCTGTAATGGATATGAGTTGTATTTTTCACACAGATTTTACTGGAAAATTAAAATAATGTATTTGGAACAGTTTGGCACAACAGTGTGCCAAACTGTTCCAAATGCAGTGTCCGCCTGGTGTTATCTGGACTTAAACCTTTCTGGAGGCTTTGTCCTTTGCTCTAATTCTATCAACTTTTGTTCCTGTGTTGGAAAGGAGTTACTGAAGGTGATCAATAGTGTCTATATTCATGGAATCATTGTTAGCAGGGTGTTTTCTTTTGTCAAAAAAATAATAAATTCAGGCGAGACCAAAAAATTCTAATTTATCTTTTAGTTTATTCCAGTTTATTCAGTCATAGTAGTAGCTACACTATTTTAGACAATGGGAATAGATTCTGTGAAGCCTGTAGATGTCCATAGACACAAAGAACATCCATATAAACCTTAGGATTGTGGAGCAATTCTTCATTTACTTTGGGTATGTTTTTTTAGGCGTTTTTCTCTGAAAATAGGCTCAGGGTGGAAGAGGTTAAAAAAAAGACATGTAATATTGAATGTGTTTTCTTTATATGTAAGATTAATTTATACGTAAGTGTCAACAACACTTTTTTTTTCAGCTAAATAATGGAAAAGACCAATAACAGTTATTACCAAATAATGATGACACCAAAAGTAACATAAAATAATATATATATTTTTTAATTTTACATGTCATGCACCATATTTTTTTTTTTTTTCCAAAAATAAAAAAATTTAAATGAACAGGTTCACTTCAGTTCTTTTCCTGCGCAAAGGAGGAGTCAATGCAAAACTCTAAAGTTTTCTACCTCTACTTATGCGACTGCAGGACTCATACCACAGAACAGTTGAACATGATGGACAGTAGGACAGGACTGCTGCTCTTAACTATCTGCTGGGCAGGTCAACACATTCACCATCTGAGGATAAGGTTGTGGCTTTAAAAATAAGTAGCTTATAAACACTGACTGTTTTCTTGTTTGTCTTCACAGGTGTTAATGGTCAGACTCTGACTGAATCTGAACCTGCAGTAAAAAGACCTGGAGAATCCCACAGACTGACCTGTACAACATCTGGATTCACATTCAGTGACTACTGGATGGCCTGGGTCAGACAGGCTCCTGGAAAAGGACTGGAGTGGATCGCTACTATCCGTTATGATAGTGCCAGCATTTACTATTCCCAGTCAGTCCAAGGTCGTTTTATCATCTCCAGAGACAACGACAGAAACCAGCTGTATCTGCAGATGAACAGTGTGAAAACTGAAGATTCTGCTGTTTATTATTGTGCACGACACCCACAGTGAGACACAGTAACAGGACTGTCATTCAAAAACAACCACAACAATTACCACTGAGAACAGGATATAAAAGCATATTTAACTTGAATTTACCATTTTAAATTATAACGTTTCAGTCATTCAAATCCCAACAATGTACAGAACTAAAGAAAAAAGTGATCCTGACATGAATAAAGGCAATACTCACTCATTATAGCAGCAATTAAAAAAAAAAATGTAAACAAGTTCAATCAAGAATAAACAAAATTTTACAATTAAAATTATATAAATATAATAGGACTGCCAGCCTTAATGGCTTGTCAACAAATGCAGTGATATAGGTGTTATGACAAAATGACAACACCATTGAAAATATTAGTAAGTAATTAGTGGTTTCCAAATATATTTAAACTAGTTATATCCATTTCACTTTAATTTTCACACATTTTAATACAGAGGACAGGTGATGAAAAATGAATAGTGCCTTATGTAATTATTCATATGTGCTAATCTTGCTCAATTTTATGCAAAGTTGCATTTTATAGTATATACTTCTGCAAAATCCAGTGATTTTTGCTGGTATGAGCTGAAAGAGGAGGGATGTCCCACTCATAGAGATCTGGCAGTGTTTCTGTTGGTCTAGTGCAAATGAAGTTTTCCATAAAATCTTCTGTATTTAAGATCGCTATGTTATTGAATTCATGCCCATACATCAAGTTATTCAAGCAGTAGCCTTCTGCAGCTTTATCAAGCCAGTAGCTAATATGCTAAGTATTTCTTCATTTGTAAAAAAAAAATATATATAATAATAATAATAATAATTTTAGATAAAATGCTATATTACCTGGTATGAAGACATGGCTGAAAGCACATTAATTGTTTTGCCTCCTGAAGTTTGCCAGTATCAATGGCTTGTGAACAAATGTGCAAGTACTAGAGGATCAACATTTTATGACAGTTTTTATAGACAATAGTGTATTTTCCCTTTGTGGCAGTATTTTTCAACCCTGGGAGTGCGATTCCAAGTGGGGTTGGTTGTAATTCAAATTCCAATTTCTAGTAATTGATTAAAAAAAAAAAAATCTTGCTGGTAATAATATGGTGTGTTCAGAGAGACGATCATGACAAACTGTGGAGCTGATACTGGGGCTTGTGTGCAAAAGTTCCATGGTGTTTCTTAAATCGTTAGTTCAACTGAACTGAACATGAACGTTTTAGGGTTTGTTTTTGTATAATTATATGTGACAACATATAATTACACAAAAACAAACACAAATGAACAAGTGGTGCCAAGAAAAAAAAAACCCACCCTCTCGCAAATGCTGTAACTGACTCTCATCATTGGAAACACACATTATTGGTGACTGTGACCTTGACCTTTGACCTATATTCACAAAAATGTAATGGAATCTATTCTGGACAACCTTACATATTTCCTGAAAATTTCATAGAAATTGGTCAAGTGCTTTTTGCATAAAGTTGCTGACAAACAAACAGGCAGACAAACAAACAAACAAGAATGAACCAAAACAACACCCCTCTCCCCTTTTGGAGAATGTGGTAATAAATTAAACATAATGACCAGAAGGGAATATACCTTACCTTACCGTACAGTGTCTAAAATTTAAAAAGTTTAACTGTTTTTTTTTCTCCTTCTCCTTTACTGGTGTTTGTGACATTACTGATGCCATTTCTACTGTGTCTTAGTCCATTTTAAAGAAATACCACTGGGATAAAGAAATATTATACTGGATATATTGATATACACTCAAAACACACACACACACACACACACACACACACACACTCACAAATACACACACACACACACACGCACACACACACACACACACACACACACACACACACACAGTCACTTTAAATCCAATGTTGTATTTTTATTTATATGTATTTTGTTCTGTACTGTATTATTATTTTGGGGTGAATTAATAGCTGCTACATACATAAATAACATTGCATGTGCATGTTAATAAAGTTTTTAAGAGTCATTCAAAGAAACCAAGTTAGCCTCACTACTGTGGAGTGAGGAAGAGAAAACAATACTGGAAACCTGCTGCATTTTACCTGTTCTGTGAACCTGCAAACAAAATACATGTATAGTTTATGCTTTAATATTTATAATGCGGGTACACAAAGCATTCACATTCTTCTTCATCAAACTAAAATAGCTATAAAGACTTTTTTATTTATTTACTTTTTAAATAACAGGTGAATACTTCCATCTAGTGGCAAACTGGGAAAATAGTTACCTTCTGTATAACCATTCATGTCTGCAATGTCTTTAATCTTTAATTGAGCATTTACAATCATTGTAAAAGTTAAGTAAATAAATAAATTGTCATAAGAATTTTACAAAATGTAAAATATCTGAATGATAACTACTCTTTAATTGTATAACTGTAAAAGAGGGGGAGTAAATGTTATATCTGGATATCTTTCATTTATACTTATTGTATCCTTTCATCCAACATAACAAGTAAAGTGTGTACACAAACCAAGCACAAACTGTATTGATCATATACATATATCATATAATACTCAAAATTATTAATGATTAAAGAGTTGTTGTTTCCCTACCTCCTAAATGTCATACTGTGTAGAGGAAAATTCAAGCATAGTGTTGATGCCTGTTTGGTTTTAATGCTGGAAATCTGTCAGTGCAGTGAAGCAAAGTAAATACGTGCCTTCTTGACTTGTAGACAGGGACGTGGGGTCAGAGGAAGCAGGTGATCTGTAGAGCCTCACCTGTCACCATGAGAAGTAAAAAAAAAACCCAAAAAAAACAACAACGAATAAATAATAGAATAAAATAAGAATTAATATTGTCCATTGATCTGTGATTTCAATGCAATTTTGGTGTGGTTCCTATTAATTTGGATTGTCTTGTAGTTAAAATCGCTGAAATTATGTATTTCCAGTTCAAATACAACTGCGATTGCGCAATACGTTACAAACTGGATTGAGCGCGTGCAATTGGCGCGTGCTTGTTGCCATTTCTCTGTATGTTTCCAATATCATGTTGTATTATATGTATTCATTTTTATAGTGTTCAGTAATGTATTTCACGTATGTGTGTAATATTTAAGTAAATCCACAGTAAAGTGCAGACAGTACCTCTGCCTCACAGAAGGGGGCGATAGTGAGACACTGAGCCGGACGTTCATGACTGGGTTTAGTCTTGCAAAGGTTAAAAGAACAACCAAAAAATAACTGCACCGATTTTTCACGGGAAAATTGAGGATTTGATTTCTAAACTGGGATTTTTTTTCAAAACTAGGCTTTTGTTCAAATCAAAAAGTTATAATTACTGGGAGACTAACACCGGAGCTAACACTTATTAGCTTCAAAGACGGACCGCAAGTGGTTAATTTCAAATGGGTTGGAGAGATTGGCTTTGTGGCTGTGCTACAAAAAACACATTTTCTTCCTTTCCCTGCCTTTTTATTCTCTACGTACAAGTAAAGGTAAGATAAGCAATATTTTCCACTTTAACTTGTGTGTGTGTGAGGATTATAATAAATATTAGCAGCGGAAATAGCCTAACTGAAATGAAAATAAAAAAATAAAACTAAATAAAAATCTAAGGTGAGCGACACAAAACTAACTAAAACAAAAGTGAATTGCACCTAAAATCAATTATATTTTTTCCCATTTTAATCAGGGTTCACATTTTCCCATTGTTCAGCTCTTACATAGCAGAGGCCAGGGTCTGTACCCTGTGATCGTCCCTTCAGATAGGGCATCCTTTTTTTTTTTTTAAATAATTGCCGTGGGTTATTTGGTATGAAAATCACAATGCTCATGTTATCTGTGTTGAAACATTCTATAACATTACTGTAATTCTGCATGTTCAGTGCGTGTGCATACAACCTACAAACTGTTCTGGTTTGAAGTTTGAAAACTCTGCTCCCTATTCTGATACCTAGTGCCTCCCCAGCCATTGACTTCACTGCACGTCACTGCTTGTAAACAGTGTGGAGCACTCATGTATTAAAAAAACATTCTTGAAATCTGTCATTAAGGTGTAAGGTAGGTGGGAGGTGGAAAAATACCATAAAGTATTAACCCTTGTGCGGTCCTTCGTAAAAGGCACACTGGCTGTGTCCTACAGTCGGGTCTCAAAAACCCAGATTCCAAAGTTCAGTTCCATAGACTCATCACCCCACCCCCCAAGGATATATTACTGTTTTCAGTAGTAAGCAATGGCATCCTACAGTACGTATAAAAAGGTACATTTGTGAGCCACCGCACAAGGGTTAAAGGGATAGCTTGGTATTTTTCACATTCTGTGTGGGATCACCATCTTTACTCTGGTGCACCCACAGTGACTTACCCCCGACAGTGTCCCGCGAGTCGAGTTCTGGTCCGGTTTTGGTTAAAGCAAAAGTAGTCCCGGCAGGTTTCCTGGGGTCAACAAAATAAAACATGTTTCTTCTCAAAACAGTATGTGTTCGAAAGAGTGATTTATTTGCATAACAAAACCATCAAGGAACAAAAACTCACACTTCGTAATTGCTTGGAGCTACTTTCTCTCAATAGCGAACAATGCACGTTGTCACTGCTAACATCTGTCCTCCTTAACAAACTACTTTCATCAGTTGTTCGGCAGTGTTTGCGGTTCCAAGTAGCAGCCGCAAACACGTTAGTTGTGTTAGGTAGGTATTAAAATGAACAAGAAATTTATTTAATTAGTGATTTATTTGCACTTTTCATGTAATTGTGCCTCACTTTTCAGGTACTAAAAGTAATTTACAAAAACACAATCAAATCTAAAAAGGTTAAACTGTAAAATAAAATAGAGTATTAAAAATGACAATGATAAGAAATTACACAAATATGAAACCAGTTTTCCAATTGAATGAATACGCACATGATATTGAGTGACATATAAATTTATTGGTATTTACCAGGGTAGCTGGAGTCATAGTGATATAAGTACAACAAATTCTGAACTGAAGCACAAACAACACTGACCACGATTCAAAAAGTTACTTTCATTTTACTGTAAAAGAAATGACAAAGTGATCAATCAAGGATGTCAGTGTATCATTATTATTTAATCTGAAGTTAATTTTGCCTGTTACAATATAGTGTATATATTAAATGTTTGTATGTCCTGACAGACAGTGTGCAGGGAGAAGTTTTTGTACAGTGATATACTGGTGTGCAGGGTAGCTACCACAGTGATACAATCTGCCACAAAAACCCTCGATCACTTCCACTCTTTCTCATATTCATATTTCCAAGTTCAAATGATGGCATTCATTAATTTATTTTCTGTAAGTTTAATGACAATGGACGATATCCAGTATGCACCATGTGTTACATGATTCAGTAAACATGAACTCTTTTGATGTGTATTTGTGTCCAATTTCATTAGTTTTAGTTAGTAGTAAATGTGTTTGAGGAGTCAGCATTTTAAGAATAGTGGCTTTAATATGAGTAAAAATTTAGTTTTTGTCACTACAGACATGTTAACACAGTTGATTTCAATATTGTTTAGAAAGTGACATTTTCTAATGCATAGTAATTTGTAAATGATACAATTCTAATTCAATTAATTAAAATAATACTATTTCTGATACCCCCCAAACAAAAGCTAGAAAGCATAAAGTAGTTTTAATGAAACTCAAATGGACCTAAAATCAAACTTTTTTTTTTTATTAACCCATAACAACACAGTGTGACTCTTGACTGATTTATCATCATTTATTATAATATTATCTTTTGTACATTGCATGTTTCTCTGTAAATTCTGGATTTTCCTATATATATATTTTCTTACATTAATTAAGATGTTCATGTAAATTCAAAGTGAATTTAAAGTTTATTTTGTCGAAAAAGAGAAAGCTGACAAAAAAGTGACTTTTTATGTAAAATATATCATTAACTGAACATAAAACAAGTGTCTCCATCCACTGACATTGATCCAACTCCATGGGTTTTTACAGGTCAATCAATGTTATAAAGATGACAGTGTTTCCACGGTAACTACTGAGCCTTTGAAGATCCAAATGGGTCATTTCTGATAACCACGAAAAGATGACAAACTGCATTTTACACCAATTATTTATATGTATTGATAGGATTAATGGTTCAACAGGAATTACACAATTTAAATCAATAGATGCTTTTAGTTGACAGTAGTGGTTTGGGTCTTTATAGGTAAAAAAAAAATCCACTGTAAGTCTGTTTCCTATTCTTATGATCACTTTAATAATTCATTAATCAACCAATGATTTACTGTTATGACAATTTTCACTGATTTTACATATAGTTATTTTGTTTTTCTTGCAACCCTTCTGTGTATTTTAGTAATGTAAAGTACACTTTATACCACAAATAAACCATGTCTTACCATTCCTTGCTAGAGAACAATTACCAGTGTGTAAGATAAAAGGTTTTTGGATGAGGACTCACTACTGTGTACAACTGGGATCACAGTGATATGTGGTAATACAAAAACCATGAACTGAAAAGAGCGCAATTGAAACAAAAAGTCACTTTGAGGGAAAAAAGAGAAAATCCTCAAAATGTTAGTTGACTGAAGAGGATTTGATGACTTCAGATTAATTGGCTTGAAGCATGAATAATTATTTTACAGAAATTATCCTTAACACTGCGTAACATTACATTTTTGTATTTCCTGTCAGTCAAATTTCAGGGTTAAAATTTTTGTACGGGGTTATACTACCGTGTCCTACAGCGGCCACAGTGACATAAGCTATGACAAAAACCCTCCAGTTTAAAGGAAACGGTGTGAATGATGTTAAAAACAAGACACGTGTAGGGTGTACTTTATATGTGTAATGAAAACAAGGTGAATGTCACAAATTTAAAGTCATGGCAATTCATCCTTCAACAGACATACAAAGTGACTAAATGTTTCTTGTCTACATATAAATCAATCAATCATTATATTACAAATAATTTCATACAGAAGAATTGACAATTCATTTGTCATATATTTTGTAATAGGGCACCCCAGAAGCAGTCCTCAGTTTACAAATGGGAGTCCTTTAACATGTGATAAAGACACACGTTTTACTATAATCTTGAATAAATTAAGATGTTTTTAATAACTATGAACAGATTTTAAAATATTGCTTATCTATCTAACAATGACTTTCATTTAATTTCCTTTTCCTGAGTCCTACTGTTTATTCTAATGTTCTCAGACAAGTCAATAGTCAGATGGAGTTTTCTACCAAAATAAATAATTTAGTATATCAGCGAGCATAACATAATATTAAAAACATAAACCCTTTTATACATTGCTTTTCATATACATACATATACACATACATAATATAGATATACATGCATCCAATGATGAATTATATTGAATGTATTTCTTACCCCTCGAAGCCCAACTACTACTAGACCTACCACTATTTTTTTTCTCTACAATAATCTTTTCTGAAACAATTTGTGCCATTCATTATTTCACTATTCTCTGCATGTAGCAGTGAAAATTATGTGTTTTCCAATATTTTATTTACAAATCAATTTGTTCTTTCATCCAAGCTCAGAACAAATTAAAAGGTTATCATGTACAAACAGACAGAACTTAAAATATATTGCGAAATAAATGTGAAAATAATGTCTAAAATAATCCACAGAGCCTCTGTATGTCCTCTAGAAAATCTGAAAAATTTAATTTTGCTTGAATTATTTTAATGTATTGCTGGATTAATGCCTCAAAAGTTAAACATCAATAGTAGAACTGTAGATGCTTGTAGTTTCAGTTGGATGAGTCTTTGCATTAAAATGTTTTGCCCATAAAGTTTTCATAGACTCGAGTGTAATTGGGATTCAGTATGTAATCATTACACTAGGTTAACCCTTTAACCCCCTGATGCATCAGCGCTGATGCTTTTAAAATGTTTGATGTCTGATGGTTTAATTTAAAAATTCTGAATGATTCAAGTTTTTTTAAGTGTTATTTTACTCATGATTTTGTTCATGGAACTGATGTACAGGTGTCAAAAAGCAACTGACGTAGAAAATGAAAAAAGACCAAATTAAAACTACTGGTACCAAATTATAATACTAGTTATTTATTCCTTTTTTTGTAACTTTTTTGTTGTTGTTTTTGTAATTTTTTTATGTTATTTATTATTTTGTGAATATTTATTAGTTTCTGTTGATGTTGTTGCTTATTTTTGTTCATTTTTTCTACGTTTTGTTAATTTATTTCATTATTTTCCTTCAATTGTGTTCTGTTAGTGTCTTACTTTGTTCATGTTACATATCATTTTGTTAGTTTGATATTCATTTTTGTTCATTTTGCTGATCACTTGGGCAGTTTTTGTTCATTTTGTTGCTTATTGTATCTTAAGTAATTTATTTTTTTACTGTGGAATTGCTTAAGTCTCAGGAGTTAAAGGGTTAAAAATAATAGGAATAAATAGGAATAAAAAGAGGAATATGTTATCCCAACTTAGTGGGCAACTCTATATTGTATGCCTGAAATGATCACACATTGTATGAGATAGAGTAGATCTGTCCATTAAATAAAGTATACATATTACACAAATTAATACTTATATATAGTATTTATACACAATAACCTGCTTCAGGTATAATCTCCATGTCCTGACAGTCTGATTTCAGGGTGGAGTTTTTGCTCATAGCTGAGTCATTGTGTATTCAAACTACCACAGTGACTTTCTTTGCAACAAAAACCTTCCCCAGTAAAGGAAATGCACCGTTTGAAGACCGATACAGAAAATAAATAGTCACCCTTACTATTCCTGAGTTCGTCTTACCAAATGTGGATATGCAGTGTAAAAAAATTAACGACATATTATGTAAATGAAACATGTAGAATGTTCTGTACAGCTTAATTCTGATGATGCTTTTATTACCCCATTTTAATGTATTTATTTGTTTTACAATTTTACTGTATTTATTGTTTTCTATAGCTCTCATTGTGGTAAAATGATAAACACAGTAGAACAATGATCATTTTCAGTGTAGATAATGACTCAAAATGTTTTACATGAACTAGAAATGATTTTTAAAAGCACAAATCAATGTCATGAATACAAACCACGTCATGTAAAGGTTTTTGTATGAGTATGCATTGCTGTGTGGGCGGGTAGCCACAATGATATATTGTAATACAACAACTGAACAGCATTAAAAAAAGAACTTCCTCAAAAAAAAATCAAAAAAACAATCATGCAATTCTAAAACTTTGCACAGTTGTGTTTTTCCCCTCTCATTATTAATATCATTAATGCCTAACAATAGATAATATATGAATAATGTTCCATTAAAGTATAAAGCAAACTACTAAACAAAAGGAGGAAGCTATTATTTTGTATTAGGCCCTTCAATTTTTGTTTCATTTGCTATGAGGCAAAGTCTCCAGTAAATTAAACTACATAAATGACATTATCTCATGTTGATTTTAACATTTTATTCAACCATAGTTTATAAGATATGAAACCGTAAAAAACTGATGTTAGTCTTAACCGTACTTCTCTGGCAGTTCCCAAATGAATTCTTGTCTCTATTTAACTTCTCTTAAGTGATTTATCAAAATGTATCATAATATTATGCTTATATATTTTCCTATATTTGAGTTCCTATATTTAATTGAGATGTTGATGAATATTCACAGGAAATTCAAAGTAAGAAAATTGAAGCAAATCTATTTACTGTCACTGATCCAGTTTCATGAGTTTCACTGATGAATCAATGTTATAGAAGATGATGGTGTTTACACGGTAACTACAGAGCCTCTGAACATCTAAATGACTCATATCAGATGACCATGAAAAGATAACAAATTGCATTTTACCGCAATTATTTACATGTATTGATAAGATTAGATGATCAAAGGAATTAAACCATTTAAACTAGTAGATGTTTTTCATTTTCAGAGGTGGTTTGGGTCTTTAAGGGTTAAGTTAAGCAAAGTCAGTTTACAGAGGGGAGTTTTTGTTCTGCCGTTTATCAGTGTGTTGGGTGGAACCACAGTGATATATGCTGGGTCAAAAACTAAGCACCAACAGACTTCCTGCTGAGAAAAGTGGAGACACTGAAATGTCCACAGTAACTGGTTCAAATGTGAAGATGAGCATCAGAGGACATTATTATGTCATTGAGAATGTTTAATTGACTCTTACTTTTGTCATGGAGACATTCATTGTAGGTAAAGATTGAATATGGAGTGATCATCAAATAAACAAATAGAAAATAATAGAGAATACAAGGAGGACAAATGTAAAGTAGTCTGTTGTTGACCTGAAGGCCTTGTTTCCCCTGTCGCACAACGTGTCAAAATGTACGAGTCATTATTGAAGTTGAGCAAGGCATGTGTGGTGGGAATTTGGTGATCCTCCATTAAAGCTGTCAAAAGTTATTGTGACTACAGTGTTCCCGGACGCACAGACGAACAGCGTTTCTACTGTATGTCCACCACCGGGGTGACAGTGGACAAAAATGGGCAGGAAAGTCCACTACTGAAGGGTTGGCAGTTCAAATCCCGCTCTGTTCTAGTCATGTGCTTCACCCTGCATGCCTCCAGTGCTACTCACACTGGTGTATGAATGTGTCTGAACGTTTAGTGGTGGGTTAGGGTGTGTGTGTGTGTGGGGGGGGTTAATTAACAAGATAACTCAAAAACCTATGGACTAATTTTGATGAAACTTTCAGGATGTGTTAGGAGTGTCACAAGGAACAAATGCTAAAATTTTGGTGGTAATCCAGAAGAGATCCTGAATTCTGGATCATTTTGAAATGTATTCTCCATTTACAGCAATGTAAAATTTCTAAGTGGTCCAGAATCCAGGATCTCTTCTGGATTACCAACAAAATGTAATAATTTGTTCCTTATGATACTCCCAACACATCCTGAAAACTCAGTTTCCATCAAATTCCGTCCATAAGTTTCTGAGTGATCTTGAAAACTAACAGACAGACAAACAAATTGGCAAAAACATAACATTACCGCACCTCTCTTCATTCGAAGGGGTCAAGGTCTGCCTTGGCAGAAGTTTGCGCTCTCAAAGAATTATCCATCCATCCATGCAGGGTTCTACAAATTAAAGGTGGGGTGGGGGATCTTTTTTTAGAAATTTTTTTACCATATTGCATGAAAACCTCTCCACGATCCCATAGCACACACTGACATAGAATGTCTCCAAAAAAACTAAATGCTTTAGTCCTGTCTAGAGGATGTAACCAGAGGAAAACTCTGGCCAATCAGTGTACTGATCATCAAAACAAAAGTAAAAACTGTGTTTGAAAAAGCTACGGCCTTGAGGAAGCTGACCGGAGAATGGAATAGGACAAGGGTGGTAATCGGTTCGGCTGTCCAGCGCTGGCGTTAGCTGAAAAAGGAAAAGGGGCTTGAAACCAATGTTAAGGTGACCATGTTTCTGCTCAATAGGTAAGATGATAGCGTTATGATTATATAATATTTCGACAAACTAATTGGTTATGGGTATCGTATTCACCCCATCAGTGTGAAAATGAAAGACGTTGATGAAAATAGCTACTGTTAATTGGTTGGCTAATCAACGTGGTTCTAGTGAATGGTCGTGAACTGGAAACGGTGTGCGCATTCATGTATTCGTGAATCGTGATGTCGTGTTTTCGAGGGGTGGCCTGAAGAAGAGGAGGGAGTGTATATTTTCAAAATCTCACATGTGTTGAATTGTTGGACCATTTTTTCCATGATCTCCTACCCCATCTTTAAATGTAGATATGTGACTGCTCAGCACGAAATCAGGCATAAGTCGCGCTGACCCGTTCAGAGCTACAGCCAAATTTAGGCTGGAAAGTGATTTTTTTTATACATTTTATCAAAAAATGGTACCTTAACACCTCTATTTTCAGTGTTTATTGAGTCAATTATTTAAGCGTCGACAAAAGTTCAGGGATTGCTGAGCAAAGACAAAGCCGAATTCCACCTCTTTTCACCGAACAAAATGATCTCCGTTCCGTGGGTGAACACCCAAGTGTTCGGTACGAAGAAAAAGCCTATATTGAATGCTCTGTCCAATGGTGTAAGCCAAATGATTGTAATACGTCACACTTCTTTTCTATTATTATAATATATAAAACATCTGTGACATGTCCATCAGAGTGTCCTTTAACATCTGTGAAAAATTTGTGTCAATCGGATACAAATTATTATGCGTTGCTAAGGACTTCCTACCTCAAAACAGTCCAAAACTTTAACAGCCAATTTCGCAAAAACGCAAATTGCAAAATATGTCCAAATGTGGATATTAAAATTACCATAACTTTGGTTCTACTTGTGATAGAAAACCTAATTTTTTCACCATCTTAGACCTTAGTTTCCACTTTACCAAGCTACTCAGATAACTCAGTTTTGATTTCCAGATACTTATGCCTGGTTTCGTGGTGGTGGGTCACATATTTAAAAAACTTTTTAATGTCCATTTCACAGACTATTTTACAGCCAAACTGGCAAAAACGTATGACTTCTAGAATTTAGGAAAATCTATTTATTTACTTGACTGTTTACCTACTGTTGATTTTCTGAAATGGTGACAAATCATTTCAGAAAGTTTAGAGATTTTTTTGTTTGTATAAAACTAACATGGGTTAAAGAGACTAAATTATGGATTGCCATGAAGAGTTTAATACAAAAATTATCGAAGCAAACTCAAAGCAAATTGTTAATGATAAGATTTATTATAAATTTCATTTATTATAAAATTATTATTCTGCTTCCAATTATTATTAAGTATAAAAAATAATTAAGTATCATCTCTTGTATTTATTGACTGAATGAAGCATTAAAAATGACCAATGTCAGTGTAATGTTTTTGTCTAACAGTGTACTGTTGTGTATACTCTGGCAGCTACCACAGTGATAAGTGCTAATACAAAAACATGAAGTCAGTCTGAAGAAAAATATGAATAAATTTAACAAAATGCCCATATGATTAAAGTATATGACTATTGTTAAATCACTTAGTTCTGAGTTTTTTTCATATATTTAAGCACATACAGCCTGTACATGTTTAATTACTGTCGAAAATATAAAATATCATGTTAATTCTAATTTCAATATTAACCACTATTAAGTAATAATTTTAAAAAAATTAAATGCACATCTTTTCTAGGACACACAGCATAGTAAATAAAAAAACCCATAATAAATACATAGAGAGAGTCTGAAGTGTGATTCAAGAAAGGATAAGAGATCTAGTACACAGGAGCAAAAGTGGCCATAGTATAAAAGAAATTCATATTGAATTTGTGCATTATGAAGTTTTCTATATCTGTGTGTGTGTGTGTGTGTTAGAGCAGATATTGTAATATTGATAATAACATTGTAAACTAAGTAGTACAGTTAAATTAATTTAGTGTAGTTCAGGGTGAGAGACTAAACCCAACAGCCTCCCTCTCTAATACAGCTGCTCTGAATTGTTCTGGAAAAAAATGAAGAGACCACTGGAGTTTCCTGTGAACTCATCATGTGTGTATGTACAGTATGACAACCATTCCATTCCTGTATCTGTTGAATTGTAATAAACAAACCTTATTCTACTGAACAAACACTTGTTCATCATTATGTCTTACTTTAGCAGAAGTAAAACCACATCACTATCCTCTTACAATAGGACTAACTGTGACAAAAACAGAACTATTAGCAACTGCAATTTCAAAAATAACTGCTTGGACAATGTTCCCAAACTCCAAAAAGTGTCTTTTTTTTCTATTAGGACAATACTTCTGGCTTTAGCTAAGTCTGTAAATGCATGGACGACAGACCAATAAATGAACACCCTGTCATGTCCACCCCATCTGCAGACCTGGATGAGGCCACTATTGTGGCAGTTTTTGTTCTGCTGTTGGTAAATAATGTTGTGAAGACTTCTGCCACGTGACAATATTTTATTTCTTAGTCCAGAAAGGTCAGTTCTGCATGTGTTGATCTATAAGTTATGACCTTGTGTCATGGTGGAAATTACTCCAGGGCACTACACATGTCAAAGAGTAAGAGGTATCTGCTAAAAGTGACATCAGATAGCCCGAAGAAGTTGAGTTTTTATCACAGTGATGTAATGTACAGTAAGGATGTAGTCTCTGTGACCTTCATTTTAGTATGTCATGTTGAGATCATGTCATTTTTGTAGACCTGCAGCAGACTTATTGATGTTTTTGGGACCCAGAGGTCTACCTTTTATTGGGTGAATCCATTTGATAGTGATGAGGCACAGGTTTTAACATACAGTCACCTTTTGATATCTGGGTAAATTGGAAATTTAGCAAAAGTGTTCAGGAAAGGACACAGGAAGCAAAGAAGAGAATCAAGGGAATCAAACAAAGATGTTAAAATTCCATTACAACACAAGCCATGGAACGTTACTGAGCTTTTTGAATTTTTCTGCCATAACATCATCCAACAGTAATAGAGGAGAACCAAGACATGTGAAAGCCGTCATTGAAAATTCTGGGTTATGCCACCAAATATTGATGTCTGAACTTTTCTCAAGTTACAACATTAATATTTATATATATATTTTTCGACCATGTGTTGTGTTCTGCAAATGCATGCTCTAAATAGTACTATTTTTATTTGGAATTTGGGAGAAATGTTGTTGGTAGTTTAGAGAATCAAACAAAAGACACTAATTTTTAATCAAACATATACCAAATAAATGGCAAAATCAGAGAAAGTGATAATTTTTGCTGTGGTCTCTTCATTTTTCCCCTGAGCTGTATATTCCATAACATGGGTGAACATGTGAACATTCATGAAGCAAAAAAAGAACAACAAAGGCTTTAAATATATATTAAAACAGAGCAGTTTCCTTAGATTTGTACTTGTGAAATAAATAAATAAATAAATAAACAGCCCTGCTTCGTGTGTGACTCACCACATTAGTGCTGGGTTTTTGTTTGACTGTTCGTTACTGTGGGGATGGGGGGGCACAGTGATACATGACAATACAAAAACCTGTCCTGGACTCAAACACTCTTTATGATTCTAAATATGTAGATTAATATTTTTCCAAATTTAGAGACAGGTAAGAGTGAGATAGGTCAGTGAGTGAGTGAGCAGTCAGCTGAAAATTAATTATTCTTATGAATTATTAAAGATTTTTCAGTTTCATTGTGAAACGACTGAGGCATGAGGTAATATTTATCATGAATCAAACCATATATATTTATCTTTTATATGTTCAAGCCATTTTATTTTTCATTGAAGTACATTTTATGAACTGTGAGGTGCACTGTGAACAACAGATATTACCAGGTAATTTGAAAGACATCTACAGAATTAAAAAATAAGGAAATCACAGAGGAAAATGTTATAATACATTGCAATAAATCATTTAAATTTAATTTGCAAACTGCCGCAAAAGTAACACTGGGTCTTTAGAGGTTAAAGTGACTAAATGTTAGATTTTCATGTATAATTTATATAAATATGATCATTAAAACAACACAAAGCAGATTACTAAACATTATTTTTTCAATTACATATATGATATTTTATTAGAATTTTTTTTTTAAGTATAATCTCTTGTAATTATTGAATTAACGAACCATTAAAAATGGACCAAGGACATGGTAATGTTTTTGTCTCAGAGTGTTCTGTTGTGTACGACTACTACCACAGTGATAAGTGTTGATACAAAAACTGAGCTGAAGCAAAAAGTCACCTTTTCATGATCATTAGATATTTGGATATTTAGAGGTTCTGTCGCAAATGTGGAACCACTGTCGTCTTCTACAACATGGATTCACCAATAAAACCTATGGAGTTGGATTAATGATGTTTATGTTCAGTTTATGATAGGTTTAACTGAAAAAAGTTAATTTCTCTGCTACAATTTACTGTGTACATGAACACCTAAATTAAGTGTAGGGAAAATGAATGGTTTACAGAGAAACATACAACACACACAGGATAATATTACAATAAAAGGTGATAAATCAGTTGAGAAAGGTAAAAAAAAAAAATACAAATTAGGAACCGCCACAAAAGTAACATTGGGTTGTTGTTGAGTTAAAAAATAAAAATGTTTATTATAGGTAAATTAAAGTTTACTACAAATTTTTGGGGAGGGGGTGGTGGTAGCACAGTAATATTAATATTTACGTACTTCTGAATTTTACCATTTGCAAATAACTGTGCAACAAATGACACTTTTTCATCACTTTTCTCTGTTTTTGATGAAATAACTAGGGCTGTCAAAATGAATGTGGATTAATCCATCATCAAGACACTACTGTAACAGTGATATATTCTATAACATAGGTGAACAAATGTATATTCAAGAAGCAAAGAAAAAAACAGCAATTAGTTTCCAAAACGAAGGCCTTAAATTGAATAAAATAAAACAATGCCACAGTTTTATACTTAATAAATAAATAAACAGTACTGGTTAATGTATTCAGTGAATGTAAGTGAGTAGTCACATTAGTGTTGGGTTTTTGTTTCACTGTTCACTACTGTGTACGTGGGGGGCTGGGGCACAGTGATACATGACAATACAAAAACCTGTCCTGGACTCCAGCACAACTCTTTATGATTCTGAATAGGTAGATGAATATTTTCAACTATAAAGAGACAGGTGCTGTAGGTCAGTGAGTGGGTGAGCAGTTAGCTGAATTTAAATGATTATTAATAATTAAGTTAATTGATAAATAATTATATTTTTTCAGATTCATTGTGAAAAGATTTAGTGACAATAATAAATTAAAACTAACCGGTGCTTTGTTTCGGTGGTGCAGTGGTTAGCACTTGTGCCTCACAATAAGAAGGACCCTGGTTTGATTCCCACACCAGACCTTTCTGTGTGGAGTTTGCATGTTCACCTTGTGTCTGCGTGGGTTTTGTCCAGTTTCCTCCCACCATCCAAACACATGCACTGATAGGTTAATTGGTTAATTAAATTCCCCATAGGTGTGAATGTGAGAGTGATTGTTTGTCTATATATGTTCAGCCCTGAGATGAACTGGAGACTCATACAGGGTGTACCCCACCTTCAACCATTGTAGCTGGATTAGGCCCCCTGTGACCCCTGTGACCCTAGTGAGGATGAAGCAGGTTCAGATGACGAGACGAGACCTGAGACCTTGGCATGAGGTAATATTCACCATGAATTAAACTTAATTCATCTTTTATATGTTCAAGTTATTTTATTTTTTATTGTTTTATTGCATTATTTTACACAGTGAATATTAGGAAATGTACAAGCTGATATGAAAACTGAATGAATACAAACAATTAGGCATATATGTGATTAATGAATTAAATATAAAGACATATGTGATTTGCACTGAAAAGATGTCAGTTATAGTGGAACATGTTATAATAGATGGTGATAAATCATTTAAGAAAGGCAAATAGAGAGAAAAAATGGTTTGTGACTTGTCACAAAATTAACACTGGGTCTTCATGGGTTAAAGAGAGTAAATTATGAATTGCCATGCAGAGTTTAAAATTAAAAAAATAAAATTACCATCAAAGCAAACACAAAGCAAAAAAAGATAACATTAGTTTTAAAATGATATTCATAGCCATCAAATGATAAAAAAAAAAAGTAAGTATTATTTCATATAATTGACTGAATGAACCATTGAAAATGGACCAAGGACTTGGTAATGTTTTTGTCTAACAGTGTTCTGTTGTGTATATTATAGCGGCTACCACAGTGATAAGTGCTAATACAAAAACTGAAGCTCAGAGTCAGTGTGAAGAAAAAAACCGAGTTGCAGTGAGTAAAGTTAACATGTTTACCATATGGTTAAGGCATAAGACTATTGTTAAATCAGTTAATTCTGAGGTTCTTCATATAATTAAAAACATTAGTAATCATGATTTATATTTCTAGCAAAATATATCATTAAATGAATATGAAAAAAAGCATTTTCACACATTATCTGTGACAATACATGGGTGAATTAATGTCGAAGAAAGATGAGTGTTCCCATTTTCACTGTGGTTTCCCTGAACATCCAAACATGTCATATGTATCTGATACTAGTTAAAAGCTGCCAAATGGCATTTTACATTAATTATATAAATGTATTGATAGGATTCATGATTAAAATATTAATAAACATTTTACATCAGTGGTGGGTGTTTATGTCTGTGCAGTCTAATGTCCCGTAGAATAGCAACAAATGTTCAGTCAGTGATACTAAAGGTTTGTCATTGAAAAAATATAATAGGGTATGTTATTTACATCATTCTGTCTGTGAAAATAAATCATATCTTCAGTGACGTTTTATAAGGAATGCCAGTTAAAATAAATATCATAGCATCATCATAACAATTACATTCTACACCATTTATAGTTGTTTTTGTTTGTTTTTTACAATTATGTCTGCTGTATATGATCAGGAAAAGAACGAAAAGTTTTAAATTGCATTAGCAATTTAGTTACAGGCTTATGTTAATGCCAGAAATGTTTGTGTGAATAAGGAATTAGCATATAAAGGACCATAGCTTTAATTCAGAAAGAGAAACTAAATTATTCCATAAAGACTGAATCATCCACTGGTGACCAAAACTAGCTACTGTTAAATACCTGTTGATCTGCAAATTACATCAGTATATGTAAATAATTGGTGTAAAATAACACACTATCATATTTTCATGGTCATCAGATATGAGCTCTTTGGACATTCAGAGGCTCCGTAGTTACCATGGAAACACACTCATCTTCTACAACATTGATTCACCTGTAAAACCAATGAAGATGGATCAGTGACAGTGGATGGACACATTGGGTTTATGTTCAGCTAATGATACATTTCATTGAAAAAGTCACTTTTTCCATCAGTTTTCAGTTTTTTTATGAACATCTATATGATCAGTGAATGTGATTTTCAATTGAAGAATGCAAATTACAGTGGAAATTGTTACAATCAATGGTGATAAATCACTTGCATTTCATTTGCAAGCTACCACAAAAGTAACACTTAGTCTTTATGGGTTAAGGAGACTAAATGATGGATTGTCGTGCAGAGTTCAATACAAAAATGATTGTCAAAACTTACACAAAGCAGATTACTAAAGATAACTCAACATTATTTTTGAAATAACATTTACAATTAAGCATCAAATGATAAAACAAATAAATAAATGTAATCTCTTGTAATTGAATGGACCATTAAAATGGGTCGAATGTTTTTGTCTAACAGTGTGCTGTTGTGTATATGATTCATACACTGATGCTTGGGATTATTTTAGCAACTACCACAGTAATAAGTGCTAATGAAAAATGCTGTAAAATGGGCTGTGAAATTGGAATTAAAAAAGGTTTTTAAAAATCTAAATTTAACTTGTAGAATCATGTATGAACCCGATGCATGGATGGATGGAATTAATTTCCAATACACTTCCTATAAATGGAATAAAACAGAGCAATTCCAGAGATTTGTACTGTAAAATAAAATACATTGTATGAAATATAAGCAATGTAATAAAAATAAATAAATAAATGTTGAGTCATGATTAAAATGTACATTGTAAACCATTTATATGTATTTTTTTTTACAACATGTTAGCTGCATAGAAATAAGAACAGAGAAAAAAAGTCTTAAATTGCAGTAGCAGTTTAGTTCTAGGCTTATATTAATGACATATTTGGGTGAATAAGGAATGAGCACATACTGTAAAGGACCACAACTAAGAGCTTCCGGCCAAAAGCTAAATTAAAAAGACTAAATTATGGAGTGCAGAGCTTAATACAAAGATGATCATCAAAATATACACAAAACAAATTATTAAAGATAAATCAACATAATTTTTTTAAATTACATTGATAATTAAGCAACAAATGATAACAAGTTTAAGTATAATAATCTGTTGTAATAAATAACTGAATGAACCATTCAATAGCACAAAAAACTGACCAGGGACTTGGCAATGTTTTTGTCTAAGAGTGTGATGTTGTGTATATAATAGTGGTTACGGCTACCACGGTGATAAGTGCCAATACAAAAACTGAGCTGAAACACAAAGTCAGTGAGAAAAAAAGATGAACATGTTTCACATAAGGTAAGTCAGTTAAATTATGAGTTTTTCCATATATTTAAGCATATACAGCCTGTACTGTAGATGTTTAATTAATATTCAATAAAACATTATCATATTAATAATAATGTATGTCATGTATATTATAATATTATATTCTATTAATATTATAAATAAACATAATTTTATCATTTATTAGCAAATGCACACCTTTTCCAGTACAATCAGTGAATAACATACAGTTAGATTTTAGGTTTCCATTTCACCAAAAGAGAAAGTTCTTAGTGGTTAATATTGCCATACTAGTTAATATTTCTGTAACACACAGGAAACGGTCCACACCCACAACAGGTGTTTCCTCATCCACAGTGAAACTACAATGAATCTCCAGATGCAGCTCTGTACTTTATAATATTCAATTTCAATTCAATTCAATTTTATTTATGAAGCCCTAAATCACAACAAAGTCGTCTCAGAGGGCTTTACAAAAACACAAACAGCTACAGAAATACATGAAAAGTCCCAGGCATCCCCTGTCCTTAGACCCTCCTTCTCGGCAAGAAAAAACTTCAAAACCCAGTGGGAAAAAGAAGAAATCTTGAGGAGAACCACATTGAAGGAGAGATCCACTCCCATGGACGGACAGGCTATAGATGAACGTCCATGTATAAATGCAGGAAGGGGGGCTGGTCCAGACAGGCAGGGGCGGTGGTCAGGGGTCACAGGTCGGCACAGGCGAGATACTGCAGATCCTGTCGTCCATGGCTCCCGTGCAGACACTGTCAGGAGAGCCACCACTCCCCCCGGGGGGGAGGGGGGAAAGGGGACACCAGGTGACTAGTCATGAACAGACTTGGTATGAAAGATAGGTTGTAAAAATTACAGAAACAGGTGTGAGGGAGAGAAAGAGAAGAAAGAAGGAACTCAGTGTCTGTACTTCCCCCAGCATTCTAACTCCTAGGGCAGTCTAGACTGAACTGTGACTCAAACATCACATAATTTTTAACTAACCTGACCATAGGCTTTCTCAAACAGGAATGTTTTAAGCCTAATTTTAAATGTAGAGACTGTGTCGGCGTCTTTAATATTAAAGGGAAGCTGATTCCATAAGACAGGGCCCTGATAACTAAAGGCTCTAGCTCCTACTGTACTTTTAGAAATCCTAGGAACTTTCAATAAACCTGCATTCTGAGAACGAAGGGTTCTATTGGGTTGGTACGGAACCAGATCATCTTTAAGATAAGAGGGGCCCAGACCATTAATGGCTTTATATGCAAGGAGGAGGATTTTAAATTTAATTCTAGACTCAACTGGTAGCCAATGAAGGGTTTGGAGCACAGGGGTGATGTGTTCTCTTCTATTTGATCCTGTTAATAATCTAGCTGCTGCATTTTGAACCAGTTGCAAGCTTTTTAGGGAATATTTAGGACACGCTACAAGTAAGGACTTACAATAATCTATGAATTATTGTAAATATGAATGTGAATGATTTGAAGTAAGTGATACAAATGAACATAACCTATACAGTAAAGTTTTTTTAATGTATCATGTGGACTGAATTAGTTTTATTGAAAAAATAACTTATCTTTTTCTGCTTACCCATGTAATTGTAGCAGTAACCCAGGACTTTGAATAAACAACACATCATCTTCTCTATAATTTCTTATTTGTTCAGGTTGTTGTTCTTCGTAGTTTTTCTAGGTTCAACTGGATTAGTTCTGCTCTTTTGAAAAATGTGTCCAGCAAAACTAGTTCAGTTAAACCTGGAAAAAGGAAAAAGTCGTAAAATATTCTACTTATGTAAAAGTATAATTTACTTTTATTAAATGTGAGTCCTTGAATGTGGTGTATGTGAATAAGAGACACACAAACTTCAGTCCCATCAGTTCTACTGTTTCTGTGGCTTCGTCTTGGAAGATGTTTTGACTGCAAGGAAGATAGAGAAGAGAAAAGACCAGCTGCTCATTTGAGCACCCACTGGGAAGGGGGTGGGGGGGGTTGGTTTATGCTTATTGTAGTTATAACACAATAACTGGTCTCAGGATTTACTCCACACTTCGGAACAGATAAGTTGCTCCACAATTCACTCACTTTCCCCACAGTAATGTGATTTACCATCGCAAATCCACAGTCCATTCTATGATGAAATCCAACTTCATCTGTGTCCACAGATTGCACAATGATCATGTGCTTTCGCAGGTCTTCCACCGAATGTGTCACCATCCACGGTAACAAAAAAATAAATACATTCCCACTGTCACTAACCACTTCACAGTGCTCCATAATTTTGATCTAACAGCAGCAGGAGACCTTTTGGGGTTCTGCCTTTCTGACTTTGTGACACCATGGCAACTCCAACTTCATGCTACCCTCCCCTTGTCTCCAAGCATTGATAATAGCCAACCAAAAAAGTGTCTATGAATTAGCTTACTAAGAGGCTGGTCTTGGTGGTTTGCTCCTGGTCAGTGATGAGTCTTTGCCCCAAGTGGAGGACTTTAAGTACCCTGGGGCCTTGTTCATAAGGTGGATCAGTGCAGTATTAGCAGTGAGCTGAAAGGCGAAGCTCTAAAATTACCAGTCGATCTGTGTTCCTACTCTCACCTAAAGTATGGTTATTAGCTCTGGGTCACAACTGAAAGGACAAGAATCCAGATAAAAGTGGTTTCCAATGTAGGGTGGCTGTATGTATGTTCCCTTAGGGATAAGGTGATGAACTCAGTCCCCAAGAAGGAGCTCAGAGCAGACTTGCTGCTCCTCCACATAAAGAGGGGCTAGCTAAGGTGGTTCATGCATCTTTTAGATGCTTCCTGGAAGCCTCCCTGGGGAGGTGGTCTGGATATGTCCCAATGGGAGGAGGCCTCGAGAGAGGCCTAGGACATGCTGGAGAGATGATGGTTACCTTTCGATGATTTAAGTCAGAATTATTTATTCTACTGAAAGAAAATGATTGTGTCCCATTCCTGTTTTGCTTTCATTTCAGCTAGCAACATGGAAAGCCAGATACTACATGCGATCTTTCCATTTATTTTTGTAATAATTATGAAGCAGTAGCTCAACCGAATCACTATACTCATGTCGGCAATGCCGAATATGTGTGTCATCAATGTGAAATAATGTTTTTCATTGTGACAAGACCAGGAAAATGACAGTAATAATGTTAAAAACAGCAGTTTCCATGTCAGAGGAATTATGAAATTCTGAATTAATTGTGGAATAAACCAGTGACTTCATTCAGAATTAAGTTTAATTCGGAATAGTCATTCTCAACTGGAATTGATGGCAGACCCATGAAGGAGGTGCTGGTTGGCTCTGACAAGCTAGAGGTGGTGGGGTCATTCTGCTACCTGGGAGACATGCTCTCAGCGGCCGGTGGATGCATGCTAGCAACAACAACCCGTGGCAAGACAGCCTGGAAGAAGTTTAGAGAACTGCTGCCAGTGCTATCCTCGCGACATATTTCCATCAAAGCCCGTGGTCAGGTACACAATGCCTGTGTGCGTTGCGCTATGCTGCATGCCTGTGAGACCTGGCCACTGACCAAGCCAGACCTCCAACGGCTACAACGCAACGACCGTGCAATGACCCGATGGATCTGAGGTGTTAAAACAGAAGACGTGACATCTGTCCCAATCGAGTGAACTGTTGCTGAGGTTGGACCTAGAAGACCTGGAGGTTATCCTACGGGAGAGGCATCTAAGTTGGTGGGGTCACGTCGAGCGCTCCACAAGTGCTGTGAGTAAGGCAAGAGACTTGTCTGTTGCTGGGAGGAGGGGTCCTGGTTGGCTGAAGTTGACCTGGGCCCAGTTATATGACCAGAACTGCTAACAGTGGGGGATAGCCAAGGCTGACCCCAAAGACAGAGCTTTGTGGAAAACAAAGTTGAGGGCTGCCAAATGTGCAGCAAGCCAGTGACCTGGATTCTCACTGCATGGTTAAATCTAAAATAACCGCATTAAGAATTAGGTGTTTACATGGTAATCTTAAAGCAGAACTTATTCTGAATTAAGTAGAAATAAAAACTCATGTAAACAAGCCCTATGTCTCTCAGCTGGTCTGGTCAATACTTAGATATCCCCCTGGAAGAGCTGGAGGAGGCATCTGGGGAGAGGGGTGTCTGGGCATCCCTGCTTAGACTGTTGCCTCAATGACCCAACCCCAGATAGGCGGAAGAAAATGGATGGATGGATGGATGGATGGATGGATTGACAAACAAAAGTCCACATTTGAATCCCATCTTGACTGTCTCATTTCATATAGTGGTGGTATACATGAATGGAATGGCAAAACTTAAGTCAGGGTACAAATATGTAAGGACCTGAAAGGAAAAAGCTCTGTTCTGGGAGAGGAGCTAAGCTAAGAGAAAGTTAAGATGGTCAGAAATTTGCTGAAGACAAGAACTGCACGAACTGTTAATACACTGTTACAATACAAAAGCAGGTGAAATATATGAGGCCCCATGCAACAGGAACTGTGGCTGACAAGAAAGTTGAGAAAAAGAGGAAGTTATCATAACCGTTGCTAATAAAATATAATTATATGTAACTAGGAAGGAAATTTATACCTCAAGGGAAACAGTAAATAATAAATAGCACACTGGGAAAAGCTTTTCTTAGTTTAAACGTTGGTATTTGTATGAATAGCAGGTTATAATATATGGCTGTGTGTCTACTTTGACTACTGGGGAAAAGGGACACAAGTCACTGTAACATCTGGTAAGTAATAATATATTTCATCCCAAGTTCATTTAAATAAGTTTTTTGTGTTTTATTGTTACATTACTGTTCAAATACAGTCAACTTCCTCTACTGAACTATACTGAAATATAACCTGTTACAAAAAGCAAAAATAATCTGGGTAAATATTAGCTGTGTAGAGTTGAATATAAAATAACTGCATACAATTATTAGAAAGTTGTAAGATACTTTTTGCACTGAAGTGCCATTGAAACCTTTCACTGTGACGACTACTTTGACTACTGGGGAAAAGGAACAACGGTGACCGTAACATCAGGTAAAAGCAGCTTTCTATGCTTTATTTAGAGCCCAGTATCGATATTAAGTGAATATGTGTGGTTTTTGTATGTTGGATGTGTTAATGTAATACACAGTGACAATGCTTTTGACTACTGGGGGAAAGGAACAACGGTGACTGTAACATCAGGTAAAAAACAGTATACTTTGGATGTTTGAGGAAGATTTTAATACTTTTATTTTTTTACGGATGCTTTAAACTTCAGTATGAATGGTGTGTTTGAGGTACTGGTTTTTGTATGTTGGATGTGTTAACGTAACACACAGTGACGATGCTTTTGACTACTGGGGGAAAGGAACAACGGTGACTGTAACATCAGGTAAAAACAGCCTATTTTGTAAATTTAATGATGATTTCAGTAATTCCGTTGTTTTTCGTGGTATCCTTAAACTTCAGTATGAATGGTGTGTTTGAGGTCCTGGTTTTTGTATGTTGGATGTGTTAACATAACACACAGTGACTATGCTTTTGACTACTGGGGGAAAGGAACAACAGTGACCGTAACAACAGGTAAAAACAGCATTTTCTCCAGCATATATACAGGTTTTTATATTTTTGTAGTATTTTATGGTATTTTTAGACGTCGGTATGAATGGTGTGTTTGAGGTGCTGGTTTTTGTATGTTAGTTGTGTTAACATGATGCACAGTGACGGTGCTTTTGACTACTGGGGGAAAGGAACAACAGTGACCGTAACAACAGGTAAAAGCTGAATTTTTTCCATGGTAAACACAGATTTGAATATTTATGTTATGTTTTACAGTATTTTTAGAGTTAAGTGTGAATGGTGTGTTTGAGGAACTGGTTTTTGTATGTTAGACGTGGTAAAATAACGCACAGTGACGCTGCTTTTGACTACTGGGGGAAAGGAACGATGGTCACGGTAACATCAGGTAAGTCAATCATTTTTCACTTTGTCGAGTTGATTTGGAATTTAATTTAACACAAATACTGCCCTGAATTTAATGTCTGTGAAATATGTGATATTTAGTGGGGGGAAAAAAGCAGTGTGAGTTTATCATAAATTACAAAATAAATATGCAGCAGGATGAATTGATGGTGTTGATATGGAGAAGCGTTTGTATTCAGTGTTTAATAAATTACTACATTGCTTTTGCTTACTGGGAAAAGCCATCGTAGTCACCATCACCTCAGGTATGTAATCGTATTGTTTTCTGATGAGAAAAATGTATTTAATGTCAAATTAAGTAGTAAAGTATTCACAATTATTAGGATATAAGACAGCCTCGGCGTGAAAAGTCTTCCCACCGTTGTAAATATCACAATGTTTTTTTTAATTTTAATTTTTTTTTTTATTAGTAGTATTTTTATATACATATATATATATATATATATATATATATATATATATATATATATATATATATTAGTGGTTGAATTAATACAATAGTCATGATGAGTTTTTGTGAGAGGCATTCATAGACTCTTTCAACTGTGATAACTGGGCTTTTGACTACTGGGGAAAAGGAACGATGGTAACTGTGACATCAGGTAAGATTTATACCTTTTAAATGTTGTGAAATTATAGTGAAATGCAATTATTGTAACTTTTTTGCTTGATCTAATCAGACTCGACATTTTTTCAATATAATATATTTGGTAGGACAGTGCTGTGTTGTCTGTGTTCTTTGGATTAAGTGCATTTGTAGTTCAGTCATAAATAAATTTAAATCAGGATCTATGGGTAGATGGAATGTTTTTGTAGTAAGGGTTAAGTAGATTCAACACTGTGTTACTATGAAGCTTTTGACTACTGGGGAAAAGGAACGATGGTAACTGTGACATCAGGTAAGATGTATACCTTTATTAATGTTACGGCGTGATATTGAAATTAAATTATTGTAACTATTTAGCTTGTAAAATCTGATTTACCATACGAAAAGCAATATATTTTGACACAGCAGTACTGTTTCGTTGTTATTCAAGTGAATTCGTGGCACAGTCGAAAATAAATTAAGTCAGGATCTAGAGGGAGATGTAATGTTTTCATAGTAAGACTTAAGTAGATTCAACACTGTGTTACTATGGTGGTGCTTTTGACTACTGGGGAAAAGGGACAACGGTAACTGTCACATCAGGTAAGAACAGACTTTAACCACTTTAATAGAAACAAAATTAAACAAAAGGAAGAATTTTGTGAATGTGGACGTTTCGTTTCACTTGGTTATCATCGATATGTGTGTGTGACTGCGTCATTGTACCGTATATGTGTTGATGTTACTGTATGTTTGTGGTAATTTTTCAATGTGAAAAGGCACAAATAATATTTCAGGGGGATTATTTTCTGCAATTGTGCAAGTCTGTTAATTAAACAGACATATTTAAATGTTTAATGTTGTATTTTCTCCTTGTTATAACCAGGACTTCATGAAAAATGTCAAAATGTTTTATTAAATTATTTATCTAGGCCTATGTTTTAATCTATTGGTTATACATTTGTTTGTCTTTTCCAGGCACAGTGACCACTGGTAGCCCTGTAGTGTTTCCTATAAAGCCGTGTGATTTGAACGATGGGACAGATATGGTCTCTCTCGCCTGCTTCGCCACCAATGTCATGCCATCCACATCCTTTGCATGGACCGCAAACGGCAATGCTCTGACCGAGTTCATCCAGTATCCTCCAGTCAGCGCGAACAACGTGTACACAGGAGTCAGTCAGATCCGAATCAGGCGACAGGACTTCAACAACACACAGGCCTACAGATGCAGTGTGACTCAAGGGCAAGGGCAAACTGCTCAGGGAACGTTTAAATTTGGTAAGATGAGCCTGATTCATTATATCATTATTAATACTACTTAAGTGGTCATTTTTCAGGGTTAAATGTCTATTATGTATTTTGTGAGTGGCTCTACCCTTTGTTACAACAGCATACATTTTTATTTCTTTTAATTATATTTAGTTTTTAACATCAAAATGAACCATCATTTGCATAAAAAAAATGTATAACTAGAAAACAAACAAAGCAGTATTTAAGATTAAATAAAATATTCATTTTACAAAGAAACACTTTACAGTACTATTACAATATTAATGCTTACATTACAAATGTACATTAGACGAAATTACATTGCAACATGCTTTATAATAATTCTAATAAACTACTATAAGTTGTTTTCGTAATTTTGTTGTTTAATATTTTAACAGATGTAATTGCATAGCACAATTTATCAGATATGCATAACATTAATCCTCATTGTTGATGAAATGACAAAAATGTTTAGATCATATCCATTATTTTATGTGGTGTAATTTCTCTTAACATAGTTTTAAAAAACTTCATAAAACTTGTGAATTTAGCTTGATCTGAATATACTGTCACTGATTTAACTACTTTAAAAAATATTGCAGGATAAAACAGAATTAAACCATATGACATAGCTGTAAAATGTATTCAATCTTATCTTTATTAAATCATGTAAAGTATCCAAACCATGAGGTGGAATGAAAGGGCTGATGCTCGCTCATGCATGCTTGTCTGCTGACTCTGAGTATTTTATTTTATTTACTAATATGTGACATTTGCACCTCACTTTAAGAACAAATTGCAATATGCTCTCTTTCTTTCAGTCCGTCTCATTTCTTTTCAGTTTATTATTTTCTTCCTGATCTTTATGTGCCTCCACTTTCATTCTATGTTCTTATTTCACACGGACTGTTTGCTTGCTTAAACCGTTAATGTATATGCAGAATGGAGAAATGATGCTTGGTAATGAATACTATTTAGTGTATTGTCAGTATATGAAACATTCTTTAACATTTGAGTACAAAGTGTTAATGTAAGAAAAAAAAAAAAAGTCACGATACTCATGCATGCATGTTGTATAGCTGTAAACTAACCACAGCAAATATTAATCATTATCTGTGTCACATATAAAAAGACTAAATGGACATCATATATATATATATATATATATATATATATATATATATATATGAAATAAATCATCTTCTGCTTCTGCATATATGTAGATAATCCCCTGCTTCTGCTTCCCTATATATCTATATATATGTGTATATGTTTCTTGTCTTTCAGAGAGTATCTATCAGTTGCCAACTCTTAAAGTCTCAGCCTCAGATGCTGAAAGCGATGTTACTTTTTCCTGCCTTGCCAAAGAGTTTACTCCCAAAACTCATGAGTTCAAATGGCTGAAAAATAATGAAGAAATAACCAGCAAGACAAATGAGATTACAACAAGTTTCGAGGATGGAAAAGTAAATGGAACTACACTGTACAGTGCAGCAAGTTTCCTCACAGTAGATAGTCAGGACTTGATTGGAAACACTGAATATATGTGCCAGTTTAAGGGGAAGGGTAAAGAAGGAGCAGAGTCAATTCTGAATTCAACTGTGACCTACAGACCGAGTGAACCTCTACCATGTGAGTGAACTTACATTTGAAATTTTCTTCCAGAAATATTTTTTTTTTTTAGAAATGTTCAGTTCCTACACTTTTTGAGGCCATTTTTCTTGTCCAGTAATTGATTATTTATTTATTTTTATTTTTTTATCTCTCAGGTAACGACGATGTTGGGAAAAATGTGAAAATAAACATCATCCCCCCAAATCCAGAGGACATGTTTCTAACCAACAAAGGAAAAGTAATATGTGAAGTCACTACAGACAATGTTGAAGTCTACAAAATTTACTGGCTGAACGGTGAAGAAAAAGAAGTCGCAGATGATGCCGTTACCCCCAGAAAAAAGAGAGGCACATTCTCTGCCCCTCTTCTCATCTCATATGAGGAATGGAACAGTGGGATTGTGCGGAAATGCTTAGTTGAAGTTGATGGTGTGCTTGAGCCCTTAAAGAAGACCTACACTAGAACTTCTGGTAAGACAACTACTCTACTACTTGATTAAATATTATGAAACAGTTGTTTTTTTTTTTTCCAAATATATTGCAGCAGAAATGTGCATTCTTAACTATTGTATTTTGTAGCAAGAAACGTAATATGTGTTTCATGTTTCAGGAGGACGTGTTCAGCGTCCATCAGTGTTTATGATGCCGCCAATAGAACACACTAAAAAAGAAACAGTGACCCTGACTTGCTATGTGAAAGACTTCTTCCCTGCAGACATTTATGTGTCTTGGCTCATTGATGATGTGCCAGCAGGCTCAAGATATGAGTTCAATACCACAAACCCTGTAGAAAGCAGCGGCACCTATTATGCCTATTCCCACTTCTCAGTCACTGCTGATCAGTGGAAAGAGAAGGACACAGTGTATAGCTGTGCAATTTACCACCAATCTGTCGCCAACACAACTAAAACCGTCATCAGGTCCATTGGGCACAGATCGCTTGAAACCACCAACTTGGTCAACCTCAACATGAACATCCCTGAAACGTGCAAGGCCCAGTAGATGTTATGTTGCGTCACTGTGTGTTCTGCTGTTTGATGTTTGTTGCCTGTGATATGATATTGTGTTTGTCTTCTTAATGCATATTCACATTGAAAATAAAAAAAAAATATATATATACTTTGCAACTTTGTTGATGTATGTCACATTCAGTTCATGTCTTTTTGACCTATTTGTTTTAATGTTGTTGTGTCACGTTACACTAATACACACATGATTTTCAGATAGAAGTATGTGTTACACTAATACATACATTATTTTTTAGATAGAAGCACAATTTAGTCAACCATATTTTAGCTCATTTTCACTTTATATTGTAGCAACAGGAATAACAAAATGACTTTACTAAATAGAAAAAAAAAACATGCATTCACTGAGTAATATGTGTCAGTTGTTACTTGTAGCCAGTGTCATAACATCTCTGTGACTTGTCTTCATGTATTTCTGTGTATTCTACTGGATCTTGCACTGCCAACACATGAATGATGATTGAATCAGACCACTGATAGACATACAATAAGGTCTTTCACAAGCAATTTGGGAATTTTAATGTGTTTCTGATATTGTTTAATTAGACTTCATGAGCTGAGAAGTTAAAATATGGCTAAATATCCTCCTGTGGAATTGAAGTGGTTTAAATCTTACCTGATGCCACTGTTATAGTGCTTTTTCCCACAGGAGTAATTTAGAGGATGTATACCATAAACTACAAAATATAAAGCACCGATTTTTCATGATTATTATTGGGTTTGGAAAGCCCCTGTTTAAACCACATTATTAATTTACACTAGATCAACATTTCGTGATTGACATCTCATACCAAGAGAACAGTGACCAGCTGCAAGAAGATGATATTGTGCAGAACACAGCCTTGGTATTCATCATTCTCTTCCTCATCACTCTGCTGTTTACCATCGGAACTACTGTTTTCAAGGTAATCAAGATTTTAAGAACCAAATAAATAGCTTGAGCTTAGCGCATTGGTATTTTTGAGTGTTCAGACAACTCTAAACAGTGCAAAAATTAACACGTGAATACAATCATCATGTTAAATTGTGAAATTTGTGTTTCTCCTCTTAACATTATTTATTATTTTTTACATTAAATTCTGATGTAAATTTGCAACCACGCTACGCATTTATGCACACAAACACTTTGAATGTAAAGTTATATTTAACGTTCCTCTTCTGTTAGCTTTATGTTATCATCTCTTATGTTAATGAGTCAGTTTTTATCTATGTGTACAATCAGCTGTAAAATACACTAAAAAAACAATTATCTATAATCCAATTAGATTCTCATCTCTGTGCTACCTTGTTTGACTTCCTTATCCATTTAATACTTTTGGTGGGCCTTTTTTTGTCAGTATATTCCTCAATGTGAACTCTGCTGTATATAGGCCATATTTGCTGGGGTTTTTTAGTGCAGGGATATGGTAGGGTAGGATATTATTGGATAGGACAATACTTCGATATTCCCCAATGGAGAAATTACAGTAACATTTTAGTGATCAAGTAGCAGCAACCTTCTTGGTGGCACCACACCTGTTACATTAAAGACAGAATGCATGCACATATCCCTTTTTATGCATGAATGATGAGAAACTTGATCAATATTTTTTTACCTGCATGTTTCTGTTCCTCTTAACACATGAATTAAACAATGTGAGTCATATTTTTCATGGAATTGCAAAACTGTCCACTCAGATTTACTGATTGACTGTGTAAAAACTATGGAGGAAAAATAACAAACGAAAAAAAAACTAAAACTAAAAAAATATATATAAAAAATATATTTTTTTATATTATTATTTTTTCATATTTGATTTGATTTGAATGCTTTATTTCGAACATGTGCATAATGCAACAATAATCACTACAACAACAATAATAATAAAAATACTACACAATGACATGTCCGAAAAGGAGTAGGATGAAGCATAAGCTTATTTAATCCTACCCCTTCTTCACTTCCCCATTAACCTGAATTCATCTTATAGCAATAGAGTGCATAGTACAAAAATGATGATAATAATAATAATAATAATAATAATAATAATAATAAATAATTGAAGTACTAAACATTTACATATATACAAAAAAACTGAACAAAAAAACAACAATAAATGAGCAGATAGGAAAGTAGGTAACAAATTGAATTTTTTTTTTCTAATTTGTCTGCATTTTGTTCTCATTTTTTAACTCTACAGAGGAGGAGTCAACATTGTTTGAGATCAATACATATTTTAGTCTTGCAGTCAAATATTTGAATATTTAGTGCATGTGTGTGACCATCATCGGTCCTCCCTGAAAGCTGAGCAGACATCCTTTATTAGAACTCTCTATTATAAGCCAGGGAGGACAGTGCTACACCTCAGTGATGTGTGGGGGAAACAAAAACTGGACAGGATGAACGGGGATAGAAATTAACAGGCGGTGCTATTGTAATTAAAGATTGTAAGGTGGTGTGTGGTGCTACTAACTGTCCATCAATAAAAAATTGAAAAATAAATTGAAAAAAGAGGAGAAAACCAAACCAGCACAAAAGAAAAAGAGATTCAATGAATAAATAATTAAACAATCGGTACTGAGCACCATAATTGTGGATGTCTTGATAGTATAAAATAGAATGCAATAGAATAGAATAGGCCAGAAGAGGACACTTGTGCAAAAGAGAATGAGTTTAGGGTAGAGATTGTGGAGAGATTCTCAGCACATTCACTGAAATGGGACTCGGCAGTAGCTGGCGAGACCCGATCAAACATGCAAGTGTGAAGGACCCCGAAGCCCAGAATAACAATCACGATAGATTAGATTATATAGATTAGATTCATCGTTATATTTATTATATATATTAGTTGTTTTTTTTTCTCCATACTAAGAGTGCAATATGGTTGTGTGCAGCGGTTGTATATAGAGAATATTATGTACAGAGATATATACAGTACGTGACAGTATTACAGAAAATATCAGATGTAGGTAAAGAAAGAAGGAAGTGAGGACAGAGAATGTTCATGGGTACTGGGATTGTCAAGTGTTCATCATAGTGACAGCCTTTATTTATTCATTTATTTTGTTGTTGAAACAACATGTTTATGTGGTCCATTCATGCATTCAAAATCCTAAAATTGCATGGTGCTGCTGACACTAACGCGAGAGGAATGTTAACCCTTTAACTCCTGACACTTTAGCAGTTCCACAGTAAAATAATAAAATAAGATACAATAAGCAACAAAATGAAGAAAAACTACCAAAGTGATCAGTAAAATGAACAAAAATGAATAATAAACTAACAAAATAATATGTAACATGAACAAAGTAAGACACTGACAGAACACAAATAATAAAATACAAAAAAAAACATATAAAAATAAACAAAAAAAACAACATGAACAGAAACTAATAATTCTTTACAAAATAGCAAATAACATGAAAAAAAAAAGAAAAGAAAAAGAATAGATAACTATTGCAATTTGGTTCCAGTAGTTTTAGTTTGAGCTTTTTCTGAATCAGTTGCTTTTTGACATCTGTACAAATGATCAGTAAAAAAAAAAAAAAAATACCTGAATTTTTCTGAATATTTAAACTAAACCATCCATTCAGAATGCATCAGCACTCCGGCACACAGCTCTATCTCTTAGCCAACTCCACATTACTTTATGTCAAAAGCATTAACATTTCTAGTATATTATTCCCAGATTCTTTCAAATATTGTTACTATGATAATTTGATGAATAGAATGATGATGAAAAATATCTGCATTGCTGGACTTAAAAGAAAGACTCATTTTAGTGGTGAAAATATAAATTCAGATCGCACTATTTATTAAATAAATAAACCAATATATTAATAATTATATATTTAAGTGACACCAATAGGAAATTGATCTTTTTTGGCATCTTATTGATCTGTGTCTTTGTTTTTGTCTTTTCAGGTCAAATGAAATGAAGCAAACTTTCTTTACAAAATAATAATGTACTTTCCACATATTGTTTCTTATTACCTCGAAGTAGCATGTAAGTCATTGCAACTGTTCTTTTTCATTTCAATGACAAAAGCTTTGTATGTATGTAGCTTTATATGATAGTAATGTTTTTTGACATATTTTCTTGTTACTATAGTAATGTGTATAATGAACTGAATGATGATGAATCGATATAAAATACTTGCTGGACTAAAGGAAAAACTTTTTTAAGTGGAAAATAGAGATTTATGTTGCATTAATCATTAAATAAATAAAGTAATAGTTGCCTATTTAAGTGACAACTTTAGAAAATGGATATTTTTGGAGATGTTATTGATCTGTGTCTGTTTTTGTCTTTTCAGGTCAAATGAAATGAAGCAAACTTTCTTTAAAAACACAAATGTACTTTCCACATATTGTTACTTATAACCTCAAAGTTGCATGTAAGTAATTGCAACTGTTCTTTTTCATTTCAATTACAAAAGCTTTGCATTATTGAAAATAAATGTTTATGTGATAACAATTTTTTTTCTGATATCTTCTTTTGTCCTTTTATGGTATAAAACTTTCACAATTATTATACCTTTAACTTTGTTAGAATTAACTATTTAGCGTGACTAAAACCATGACTGTCATTCTTTTTCCCCTCAGCACCTGCAACCAATACCACATGTCTAACGCAAAATGTAAATTATGAGGTGTCCGACTCTGGACTCTGGTCTATTTATAATAGAATCAAGAACTAAAACTTTCTGCTAACTCACGAAAAGCCGTGTAAAATGTTCCTGATAGCACATGTACTGTAAATTGATATGAGACATGTAAATATGCATTGTGTTGCTCTGACTGAATAACCACCCTTCACACCTGGTATCTGTGATGCACCGTTGCTCTTTACTGTGTTTCACTTCTGCATTTTGGTACTTTTTTGGGGTCCTGGGTGTTACTCAATGCTTCCGCTCGCTGCTCGCCCTGTTCACTCTGCCCTGTCAAGCTGCAACATCTGTATAACTGACTTTCAGCCCTATCTCCACCTAATTTTAATACACCACTCACTGTTAAAGTACAATTCTGCCATCCAGCCAAAATACAATCTATTATATCTAGACCTGAGAGAACACTGTTGACTCTTGATCCCTTGTTCAGAATTTACAGGTATGTATGATACAACCAATCAATGAGCGCAACATTGAAAGTATAATGTTTACATACAACATTGCATACGTAGAGAGCTATAATAAAATTGCCATTTTTTTTTTTTTTTTTTTTATCTCAGAAATACGGATTGTCCCTCCAAACATGACACTATACCATTTCTGGGAAACAAAAAACACTTCAACACTCAAGCTCATCTGCATCTTAAGTGGCTTTTATCCAGATGACCTGACTGTAAAGTGGGAAAAGGACAACGAGCTTCTAAAAACACAGCCAAATGAGAGAAAGCTGCCGAGTATGGAGAAAACATTCACTTTCAGCAGTGAGATTGAGCCAAATATCAACGACTGGAATAGTGGCTTGAGCTTCAATTGCACATCCATCCACCAAAAAGTCACTCAGACAAAGTCTTTAAGTATTTGTAATGGTAAGTATGTACAGAAGATTCATGTATGACTGCTGCATGTGAAAAAAAAACGTAACATTTTTGTAAAAATCTCAAGTTTAAATTAACTGGTAGTTCCAATTTCAACAGTGATTTCACAGTATTGATGTTTTCTGTCAGTTCTTTCAAACAGTCTCCCATTGATTCAAGTGGAAATTCCCAGCTTTAAGACAGTGATGACTGCGTCCTCTGTGAAAGCAACATGTTCGGTCCACACTCCTTATGACGCCACAGTAAAATGGTTGATAAATGGGACTTCTGCACAGGGTAACACTGTGAACCAGCTCACCAATGCACCTCATATAATCAGTACTTTAACACTGGACTCAAGTCAATGGCAAACACTTACCCAAGTAACATGCACTGCAGAACATCGATGCTTCACACATGCTGAGAAGACAGTGAACATTACAGGTGAGTGGAGGATATTAGATCTAAAGCAGGTACCTTCTTATTCAAAGGACATAAAAGAATCAACACCTTTATTTGTTGTTCATTATCATCCAGGGTCTACAGTTACACCTCCAGTGGTGAAGATCAGGAGATCATTCCCAGATTTGCTGCAAGGAAACAGTGCTGTCCTGGAGTGTGATATCACAAATATCTCTTCTACTGATTTCTTTGTCACCTTTCAGGCCAATGGTTTTGATATTTCTGATAAACAGTATGTGGATCTCCATGAAGTACCAGGTCTACATTCAGCCAATAGATACATGTCTATCCCTTCAACTCACCAGAAGAAAAGCACCAATTTCACCTGTAAAGTGACTCAAGGTTTCTCCAAGACATTTACATCAAACTCCATTAGCAATATTTTTGGTAAAACAATTTATATATTCTTTTTATTTTGACAAAAAAGATGAGTGGTGTTGTTCTACATTTGTACTAAATACACTGACTATTGCACTGGTTCCTGTCTTATTTAGTGGACCCAAAAATGAAGCTCCTTCTGGCCCCCAGTACAGAGTCAGGACAACAGGTGTTGTTGTGCACTGCTCAGGGCTTTGACCCTCAAATAAGATGGTTTTCAGAATCTCAGTCAATACCTAAGTCAAAAACGGACATCAGCATGGATGCAAAAGGACATGTGATTGTGAGCAGTCAATTAAAAGTTCCTGAAGCAGAATGGAACAAAGGGAAGGTCTACAACTGTGAAGTATCTGACAAGTCTCTCAAATTGAAGAAGATCAGTCAGGAAATCAGCATCTGTTCAGGTAGATGTAATTCAAGGTAGACGACCTCAGGCTGTCTACTGACAGACTGCCATTAATTTTTATTTATGAACAGAATTTGAAGCATAATATCAATGCAGTCTTTAGCGTACAGTATAAAATTATATTGACAATCTAGTTTGCATGTGAATTAGTCTTCCTGCAAACTGATGTTTTTCATGCTTGTCATTGTCAGGACATACAAAGGTTCCTGCTTTCATTCATGTGGAGACTCCAACTTTGGAGACAGTGATGACTGCGTCCTCTGTGAAAGCAACATGTTCGGTCCACACTCCTTATGATGCCACAGTAAAATGGTTAATAAATGGGACTTCTGCACAGGGTAACACTGTGAACCAGCTCACCAATGCACCTCGTATAATCAGTACTTTAACACTGGACTCAAGTCAATGGCAAACACTTACCCAAGTAACATGCACTGCAGAACATCGATGCTTCACACATGCTGAGAAGACAGTGAACATTACAGGTGAGTGGAGGATATTAGATCTAAAGCAGGTACCCTCTTAATCAAAGGACATAAAAGAATTAACACCTTTATTTGTTGTTCATTATCATCCAGGGTCTACAGTTACACCTCCAGTGGTGAAGATCAGGAGATCATTCCCAGATTTGCTGCAAGGAAACAGTGCTGTCCTGGAGTGTGATATCACAAATATCTCTTCTACTGATTTCTTTGTCACCTTTCAGGCCAATGGTTTTGATATTTCTGATAAACAGTATGTGGATCTCCCTGAAGTACCAGGTCTACATTCAGCCAATAGATACATGTCTATCCCTTCAACTCACCAGAAGAAAAGCACCAATTTCACCTGTAAAGTGACTCAAGGTTTCTCCAAGACATTTACATCAAACTCCATTAGCAATATTTTTGGTAAAACAATTTATATATTCTTTTTATTTTGACAAAAAAGCTGAGTGGTGTTGTTCTACATTTGTACTAAATACACTGACTATTGCACTGGTTCCTGTCTTATTTAGTGGACCCAAAAATGAAGCTCCTTCTGGCCCCCAGTACAGAGTCACGACAACAGGTGTTGTTGTGCACTGCTCAGGGCTTTGACCCTCAAATAAGATGGTTTTCAGAATCTCAGCCAAAACTTGAGTCAAAAAGCATGGATGCAAAAGGACATGTGATTGTGAGCAGTCAATTAAAAGTCCCTGAAGCAGAGTGGAACAAAGGGAAGGTCTACAACTGTGAAGTATCTGACAAGTCTCTCAAATTTAATAAAATCAGTCAGGAAATCAGCATCTGTTCAGGTGAGATAAAAGTTGAAAATATAGTACCAAGTACAGTAAGAATATTAATCAGATTTTTCAGGGTGTTTTGCATTTTCTACATTTAACATCATATTTCTTTTTTTTTTTCTCCTTTAATTTAAGTAACTCCACTGTCAGCTCAGATTGTTGACGTATACATTCAGGGACCATCTCTCCAGGAGATTCAGCGTGAAGGGCAGATGACTATCACTTGCCTTCTGGTCAGCCCTTATCTTAATGATTTGATCGTTACTTGGAAGGTGGGTGAAAACATACAGTCTCAAAACATCCATACAGAAACACCAGTACGTCACAACAATGGGACAGTGACGGTGCGGAGCGTCCTCACTGTGTCAGCGCAGGACTGGAACGCATACAAACAAGTGTCCTGTGAGGGAATGCATAGATGTTTTAACCACAGCTACAAGGGCCATACAAGCAAACATAAAGGTACTGTTACATGCATATAAAAAGCAAGTTGATATTGTTCTTTAACTTCAGAATTTAAAGATTAAAAAAAAAAAAAAAGTACATTACCCCTGATGTATTGGTTACTTCTCCAGAGCTACATCCACCGACAGTACAGATAATGCAGACAACTGTGTCTAAGCCATCACTATCAGACACCACCACTCTTGTCTGCCTCGTTTCTGGATTTTTCCCACCTGACATCATAGTGAACTGGGAGAAAAATGGCAACAAGCTTCCATCATCTAATCACATCAACAGTCCTCCATGGAAAGATGCAGAACTTGGCACTTATTCAATGAGCAGCACAATGAACATATCTCAAACTGAAAACCAAGAATCCACTTATTCCTGTGTCGTTGAGCATGAATCATCTAAAACACCTATTCAAAGCACCACAATGGATGTTTTTGGTAAGAACTCAACGTTATTTTTCTTTCTTCATTACCTTCTGTAAAGTATCAAATTAAATCATGTAATCTTATGTATTGTTATATATTATATTTATGACTTTACTCTCCAGCCACTGTGACCCCATCTCAACCGTCAGCCATGTTGCTCCAGGGCTCAAATGAACTCGTGTGCCTGGCTTTTGGCTTCAGTCCATCATCTATTAACATCACTTGGTTTCGTGATGAAGACAAGGAACTTTCAGACTATGAAACCAGTGAGCCCCATAGAGGTCCAAATGGAACGTTTAGCATCCAAAGCCGCCTCCGTCTGTCCCCAATCAACTTGCTACCAGGGGTGGTCCACACCTGCAGGGTGACCCATGCAACCACTACCATAGATGTGAACATATCTCAACCAGGTGAATGTTCAGCCATTGATAACGACTTCTTTTATGTATATTTACCTTTGTTTGTCTGTCTGATAGTTAGCAAGATAACTCAAAAAGTTATGGATGGATGTTAATGAAACTTTCATGATGTGTTGAGGGTGTCACAAGGAACAAATGATTAGATGTCGGTGATGATCAGGAAGCGATCCTGGATTCTAGATCACTTTGAAATTTATTCTCCATTTACCGCAATGTAAAAATTCAAAGTGATCCAGAATTCAGGATCTCTTCCGGATCATCACCAAAACCTAATCATTTGTTCCTTGTGACATGTCATGAAATTTTCATCCAGATCCGTCCATAACTTTTGGAGTTATCTTGCTACCTAACAGACAAACAAACTGGCAAAAACATCACCTCCTTGGCAGACGTCTCTTCATTCGGGCCAGGGGGGGGTCTGCCTTGGCGGAGGTTTGCGCTCTCAGAGTGCTTTTATAGTTGACACTATGTTTACTTGTGTATATGTACCTAGTAATATGTATTTTATTTCAACAAAGATAATGATGATCTGATCATGATGTTTTAATTGTTTCACAGAACACCTGGATGAGTGTAACCTCTTTGATGACATCATGCATGCAGATATAAACCAAGACATGGGTGTGGAAAACTGGTATATGAGTTGTGCATTCCTTCTTTGTTTTCTCAGCTCCGTTGTCTACGGTCTATTTGTTACTCTGATTAAGGTGAGATACAGACATTAAGTAGTATTTCAAAGTAATGTTTTCCTTCACTGTTGTTTTTAAGAAACCTCCAGAAAAATACTGTAAAAAAACACAACAATGTGTAAACATATTTAGAGAGTAACATGTAGATTTTACATTTTAAACTTGTATATTCAACATTGGATTTAAATAGTCTAGTGCAGTTTGTACACATTCATGGTGTCTAAAGTACTTTATAAATCCACCAGGTCCTAGTGGGAGAAATTCAGAGTTCAGTGTCTCACAATTTAGAGTCAGAATTTGAACTGCCAACCCTTCAGTCATTGAACAACCACTAACTACCAACTGAGCCATAACTGCCAGTTAGACATGTTTAAAATGTTAAAGTGTTATTTTTATTTTTTTTAAAAGGAAATTGGCTGTTATTTTAGCGTTATGGTCTTGGAATTTAAACGGTACCACATTGTTATTCAGTTTACAGTTTTATTTTCTCAAAACAGTAGAACTATTATTTTTACATCTACATTTGGTTTTGATAAAATACTCTTCTACTCTCCTACAGCTATATTTGATGTAACTGTTAACAGAAACAATGTATTGTATTTTCACTTACTGTACATTTTGATTTTTCTGCTGGGATAGTTTTTAGGCTTTATTCCCTCCTTACATTTGTATCTAAAACCAACAGCCCATGCAAAAGAATAAGTGAATTGACAAATTAAAGCCATTCATTGTTATTAGATCCATTGTTAGATTCCTATAATTCTCATCTCATTTGAGGAGCTGAAAATGAAAATGTTTATTTGACATGTGTTTGTGGTTTTATGTAACATAGTTAACACATAATCTAAGAGTAGACTACACAGCTCTTGATCTTTGGTGCCACCTAGTGAGGACTTTAGATTGGTTGAGAGCCATGCATCACAACAACTTCTGCATTGAAACTGTAATATACAAATGAGAAAAGACCTAATTTATTTTTTTGTTTTTTCCTCAGACAAAATGATGTTAACCAGACTGCTGATGACCTGACATGCTTCAAACTGAATCCATTTTGATGTAGATTTTTGTCTTAATCTTAATTTTTATATGTAAATGTGTAGGTTTTTTTGGGTGAGTGTTTTTTTTTTCATTTATTGGTTTGTCATGTTTGTATGAAAGAAAAAAAATAACGATAATAAAAAAGATGTAAATAAGAGTATAAAACAGGTGTGGCAACTATTCTGTATTAAAACCTTTACATTTAAAACATATATATCCTTTTAAAATAAATTATTCTTAAAAAGGTTGTATTCTATAGATTCAGATTTTATTTGTCATTCACAGAAATTAAACATGTTTCTCAGGTTCCGGATACTCCAATTGCAATCCACAATCTTGATTAAAAGGTCAGAATACTAACAATAAAAGCAATAACTCAATAAAAATGGCAGTTAAAAATAATAACTATATATACATTTTATTTTATACCATGTGATAGGCGCAGTGTACCATCTTAATATCACAGTTGTATTTCTCTGGTTTTTCCACAAGAGTGTGACAAAGCTCCACATGCAGAACCTTAGTTTTACTGTAAGACTCTAATGTTGGAGTAATTTGAGGATGCTGACACCTCTCCATTAGATTACATTATATGAAATAGATGCATTTGCTGAATAGCACACATTAGTTTCTTACATCTCGTCTTTCTATGCAGGTACTACCCCACTGTAAATGAGTGTTATAAAGTGTGCACACTCTTTTGACTTAGAGCTGTATGTTGGTGTCTGCATTTGTGTACCTTGTGGGTTTGAAGGAATTCACATTTGGGAGGGATGACACTAAGCACATTCAACCTTACTATTGGCTGCCTCTGGAGTGATCTAGCAGTGTGTGCATTCTGATTGGCTAGGGACGCAGTGGCAGCCAGCCCAAATCTGTGACGCTGTTGCTGGGATGGAGTCACAGCATGCTGCTGCCAGTTGAAGTGCCAAGGGGCCAACAACAGGGAAGCGGGGCACCGTGCCCAGCAGGCTGCCTGAGACCGTCTACCAGCCCCTTACCCTCCCACCTTCATTGTGCCAAGCCCCCTCCTATCAGGTCCTTGCTTGACCTCATTGGTGTTGTTCATAAAACCCAGGACAAGGAACAGTGACAAAGCTTTGAGAGTATTAGAAATCCTCTGTCTCACTTCAACTTCTGCTGAGGCACCACTGAGCAAGGTACTCAAGCAGAAAAGTGTCCAGTGGGCAACAGTCAAGAACTGTGGTTTTATTGAGCAGTTCTGGGATTGGAATGTGTTGAACTACATGTAAGGAAAGAACTTAAATGTTCAGTAAGTTTTAACTAGAACATGAAAATATCTGATCCCAGACTAGATATACTAGCAGATGTATTCGAAAGAGGGGATATAAATTAAATTATCAAACTGGAAGAATAAATAAACCACATAGTTTATCCTCTGTCTTAACCTCCTGTAATTTTGTTCTCTGTAGGGGACACGGGTTTCACAGCTTTACCCAAAAAAATTTACATTTTGCTGTTTACAATTAACATGATTATTCATAGTAAAAAATATATATCTGTCTCTCTCTCTCTCTCTCTCTCTCTCTACACACACACACACATATATATATATATATATATATATATATATATAGACAAAACTTTTACTTTCCTGGTGTCAGGGGGTTAAATTGTAAGCAAGTATTGTCACTGCTTTAATAGCAACAAATGGGATAAACTCAGTCAGGGAACACACTAAAGACTTAACAATTTTAAACTGAGAGGGAATGACCCATGCAGAAACTGCTGTCCCACTGTGTAGCTAAATACCGATATACACAAATAAACTGGCACTGTCTTCATGTTGAACAAAGAGATATTCAACAGGAGCTTGTGTTTTAGAAAAGGACAATACATATGAAGATGTGCTTTACTTTTAATATAAATGTGACAAACTGCATTTTCCAAAAAGACAAAACTTCTGAACAGCGGATTTTTGACACAGTTTTGTATTTATCTCACTTATCTGCTCAGATACATATGTACCTTTTCTTAGGGCTGATAAAATGTTTGACGATTTATTGTTTTTAATTCTTCAATTCTTTTTGTCACAAAATCATGACACTGACCTTTACTGGGGTAAAAAAAAAAAAAAATCAAGAGGGGAAAAAAGCAGAACTAAACTTTTTTTTTTTTATCTGGTTTAAGTGTTTTTTTTTCCTGCCCACATTTTCTATTTCCACTATGTTTCATGAAAATCAGGCACATAATTGTATATTCTTTCTGCTGACAAACAAAGGGCAACAAAATAAAACCTCCATGGCAGATACTATTACCTTGGAGAGCATTAAGAGTTTAGAGCACAGGTGTAAAACATAAGGCCCAGGGGCCAAATCCAGCCCACTAAAGAGTCCAATCTGGTCCATACATAGCTTTGCGTGACGTTACCACATCTCCTAGTAACGGACACCACCATTTTAAAAGGGGAAAACAACAGCGTAGCAACACTAGACAGATAGCTCTGTTATGATGTCCTACGACTATTTTGATAAATTGCTGCCCTCTGCAAAAGACCGGTATGAATGGAAATTAGCAGGGATCAACTGGAAAGCTGTCTGTATAAATTACCGACAGGTTCTTGAGGAAATGACTCCATGACATGGCCTAATATCGAGTGGCGAGCCATCTATGAGTATCTCGTCGAAAGTCCTGGCATATATTCAAATGCAAACTTATAAGAGGCTGAGAGCATATGTTTTGTTTGAGGTCGGTTACATAAATGTATTTGAAATACTTCTCTGCCCCTCACTCACCCAGCCGCCAGAGCACTCCACTATTTTAGTTTTACTTCCAATTTGATTTCGGATTCCAGGGCTTGCCATCACCTGGAGATATTCTTCTTAGTGCCTGAAGCCATGCTGCACGTTTTTCCATCCAAGCATGGTTATTGCACCCGAAGGCTGCACAAGATTTGGGCATTTTACATGAAGTTTTAAGTGTGCAGGACGGTGCAGTGCAGTTAACGCAGTGGTTGCTACACTGTTGTTTTCTCATTTTACAAAGGTAAGTGACGTCACCGTGAAGCCATGTATAACAATTAATACATTAAGGGTGTAAAAATTATTTTAATTCAGGCTCTACATATAGCATAATTTGATCTCAAGTGGGCCAGACCTGTAAAATATGATCATAATTACCTATAAATAATGAAAACTGCAGATTTTAATAAAAAAAAAAGTCAAATGATATGAAAATCTTTATATTAACAAACCATTCTATTTACAAAGACCTGAACAAATATGAATCACCTGAAATATCTAAAGAGAAGTAAGTGTAATTTTACAAATACTCTGCCTGTTACTAAATGTTTTGTGTATTTGTGATTGAAATGTAAGTTGTTCTGCACATGTGCAAATGACGAACTGAAAGACTGAGACAGAAAATTGTTCAAATTGAACTTGGTTTTCTTAAAACATGTAAAGTTGTTGATGATATTCACATCTTGAGGGAAACATTGTAGATGTAAATATCACCAGAATGTAATTTTACTCTTTTCACTGTGATTATTTTATTTGGTCTGACCCTTTTGAGATCATATTGGGCTGAATATGGCCTCTGAACTAAAATGAATTTGACACTCCTGGTTTAGAGGATTTAAATACTTCCAGCAGGTGGCACCATTTCACCAACATCAATTTGAAATGCACATGATGGAAACCACAAATGATGAGATGAATGAGAATTAAAAGTCACATTCATTGTTTTTCTATATTTTCTTGTCTACTTAATAAAATACACACTGGCATTTGACATTTTCACACAGTTATTTTCTCACACACTTAAGAAGACATATGTAAGTATAATTACTTGCACCTTCAGGTCCATTCCATTTAGTTTATTTAAATAATGCAGAGGTGTTGTTCATTTGCCTTTTAATTATCCTCTAGATGGTAGTACCCGCTCCCACTCGGACTATAAACAAGAACGACTTTTGAGTATGAGCTCGTCAGCTGATGATACCCTTATGCACTGGTTAAACAGTCATTTGGGGTGAGCATCAAAAATATAATGCATTTCGTTTTGAGGGGGGTTTTTTTATATGATTTTTCATTTTATCCTCACTGAAGATACAATTTTGACCCATAGAGTGTCTCTTGCATTGACTGTTGTATGTAACATGGTAGAATTAATCCTTTATTTTTAGCACTTAATATAATTTACAAAAAGTGTCAACACTCAAAAACATGTTTGTTCAGGTAAAATCTGCTCCTTAAAGGGTGCCCCAATGGTAACAAATAAAGGATGGGTTAAATGCAGAAGACACATTTCATTGTACAGTGTATAATGACTAATAAAGTACTTTACCTTTAACACTATGATGTATATGTAGGAATTGCAAGTGAGCTTATTTTTTAATGCACGCAATAAAACCACAATGGTATATTTAAGAGTACTTGTTGAAAGAGGTTATTTAAGGATAGGGTAAAGGTTTGTCAAAAATGCATGTGTGATTGACCAACAGCTAGAACTATATTATAACCAAGCAGCAGCTGAAAAGTGAAGACAATGAAGGTGTTCAGTTCTGCAGTAACTACGTATAATATCCACTGGAGATATAAAGTGAGTCCATCTCCATAGGCCCCTAGGTTAATATATTTATCTTTACACCTAAAATGAATAGATAACAGATAACATTTTATATGCACATGAAGCATTGGAAATGTGAAGTTTTGGAAAACAAATGTATTTTTTTTTCTTTTTTTAACCTTTATTGAAGCAACACCAAGTGACAAAAAAAAGTACATACAATATTAAACGATAATTTACATTTAGACGTCATAGTGGTGGTGGTGGTGTGTGTGTGTGTGTGTGTGTGTGCGTGCGTGGGGGGGTGGTATGTACTGTGCACTTTATTTCATCTTGTTAGATTAATAGTAATGATAATGACAACACCAATAACAACAGCAGTAATGGATAAAATAATGAAATGGGTATAGAAATGGTAGTTTTGTATGTCGACAGTGAGGGTTAGCAGGGAGTAGTGAAGCTAAACAACAGTTGAGCTTACATTTAAACCAATTTGACCAGAGAAAAAATAAAATTAAATAAGTCTAAGTCACTAGAGGAGGTGTCACACAAATCTGTTCTGTAGGAATTGAGTGAGTGTAATTTGAAACTGAAAGGGTTGTATTGTTGTACTTTGCAGGGATGTTAATTCAATTGAGATGTAGTCAGCCAGGAGGTTTTTCCATTGAGGTATGCTTAATATATATTTCAGTCACACTTTACAATACCTACACACAATTCACTGTGTATAAACCATGTATTACCCATTTGTTAATGTTTATTCATACACAATTTATCATACACAAGGCGTTTGTGCTTCTTTTCTATGAAAAAAACATTTGTAGCCATGTGAACAAATGCTTTATGATAAATTGTGTATAAGCAATACATTAATAAACATTAACAAATAGGTAAGAAATGGTTTATACATCATTAACAAACCATTTACACATGGGTAACAAATGGTTAATACATGGTGGAATGTGTGTAGGTATTATAAAGTGTTTCCTAAATTTCTTCTTAAAAATGTAACTACAAGGTTATTTTGCTCATACAAACCTACTTTTGATGAAGTTTGTGGAAGTTGGTTCCCAGCTTGGTTCTAAGTTCTGTAAATGGAACTGGTTCCATTTACAGATCTCAGAATTAGTTTCAAGAATGGAACCAACTTTACTAATAAATTGGTGTCATTTAAGATGGAATAGACATGTTGTGGTGGTACCTCACAGTCACTCCACCGTAGTGAATGACGTCATGTCTGTCCATCAACACTAATATTACTTCTTGTAGTCAGTACTGAGGAGAATTTTCATTATGGAGAAGATAACTTTTATGTTGACACCCCATAACAGTTTGGGGACCAATGGGAACCATAGTTGGAGGTAAGGAATGGGAATAGATAAGAGTTGAAGACTCATTAAATTTATCAATCTATACTGTACATCTGGGCTAAGAACTGTGAACAACTATTTATTCTATGTTGTCATTGTTGTCTTTATTTTATGATGTTGCAGAATGTTGAAAAAAACAAACAACTGGAACATGTTTTTATGTGTTCAATAAATATTTAAGTTTATATATATATATATATATATATATATATATATATATATATATAAAACCAGACCAGACATGACTCTCACTTAAACCACACCTCCACATCAAAAATAAGCCCCACTATTTTGTAACGGCAGAAACATTTTGGAAATGCAGAAATAATTTTCTAAAAGCAAAACATAGGAGCAAATAAGTTTTGTTAGTACCTTTAAAAAAAAAGAAATATGGGTCTTGCTATGAAACTTGGTTTAATTTGGCATCCAGCTTTTCAGGTCAAATAATATATTTATTTTATTTTATTTATTTATTTATTTTTCATTTCTGAGCCACCCAAAAATTTATGAATGTTTAATAAATATTGGGGTAAAAATAGAACCATAATTGGGACAGAAAAAGGTACCTAGGTTTTAGTGCATTTCATATTTAAAACATAGCTTGAAATAATTTTATATGGTGTTATAAACTATGCTAAATTTAAGGATCCTAGTTGTTTTTCTAATCCAAACGTGGGTTTTTCATCAATCCTCAGTCTCGTTCCAGGTTTTGTCAGTAACCCATCGTGTGCACTTGCATTACATCCAGAACCTGCCCATTTAAAATAAACAGCAAATGATTTTGCAACACCCACCATTTTTGTGAAACACTGTCTTGAATAATTAGTTACATTCCCAAAGTGTAACTGTAAGAGAAAAAACAGATATTTTAAAAAATTGTAGGTGCTGAAGTGCTTTTCAATGTTTTATATAAAGCACTTTGAATTGCCTTGTAAATTAAATGTATTAAATAGGTTAAATAAACATGCTTTGCTTTGCCTAGTGTGTAATTTTTGGGTCATTTTAACCATATTGTATACAGCTTGTTTTAAATAAAATGTACTGTAAAATATTATAAAAATGTGTTTTATCTGAAAAATATTTTCTCTTTTATCTCATCAAGTATTTATTTTTTAAAATTAACCCAAAGTGCTTCCAAACTTGCTTCATAACAGTACTCTACATCTGGTTTAAATTTGTATCCTCCGTGTAATAAGAATAATAATGATAATAATAATAATAATAATAATAATAATAATAATAATAATAATAATAATAATAATAATAATAATAATAATAATAATAATAATAATAATAATAATAATAAATACCATATGTGAAGCCAATTTCTACAACTGTAGAGGAGGTGAATTTTGATAGAACTCACACATTTAGATTATCTAGAGCCAAGTAGTTCTGCATAATTAAAAGAGTAGCTGCTGTGGTTGACATGTGAGTTTGCTTGGTGTTCTGGGTGGGCTTTGATTTAGCTCGGCTATACTTGATTAAAATGTATTTTTGTTCCTGGCAAGCGTTGTGTGAAAGGAATTACACTAACAACACCATCTGATGTTCCTGTGATGAAGTTTATGGTCTTTGATTACAATACCAGTATAATTTGGCTGCACTGGCTTATGTTAGCATTAATTTCTACTGAATTATATGGCCTGTCAGATAGCGTGCTAATTAGGTAGTAATAATTAGTATAATTGTATATTTCATAACTTTTACAGCTGTTTGAGGACAACTGTGTGTGTTCACATTAAGTGGAACTGTGTTAGAGTTTACTGTTTTGGTTCATTTTTCTCTGTGGAGCTCTCCCTACATTTTAAAACTGCAAATTCATTATAAACCCCACATTTAACCCTCTGTGTGAATTTGTTTTCAATGAAGCCAGTGATGAAAAGGAAAAAAAAGGTGATCGAGTGGAAACCTTTTCGCCAAATATTGAAGTTTCAGACACTTCTTTTCACTTCATAGAGGAGGTGAAGTAACCAAAGCTGCAGCCTGTGGACAGGAAGCCCCTGACCATCCAGACCAACGGCTCACAATCTGGTTGTGGGTGCAGATGCTAATGTTTAGTTTGTTTTGGTTTCATCCCTAGCTCTTCTCCATCTTTTTCCACATGTTTCAATAAAAAATAATTAATTAATTAATTAATTTTAAAAAATGGGGTGACACAGCGGTACAGTGGTTAGCACTCGTGCCTCCCAGCAAGACGGTCCTGGGTTCAATTCCAACACCATGAGTCAGTGGGACCTTTTTGTGTGGAGTTTGTATGTTCTCCCCGTGTCTGCGTGGGTTTTCTCCAGGTTCTCTGGTTTCCTTCCACCATCCAAACACAAGCACTGATAGGTTAATGCAATAATCTATATTGCCCATACATGTGAATGTGACAGTGATTGTCTGTCAGTCCTGTGGTGACTCATACAGGGTGTACCTTACCTTTCGCCCATTGTAGCTGGGATAGGCGCCCAGCGACCCCCGTGACCCTGGTGAGATTAAAGCGGGTTCAGAAAATATGAGATGAGAATTTTAAAAAATGCAATGGAAATAGTCATGTCACAGTCTTCAAAATGACCATAATAGGTGACATCACAGAGAGTTCACAAGCTACTTACCTAAACTATTTACCTTCGGGGTGTAACGAGATCTCGTCGGATGAGATGTAATTTGGTGAGATTTCTCGTCGCGTTAAAATTCTGTGTCGCGAGATTTGGTATTCAGCAAGCGGGATTTCCACGCCACTTCAACAACAATGGGCGGGGTTTAAGTTCAACCCCTGCATTTTATGTTATGCTGGTTGCTGCAGATTGGTTTCTGGGCTACGTATTTTCGGCACACCAAGAAAAAAAACGCTGCAAGTAAAGAGCCGACTATAAAAGTGTGAGGGTAAAATCATGCAATTAGAAAGTGTGTGCTTTAGTGTAGCTTAGGCCTAAAACTGTATTTCACATTGTCTTGGGGATATTGAGGAGGCTTCCCGCCATTATTTCACTGTTATAGGATATAGGACAATAAGTGGATCTTCTGAACTACCACCAACAGTGGTGACTGCGAGCTGTTATTTATCAAGAGACATCGGGGTGTCCAGAATCTTTATCGTAACTCGTCAGTGTTAGATAATTTGATAACTGGACCTTCTGAGGCAGCCCAGCAACCAACATGACGTAACACGTAAGTGCAGGGGTTGAACCTTAACCCCGCCCATTGTTGTCGAAGTGGCGTGGGAATAGTGAGTCCCTTCATCAAGCAGACAGAAATACACATTGACATTTTCTCAATACCAAGTACGCTAAGTACGTCCTTGCGTACTTGGTAGTACGGACTAGCATGTCCGTACTACGAAGTACATACTCAGGAGGACGGGAGGACGCAGGGTGGTTATTCTGCAATTGGGACGGCAGCGTACTTGTTTACGTCACCAATTCAACTCGTCTTGACTTACCTACCTCCAGTTATTTTCTTCATTTAATGTATTTGAAATAAAATGAACTATTATATACAACACAAATATGCATCTTTGTCTTTATTTTAAAAATATTTTTACATCTCCGAACACATCGGAGCAAATTTTAAACTACGCGCTTTCGTGATGAATCGACCATATATTAAACGTTTTTAAGTCCACTTTCTGACATAAAATAATCTTAAAATCACATTCCGTTATACAAAAACAATGGTATTTTAATCCTTTTAATTTACAGTTGTGAGTCCTCTCCTCCTCCATTGCTAGTGTCGAAAAGCATTCTGGGATAGGAAGCTCTCCCAAGTACGCACAAGTCACCATCCGATGCATACTTGATAAAATGGGCGTGTCAAGTACACATCCGGGGATTTCAAGCGTACTTGGTGATATGCGTACTTGTGTATTGGGACTGTACTTGGGCTGCAACTGATGACGTTTCACAAGGACGCGAGTACGCAAGTACGGACAAGTACGCATATTGAGAAACGGCCATTGACTCGTACCCGCTGTACTTCCTGAACTCCTCCCGATGCTTTTCATTTCTGTTCTCGCGGCCTCCGGTTTGTTTTGCTAGCTAGCTCAGATATTAGCATAGTGAGTCCGTGAGAAAAGGGATGGACAACTTCAAGTGGAAACGTGGTTCGGGAACTATATCTGCTGACGTTGGTTGTAAAAACTGAAGAAAACATCTGAACGAGTGGTTAAATAGAGAGTTTTTTTTAACCACAAACCTGCCACAAAGAGTCCCCCCCTTATATCCGGGATACCTAAAGAGGCGACAAAACGCCAAGCGGAACACCATTTCCCCAAAGAAACTAAGTAAACTTCAATCTGATGGTAAGTTCAGTAACTTTAGCTATGAAATGAAAGCTTTAGCTATATGTGAAGAAGTTATCATACACCAACAGTGCTACTGGTGTTTTGCGAAAACAGCTGATTGGAGATGAGACAAACAACGTTGACTATATAAGCTAATGTTCATAGTCAGTAGAGCTAACATTACAACACTGCTCTATGTGTATGTTGGGTCGATAGATAGTCTACTGTTCTGTGTGTAGGGTTATCAAACATCCCTTCAAATTTTCTTTCTTATATGACATAACTAGGGATGTGACTTTGGGTCCACAACACTATTCGAAATTTGCTGGAAAGTATTCGAATATTATTCAAAAATTGATCGTGTGTCCACGGCCCACAACTTCCACAGTCAAGCGCCAGATTTGATTTGGGAAAAAAAGGATAAATATATTTTATTAATTTTATTTGAACTTTTATAACATTTAGTTTTAATTGTCAGTGACATTGGTCAGGCTCTGTTTGTACTATTTTCAGTCTGTATTGACAGAGAAGAGGTTTTTGTTTTGCACATATTGTCTGTACTTGGAAAAAAGGAGAAATATATAATTTTATGTATTTTATTTGAACTTTTATAACATTTTATTTTCGTTTCCATTGGTAGAGGAATACGTTTATTAAAAGGTAGAAGTTCATTAAAAGTTAACATTTATAGAGTTATAAAATCCATGCGCAACTCGGTTAAACAAAAGTTATCCATTCATATAATTTGTAATTTAGTTTTCTTAAAGTCTCATCTCGATCTCGTGAGCCGAGTGTCTCGTCACACCCCTAATTTACCTACAGAGAAAATGATTTTGGACACTCACTGTATTTGTGAGATATCACATATAGAATCACTCTTATGCCATTGAACTCCATCAAGAACTGCACCACATGTAGATGTACACTGATCTGTCAAGGTCAAAAGTGGATGTTTATGTCAAATAATGAAACATATCCAGGGTATGACATGTTGAAACGGTTAAGAATTTAGTTTAGCTGCTTTTTCTTAACAGTAAAGCAACAAGAAAGAAGGAATTCAATTTTAAAAAGCATCTGTTTGCCTGTGTCGACTGAAAAACAAAAAGGGTTTTGACACAGATACTGTATAAAAGGGATGAACAACATGATGAAGGTGATTAGAAAAGTGGTTTGGACATGGCCTTGCTTTGTAAACCTCAGTTAACTCGTCGACTTTATCATCACCATATTTCTGTGACTACTGAACTTTACAGAACCAGCTTTTCTGACTATACTAACTATCAGCAGGATAGTTCTGCCCTAAATATGTTCTGGTTCATTTTTTTTCCCTAAAGATTTTCAAATACAGTTTCTTTTTAAGATGGTGCTACAATTGGGGGGGTTATTATAGATAAACGGAAAAGAAACCAAAGTGATGTGGATTGATTCTGGAAAAATACCAAATTCATCTGTTTACTTCAGTTTTCAAATGATCGAACTGAAAGCAGATCAGTACAACAAATGATTTGCTGCACATTTTCATTTGCCCTCTGGTGAATTTGTATTGACAAAAGGGTGACACATGTATAGTAGAATGAAAGATGGTAGATTGACTTTAAATGTTAATGGATTTAAAGTTAACATTGTTTAATTATATATACATCATGACCAAATATAACACAGGATGATGAAAAACTCCAGTGAATTTTGTGCTTTTTCTTATTTTACTTCTCAGTAACATATTGAATAAATAAGAAGTGGTGGACAAGACAACAAACCCTGTCCCCCTTGAACAGATTTAACCTGATTTGCCACACCTCTTATCATTGCAACATATTTTTCGTGACTGTGACCTTTGACCTAAATTCACCAAAATTTAATGGGATCTCTTCTGTACTATTTCACACTTTTTTCTGAAAATTTAATGGAAATTGGTCCAGTAGGTTTTGGGTAAAGCTTCTGACAAGCAAGCAAACAGACAGACAAACAAACTGACTCAAAAACAATACCTGTCTACCATTTGGGGGGGTGTAATAATGATAGTAAATAACAAATAATGATATCATTATCCCATTGTACAGTTTTTTTTCTGGGTATTATTGTACATGCTGGTTTAATGCAACACGAGATGTAGCTGTGTTATGTTCTCTAGTCAAAATATTGACCTTTTTTGTCAATTTCACAGGATATTTTGATAGTTCAGTTATGTTTTGTTGAGGATCCTTTCACAAATCTACCCATAACAGAATAAAACTCTACATTCTTGTGGTATTTGTATTTAGGAAGTGTATTCATTGACAAAATGCATTTAAATTAATTCTCCTCAAACTCTTTGCATGCCCACGTTTTCTTTGAGATAAAATGGGTGGAAATTATTGGTGTATATGGCAACCTTTTTCCCTGTCTCTGTTAATGTCCAGGTTAAAGACATAGCTGTTCAGATTTCAGATTGGCTTTTAACCCTTAGCACTGAGACACTATTAACTTTTGAATCTGTATTCTTTTGTATCACTACTTGCTGTGTGTTTGTGTTTTATGCATTTTTATATTTCTTGCTATCTTATAATGTAATCATGCTTTCCAATGCGCAGCATGTTGGTCTTCTTTATGTTATTGTAATAAAGTTGGATTCTTTATTCTTCTAAGGTAAAATAAAAAAAAAAAGATTAGGTCTGCATTAAAATCTGCTTTACTGTCACGTCTAGCATAGATTTACATAAAACAAAAAAAGATTACATTTGTCTTTGTTGTGAGGAGAATAACCTCCCCAGTGTGCATAGCAGACACAAGGCTACTTCCTATAAGAGCTAAATCTTCTTATACTAAGGACGGTTTGCTTTGTATTTAATTAGTATTTCTTTTTAATGCATTGAGACAATAGGGCATTTACTGCCACTGCAGCTGTGTATTGTTTCAATATGATGATTAAATATCACGCATCCTCACTGAGAATGAATTCAAGCGCATATGCATAAATACATTACATAAATGTCTAGACTATACTGATGAAAACCCTGGAGGTGCTCAAGTCTAGCCTTTGCATGTGGTGTACCAGTACGTGTACAGCCTATAATTAGATCTTTAATGCTTTGTATATTTACAGAAATCGACATGGATTGCATCATAATGCACATCAGATAGGTATATTAGACAGGTGTTGGAGCACTTTGCATTTTGCACATAAGGTTTTTCTTGTTTACAGCCAACAAGGGTGCGGCTTTATCCCTACTTTATATGCGTGCACCGAGTTCAGTCAAGTTAAAGAAGTACACACACACACGCGTCCTACTTTTCCCAAATTCACTCATATGCGGATAGAGAGAGAGAGAGGAGGGGGGAGAGGGGGGGGGGTGGAGAGAGAGGGGAGAGAGAGGGGGGGGTAGAGTTTGTCCATGCAGGCTCCTACTGTTGCTGTGCCAATGCGCAAACAGTCTACGCCGTGGGATAGGTCTCCCCAAATTGAGGCTGCGCTCGAAACGATCATGCGATTGAATGACGAGCGCGTCATGCTTGTCTTCCTCCTCTGTTCTTCGCGATCAGTGGCTCTGTGTTCCGCAATCCCCTGGGATACTGTACCGCCCTCGATGGCTCTGCTATTGGCGTTTATCTCACACTGAATGGCTGCCTGGAGCAAAGAAAAGCGGGGAGAAAGCGCGCTGCGTCCCCTCCTTTGAACCAAAGGCTCTGCGTAAACTTCCCAGCGAGGGGGTGAGTCTGGTCCGCCGATGTGTGAACACCTCTGCCCGGGTCGTTTGAGGAGAAGTAGGAGGGACATAGGGTCTGATCCGGTATTAGTATTTGGATTAATAACATAGGTCCAAAAGGGCATTTAAATATGGGTTAAGGCAACCTACGCGAATAAAAAAGGGGATGGGTTCATGTTGGGACAGTCCGAAACTCTCCAAACAGTGAAATGCAGCTTGGGAGTGAAAAGAGAGGGGGTGGGGATGGGGTTACATTTCAAAGCTATTCTCACAAATATGCGAAAATGCAATAGCAGTCAGGGTTTTTTTTTTTTTTTTTTTTTTTTTTTGGCAGGGCACCCCTTATGAGCGCCGGTCGTAAAGAATTGTGCCTTGTTATGCTTCCACCCCCCGCTCCGTGCCGCACTGGTTCCGTCTGGCTCGCCCTCAGCTGCTGCGTGTCCTGGGATGACCTGTTGATGTCGGTAGAATGGAGAATGGCAGGGGGAGCGATTTCCCCCATCACCAAAATATTTAAATAAGCAACATTTGGGCTTGACAACCCGGCGTCGCAGCACACGGCTACCTCGTCCGCGCGCAGGCAGTAAGTGTTTGTTGTGTGTGTGTGTGTGTGTGTGTGTTTTTTTGTAAAGTGTTGTGGGGATTCGCGGAAATGCTTGACATTGTGCGGCTGTGTGGGGCTCTACTGACTGTGCATGAGGTGGATGGTGCGCCGGGGCGAACCCAAAATATTTAACAGTGCTGTTAGCTTAGCCATTAGCCACCTATAGGCCTGGGTATGCGGATGGGAGAGCGCGTCAAACATTTGGCTGCGGCCGCTCGGTTCTTTTTTTTTTTTTTTTTTACTCCGCACAAATGTCTTTGAACACTAACACCGCGTTTGTCTGTCCTCTCACCTCACCGGCTTTGCTTTCTTATCACCGGCTTTTACTGCCATCCCGTGTCTCCCCCCCCCCCCCCCCCCAAATTCCCCTCCCCCTCCTCTTCCCTCTTCCTCCTCCTCATCCTCCTGGCTCCGGTGCCAGCAGACGGTGGGGCACTGCCGGCGGGGAGACTGGCGCACGGCGCGGCCACACCACAGCGATAACCCCCCCCCCCCACACACACACACATACACACACAATCCATCATCCTATCTCCTTTTACATATTTCACTCCGAAAACCTCCCATTATTAAGTGTCTTCATAAGTTTGACATGTGATTTTTGGTACCGTTTTAATATTCTGATTATTCTCTGTTGCATAAGAATAGATACTAATCAGGCCCTTGTGTATATTGACTCATAGGAACAGCATGCAGACATGGACACACATGAACCAGGAAATGCCTATAGAGCCTTATGTGCACTTTGCCTCGCTCTGCCAGTCCACATCATAAGCCACACTGGTGTTTTCAGAAGGACTAAGCTGAAAAGTAATAATAGAGAATCAGATGTGAAATGTGTTGACAGCTGTTCCATCATAACCTAACACAAGCTCTATAAATGCAGGCACACATTTCTTAAGACCACCGTGAAAAATCTATCGACTTAAGCATGTTGTGAGTATGATTGACCTACTTTCGTCTGTAGCCTGGCTGGTATGAGATCTAAGCCACGGGGTGAGTTAGGGTGAATTTCATCCATTCACATTGCAGCACACTGTACTGTACATTTAATAGAACACGGACCTGAGATGATCCCTTTTTTTTTTTTTTTTTACAGGCTGCACTGCCCCTCCTTAGTGCATACAGACACACACGCACGCATACATGCACACACACACACACACACAGTCACATTCTCTCTCACTGTCAGGGCAAACTGTGCAAACACACCCTGCTCTCAGCCCTGTGTTTGTGTGTCTTTATGTGCACGCATGTGTGCTTACTGCGGCTCGCCAAACTGTAAACAACCAGTATTGTTTAATGTCTGTGTGTGAGTCAGTGTGCCTTTTGTGGGTTTGTTTGAGTTTGTGTGTGCGCATCTGTGTTTTAGTATGAGGGAGAGGGAGCTTGAGTGAGACAGAGACAAAGAGAGCATTTCTCTTTACCCTGGAGCTTGGCGAGGTCCCAAATGAAAGGCTTTGGATATGATGGGGCGGCTCACTCCAGCCTTCATCAGTCAGTCACACCAAAGTTGGTTGTATTGCCTCGCTCAGGGTGGGCTTCACTCACTTTGTTCTCACTGTATCGGTGATAGTCTTGTGTATTTGCATGTCGGTGTGTTTTTGCAGCCTACTTTCATGCAACACTTTTAAGTGGTATAGCATCCGTGTGAAACATTGCTTTACCAAGGCCAAGCAGTGCACCCTTTTGTGCGACACTGGGCCTTATCCTCTGTTATACAGTATGTGTATATAAAACACTTACCACACTTGCAGTTTTATGGTCAGTGAAATAGCATGTGGGCATATCAGGTGATCTGTTATTGTATGCTTTTCAGTTACTAGTGTACTTGATGTTATGCACTTTCCAGAACTACTTTCCCACTCAGTGTATGCACAAAAAGAGGAAATGCATTAAAAATATAAGACATTATAGAAAATGTTGAATAGGTTTCTCCATAGTGATATATGTGTGTGTATATATATATATATATATATATATATATATATATATATGTTTGTGTGTGTCTATCCAATAGTGTCAAGCAGAAGAAACACTTTAATACCGACAATTATTATATAGGAATTTTCAAGTGAGTGCTGAGGAAAGGGTATATTTATCTTTGAGTGTTTAGAGAAGTGAATAGAAACATGCTATGCAGTGTTTGTACAGGCTACACAGTTTTGCACATAGAATAACAGAGAATGACCCAGTTTTTTAAGGACACAGGATTTTATAGCTCACAGAAGACAGAAAGTACAGCAAGCTTTTACTGACCCCAGTCCTGGCAGTCACAATTACTGCGTTACTGAAGTGATGTATAGGATTAATGCAATGTAGATTATCCAGGAAAGCTTCAACAAAGCCTTATTTCAAATATCATATAATCTTGCTCAAACAGCTCAAATGGACTAGAATTGGACTGTGTTTATTGATGAAACTTTCAGCCATGTCATTCTATCCAAGAGTGCAACAGTCCGACATTTCTTAGTTGTTTTGTTTTGCTCCGTGTTTCATGTCTCTTCTCATAACTTTAGTAGCACAGGATGAAACGGTGTGTGTGAAGTGGTCTAACCAAGTAACCAGGTAGCTTGATCATTGTGACAAATGGTAGAACGGCAACTGTTGAAAGGTGAACACATTTGTTTAACAGATCAGTCAAGGCAGGCTCTTTGCTGTATGTTTTAGATGGAAAATTTCAAGTAGTCATTTGCAACATGATGACAGCTTCTGCAACAAACTGTTATAGGTTTTAGCTGAATAATTTTAGCTTCATAAAAACAAATCAGATCCAGCTATTGAATTTAACTCTCTTATGTTAGATGTTTGCATATTATCTGGTTTTTATATGAGCTGTCTGTTTTTGTTCCTTCTGCATTTTGTTAGTATTTACTGAAACCAATTTAAAAATGTACAGTTGGTGACGTATCAAGGCATAAAACACCAGTTTTAGTGAAGTAAAGTGAACCAATGTTTCCAAAGCAGAGTTTACAGACGGTGGATGAAGTAAAACTTCACTCCTTTCTCTTGTGCTAATTCTTTCTTCCCATTTTTGTTTCTCCCCCATTTAAGACCCTTTGGTGGTGTGCGTAGGCGCACCATGGCCCAGACCCTCCAGATGGCGATCCCAAACTTTGGCAACAATGTTTTAGAGTGTCTGAATGAGCAGCGTCTGCAGGGCCTCTACTGTGATGTCTCTGTGGTTGTCAAGGGGCATGCCTTCAAGGTACTGAAGAGCAAGTTATATACATTAAAATAAATACTGTTGGAATGATTTGAACACAGTGAAAAGGTTCCTGTTTAACCTGACTTATGTCAGAGGTCAAGGTGTTGACCTCAAATATGGACAATTATTTTGTTCAAGTTTGTTAAAAACAGGGATGTTTCACATATGGACTTGGGATTTTTAATGTCATAATGAAATTATATCTAGCTGTAAACTTTTTCATATTAAGGAATTGTGCATGGTGCATTTAGTAATGGTAATAATAAACAAAAACATGGCTTGTAAGACCAGAATTCAGACCTTTGATGCCAAGACTGTGATTTTATTTTTAATTCATTATTGTTATGACACTAACAGGCCATTTTACTCATCTTTTGTCTTAGGCTCATCGAGCTGTACTGGCTGCTAGCAGTTCGTATTTCCGGGACCTTTTCAGCAACAGCAATAGTGGAGGTGGTAGCAACAATGAGACGAGCCCAACCGTCGTGGAGCTCCCACCGGCTGTGCAGCCTCAGAGTTTCCAGCAGATCTTGTCTTTCTGCTACACAGGCCGTCTCAGCATGACAGTGGGGGACCAGTTTCTTCTTATGTACACTGCTGGCTTCCTGCAGATCCAACAGATTATGGAAAAAGGCACCGAATTCTTCCTCAAGGTAAAGCTACTTGGGGAAAAAAGGGGGGGGGGAGTCACTATTGTAAACAGAAAACAAACAGTTGAGGCCTAAGAGCTAGGTTTTTTTTTTTTTTAAGCAGTTCATTTATTTATTTTTCATTCCCATATTGGAAAGGTTTATTTTCAAATGTGGGAGAGGAAGTTTAGACTTTATCAAATAGGAGAACTTTAGTCTCCGTTTTTAGTCTCTGATTTTACTTTAGTCAGAAATGGTGTTAGTGAAAAGATGTCAAAGGAAATATCACCTGCACTGAGTGATACAATGCAATTTGTTTTCAGTGATTTGAATTCCATAGCTAAAACAAATCTGTATATCTTCATTGTATTAAGCAATAACGGTTTCATTATTGTAGAAAACAATGTTTTACCAAGGTAATTGCAGTCAGTTGGAATTGATTTTAAATGTAGATTTCTTTCAGAGCTTTCATTTTGATTGAAATAGAACATGCTCATCTTTCGCGGCACATATATTTATTATAGATATCTTATGAGGACCTGCTTAACATACTGTTGCCCATAAATAATTGTGATAGTGTGATTTATTCAACATAGATAAAGTGTAACTTGGGCTCAGTATGTAATCATTATACCTGGTCAAATGTGATACTGATCTGTATGAATAGGAAACAATAGAGAAATATACCTGAGGGCAACATTATTCCAACGTTATGGACAGCAGTGTAGTTGAGGTGTCTTGAATTCGACTCGGATGACTGAAAACCGAGCAGCAACCCTCACAAAGCTCCAACACTAGCATTGCAAGACTGGAACAGCAAATACATAGCATCAGCACATCAATGTGTTCACAAAACACTGACAGCATGGTGATCTTTGCATTTATTTTTAGGTTTCCTCTCCCAGCTGTGACTCTCAGGGCCTTCACGCAGAAGAGGCCCCTCCATCTGAGCCCCAGAGCCCTGTAACTCAGACCAGTAACAGTGCAGCCCGGCCTTCTTCCTGCCTGACACCCCTACCTCTGGTATCACGGGTTAAGACCGAACAGCCAGCCGGTCAGCCAGAAGCATCCACTCCTTACTCTGTGGTCTGCACTCCCGTAGCCAAGCGGCTATGGGAGGGTGGGAGCTGCAGAGATGGAAGTGGGGTCGGCTCAGGGAGCGGGGGCGGGGCCAGGAAAGCAGCTCGTTATTCCCAGGATGCAGTGCGGGGCAGTGCCATCCAGAGCCCCGGAGCCCTCGGACTGGCCATGGGCATAGGTAACACCGCAACCAGTTTGGCAGGAATGGTAGCTACTGGTGGGCCAAGCGGCAACGGCAGCACCAACGGGAGCTCTGCGGCAGGTGTTGGCATGTCAGAGGGTGCGAGCCCCGGCACCATGAGCACCTATGCCAGTGACTCGCCCATAAGCTACCACGATGATGAAGAGGAGGAAGAAGGGACAGATGAATGTGCTGAGGAGCAGTACAGGCAAATCTGCAACATGTATACCATGTACAGCATGCTGAACATGGGAGCTGCAGGTAATATACATCGTTCTATAGCTATAGTAGTTGTCACCTCTGAATTTACAAAGAGAAAATAACCTCCATATGTCTTAATATTATTATAGGTTAAAAATTTCAACATTCACTGACATAGATACTTGCCAATTTAACTTCTGATCATAACTCTTAACAAAATAGTGGAAAAAAACTAAATTTTAGTCATATTTTAAAAGCAAGAGTTACTTGGTCTATGATACGTCGGTGATTAACACTGATTTTACAGAATTTAAATTTTTTTGGGCCATGTTAGTTTGAGAAAGAGAAGCCATACCTTTCATCTTCTATATACATACTGTGGATTAATATGATTTGATCATAACAAAGTTCAGTCTTTATTTGTCAACCATCAATCCTGATCATAATCGGTGAACATGATGCTATGTTCCTCAATGGAAAAATAACACCTCTATCTCTGACAACCTCACACTCATACTCGCACATAGACGGAGAATAAAGCTGAATATTTCCATTGCATAGTAACAGGATTTTCATTCTCCCTCCTTTTTCCATCTGTGCATTATTGTCTTGAAAGTCCTCCTTGCTACATGAAAGAACAACCTCTGAGCTGCAGCTACAGCCTAAAAATGGCAAAGGCATCTTTTCAAGTGCTTTTTTTCTTTTGCTTGGATTTGGTCTCTAATACCACAGCATACTTCTTCTTCATGTTTACTGTTGTTGCATCATATGCTCGGTGCAGTTAATGAAGTAGCCAAACAACTAAGAAAATATTTACCCCTTTTCTTAAAGCGCTGACAACAGCACTAACAAAATGTAGAGGTAGTTCTGGCTCTGTGAGGATAACATACATATTCCAACGTCCACATCAGTATACATGCACCATTATTTTAGACATATACTGGCCTGTGATTCTTCACAACACAGGACCAGTGCTCTGGAAACTATCATGTATTTGCCTCAAAGAAGTAAACATGAAAAAGTGGCGCAATCTGAGGGAAAATAGTCAATTATCTTCTTGAAGTCAGTGCTCTTATCTAACAACACATATGATTTTGTGGTGTAATGCTTGATAAAAAATTGCAGTTTTAATGGATTTAAAACATTTTTTTTGTCCATGAGGAGCTGAGATAATATTTTTTATTAAATTTCCCTTGTCAAGCAAAAGGATTGTCTGGAACTGTAAGAATAATAGCAGTTGTTATATGGTCCAAGTTTTCCGCCCACGTCCCTTAATCCCATATCTGATGTACTTCTGGTTTGAGCAGGCATTGTGCTGCACACTCATGAGGACCTAACTGTTATGTTTTTGTGTAAAAGTGATCTAGGTCTGTTCTAATTTCAGTTTTGGTTTTTCTCCAGCAGCTGGTGAGCGTGTTGAGGCACTTCCAGACCACACAGAGACACGTGGTCGGATGCGAGGCCGTGATCTTACATGTCTACCTGCAGAGCTCATTGCTCAGATAGGCAATCGCTGCCATCCCAAATTGTACGAGGAAGGAGACCCTGCTGAGAAATTAGAGTTAGTCTCAGGTAGGTCCATGTGTTCTTTAAAAAAAAAACAAAAAAAAAAACCTGTCCCCAGAAAAGACACAAATTGTCTTTTTTTTTGTGTTTATCTCAGTCGTCATTTAGAGGTGTACAGTCTCCAAATGAAGACTGGAATCCAGTTTTAAGATGGATCTTGAGTAATGGCCAAGGATTAGTTTAAATCAGACATTTCCAAACCGTTCCCAAAGGGCCGGTGTGGCTGCAGGTCTTTGTTCCAACCAAGCAGCAGCACACCAGATTGGACTCAATTAATCAACTGATCTCAGTCTTCGGAGAGTTGATTGGTCAAACTGTTTACTCTTGGTTGGTTGGAACAAAAACCTGCAGCCACACCGGCCCTTTGTGGAATAGTTTGGACATGCCTGGTTTAAATGAAGAGATAAAGATTGACTCCAAACTGCAGGCCTGGGTCAAAATTAAGATGGTGCTTGTCATATGATGAGCTGCCAGTTGGAGGAGGTGAACTATATAATTAATCTCTTGTATTTCAAACGCACACCTTTTTATTAACATTCAGTCATTATAGATGTGCATACCTTAAGCCTGCACTAGTATAAATTACAGACCTCCATTTATTGGTTTAAAAATTAAATAACCAATTTTTTTATTTTAATGCTGATATCTGATATTTTACTTAAGACTGCTCCTGGGGTGAATGAGTGTTCATGCTATATAATTGGATTTTGAATTTTTACTTTACGAAATACAAACACTGTATCCTTGCACAGGATAATGTTTGTAGAAGACCTTTGTAATCATTACAAACCAACACAGACATGTAGTAATACTGTACCTTAGTACTGTATCTCTGTCAAACTGTAATTTGTAGAAACTTGCGAGCACTATAAACAGGCTGAAGTCCCTTTCACACGAGACTTATTAATACTTGTCAGTTAATTTTAGGTGTGGAATTTGTCTGTGATCTTAATTCTGTGTGAATCTGCCATGTTTGTAATTTAGAAAGGGGAAAGAAAACAAATCCACTGGCATTTTTTTAACCTGATTTAGGCTTTGTGATAATATTGGTTCTGTGTGAATTCACATCTCTGATTTGGAGAGATTCACAATATTTTTAGTGTTTCCTGCCTATTTTTAGGACTGATGAAGGCTGGGGATTATAAATGAAAGTTTCCATAATATTTTTGGGTGGAAATTCAGAAAATTCATATCAGGACATTACACTAATATTCTCAGAAAGAGCAAACTTGAATCATTATGAAGAGTCCCATCAAAAGATAATGAAATGGTATGAATATACAGTCAGGAATATTCTTCTCTTTTTTTTTATATTTACCTGTTGGTGGTATAACTTTGACATCAAACTAGGAAATAATTAACCTGACTGTCACCAGATGGTACCTCACGATACCATCTGGGACCCCTTCTGCAACCAATCTGTTTTCAAAGGAGGGGCCTTATCTAAAATCCTTGCATATGATTAGATGAACAATCTGTCCATTATCTTGACTGATGCGCTGCTTCAGCCACTCACGCTTTACGTCACACCAGCCACAACGCCGCCCAGCCATGGGGTAGTCCCACCCTGCGACACTGATTGGCTCTTTCGTTTTGAAGAAAACCTGAACTCTCATGATGGTTGTGTGAGTGTAGCAAAATGCTGGTGAGGTTAGGAAATGATGCCAGTCCAAAAAAAAATCATTGAAAGGAATACAAAGACAAAATAGTTTGAGGTTCTCTTTGGAAACAGGGATGCATAATGTAGAAAAAAGACTGGAAGAAAACTCCAAGGTACTCCCTTTAAACATTAAAATAGTTCCTATTATCATGGCATGTTGATGTGTAGACTATAAAATGGTGTTAGCATCAGGACAGTTGGGTTCAGTCCACGTTTCACCAACGTGTCAAGGGAAGATGAGTTTTGTGGTCAGATGACCATGCCGTAATAATAAAGGCATTTTAATGTTTAGAGAGAGTGCATTGGCGTTTTCTTCCAGTCTGTTTTTCTAAAATAATGCCAGTAAATTTGAGTGAAAAAACAGACTTTGCTCATGTCATGTGAATGTACTCCCAGAAATACACATATGGGGGGTTAATTTCCAAATCGGTAGGGATCCACAGGTTGTGTACCATGCTAATAAGGAAGCATACGTAGAATTAAATGGTTTCCTTCCATTCCCTGCGCTAGACGATTGAAACTATTAAATATGCACAAATAGGAGTGGATCAGAGAAGGTGTAATGTCACCATTTTCTGCTCATTACACAGATAATTATGAATTAAATATAATCTCCCTTCAAATTGCTACCATTTGAGGAAATCTAGAATGTCATATAGTCTACATAAGAGAAAGGGCGTTGTTTAAAAATACAAGACTGGTCGTGCATGTGCTACACAACAACAATTTAATTTGAACTAATCAAGGCAAGGCCAATGACGGAGGTTTATAGACACACAGAGTGAACGCTAAAAGACTGGGCTTGGCACTGGCATGCAGATTATGCAGCAGTACCGCACATGTGACTCAGTGTGTTTATGTCACAAAGATCCTGTGACTGTCTGTGTTATCTTAGCGGCAGGGTTACATACCGTAAAATATATTGTGTGACAGAGACTGTGAACAAGACATGAATAAAGCCCGAAAGGAATTAATAGAAGGCAACTGGCAAAAATGTAAAGTGAATACTGTCATAACAGTGGAATGTTTTGGTCATTTTCTTCTTTAAAATAACATATTTCGAAGAGTGAGGAAAGGGGCCAAAATGCAAATGCTGTAAATGGGAAATGTTTAAAGGTTGAATATAATAGGTGTGTGTGTGTGTGTGTGTGTGTGTGTGTGTGTTTTTGTGTGCTTACTTGAAGTTTGTGTTTGGTACTGGTTCAGCTTTGAGCCAGTCATTTGTTAAGTAGCATCACTGCAAAGTTAATGATAGCTATTTTTGTGCTACGAAGTGGGGCAAATACAGTCATTAAGGGTTTTAGCACAAAAGAACAACCCCAGTATTCTATACAGAAAGTTCCTGGCATCAAAATGTAGGCTTAAAAATGGAGTTACCTAACATCGACTAGCCCCCAGAGACTCCAACACACAAAGTCCAAGTAGGAATAGGACACGCCAAGCTAACCAATTGTGCCTTCTTTAAAATTGAAGACAAAGAAGAATAAAAGCAAAAACATGACGTTTAGGAATGGCCATTTCATTCCCTTCAGTGTTTTGACATAGAACTATAAAGTTTGTTCAGGTCTTGAAAGTCTTAATCAGTGTGGAATTTTGAAACTCTTTTCCAACACATTGAATAGCCTGGAATTTTGTCTAATAGTCTTAATGAAGTATGAAAAACAAGCGTCTCTCGTAGTTCAATTTTAGAGTACACACACACATGAAGAAAATGTGTGTTATGATTTCACTAACCAGTCTATACTGATTCTAGTGAAACCAGTTTGTGTAATACCGCATATTTTTTTATATGCTTTGAAAAGGCTCTCACTCTTATTGTATTTGAGATTATTGATTTATTTATTTATTCGCCCTAAGCTTCTTTCTATGCCGTTATTTAAAACCCTTTTCTTCTCTATACTCATATCCTTTAACCCTCTTATTACACTGGCAATGTCGTTCTCATTCTCTCTTCTGTTTCCACCTGGATTTGCACAACCCACATGCACAAAAAAACCCACATAAATAACCACACAAATATAGGCCTAAACACTCACAAGCATGCACAGTTTGCTCAAAGGCAAACACATGAGGAAAATGTATTAAGAACTTTAAGGTTTTACTAACCAGTTTATACTGGAATGATTCAAGTGGAATTTGTTTGAGTGATATCTATGCTTTTTTTTTTTTATATATTCACATGTTTCAAAAACATCATTTACTCTAAACCATTCATATTTTTCTCTGCAAAACCTAAATCAAGTAGGTCAAAAGATATTTCCAGTGTATACATCTAATTCTCATATACAGTAAGTATGTATAATGGTGTGGTGAGTGTGGATGGCTGATTTCTTTTCCATGTGCATTTCCAGGTACTTCAGTGTATATATCGCGGGCCCAGCTAATGAACTGTCATGTGAGCGCAGGGACCAGACACAAGGTGCTGCTGAGGAGGCTGCTGGCCGCCTTCTTTGACAGGTTTGTTCCATCTGTCAGTGTCTCAGACTATTTCTGTTCATGTTTGTCTTTCATGTAAAGCTAGCAAACACTCAGTTTTAATATAGAAATTAAAGTACTTTTTTCATCTGCTGGTACTGATGGCAGGATAAAGCAACTATTTTGGTTTTCTTCTGTTCTGTGCGCCTCACTCTTGTTTTGATTCATCAGGAATACTCTGGCCAACAGCTGTGGAACAGGCATCCGCTCATCCACCAATGACCCGAGCCGCAAACCCCTGGACAACAGAGTGTTGCATGCGGTCAAATGTAAGCATACATGCATACATGCATGGATATAAGACCAGTTGCATCCTTTTTAGCAGAGAAATATGTCATTTCTTTTGGTAACTACGGAAACAAAGGTGAACAAGGAACATTATTTCCTGCTGACACAAATATGTTAAGTGTTAGATGTCATATACCAAGCAAAGTAGTACCTCACACTGACCACTAGATAGCAACATTTATCCTCTTGTCAGGAGCAGAATGTATAATGACTATATATGGACAGTACAATAATGGTGTAGAATTCAGAAGCTAAATGGTGATTACCACAATAGAGGGTGATGCAGAAATGGCAGTTGGTGAAATCCATCACGGATCAGTCAGATTCCTGCAAAGCTGTGTCGTAATAAACAGGGATTGGTTCATTTCAACTGCTGTAATAGCTCAGTAAAATGTGTGCTGACCTTGAAGATTATATCACTATTCACTCAGGTCTAGTATTACCTGTGGACCTGCTTTGATTTAGAAACTGTGCACCCGTCGTCTGGGTTTCATTTAAACAGGAAAAGCAGTTCCTGCATTTTGCTGACATTAACCCCTGGATATGAGACAGAGGCTCTATATTAATAATGTTGAACCATAAACAATTGTTCGTTACTGGATGGAAATGAAGGATTTCAGATAGGGCCTGTTGAGTTTTTGCCCAGAATGCCCTGCAAATCTTGCAGAGATCCTCCAAACCGCAGAGATGCTGATTCATACAGGACTAATTTGATCACAGGATGTCGGTAAAATATGATAGTTTATTTGTACACCAGTGTTACCTGCCTCCAAAGTTAAAGTTGTGAAACTTAACTAAGTTTGAGTGACTAAATAAAGGAAAAATAAGTAAAAAGAAATTCAGGTTTGCTGTACAAAGAATTGGTAGCACAGTAAATACAATAATAAATAGAGATGATCAAACCAATTTACCAATTGCCATGTACACAATACGAACAGAGATCGGAATGGGGGTGCAGTGGTTAGCACTGGTGCCTCACAGCAAGAAGGACCCTGGTTCAATTCCCATACCAGACCTTTCTGTGTGGAGTTTGCATGTTCTCCTTGTGTCTGCGTGGGTTTTCTCCAGGTACTCCAGTTTCCTCCCACCATCCAAACACATGCACTGATAGGATAATTAACTGAATTGCCCATAGGTGTGAATGTGAGAGTGATAGTTTGTCTATATATGTTCAGCCCTGAGATGAACTGGAGACTCATACAGGGTGTACCCCACCTTCACCCATTGTAGCTGGATTAGGCCCCCACAGACCCCCACGACCCTAGTGAGGATAAAGCAGGTTCAGATGATGAGACAATACTAACAAAACAAATTCAACAGGTATTTTATTCAACAAGAAGAAAACATGAATTTTTAAAACATTGTAGGTCATTGATAATATGCAGTGGAATTTTTTTCTGTACAAATTATGCAATTTAGATCCCAATCTTTGCAAGAGCTTCAAATGACTGCACACAGCAGGACATGCTTTCAAAAGATTCTAGGAGATGCCCGTGTATAATTCTGCTTCAGTTTTAATTTAATGCCTCGCTTCCTGTGTTTCAGATTAATATCTACAGCTTTTTTTTTTTTTTTTTTTTTTTTTTTTTTTTTGGTTTTGAACATGTAGGTAGTGGTGGTAAAATAAACACAATATACAACTGAGATTTATTTTTAGATCTCAGATATTAATAGGAAATATTCGCATAAAAATATGTGGTGTTTTAAAAAATATTTAGCTTTTTTATTTTTTTAAAAAGGTGGGACTGCATCAGACACACAAAAAAAATGCAAATGATGAAACTAACTGGTGAACACTTTCAACATGTCATGCCCTGGGTGTGTTTTATTTAGCATTTTGCTGAAATGTCCAGTTTTGGCCTTGATGGAGCAGAGCATATGCAGAAGGGAGGATGTCTGTTCAGAGAATGGAACAAAACAACAAGATTTTTAATGCAATATACATGGGGTGTCAATCTTTTTTTTTTTTTTTCCGCACCACTGTACGTGCATAAAAATGTTCAATGACGGCATTTTTTTTTTTTATCTTTGTTCTGGTTTAAGCCATGAAGTTCAATCAGCCTGTATGTTTCCCTTCTTGTCAGTTTATTGCCAGAACTTTGCCACCAGCTTCAAAGAGAGTGAGATGAATGCCATCGCAGCAGACATGTGCACCAACGCCCGCCGCGTGGTGCGAAAGAGCTGGATCCCAAAGCTGAAGCTACTGATGGCCGAGAGCGACGCCTATACCGCTTTCCTTCCTGACGGCGTCAAGACGGAGGAAGACACCCTGGGGGCGGATCCAGCATTTGACCCTGCCTCTCTGGAGGCCGGTGCTGGCATGGAATCCGGTGGCTCCTCGGGTGAATCGCTACCAGGTGTGGGCGGGGACGGAGGACCATTATTTTGAACATTGTGTTGGGGAAGGTCGGAATTTGGTGACACGCATACCAGTATTCCCCAGTTGCGCTTGCCTCCTCGCTGTTCGGCCCACGCTGATCTCTCACATCTGACTTTCTGTACTACACTGCTAGGGTCAACAGCGTCTGTTGCCCTGATGTAACCAGGACGTGAAAACTTACATTTTTGCTTTATGACTGTAAAATGGAGCTAGTTAAGGAAAGGGAGAGAGTACGAGGGTGTTTAGTTTCCTCCTAATGCCCTCTGCCTCCCCTTGTCTTTTTAAGGTGTGTAAGTGCATATTAAATACATTCCCTGGATTGCGGGTGGTGGGGTGAGTTACAAGTGGAGTTTGAGGGGGAAGGGGTGGCTGGATGGAAGAGCTGGGAGTAGAGGTAACGAGTATTGAATGTAAGTGTCAGTGGCATTTTTCTCTATGCAAGCCTGACTACTTATTCCAGCCTCAGAAGTGGAACAAAATTCAGAGTAGATACTCGGATACGATTATCAACGCTACCTGTTCTTCCTCACCTTGCATCTTCCACTCATCACCCTGCAAGTATCTTTCACCCCACCTAACTTTTCTTGAGACCAGAGAAAATCTATCTCACTTAAATGTTTCACTGTGCAGAGTCGTATATGAATATACAGTATATCTCATCTTTTCTCTGTTTTCTAAATTTTCTAGCATGTTTCTGTCTAAACTACAAAGTGATCCAGAGAGAAGGGGAAGGTTTTTTATCGAGATGATTGTAAAGAAAATTAATGGGCAAAAGGTAATCAAAGATGGTCATATTTTTAGAAGATCTATATTTATACAAGAGCCCATGCCCGGCATGGTGTGAGCAAAGAAAGTGAGAGGGATTGTTTTAGAATCTCGATCTTCATGTTTTATTGAAAGAGATCTTGTCATATTAGGGAAAAGTGCTATTTTTGCAGAAAAAAGGAGTATATTAAAGCAGTGTTATCATAGGACCCTTAATCATTTATTTTTATTTTATGGTACAGAGTGATGAAATGGGCAGTTGAACTGCGATGTTTGAGACATTTCATCCTTGGTTCACTAGCTTAAAGGAATAATGAGACTGATTCAGCTGGCTTGACTGTTGAAGATAATTATTTCTTGTTAGGTTGGAAAATGCAACGATTGCCTCGTTTGATAAAACATTTGCCCACAGTATTGTGCAAATGCCAACATTACGGGAGATATTTATGGATTATTGGAATGTGCCTTTTAATCGAATCAATAATCGGAAGCCAGGTGGCTGCAGAGATGTCCAGAAGGAAGCAATATAGCTTGAAACAAATAAGGTTTATGGTACTATCTGTGTGTGTGTAACCTGGCTCTATGGTTAGAGAGGAAAGCATGTATTTGGCTGTATGTTCTGGTGCGTAGTTTATTGATGTATGGAATGCATTTCCATGTTGTAGTACCACCTGTTTAATATGGGAGTTGTAAAATGGCTGATAGATTCTCTTGGAGTTTGATATGATTTTGCACCTTTCATCAGTAGTAGAGTGAAGGTTTCAGCACCTTATTGAGAAGAACCGGTGGTTCATGCACCTTTTGAGATGTGTAGCAATCAAACCCCTCTAGGTTGAATCTTTTTTTTTTTTAATGTCTGCCTTTGTTTCTTATTTAGAAGTGGCACAAATTCATTTTGTAAATAACCAAGATGACTGTTGAGTTAAACCTTAAGTGTTCTTTCTTTCCTGTTGCAGTATGTCTCTGATTATGAAACAATTCTATGTGCAGATTTCTGTTTGCTAAACCCTATTTTGAATGCATGCATTGTTTTTTTTTTATCCTGTTGCAGATGGATAAAGATGAACATACTGTGCTTCTATAATAAGAAAGTGTAAGAAAACCTAAATGACTGACAACATCCTCCATGTAAACAGATTTTACAGATAGACTTTATTGAAAGGTTGTATTTTTCTGAAGGCAGAGGGTATATATGCTACTTATTCAAGTCAGTTGATTCAATCTTATTGAACAATGAACTCAGAGCATGTTACATATTATTGATTGCAATGATAAAGCCTAGTACAGACAGAACAAAACACATTACCTTGTGAGTATTCAGTAAGGGTAACAACAACAAAACCTCAGTAAGCTTTGCATTTGACTGTAGATGCCATATGAGCACTCCTCCCCCACTTACCTCTCCAGTATCTTTGAAGACTGTTGTGCTTCCTGTCCTTCCTGCAGCTGGTGTCATGTGTCACTTCCACAAGTGTCATGTGTTTCTCAAAGGCAAAGCAGCAGTAGATTTTAAGTGATTCCATTTGAAATTATTAGAACATCTCTGTTAAGTTTTCACAATGGCTTTATGCGTACTTCTGAACTGACAATAACCCCCAAATCTGCATTTTAATACAACTCACATTACATGTTAGTCTTTTATTTTCATTACACAGCACCTGGAAATAAGACAGTTATTGCCAGGTGTGTTTAAACTGTCATATTTTTTTTAATGAAACAGAAACTCCAAGAAAACAGGCTCAATGTTTTTACAAGTAATTTGATTAAAGGACCAAGTGGCATGCCGATAATGATGACCTCTTAATTTATTACAGAGAGTTTTGGATATCCAAGCTAAATGAAATGAATAGAATGGAAAATGATTATACCTAATTTGCTATATATTGACCCACAGTGCGACGCTAACCCAGGTACAGTACCATGCTACTGTACCTTGAGGTCAAGCATGGAAACTGTGTTATCATCCAGATAATCAGAAATAATGAGTGGGTACAGTGTGTGTCATGGGTTAAAATATCAAGGCCAATGTTGCATAATAGAAATAAAAGATACAAGTTTTGTAGTTTTTACTTTTAACCATCATTTAGCATGTGTGTTTACACTTCACAAATCATGTAGACCTACACACTTGAATGGATAAGGTGTGGCACGGCTTGGGAAACCTTTTTTCACTAAACAGTACATATATAAATATGATTATATACATGTATAGATAAATACTGTATATTATATATAGATACACACATAGAGGTCAGATTGTTTGTTGTGCACTCGCAGCATGAGGTATATATTTACCCAGAAACGGCGCTTCTTCACAACCTGTGCAGTACTTGTTCTGCCCATGTCTTTGCCCCTGCTCCTCGCCCTCTGTAACCCTGTAGCACCAGTGAACCTCCTGTTCTGCTCATCCTATTCTTTCTGTGTTCCAAGTGCCAATAACTTCGTGAAAGCCCTGTAACTGTGACCCAACATTATCAAAGGTAATTGCACATTAACAACTGTAAAATAAATAAATACAAATCATAGAGAAAATGTCAAAATGGACTAAATAATGAATATCTTAATAAAAGATTTGTAACAATTTCTCTCTGAATGATATTTCTGTGTGTGTTATGTTTGATTTGTTATGCGATTTCTGAAATACTGGAAGGTCTAACAGGAAAATGTTCATAAGGTTACCACAGAAGTCATCACATTTTCTGAATAGTGGCATATTTTTAGGGTATTTTTTCAATATAAATGTTATGCTGTAACTCTACCCACAACTAGATTTGGATTGTGGAGGAATATAAAATGGACTATTGTCTGGACAAAGAGCATATTTATTCATTGGTGTCTGTGGTGGGCACTGCACCACAATGTGGAGGCATATTTAAAATGTGATTCATTCAGTCTAAGTAACCAATCCTCATAAACATTCAGATTAAAACAGGTCTCAGGTGGAGCATAAACGTGAGCACAATGACATTTTGACTGGTTTACAGCATGAAACTAACTCTGCAGCACGCACACATGGATGTTTTCATACTTTTGAAGAGTTTATTTAAATTCCTCTAACTGGTATATTTGATAGATCAAATCATGCTGTGTGACTTTAGCTCAGCCCATTACTAGAAACCAGAGTTAGATTTCTGTGATTTTTCTTTACATGACTTCCAAACATTGTGATACAAATAATACTTACATGCGTACTTAGATTTTGTAAAAACTATTACACTATATCTTATGTGTATCATCACATTCTGAGCAATCAATCAAGCCTGGTTGAATATGAATGCACTCTTAGATAAACTAGAGGAGCTCTGTGGCTTTTCTTTGCATGACTGAGTCTGAAAAGCAGACCAAACACCCCCAATGATTTGCTTATCCTCTCAAATTCCTTGTGAGTGCACCATCTAGTGTTAAACTAATAATAAAGCAGCTGGGTATGTAGAATCTGATGAATGACGCTGTAAAAATAGGACTAAAGATTCTGTAGTCCAACGGCACATTTAAAGACATTAACTGACAGCTGTTTGACCTTTTGAGGTCAAGGTTCATGGCACCAACTGAAAGCCCATATGTGACTTTCTATCTATAGCCAATAATAATTATATTAATATCTTTAATTGTTTTTAAGTTATAGCACTTTGAATTGTATTCTATTATAAACCAATTATTTTTTTAAATTCAAACATTTATATTTGTCATTTCTTTGAACTAACTTGATAAACCTTACCCCAAAGATGTTCCACAACAATCACTAAGTAATTCTGACAAACAGTTCCAGAGAAAAGATTCTTGAAAAGTTGTTTAGATGACAAGTGGCTGATGATGGACAGACAACAACTGATATCAATTGTCCATCAGATCTTCAGATTATAACTGGGGTCCTGTAGTCCAACGGCATATTCAAATGCATTAACTGATATTCGTTTTACCTTTCAAGGTCACGCAAGGTCAAGGGTCATGACACCAAAGGAAAGCTGATATATAATTTCCTATCTATTGACAATAGTAATTGTATCATAATTTCAACTGTTTTTCAAGTTATAACACTTTATAAACCAATGGGATTTTTAGCATTTCACAAACTCCTGAAAATGTAAAAAATCAATAGTTCTTAGTTATTAGAAAAAAACTTGGTAGATCTTAGTCCAAGGAACCTCTGCTATGAACTTCGAGTTGATTCTGGGTGATGATGAAGTTGTTTATAGATGACAACTGATACCAATAGTCCATTGGACCATCAAGCTGTTGGACTAAAAATGTAATAATAATAATAATAATAATAATAATAATAATAATAATAATGATGATGGATTGGATTTATATAGTGCTTTGTTTGGCCACTCAAAACACTTCACATTTGTGACCCATTATTCATTCACTCTCACATACACCCCCTGGTGGTGGTAAACTACATACATAACCACAGTTCCCCTGGGGCAGACTGACAGAAGCATGGCAGACATTTTGTGCCTATGGCCCCTCTGACCACCACCAAACATTCATACACCAGTGTGAGTGACACTGGAGGCAAGGAGGGTGAAGTGTCTTGCCCAAGGACACAACGGACTGACTAGGACAGAGCGGGATCGAACCACCAACCCTTCAGTTACTGGATAACTCGCTCTTTCACCTTAGTGGCTGTAGATTAAAGGTGTCATTCTGCTGAAAACCACTTTTCCACTCTCCTTCTGGAATCTGATGGGTCACTCCGAGTCACCAACACATGCTGCCTTTGAAAGTGGTTTGTCACCTCCACTGGCTGCATACCGCATTCACAGAAAACAGCAAGAGGAACGAGGGACCTAGAAAAAGCCGGTCCGTCTGACGTTAGATGGACTGTTGTGTCACCCACGTGGGGTTAAGCCCGTCCCCCATTGCAGCGAATATGAAGTAGCATTAGCATTAGCTTCTACGACAGAAGACAGTGCCACAGTCGCTGCTGCACAAACTTAAAAAAAATGGTGGATCAAATTGGTTCATGTGCTCTCTGTGGAAATAAAGCCTATTTTTCCTTTTGCACGTTTTTACAGAACAAGCAACAGCACGAAACCTAGCTGGATGATACTCTGGTAAAGGTAAACACACAAAGAGAGAGAGAGGGAGGGGGGAGTGTTCCTTCATTCATTCTGAGCCAATCAGAGATGCCTTATCACCACGTCATGAACATGTATGAGGAAGTACCGGTAAACTGTTGTTCGACCTCAAATAATTTTTCTACTGTGCAAAAACAGCTGGAAACAAAGCAATCTGGACATTTTTTAATAGAAGCAACACATAATGTATTCAATAACAATGGAGAACACAGTAATATTCATATGGAATGACAACTTTAATGAAACCACCACCACCCCAGACATTCTCTTGGGTGGTCGCGGTGGGTGGAGAGGATGATCCTAGTGTCTTCTTTTCCTTTACCTCTGTGTCTCCACCTTAGAGGACTTCATTGGGACGGGAGCCGTCGGGATCCGGTGCAAAATCACGCAGCGTGGGTTATTATTTGACAGCCTCTTGCAGGAATGAAGAAGTGTGGTCGCAGAGCATAAGCATATTCTCCGGAGTCCCACAAAGAATACATCTGGAATAAATACATTTCACAAAATGATTAAAATGTGTATTTGAAAAGTGATAAATATTCTGTGGGCTAAACTCATTGGTGAATCCAGAAGGCAGTTTTAGGATATGCCAAAGTGAAATGGGCAAGCCATCCACCGCCACCCTTGGGGTAAAATGTGAGATTTTAACAGGGCAGGAGCGGGACAAATCATAACATATGCTGGCGGGAGCAGAACGAAAAATATTATATACTATATCTGTGGGTGTGTGTGGGAGTGGGAGTGGGACAGAAACTTGTGGGAGTGTGTGTGTTATGGGCCCCTTTAAATAATAAGGCTCAGGAGACCCTTAATATATGAAAAGAGGGAGACCAGACAGTTGTTCCAATGCAAAAGTAATTAGTTTTATTTAATTATTAAAAAAATAAAGATGGGACACGGGCCACACCAACCCACATAGGACAGATCTGCCAGTGTCACCGATAAACTAAACTAACCTAAAGTGGAAAAAAATAAATAAATCTACACCCAATGAAATTAAACCTGAAAATAGAGCCACCAATTACCTGCAAAACTTAAGAAGCCTAATGGCTCCTAAGTGAAACCAAAACCCTGTTAAACAAGTATTCAGAGAATGTCTAATCTTGCCCCCATTTTGTGCCATTCTCAAGTTTCTATGACAACCCGTTCTTGAATTAGAGCCAATAATGTTATTTTGACCTTTCTGCTAAATGCGACCTTGACCTTTGACCTTTTGGAATATTGATAATTTCATTATATGTATATATGTGTCAGTATGTGTAATATTATGATAATATATCCAATATTGATTAAGTTATGCTTGACATACACAAACAGTGTTACAGAAGATTATTTTGCAACTGGTCACCTTTGACCTCCAGAGATCTTAAAAACTCTTGGTCATAAGTAATAGCACAAAATATGAGAATTGTAGAAATATTTATTCCGCATCGTTTGGTACCAATCTGAAAGATCTGTGACCCTCCGTTCTTGAGTTATAACTGATAATGGGATTTTGACCTTTTAGTTAATTGTGACCTTGACCCTTGACCTTTACTCTAATGCATCATTGAATCTGATGCACATTAGCTATATGTATATGACAGTGTAATTTCATGGTGATATCTCAAGTATTCATTGAGTTATAGCATGATATGTCTCCGCAGACATATGCGCGCACACACACGCACACACACACGCACACACAGATACACACGGACAGACAGACAGACATACACACAATAATCTCTCCAATGTTGGACAAGATTAATTCAATAATTCAGGTAAAAGGTAATGTCTTCAGGGCTCTGTAGTTCTGTTCTGCAAAATAGTTTCCAATAAAACACATACACCTTTGAATTTCCTCTTAACACCCATTGGCCATGTGGGTGGTATGAGGAAAGACCTGGATTTCTCAGATAAACCGATGAGATAATAGTAGAATGAACTGTGATTATTTAGGAATGGTCAGATGCAGAGCAGAGCAGAAGTACTCACTCTTTTACTGAAGTAAAAGTAAAAAAGTACAACTTCTCAATTGTAATAAAATAAAAAAGCAAAACTGCATTTTTTTTTGCTATGGATGAAATAATACTAAAATAATAAATACTAAAGAGCAGGAAAAAACAGAAAATCTTCAAAAATATCAAAAAAATAAATCCTTTAAAAATGTGTCACTGTGGTGTGTTTTATTGGGTCATGGTACTCTGTTTGTGGGTATGGACATGACATTTAGGAAAAATTCAAGTCATAAATAGGAATTTAAAAAAAAAAAAAAAAAAGCATAATTATGAGATTTAAAAAAATAAATTGTGAGAAAAAAAATCAGAATTATGAGATAAAATTTCAAAATTATAGTTTAATAATTAATCATCATTTACAGCTAAACCCTTTACTGTGAGTGTTAGGTAGTATGCCTGAATAATTGAGAACACATAAATATATTGTTCAGTTTTTGTTCATGGTGGGCTGAAAGGCTATTATAGCTAGATGGGTTGGGGAGGAACCTCCTTCAGTTGGTCTGTGGAAGTCACTGATATCTGACTGTATTTCTCTGGAAAAGTTAAGATATATTAAGGATCAGAAAGACTTTTTATAGAAAAATTTGGAAAAGTGCTGGAATATTTGAGAACTGTGTACATATATTAGATATGCTAATTCTTTTTACTGTTTAAAAAAACAACAACAACAAAAAAACCTTGTATGTACCTGCTCTGGACTGTATAATTTCAAAAAATGTTCAATAAAAAACCCCAAAAATAAATTTAAAAAAGGCTAAATTCTGATATAGTAAGTCACAATTTCTGATTTACAACTTATTTTTCATACTGTCACATTTGTCTAGTTTGAAAAAGTAATGAGTCTATTCTGAGTATAAAGTAGAGACATTTATACAAAAATGTAGGAAGTAAAAGTAAAAAGTTGCCAGAAAATAAATACTCGAGTAAAGTACAGATACCTAAAAACAATATATTTAAGTACAGTAAAGGAAGTACTTCTACTTAGTTACTTCCACCTCTGGTCAGATGTAGAGAAACGTATATTTGGAAGTGGGCACAAAAATAGTCTTGTCTTGTCTCGTCAGCTGAACCTGCTTTATCCTCACTAGGGTCACAGGGGTCACTGGTAGCCTAATCCAGCTACAAAGGCGGGGTACACCCTGTATGAGTCACCAGTTCATCTCAGGGCTGAACATATATAGACAAACAATCACTCTCACATTCACACCTATGGATAATTTATATTAACCAATTAACGTATCAGTGCATGTGTTTGGATGGTGGGAGGAAACTGGAGAAAACCCACACAGAAAGGTCTGGTGCTGGAATAAAACCAGGGTCCACAAAAATATCTATAAGAAATAAAGTTTAACCTTTTGTTGATCATATAAAATATGTATAGAATTATGGATTTTTTTTTTTAATTTATTCATTTATTTTTAAGAATGACGTTTGTTCTATTCATTAGAATATAAGCAGGTCTACAGTTCAATGTATATGTTTTTCTTACTATTGACCCTTTCATAACTTCACCACAGGAGGACGCTCCTCACACTCTTTTAGATCAGTGCCTGTTGATTTTATCATGTATACCGCATACAAATACACATTTTCAAACAAACACATTTCAGCCTATTTCCCTTTGCATATAATGTATTTTGAATCACAATCAGAAATATTACATGTCATTTCTTCATGTCTTTATATTCCAATACCTGCTATACACACACACACACACACACACACACACACACACACACCTTTAAATCAATATTATATGAACAAATGTGATCAGTATGGTGCCTCATGTATCACACCTAAATTGTTGTTGACAAATAAACCTTCATAACAACACAGTTGGTTTCAAGAGAACCTGGTATACTGGATTCCAATGCCCTAATATGGGCTGAAGGAAGTAACATGCCATAGATAAGTCCACGCTGCTGTTACTTTAAATGGCTACAGGAAATGAGGGCTCCCACACACGTCATGGGTTTTCCTCTGCATGTGCCACAGTAGCAGGAAGTGCTTTATATGGGCATATCTAGCTCCTAACGTCCGCCTCTCTTTTTTTTTTTTTTTTTTTTTCCTTCCTGCCAAAGGAAGCAACACACTGGGGGATGGGTGAGACAGGATGAGGGAGAAGTGAGAAAGCAACAGACATGCCTTCTTTAGTGTTTCAGAATACTGCCACGGTGAGAAAGAACCATACGAGAAACACTTAAAGTCCTTTGCAGATCAAATATGTTGTAGTCAGTACACTTAAATGACACCACTTAAACCAAACTTTTCACATTTTCTCAGCATTTTTAAGTGACACATTTTATTTCAGTTCTATTCGTAATAATGTTGAAATATGTGCATCATGTTCAGAAGCATACTGAAATAACTCACATTCATTTAATCACATGGAATTACATGAAAATCTAGACTGACATTGATGAGAAGAAAATACATGATTCAGACAGAATTACAGTCCCTCTCATTTGAAGAAGATAAGAATTGGACACATTTACTGTTAAATCAAAAGCAATATCAACATGTAAGATACTCTTCTAAACAACACAGTGCTAATTTTCCTGTTAAGAATGTTGTTTTATTATAACTGGTTCATACAAGATACATTTCCTTTACTGCAGTTGTAGGATGTATGGGCACTGTTGTACCTTACACTAAATAATCGCAGCTAAAGTATATTTTTTGTGGCTGCAGACGTGCTAATGCAATATCTGCAGGAGCTTTGGAAACTCATAGTGACAATGCTTGTCCAACGTCCAAAGTTTAAAGTCTAAAACTGTTCTACACGTGGTTTCCTGTAGACAAATCAGACAAATATAGACCATTTTATAGAACAGGAGGTAATGCCATGATTTAATTTAAGGATTTGCACATACATTTCAGTAGAACCATTCTGTAATTCAGAAAATCCTCAATACCCTGCAGCAAATGTGAATATAAAACAACTACAGTTTATTACTTTACTACCAATAAATGTACTATTAGTAGGGTTGTTAAAATTAAAATAGTAACACAGCGTAGTCCATCATCATGAATAATCTGATTAAAAATGTTAACACAAATAAATTGAACAGTTGTTTACAGTTGTATTGTTGAAATTGTTGAGTAAAAATAATAATTGCGTATATATATATTAATATTCTTCTATATGTTTTGGATGTTTTATAAATTCTTTTTGGTGTTTTTTCTGTATTTTATAAAAGATTTGGATTTTTGTTAGTTGGGTTTTTGTTTTTTGAGCATGTTTTGTACATTTTTAGCAAAATTTTTGTGTTTCTTAGTGTATTTTGTGAGAAATTTGAGTACAAAAAAAAACAGAGACAGAATGCTTTGATGGAGTTTTCTTTTTACTGAAGCACTTCCATCTTAAAATACCAAGATAACATGAAGTATACAGTAGGATAATGTGTCTCTCAGCTTGGAGAAAAATGTTAAATACACATATATTGCCTCCTTTCTTGAGTCTGTTCAGTCATAAAAACTAAACCAACTCAATATAGATTAAAAATTAATATTTAACCATGATTAATCAATATTAATCAACAGAAACCATGTGATTAATCTATAATCATCTGACAGCCCTAATGATTAGTGTTTAAGGTTCAAAGTTCAAAGTTCATTATTTTATTTTTCCTTCAGTACAAGTACAAGAGAAAATACATGTATTAGTTTATTATTTCACATCTTGGTCTATAATGCAGAAATGTTTTGTGTTCTAACATGAAATGCCTGTGGGTGATTTCTGTTTCCTTCCCAGCACTTCTCATGAATGTTAGTGTGTGAAACATCTGACAAATGGCCCAGTCTGAGCCGCGAGGGCCAAGGGGGAGGGGCTAAGTCTGTGACGTCAATGAGTGATGTCACCGAGGTTATAAGTACTGGACGTGGCCTGGGTTTGTATTGTGTCTGCTTGTGAAGTCAGAGGGGAAAGGCAGAGTTCAAACACCCCGGATTCACCAGATTGTTTGTTTTTCCCGGACTAGTCTTAAAAACCCGTGACATGGAGGTCAGCGCAGAGGCCAAGAGGATCATGGTCGTAGCTTTGGGGAAACTGTACAGTTCCCGTACCCAGCGAGGAGGTCTCCGTCTCCACCGGAGCCTCCTGTTGACCCTGGTGATGAAATCCGCCCGGGATATCTACCATGCGGCCCAGACGACGGCGGACAGTCCTGGCACGGGATGTGAGGAGCCAAACCAAGCCACAGAAGTGCTTGTAGACTCTACTAACACTCATATGGATGTTCAGAGTCTTGAGACTGGTGTCACAGGACAAACTGACACTTCACCGAGAGAGGAGGAGGGGGTCACGGAGCTGCTCCACGACGCACAGACAGGCGTCGATGATCAAAACAAGGAGAATGCGCATCCAAACAGCCCGGCACAGCAGTCCAGGAAAAGAAGAGGCAAAGTGTGCGCAACACCAGACTTTCTCCCGTGTAAGAAAGCTAAACTTGAACAGAACTGTCCCCAACAGCTCGCTGTAAATCCCGTTTTAATGGACTATGTGAACTGCGGCAGTATACTAAGCGCACCCCCAACCCCCATGACTCTTCTCAGACCCATCGCTGCGTGTTGAAACCCTGCGCCACCCACCTACTTACTCACTCACCCACCCACCCCCCACAGGAAGGCATTCAACTTTTCCACAGGCCTGGGAATCTGAGTGTGTCTCAAACATGCTCAGTTTAGTTTGGATGAACGCCCGGGTTATGGTGCTGCTTAAGCCCCGGACATGGCTTCAGACAAGCCAGGGCAGGTTACCGGTATCACAGGAAGGGGCAGGCCAGCTGGCGCGGAATGGCCTCAATGCCTTTTGGCCTAGATCTGGGTCACCATAAGGCTGACTTCTGCCGGCCGAAAGCGGAACTGAAGGAACTGGTTCATCTGGATGAACATACTTTTACGAACACTCATAAAAGACTTTCCAATGACAGACAATGTTATTGCTGAGTAACATGTGTGTGTGTGTGTGCGCGCGCGTGTGTGTGTTTGTGTGTGACAATTGTGTGTCACACTTCTGACTCATGGGAAGATTGAAATGTACAACTACCTCAGTATTTATTAAAAAATGTTTGTACTTAAAGTATATCTGGAGTTATGTGTTATTTAAGAAGAACCTGGTGGTAGAACCTGGATGTGTATAATACCTAACACTTACTACTATGAGTGGGAGTTTTAGAGTAAAACACACACACACACATAAACTTGGGAGTGTGTGGGTGTGTGTTAGATTGTGACAGGAAACTGATTTCAGTGTAAAAGAAGTTCTGCTTCCTTCCTTCCTTCTCCCCCCCACCATCTCACATCCCCCACACTGAACAAAAGCAGGAACAATTCAAGAGGCTGTGGGCCAAAGAAATGAGGAGAATGCTGTAAAAAGCCATTGACAGGCCTTATAGAGAACAAATAGAGCCACGGGTTCTGTAAGTTTGAATAGTGCAGTGACAGCAGAATTGGTGCAATTCCAGTCAATAAAGTGCAAAAGGTTGGTTCAAATATTCAAACAAGTGTTAAAGAAAGAAACTTAAGGGTTTACAACACTTTATGGTACTTTTAAAAATACTAACAAGGAACCAAAACATGGATTTAAAAGATAAAATAACTAATATAAATCATTAACAGGATCATTCAACAGGATATTTACAGCAGTAAAAATGCATTTCAGTGTCTTGTCACTCCCCCACCAGTGCAACAGGGATTCACCAGTGACTGTGTGTTTGTGTTGGGGGAGGGGGGTCAACTCTGGAAAACAGAGAAAGGAATGCAGAGGGGGGGGGTATGTGTGTGTGTGTGGTGTCTGAGCTAGTCCCATGGGGCCCTGGTTTTGCTGCTTACTCTTCCGGCTGAAACCAGAGCACCATGTCTATGTACACAGGCTGAGGGGAGTGGCCGGAACAGTCTGGACATGCCTGTGAAAATATACACGTCAGGAGCATTACACTGGAATTCATCCGCTATGTCCTCATCATGTACTTATTTTCCACAGGGTATTTAGTATGTCTTAAACCTCAGTTATAAATATTACAATGCTTGTTAACCCCACAAATTAAATCGCCACATACGAATCGGCCGATGCATTTAAAAACTCAAATATCGGCCCGATATATCGAACAGCCGATATACCGGTTGACCCTTACTTTTAACAAAATAATCCCACAAATGTAATAACAATTTGCAGGTTTCAACGTAATAATCCCACAAATGTAGTAACTTTCCCACAAACATAATAGCAATTTATTACATTTGTGGGACATTATTACAATTTTGGAAGGTGACAATTTTCACAAATGGAATAAATTGGTAGATGACTGTTATTATATTTGTGGGATTATTACATTGAAAGCATTTGCAGGTTATTAATATAACTTCATCACGTTTCCAATGACAGGAAATAATCATGGTGATCAATTGAAAATGATTCAAGTCACTCATTCCCCTCAGGTTTTAGAGTAGGGGTCACAAACATGTGACCCTTTACAAGTTATAATCCAGTCTGTGGGATGATGACTATCCTGTGACAATAAAATGTGAAAAACCTGAACAAATATAATATGAACCAAATCTAACACAATTGGAACCATTTTTTGCTTCTGTTACAAAGTGTTTAGTGTCTTTGTGGATCTGATCCATAAAACACGTGTATAATAGTCTAGTCAATCTATGGCAGTTGGTCGCTCTAACCCACTACAAATTGCAACAGAATTTTTTTCTTCAGATCTGACATCAGAGGGGTCTCTAGAACAACACACTAATAAAAATGCACCCAAATGTTCCTTGAGCAAATATGTCAAATTTGCATTAATCCAATATGGCCACCAAAATGTCTGAAAACACATTTTTGGCTGTCTAATTAGTTCTAAAGAAGATATTTTAGTGATGTAAAGCCTAAAAGTTATTTACTGAACATGGACCAAACCTCTGGGAAAGAGTAAAATGTATATCCTATCTTGCCTAATTTACATAAATCCAATATGGCTGAAAGAACTCAATGAAATTGCCTGATAAAGCCTTCTGCTTAGACAGATATTAATCAGAAAATGTGATTTTTATGAACAACAAAGGCACATCTTCAGTTTATCAATACACAGATATTTAACATAAAAAATACTCTCTGTCATTAGGAATGACATTTGTGTTGTAATAAAATACAAATATTCCATGGTTACCAAAGACAGTCATGGTATATGTATCCATTTTTAAAAATTTTTTTTAAAGTAAGACCATTAACCAAATTATTCATCACTTTTGAAGCTATAATAGTAGTAGCAGCACAGTGGCTGAGCGGTTAGTGCTCTTGCCTCACAGCAGAAGACCCAGGTTCAATTCCCTGTTTTTCTCTGTGGAGTTTATGTTCATATTTCTCTCCCTGTGTCTGGATGGGTTTCCTCCAGTATCACCCCAAAATATGTTTTTTAGGGTAAAATCCTCCAGCCGGGTGACTGTCCAGGCCTGGCTCTACATCTGGAGATGGGTCCTCAGACACTACCCACTGCTCCTTACAGCACCCCCCCATCAGAAGGATTATGGGTAAATGGACACATTTCATTGTACAATGTATAATAATAAAGTACTTTCTTCTTCTACCATGAAATTAAATTAGTTCTGTGAACTTTAATTGAAAATATTAGTGCAGGGTTTGCAATCATTCATGATAAAACACTGTATGTATGTACTCATTATCTGGAAAACTTTATGACTACTTCTGTGAGATAAACACTGACTGCAACTATAGACTACTTAAATATGACTTTATAAACACTGATGAATCATCCATTGCAGATTCATCTTTTTCAGTTGCTGCATCATCAGAGCACACCCCACAGCATTCATCACATGCTGGAGAACAATCTAGTCTGCCTTGCCACAGGAACATCTCATTGTTGAGCAGTCAGTTTTGCAGGAGCATCAGATGACTTCCAGTACGACCTTTAGTGCCACATCGTCATCACTGGACGTAGGCATTGACCAGAACTGGACAATTTCCAACCCCAGCTCATGGGCGACAGATCAGTGCCTTACCTGACCTTATAACTAATACTCACATCCTTATCTTATAACTAATACTCACAGTCTTATCTTATAACTAATACTCACAGTCTTATCTTATAACTAATACTCACATCCTTATCTTATAACTAATACTCACATCCTTATCTTATAACTAATACTCACAGCCTTATCTTATAACTAATACTCACATCCTTATCTTATAACTAATACTCACATCCTTATCTTATAACTAATACTCAAAGCCTTATCTTATAACTAATACTCACAGCCTTATCTTATAACTAATACTCACAGCCTTATCTTATAACTAATACTCACATCCTTATCTTATAACTAATACTCACATCCTTATCTTATAACTAATACTCACATCCTTATCTAACCTTATAACTAATACTCACATCCTTATCTTATAACTAATACTCACATCCTTTATTTATCTTTCTCATACCCTGCCATAGACAGTGGCAGACATATCTGATTTATGCAAGATAGCAAAGAAGCAATTTAAATTTCTTATTTTTGAATTGGCCCCCCACGCTCACTAAATACACTCTAGGTTTTCATACGAAAAATGTGTTTTCAGACGTTTTGGCAGCCATATTGGATTTATGCAATTTAGTAAAGAGGTGTATGAAAATTAGAAATGTTCCCTTGTACCCAGTGAAGATATTTTTAACCTCAAACCACTTGAATAACTGTTATAGATTTGCTTATATGTCAGAAATAGTGCATTTTTTTGGATATTTTGGAGGTCATATTGGACTTATAAGTCATAAATGCAGATTAGGAAAGAAGCCTTTGGAAATTCATATTTGAAAAAAAAAACATTCCTCATGCATAATAAAGACATTTAGTGTTTAAAATCACTAGAATAATTAGCTTAGGAATGAATATATGGCCAAAAATATGCTTTTTCTGATAATTTGGTGGCTTTATTGGATTTTTGCAAATTTCACACTTTTGCCCAAGGTACATTTGAGTGCATTTTTATTATGTTGATCTATTGAATTTGAAGAAAAAAAAAGTGTTATAATTAGTGGTAGGTTAAACCCCAAATTGACTAGACTATAAATGATAAATTGAGGCATAATATTGTTAAAATTGCACTTTTTTTTTTTTCTTGAGAAATTTAATTTTGTTCAGGTTATTCACTTTTTTTTTTGTTTGGATAGTTTATAAAAGTAAGTATTTTCATGATGTAATGTAGTTTCCTTTTGCTAAAACAAAGACAAACATTTGGAGTTGTCATTATATATATGTTATTAAACTATTATTTTACTGGTCTGGTATTATAATTTTCAAATGTTCACTTTGTAGCTATTAGTGGGAGGAGCATGTCTACAAGGATTTTGTACAACCTGGAAGATTCATAAGAATCCATCTTTTCTAAGGATATTTGTGACCTAGGTACTTTCATTAAAAATGCAATTACATACAGCTTAACATGACACTTTTAATTATCTGTAAGTATTATAACCTTTACGTATGTATGTAAAATAACACACAATTAATACAAAACTACTGAATAGCACAGTTAGCAGTCATAGGTTAGGGTTAGCTGTTACAGATATATAAACTGGAGGTCATGGGGTACATTGACATTCCATAAAATGGCATTGAATAACATGAAAAAGGATGAAAATGCATATGTATCAGTGATGTGCGGGCTGACCCAAAGTAAGTGGGTGTCTTCGGTCACCTGCAGTCACCCGCAGTCATCCGCAGTCACCCGCAGTCACCCGCAGTCACCCGCAGTCACCCGCAGTCACCCGCAGTCACCCGCAGTTGCAGGTCATTGAAAAATATTTTTAATGATATTCGGGTTGCGGTCGGTTGGGTCGTTTGAGATAAACATAAAAATAATCTGGTAAATATGCTTTATTAAGTGAATTTCTGTGAGTCAGGTACAACATCAGAAGTATCCTACGATATAGAGTAGGGGTTCACAAATGGGGGTACGTGGAGGTACTGCAGGGGGTACGGGAAGTTTTTAAAAATTCTTTAAAAAAAATCAGTAGTCTCATCCTTATAATGAGTCTTGGGAAAATTATTTTGTAAAAAAGTTCAATAAAATATAAATGTGTGTTCAAGCAATTCATTTTATATTCAGTATAAGTTCATAGCTATTCTGTTCCAGAATAATAGTATAAACATTAAATTACATATCTGTATTATCTATAAATTTCACACAATCAATTCAATTCAATTCAGTTTTATTTGTAAAACCCCAAATCACAACAATGTCATGTCACAGGGCTTTATAATCAAAATGAACTACTTGAATAAACTGAATTAAAATGAAGACAAATGTTCAGAATTATGAAAATTAGTTAAATGCACTGAAAAATATAAATGAACACAGAATGCTACTGTTTACAAACCTTAACTCCACATATGTAATAGCAGTTACATTCCAATTTATTACATTTGCAGGGTAGTAAAAATTATTACCTTCCAAAATTGTAATAACTTCCCACAAATGTAATAAAATTCTATTATGTTTGTGGTAAAGTTATTACATTTGCTGGTTATTACGTTTGTGGGGATAACAGTCCTCATAAACCCATATCTCCTCCTCTTATCTGCACATTATTGCTTTCATATTATTAGTGCAACCTCCAAACCACAGACTGTGTTCTGAAAACAGCTAATTTTGGATCACACAAAAGAGGGAGGCCTGCTGGTTCTTTGTTGGACTCTTCTTTTGTGAGTATTTAACCATCCAGAAAAGGTGGGACATTGTGTAAAATGTAAATAAAGACAGACTTTTCTTTTTGCAGATCTTATAAACCTATAATTTATTCAACAAGGGGGCACAGGAAACATGTGATTAAACTGAGAAAGTGTACTATTTAAAACAAGCAAGAAAAAAAAAACATTTTATTGCAGCTTCATGTCTCCAAAAATGTTGAGCAATGTGCGACATTTAAACAAGTGCAACTTGACTTTGTAATTTTTTTTTGTATCGTGAAACAAAATATGATAAAGAAAAACCCAGGATGGTTGAATGACTAGAATGTTGGTAAAAGAAGAGTTGATGCTGCACCGTTCTTACAGACATGTTACTGTATCTCATCAAAAAATACTTTATCTTTTTCTTCATTTAATCCATAAACACTCAGTGCTATTTTTGTGGCAATTCCCAAATGATTTTTTCCCTCTATTTTAAACTCTCCTTAACCCTTAAAGACCCAAATCTACATGTTGTTGAAAAGGTTATGTTTTATTCATTTTTCTGCTTTTGATAAAACAAAAAAGGTTTTAATTTATTCTGAGCTTTAATGAACATCAACATGATTAATTAATTAAATATAGAAAAATGGGGAGGAGTGGGGGTACAGAAGATGATATAATAAATGATAAATCACTTAATATGCACTATATTGTATGAATATGCACTGTCCTAAATAAATGAATAACCCTGATGTCCTTCTTGAACATTAGATTTTTCTCTTTTTTTGGACTCACCAGTAACACCCATGGAGTTTTTTTTGCTGAAAAAGTCACATGTTCTTCAGTTTTGTCTGTTTTTAACATAACTGTCACACCTCCTTCGTCACCTTTCCCCTGTCCTCATCACTTCACACTATTTAAGTTGTTCTTTCCTGTTCTCCTTGTCAGTTTGTTTCACTTACTCTGGATGTTCTCCCTCTTCAATGGCCTTCCCAGCTCCCAGTCGACCAGACCTGCTGGTTGTCGTTCCAGTCTGGACTTTTATAACTAAGTGAGTTTTAAACAGTGTTGCTTCAGAAGAGCAAAACTAGTCTGATGATGATGATGATGAAAAGATATTTTACACCAATTGTTTACATGTAGGATGTAGTTAATGAAAGTAAATTATTTTCATCACCAGTGGATATTTGGTTCTTTATGGGTAAAATATAATTGTGAATAAAATATGGGTTTATGACATGGGTCTCAAACATGCGGCCCGGGGGCCAAATGCCGCCCACCAAACGTTTTCTCTTCAGCCCCTGGGCTGAAGAGAATAATAACTAAAAAAAGACTATATTTTCTTCTCAGTTTTTTTTTCTCTGTCTATAAATGATGACAACTTCAAATGTGTATCTTTGTTTTAGTGGCCAAAACTGACATTAATTTATGAAATATGTATATGTATGTGCGTGTGTCGGTGTGTGTATGTGTGTGCATGTAAATATGTGTGTATGTGTGTACATATGTTTGTACATACATGTATATATGTGTATATACATTATTGCATTACACATGATGTACACTTTTTTTTTTCTACATTCTTTCAAATTTGGAGTTTGTAAATTTGAATTTTATATATATATATATATATATATATATATATATATATATATATATATATATATATATTTATTTATTTTTTTCTCTTTTTTCAAAATATGTATGCTATATCTATGGCTATGCTTTGATGTACACTGTAGATTTTGCAGTGTTAATTTGGAAACAATGGGACCAAATACACTCCAGAAGAAGTTAAATAAACTCTCTAAGTGTTGATTTAACACTGCAAAATTTACTGTGTATTTCGCCTGAAATAAAATTAAAAAAAAAAAAAAAAAAAAAAAATTTACATTTACAAACTATCCTGTAACAATAAAAAGTGAAAGAATAACTTGAACAAATGTGAACAACCTGAAATATCTACAGAAAATTAGACACAATTTTAATCATTTTCTGCTTCTGTTACAAAGAGTTTAGTGTCTTTGTAGAACTGATCCATAATAAAATACATGGATTAATGATAAACTGAGGCAGAATATTGTTAAAATTGACCTTAATTTCCTTATGAAATGTAATTTTTTTTTGCATTTGGATAATGCACTTCCATAATTTAATGGGGGGTTTTTGCACTAAAACAATGACACAAATTTGGAGTCATTATTTTTTATAGGTTATTATGTTTTAATTGTACTGGTCCGGCTCATTGGAGATCAAACCAGGGTGAATGTGGCCCCTGAAAAAAATGAGTTTGAGACCCCTGGTTTATGAGATGTGCATATCATTGCCTCCTATCCTTACTGACTTTTTTTTTTTAAAGTGTTGTAACTTATATGCAATTTGAAGTACTGCTGAGGAGAAGGAAAAAAGAGGGAAAAAACAAAAGCATGGCTGTTTACTGTGTGTGTGTGTGTGTGTAGTGTTTACATGTGGTTCTGCAGCCAAGTGAAGTGTATTGTTGTATTGAGGAAAAAATGACGTCAAGCCGACCCAGTGTGCATTCTCTCTGGATTTTATTCTTTAGGAAGAGTTCTGTTTGGAATTACAAAATGCACTGGTAGAAATAGCGGTGAGACAGGTTGAGAGTGCGAGAGATAGAGAGTGTAAGAGACAGTCAAAGAGAGAGAGAGAGAGAGAGAGAGAGAGAGAGAGAGAGAGAGAGAGAGAAAAAGAGGGAGTGAGTGAGAGATCAACGGTTTCCACAGCCAGTTCATGAGTACATCATCAGATTTGGCTCACTCCTGCATCCCCCTGACTCCCACAAAAAAGTAGAAGGGATAATACACCATCATCTGAACTGTACTTTCTTTTCTTCGTATATATTTTGTCTTTAAAAACAGTTCTTTTTTTTTTGTGGTGTCCTGAACATGGTCGTGTTGTGCCTCAACCCCATGTAACAAGAAAACAAATGAGACTCTGACTCACACCAAAGTCTCTTTTGTGTTTTTACTCTTTAGACTTTTTTTTGTCATTTTTTTTCACCTTTTTTGTTCTCAAAAATAGAAGAAAAAAAAAGGAAACGTTGATTTTTTAAAAACATCTATCTATTTATATATCTTTTTTTTTTATTCCTTTGAATTCATTAATCTGCTTTTTCTTTTATGTCCTGAAGATGACTGTTAACCCACGGTGTGGCATGCACATAGCACATGCAGTTCTGGAACTAGGTATTTTTTCCTTTTTTTTTTTACTCTTTTGTATTTAAAAAAATGTCTTTTTTTTTCTCAGTAGCGGCTTTACATTGCTTTTTGAAGACTTTGTGTGGTTAATCAGCGTGTTAGTGGATTTCACTGCAGCATAGACACAAAGATGGATGGTGAAAGTTCGGGGCTTTGCATGTTTCATTCAGGGGTTTCTGACATCATATACACACACACACACACACACACACGCACACACACACACACACACACACACACACACACACAAAGTTGAAGACAGTCCCAATGATTTGACTGAAACATTGTAAGATTTCCAAAAGATTTCTGGAGACAAAGAATAGAAAGGAAAGCAAGCATAAAACAAATCATCAAAATTCATCAGAAACACATTCACACAAGCAAAAACACACACACACACACACACACACACACACACACACATACACACACACACACACACACACACACAGGAGCAACCAGGAGCTACATACCTAGTGTGCTTTCTGATTTAAGTATACTGATGTGAAAAAATACTTGTCTGTGACATTCCACTGAGGTTGGAAAGACACTAATAGGCAGTTTTTTCTTTTCTATTTTTTTCGGTGCATTCTCTGGTCAACATGTGATAGGCCTCCAGGTCAAATGCAGGTTATAAAATAAATCAATCCATGAATGAATAAATAATAAATCAGTAATTAAACAGTAACGATGTCAGAGCTGACAGTGGTGTGCATTAGTGACAAGTGTTAGTTTGAGGCACACAGAGAAACGCACAGGAAGAAATTAAAGATATATAGAAGTGGCAGACACGGAACACTGATGTTTTTGTTTTTTTTTTTGTTTTTTTTTTTCTTTTTCGGACCACAACAAGGCCCAGACATCTTTTCTCCAACCCATCTGAACTGTGTGACACATGATCCTTTATAATTCAGCTGCCTGTGTTTACATGTAGTGAACACAGACAAGGTGGTCTACTAGTGAGAGAATGAGCTGCTGTAACAACTCTGAATGACATAAAGGGAGAGGTACAAAAACCAGAGGGACACTTTCCTGTCTTTGAGCGCCCTCTGAAGGTCACAAGTGGTGGTGCGACTCCAGCAGGAGAAGTAGATGCATCGGTTCATACACAGACGCTGTGTTTGATGTTACGTTTTACAAGGATTCTCCATTATATCTGCCCACTTCGTAACCTCTGTTTAGTCTTTAAAAAGCCACAGAAGGAACACGGGGGACATTTCAACAGCTTCTCTTCACCTTCGTGCAAACTCATTCTCCCACAATGCAGCTGTGGGGTCCATCCCAGGGTTGGACAAATGATTGGCTGAGCTTCAATATAAACAAACATACAAAACTAAATATAGGACCAAGAATGGAGAATCTGTCACATTACATATCAGTTTTCTGATTTGCCATGTTAAGGTCAATAACAAAAAGATGACAAAGTTTCTCTCTTTTTTTTTTTTAATCCACCTTTCTGCTGGTCTCTTTTTCTCTCGTGTCTCTGTTTTAACCCCAAACCCTGGAAGACTTTGACATGGTACTGATCAGTCAAAATTAGTCCCCGATTTGGGTGAAGCATCCTTGGCCACCCTATCTTATCTCCGCTTACCCTGCTTTCCATTAAATCATTTGATCGCCTTGGTTACAAAAATGTACTTCCACAAAAAATATGTGCAATTTCAGCTGTATCAGTGGCAGGCATTTGGCACAGAACATACAGACAAGCAAGCAAAAAGTAATCTTTGTTTTTTTTTTTTTAAACATTTGGATATCCATAAATATCCAGCCTCAGTCAGTTGACTGACGTGAATGTACAGAGAGAGGAATGTCGTACAGAGAGCAGAGAAAGAGAGACAAACAGAAAGGCATTTTCACTGTAAAAAAGAGAGCAACCAAACAGACAACAGAACCACGGAACCCCCCTCCCCCCTCACATACAGTAAATTTTCATTGTTATTAAGTTTTTTTTTTTGTTTGTTTCATTCATGCAGGATTCCACAGGGTGTACAACTCTGCAAGTCTAAAAACGAAGCCATGTAGGGTGCAACAGAAGAGTTAAGCTTCGATGTTTTGAATAAGTAGAAGAGGAGGAGGAGGAAGAAGAAGAAGCAGCTGCAGGAATAGAAGAAGAAATACTGCAGAAAACAGTTACTGGTTTGTTTTGTTTAGCTTTCTGAAACTCAATCTCCATATTATATTTTTTCTTTTCTCACAGGCCAGAGGTTGAGGTTGGTTAAGCTGTTTGTTTCTGGGAGGTGGGTGTTTTCCTGGGACAGGGGTAAACATCCTGTCCTTTAGATTTTGACCAAGGGACTTATCAACCCTGTACAACACTCCCCAACTCTCCCATCCACTTAACCCTGTCACCTGAAACAGGCGAAGGGCTCACTGTCACTTTTGTTCTTATTTAAAAACACAGATGATAAAACTCATCAATATTCAACTAGTGGTTGGGAGGGTTGGATTGGATATTGGATTTATTTTTGCAGCTAACATAACTGAAGTTAACTCTGAGAAGCAAAAAAGTGGTCGTTCTTTTGTCTCTGACTGTAAAGTGTCTTTTGTCGAGTCGCAACTCTTGACATCTTGTAAGTGGCTGTAGCTCGTTGCCAGAGGCATAATTTAAGACACACAAAGACTAGTGTCCGTCACCCCTCCTTCTTGCTTGCATCCTTAAACACTGCAGGTTCAGTTTTGTCTCGTCTGGTGTCAAAGGATGAATGCAACAACAATGTGGGTAGAATGTGGAGGTGTGTAATTTTCTCCACATCCTGCCTCAGCATTCCTGTTCCACCCCTTCATCCTGACACCTTTCCCTCCATCTCGCCCACAGTCTGCAGGACATGCCAAGTGTTGGAGGAGAGCAAAAAATTGAACAGACAAGAAAGAAATGATCATGTTATCCCTTGGCAGTCAGTGCTCTGGCTCGGAGCTTTCTTTCTCTCTTTATATTTCAGTCTTTTTATCAGTTCTTTTTCCTCCGTACACCCCTCCCCCATCCCCAGAGGCTAGCACCAGTCGTCATCCTCCGTCTCACTGTAGGGTTCATGCAGGCCCTTGCGAGGACCCCTAGGATGCCCACCTGGAGGGGGGACCTTGTGAGGCCCAGTATGCGGGGGTCCATGGAGATGTGTGGAAGGTGATGAAGAGCGGTAGCCGTTGGGCAGGCGGCGCTGGGTGGAGGGCTGCACTTGGCTCTGCACTGGCCCAGTCAGAGCAGTGGTAGGAGGGGGCGCATGGCGGGCAGTCCTGGGCGAGGTGCGAGTGGGCTGCGGGTGTTGTGGGGGATGAGGGTGGGGGTTGTTTACAGGGTGTGGCTGGGGGGGAGGAAGAGGATGAGGATGAGGATGAGGGTGAGGGTTGTGAGGCTGTGACTGAGGGGGAGGCGGCAGTGGGTGGTTGACCAGAGCATGAGGGTGGGGGTTGCCACCCTGCATGGGACCCTGATCATAGGCCGGTGGTTCATGGTGGGACTCGTAGTCCTGGTTGTAGAAGCAACCATCCCCCTCTACGGGGATGCCTCCTCCGCCTGTCTCTCCCCAGCGAGGAGGGGGGTGGTGACCCTGACGGGGTGTACCATGGTGAGCAACTGGGAGACCAGCAGGGGGAGGCCCCTGACCTGGGGGAGGCTCAGGAGAGAAGCGACGAGGGGCTGGGGCTGGGGGTCGGTTCTGGGGACCCCCAGGTGGAGTGGGCATAGCCTTACGGACCACAGGGGAGTAGGTAACGTGGGGCCGAGGTGTTGCAGGGGTCTGAGGCAACTGTCGGCGGCCCCTCCGTGGCGTACTGGTCCCCGAGGTTGAGGGAACAGGACTTCCGCTGACTGAACTACTGCCCTACACAAAAAGTGAAATAAAGCAAATAAAAAGAACGAACCACAAATTCAACGACAGAACATAGAGAATAAAGTAGTGGATGGGAGAGATAGATTATGAAACAGAGCGAGAGGGAAAGAAAGAATGCCAGAAAGTAAGAGAATCCAGAGAGAAAAGACAAGAACAACAAGCACAGCAACAATAACAATAAAAGCACCAGTCAAAATGTAAGCAGAGTGAATGAGAGAGAGGAAGGAACGATCCAAAATTAACAGAGCATGAATATGAATAAAAAATGGGAATCCAAACAGCACCATACATAGAAAAGCAACATGTCACGCAGAGGAAAGCAAACAAAAGACGACAGGAGAAAAAAAGGGTAAAGGGTTGATTTCTGGAGCAACAGGATATAATATGGTAACTAAACATTCATTACATGTGTCTGGTGTGTTGTTGTGGGTGAGAAGTGTGACATGTAGACAACAAAGTGAACTCAAAATTTGTTTCTCTTTCATTCAAATTAGTTTTAAAAAGAGGGAAAAGACTGGATTTGTCTGTTGAATAGAACATGAGAAAAAGTGTGCATCACAAAAGTAGATTCTATTTAGTTGTAATTTTGTATTGGATCTGATATGTTTGGAAACAAATGTCTATGTGTAGAGAGGATGTGAAAAAACTGCCAGTCTATAAACACTTAGACAGGGTAGGTAAGACAGTGATTAGTTTCTCAAATATACATTTTTATGCATATTTGTTGTTGGAACAGTGGTTTGAACAATAAATTCACATAACAAATGTTTCATTTGCATATTACAGTACTTACAAAAAAAGAATACGTTTGCACATGTAACCATAGATACACTTTCTAAGAATATCAGCCATTTTAACAACACATTTTGGCCTGTAGGTACTGTACCACATTCACCATAAGTACCCAGACGCCCACCTGTCTGTGTGTCATGCATTCACGACCCTCGCTGGGTGATCGTGACCAGCGTCGGTCTCTTTCCCTCTCTCTTTCCCGGTCGTGATCTCTGTCACGTGAGTGCCTGTGTCCGTATTCGCCGCCTCGCTCTGCTACATAACGGTCCTTGTCCACAGAGCCATGGTGGTGGTGGTGATGATGGTGGTGCTTACGGTCTTTGGACCGTCCGCGATCTCTGTCACGATCCTTGTCCTTTGACGTCAGGTCGCCTGATTGGGTGGTTGTGCTCAGGTCTGTCCCCAGGCCTGATGGGGAAGTTTACTGCAGTTATTATTGAGGTCAAATATATAATGTACTGTACCAGCAACAAGCCTTGTACTATCACCATCTATATATGCAAGTGTGTGTATGTTAAGGTTCATGTTCAAGAAAACTACATCAAACAACAAAAATTGGGTGAGAAAAAACATTTAATAAAATTTAACTGAGTGAAATGCAAATTTTATGTGTTTTTGTCATGATTTCAGCATGCTTTTATCTGTTATTTTAGTACTGTATGTAGAGCTCAAGACAATTTTCCAGCCTGGCGTAAAAAAGATCTGTTCCATGAAAAAACAGAAACATTTTTTGTCTTTACAAAACTAAATAAAATTAACCTTTATAGAAATATTTTTTTTTATGAATTTCATGATTGCTGTTACATTTCACACATAAGTCAAGTATTAACCAAAACACACTAACATACATCTGTACTGTTCATCGCAGATGGTTGTTTTCTACCTTGAATGACTTCCTTTTCTAACCTTTCTAAAGTCCATTTACCAAAAATGACAAACCCCCACCCCTAAACTAAAAGTAGCATGTCTTGTCTTTCCAACCTGTGTCAGCTTCTGTGTAGCGACAAAGGGACCTCTCTGAGGCTCGATGACTTCTGTCTTTTCGTCGATGTCCGTGCCTGGATGCTCTTCCCTCCTCAGGTATGACTCGGTCCATGGTGTAGTCATCCGGGCCTCCTTTGTCCCTGTGACCCCGACCAGACCTGCTGTGGCCGAGCGACGAGACCGAGCGTTTGATGGGACTGCTATCATTAATGGTCTAAGAGAAAGAAAGACACCACGGAGGGAAGAGGGAAGAGAGGGGGAAAATGCAGGGAGAGGTATTTCTTTTGAATGTTCAGTTTCAATATGAAACAGAATGTGTGTGTATTTGTGTGTGTGTGGGTGGATAAGGTTTCTTAAAATCTATACAAGCCCCCAGCCCCATTTCTCTCACATACTTCCTCATGTTATTCAGAACGGCATTAGTGATTAATCTAATCATGCTATTTACATTATTACATATTCTATATATACCTTAAACGCCAGAGATCGACAAAAAGCTGCCAGTGGGATATACTCAGTACGTGACTCTATCTTTGTTTCCAGATTGAAAAAAAAAACAAACCATAAATATCTCACACAATACACATTTCCCATTGAAAAATGGCTTGTGGCTCCAACAGCTGTAATTGTCGACCTCTGATACAGATGCAATAAAAAAAAATAAAAAAAATAAAAATAAAAAACTGAGATAAGACAGAACTGCAAATGGCCATGCCTTCCATGCTGGTGTAATTTGTTGTGTAAAAAATAAGGGGACGTAAGGGTCAGTATAGTGTTCAACACTACTCCATCCTCACAGCCCATGAAACCATAAACACAGCACATTCAAGGCTGTATAAACCTCCTAGACTTCTATTGTAATTTCACATGATTTCCTTCAGCCATGCAGGCACATAGGCATTGTCCTGAAGCCCACAAGAAACCTTATTTTTGGTGGGAAAACAGGACAGAGCCTATGGAGCTGAAGTGTATGTAAACCCTCGTCCTACCTATACATTAATGATCCAACCTTTAAGCAACAGCATTGTCTGCATTTCATTTGTGCATTTATCCCTGTTCAGACTTAGCATTATAAATATGTGGTTCATATGTGCTTTTGGTGATGTGATGGCACATCTCATCCCTCACTCTAAATGCTTCCACTTCATATTGTCATGGTTAAGATGTTTTTTTTTTTTTTATTTTATAAGGCTTTATGTAAATGTATCAGAAGTAAAACATCTCAAAAGTGAATACAATTCCAAGCAGTATCATAATTACTGTTAATATAAAAATTCTTCATGTAGAAAAAAAAGTGGAGTATCATTCAAACACCTACAGTCACAGAATGAATTATTAGACCATCAAACACAATGGTTATGCAATCAAGTACCAACGCCTGTGTGTATGTTTCATGTGACTAAAAAAGACAAAAACCATAACTCTAAAAACACTGTTTTTCTCAGTACAATGTCATAGACTGATGCAGGAATAGAACTGTAGTGATTTTGGTTATTATCAACAACACATGGAAAATGGAGAGATATCAATTCTGAAATTAAACTCTTAAGATTTTTGTTGTTATCATTGCATCTGTCCAAAAGACGAAAATAATCCCAAAATTTTCTGTGACTGTATAATATAACTCTGTGGACTTTTCCGAACAACACCTGTATGAATGAAACCAGAGAACCTCAGGTGGGTATGCAAATCTTCAGTGTGATGCAGGATTAATTTGCTTTAATAATGTGATCAAATGTCTGAGCAATGAGATCTGAAGCCATAAAGAACCAGTGCTGATTTTGTTGCAGCTCATAAATGAATTTTTCTCTCCATTTAAAATGTAAGTACTTTATCACCATTTAGTATAACATTATCCTCTGTATTTTGCCTTTTACACTATAAATTAAGTATTTTTCTACATTTAATTCCCTATGATTAATTTACAAAAAAAGCTCAGCGTAACAAAGAGAGGAAAAAGTGACTTGATCAGTCAAAGCTATCATTAACTGAACATAAAACAAGTATTTAGATTAACTGTCAGTTCAAACTTCATGGGATTTGCTGGTGAATCGATGCTGTAGAAGACGACAGTGTTTCCACATTCACTACTGAGCCTCTGAACATCCAAATGGGTCATATATGGTCTTCATGAAAATATGACACACTGCATTTCACACCAATTATTTGACCAGGTAGGTACTAACAACTGAAGTTTGGAAACATCCTATAAGACCTGCAGTGTTATTGTGACCCAGTCATTTGTTTAAGTGACTCAAATCTTTCAAATCAGTTTGTCCATTTTCCCATTAATACCACATTCATTTTGAAGACTAAATGTTCACTTGCTCCCTAACATATTCCTTCCTCTGAGAGGTGCCATTGTAAAAAAAAAAAAAATCAGCATTATGACCACTTCACTCGTCAATAATGATCATTTAATGGTTGATCTTTGCAGCTGTTATGGGATTGTGAAAAATATATGTTAATGCAAAGTCTGAAGAGGGCTCTCGATGGACAAATGCACACCTATCAGGTGTACATAAAACATCACATTATCTGGCTTCTTAGAAATCTCACTAAAAATACTAGTATCTTATCTTTTCATGCTTGCGTATGCTTATTTACGTCATTCCTCTGTCTCTTTGTCTCTCTCACACTCAAAAACACACTCAAACACAGATTCAGATAAACACACATCTATTTTCATGCAGGTAGGCATGGGAAACAGACAACAATATCATTATAGACAAGCACACAGGCATGGGGACCTTGCATTAGCAAAGCACCAGTAGCAGCAGCAGCAGCACCAGCAGCGGCAGCAGCAGCAGAGAGGGAGGAAGATACACTGAGCCACCAGACTGTGGCATGACTGTTCTTAAGAGGGGACGTGCAAAGTCCAGCCCAGATCCAAATCTACTATGTTAAGTGATTTAAAGAATTGGCTAAAGAGGCTGAGACCTGTTTGGAAACTGGGCTGGCGTCAGATATTGTCATGCTGAAAAACACTACCTAAGAGAGTCCCCCCCTCCCCAAAAGAAAAAGGACAGACACAACATGAAGACATGACAATGACAAAACAAAGAAGTTGTAAGATTTTTACTAACTGAAAGAGAGACAGAGGTAGAGTGAGAGAAAGATGAGACAGGGAAGACAGGGTACATACACTGAGGTTACTGCCACGTTGCTTCCCTTTCCTTCGCTGCTGTATGAGCACAGAGAAGACACACACACAGAGCCACAACACGCCATACATGAAAACAGACACACAGAACCAGGAAGGAAGAAGGAGAGAAGTACAGGAGACAGGAATGGATTGGCACACGATGGAAGAGGAAAAAGGAAAAGAGGAGTCAGAGTAAAACCAGAGAGTATTAGTTGGAGATGGGGTGTCAGAAAGGAGGGAGGAAACAGAGAGACAGACAGAGAGAAAGACAGTCTGATTAGACACTGAAGCAGCCGCGAAGGTGGAAGAGAAACACTTACCACAGACACTAGGGGGTGGATGGCACCAAAACAGAGTCAACGCTCAACCGACACCATCACAACAGCAATGACTACAACCAGCAAAATGGATATGCACACCCACTGACACACACACAAACACACACACACACACAACTGCAATTAACTCAAACACCAGGCGACAGTGTGAGCCTCAGGGCACAGACACAAACGGTGAGAGCACAAAAAAACTGGAGGACACAGCAAACACACACCCGCTCTAAAACATACACATATGTGATAACATGCTGCTTCCAGTCCTGGTAGAAAATTTGAAAAAAGAAAGAACAAAAAAAAAAAAAAAAAAGTCCCTAATAATCGAAAAGTGTTCATCAATGTCAAGACCTTTGATAGGAAGGAAGATAAAGTTTAGTACAAACAGCAGAAGCTAAAAAAAAGTCTTGAAAGGAAAAAATGGGGTATAATATTTGTAGAAATGTGTGTGTGTGTGTGTGTGTGTGTGTGTGTGTGTGTGAGTACATGTGCATTTCTAAATATGTTGTGTGTGTATATGACAACCGGAGCACTCACCGGGGCATGAAACAATAGAAAAGTGGATGAATGTGTTAGATGGAAACAGGACAACCACAGTTACAAATCTCCATGCAGGTGGGATGATGAGAGGAAGAGACCAAAGGACAATAATAAGAAGAAAATAAAAAGACATTCTGACTTTGCTTTACAATGGTCCAACATTTCTGCAAAACATTTCTATGTTTTTGCCAGAAATGTTGCTGCTCAATCACATTTAATGGTTCTGCTGTGGTTAAAAAAATAACCACGTATTAAAATAAATAGTACTAGCAGGTATTTGTCAATTATCACTGTAATTTTGCAGAGATTCATTTTCACTTTAAGCCAAACTTTCTCCAACATGGATTCAAGTAACCATAGCAACAAATCGCTGAGCAATGAGTCAGACATTTTTTACTGTAAAACAAAGGGACATGACCAACAGAAATGAATGAGGGATTAGAGAGAGAGTGGAAAGGTGACAATGCTGCTCACTTGGTTGTCGCCTGGGAGGCGGGGCATGGAAGCGGCCCTGCCATGGCCTTCCATTGGTGGAAAGTGCTCAGTATCCGAGTAACCATCCTGCCCCATCTCTCTCATCTCTACCGTCTGCAAACAGAGCAGGAGAGCAGGAGATGGTGTGACTGGCTGCCAAGAAACTGATAGGGAGCAGGGATATAGGTGGTGAAGGCTGTTATCCAACGAAAAGCAGAGAACTGAGGGTCTCAGAGAGGGAAAATATAGTCATTGGGACAATTTGGTGAGTGTGTGTTTGCTGACAGAGCTGGTTTCTCTTGTGGTTTTGGTTTTAGAGGTAACTGAAACCAGAGCAAATTAAGGGTTTTGCTCATATATGAAGAACGTGAAAATACTCTAAATCACATTCCTTACATTTTTGAATTTCTTTAAAATGTTATTTACTCTTTGAATTTTCTTTATGATTTTAGTTTAGTTCATTTTATGGCTACATGAGTTATCTTAGTATTAGTTTCAGAAGATTTTTCTAGATTTATTCTTATTTCTCAGGTATTATTTAAAATGCCTCGATTTACTGAATGTGCAAAAGGCATGAAAGGATACATAACTTGAATAGAATTTACAAAATCAATCAAATACTGCACTATGTGTAAAACTATTTATCATTGTACACCATGACCCCTTCACAGTGGATTTGACCTGAAAGTCAGTGTTTTCTATGCTTGTTTTGCATTATTAATGTGTTTTTCATGTTCATTTTTGTTTTAAATTCATATTTTTTCTGTTAAGTATAGGTGATCTCAACTGACTCAACTTGAGTAAAGTATTACATTTACAAATGTATTCATTGACATAGACTTAGCTTGTAAATCACAGTAGGATTGAGTTTGTGGGGGAAATCAGATTTAGTCTCAAAACAGGTTTGATCAGGTAATAGTATTTACTGCTTTTATGTTCTCATACTTTGGAAAATTCAGATGCAAAATGTGTTGATACAGCCAAGGCCAGTGGTTCGACATATAATTTGCCTTAAACCAGACATTATGGAAATAATCCTAATCAAGCTAAAAGTATTAAAGTTCAGTTCAACAGTAAGACTTTGGCAGCACCTTGTTGTTGTTTTCGATGTAGTGTCAGTTAATAACCGAGCCATCTTAACATTTGAAATTGTGTTTGTTTTTATCATAAAAATTCAGACAAACTAAAATAAAAAAATCCAAAAGTGTTAAATAATATCATACTAATATGGGCTCATGACCACTGAGTGATTCTTTTAAGTGTTGTCCTTGTTGCTCACTGACTAAATCTATCATTCTTTTCTTTTGGCACATGTGATTTCTAATATCACATTTGTATTTTTGATGTGATTTCCATTGTGTCTATAATTGTGGGTTATCATTCAAAGTAATTTGAATGAAGCCACTCTCTTCTTTTCAACTACTGTGTGGACCCTTCTCCATATTGCTTTTAAATGATATGGAGAAGTTATGACCTTCAGGAGGTCTTCAAGCAGAGGTTTAACAGCATGATAAAAGAGACATGAGTCACTGTGAAGACAAAGGCAAAATAGACCGTATGAAATGTTGAAATGTACAGTGAGATAAAATATTGTGTGAATAGACAGGTTTGAGATGGAGCTACTTAAAGAAAGGTTAAGGCCATGTCAGCACTAACTGATGAATCAAGGTATGAGAGACTGTAGAGAATGAGAAGTACCTGCTGAGAAGAAATAATAAAGTAAGAGAACAGTAAGAGTGTGACAGTATGAGCTCTGAAAATCTATTTTGTTTTGAAGTTATGTGGGACATGGTAGACTGAGAGCAATTTCATTCACATGATATGTTCTGTTAGTTGTGATGTAAAGAGCTGCTAAATCCATATTTATGATGTTCAATCATTGGTTAAGAACAGTTATTTCCTGCAGAGAAGCTTCAGTTTTTCAGTGTGTGCAGTAGAGAGAGGTAAAGTCCTGCGCTTTCCAGGGGTTCACCATAAGATATTATTAAAAAAAAAAAAAAGAATATACAGCGGTTAAGGTCAAGAAAGAAATAATTTTTCCATTTGTGCCATTAATAACTCAGATTTTTCATAAGTTAACCCTTTAACAACGGCAGTGCTGTATTTAGCACTTCACAACATTCAAATTATTGTAACTCCTGAACTGTTTGTGCTATCCACAAAATTCAAATTGTATCAGAAAACTCATATCCTGAGATTTACAACACTATACAACACTTTGTGGCAGCAGAGTGGAACTCGCTTACAAGCAGAAAGGAACCTTTTTCAGGGGCTTCCACTGGCTAAAAAAAAAAGCACCTGGAAATAAACATATCCTCAGGCTTTAGTCCATGCTAGAGGTTCTTTATCACGAGCTCCTTTCACACAGTACTTCCGTTGCTGGAATATTTCACCTTTATTCCAGAACGACGTCTGTGTGAATGAAATCACAGCTTTGTAACACCTCTGGAAGTAGTAACAGAGTTATGATAAAGGTAGGATCATGATTCTGGGACACTACGTTCAAGAAACACCTTCTGTGGACTGATTCACAGTCCATGTTCAACTAAACTGATGGACATTGTGTGTGGTTAACCCTAACTATGAACTGATGGACATTGGAACGTTGGAACTTACTTTCTGGTTTTGTTCATATATCAAATTTGGATGTATCAAATATCAAATTTGCTGACTGATGTGTGTGGGTAGGCTTTTGTTTGTTTTTGTTTGTTATTTATGTTTGGATTTGGGAAGACTATATTATTTTTATATTTTATTTTTAATTTTTTGTGAAAAAAGGGGAAAAAAGTACATTATTGAGTAAACATCTGAAATATTTTTGGTTTAATAAAAAATAAAAAAATAAAAATAAAAAAAAAAAGAAACACCTTCCGTTCCATAACCAAGGTATGACGTTTTTGATGACAGTGACCCCCTGTGTGGGAGAGACAGTGGGCACATATGGAGGTACTGGCATGATTCTGTGGGTATGTGCCATTTCCCTTTGGGGCCCAAAGCCAGCCACGGCAGATATGTAGCCAGCAGTGTGGGGTCGTAGAATCTATGCCAGTGCCTCCATATGCTCCTGCTGTCTTTTGCACAGTGCAGGTATTTATGAGCATTGCGTCACAGTCCCTTTGATTCCAGAACGCAGGTCCACTGTGTGAAAGTCCAGCCTGTCACACCTCTGTTACAACTTTGGTGGAAAAAAAGGCGGGATCACCATTTTGCAATTTTTCTGAGATCTTTGTGTGAAAGCGACTATTGGTTATCTGTTGCCCTCCCCCCTCCGCCCAGATGATAACTGAAACCAAAGTATTGGCACATATGGATGGACAGACAATTATAGCCTGTGGTAAGGGCCAAGGGTAAAAAAATATGAAGCCATAATATGGAAACTGGATGTTTGAGCTGAAAATGCATTCTTGCAATCTGAAAAAGTTGTTTCTGTTTTTACTGAAACACACTGTTTTAAGTCTCATCTCATCATCTGAACCCGCTTTATCCTCACTAGGGTCACGGGGGTCTGTGGGGGGCTTAATCCAGCTACAATGGGCGAAGGCGGGGTACACCTTGTATGAGTCTCCAGTTCATCTCAGGGCTGAACATATATAGACAAACAATCACTCTCACATTCACACCTATGGACAATTTAGATTAACTAATTAACCTATCAGTGCATGTGTTTGGATGGTGGGAGGAAACTGGAGTACCCAGAGAAAACTGGTCTGGTGTGGACTGTTTTAAGTGTTTATTATTTGTAATAAAGACAATTAATGACCAAATATTGACAGCTAAGTTCTTCCTGAAAGCAAAAGTGCAAAAGATTTGGGCAAAAAAGAAAATATGCAGACACCAAAGCAGCCTGTTAAAATGATCACTCTTAAGATCACTTAGCAAGTACTGTAGAACATTTGAATTATGACTAAAGTGATGAAAAATATGTTCACAAAGATGATTCTGTTTTTGGGAGAGACGCTAAACTCAGTGGAAACTGCAGTATAGAGATACACATGGAATCAGTTGGAGAGTATTTTAGGAAATTATGATAATCCTCTTCACCCTATTGTGACAAACTATAAACGCACCTGATTACCCTCATAAAGAAATAGAAGTGAGTGAAACAGAAGATCCTTCATCTCCACTGCCATCAGACTGTAACACCTTCATCTGATTGTCTAGCTGCTAATTCTACCTTTTGTTTTAGTTTCCTTTATTTTTCATGAGTGCATCCAAAATGGGAACTTTCCTTTTAGGATTAATACAGTTCATGTGTATCAGTAGAAGGATAGTTTCTCTTCACAAATGACAAGAGTTGCAGTTACTGCTCTCAACATGGCCCAAGTTGGTGTGATTTTGATGTTGTTTTTCCTAATTATCAAAAAACAAAGTGAAATGCAGAGGTGGGTAATCCCAGCTCTAAAGAGTAAAGGTGCTGCCATGTATTGGTTCTTCCTGTTCACTTCATACAGGTGCTTCCACTAAATATCCATCTACCTGGATGAGGAGTTGTGTGGTTGGAATAAATACATGGCAGGACTTCTACTGTTTGGAGCTGGGATTACCTATCTGTGGAAATCTATCATGACATGGTGCTGACAATGTATATTTCTCAAGTCAGGAGTTCACATTTCACTGTGATTACATCTAACTGTTTATTGTTTCCATGCACACAAAATAAGTTTCCACCAGAAGGGGCGGGACTTTGCCTCTCTTTACAGGAAGAAATTATGTTTGGAATATATAAAGTCGTAGCTGAATTTGTGAGTACAGTTTCCATTGTAGTTTTTTGTGAAGTAACGTGCTACTGATAGAGATGGAAGTAAAACCAAATACTAAATGGATGGAGTGTTTCAATTAGTGTAATTGTTGTCTGACAAGTATTTGATTTGTGTGCTATCAGGTCTGTGTACTCCAGTGTTCGTGTGAATATATGAGCTTTCTACCTGAGAGTTGGTCATGCTTCCCGGGCCATCCTCAGGGTGACCCTCAGGACTCCAGCTTCCGACCTTCTTAGTGACTTCCCGAGCACGAACCGTCACCCAAGAATGACTTTCTGGGAGTCCCCCCTCCACTGGCCTAACACACAAACATACAGGATTAAATGTTACAAAAAAAAAACCTGTTCATCCACAGTCACATCAGATTCAATTATACCACAGTCTGAGAATTGATAGATTAATGATGCTTCTTTGATTTGTGTTTTTTTTTTCAGCTGATGGAAATTTCCTCACTGTGGATCGAAACATTTGATCCATACCTACGTCAGAACAATCATACACTCACTCATCATTCTCCAGAGCAGGGGTTTCAAACTCTGGCCCTCGACAGCCGCTGCCCTGCATGTTTTAGATATTTCATTCTTCCATTACATCATTAATAGGGTTCTGCAGAACTGATCATTATTAACTCTTAAGTGTCAACGCTAATGAATGGATGGTTTAGTTTTCAGTTTTTTTTCTTCATGGAACAGGCATCAAGGATCTGATATATGGACATAAACAGGTGTCAAAAAACAACTGATTTAGAAAACACAAAATCCAAAACTAAAACTACTGGAATCAAATTACACTATTATTTGTTTGTTTGTTTATTTATTGTAGTTTATTTTAACTAACTTAAGTTATTATCTTGGTAAATATTATTTTTTGGTAATTTATTTATGTCTTATTTTGTTCATGTCACTTATTATTTTTTGGGTTTATTATAAATCTTTGGCTGTTATTGTCCATTTTGTTGCTTATTTTATTAATTTTTGACTGGAACTGTTAAAGTCTCAGTAGTTAAAGAGTTAAACTACAAAGGTTTCATTGATAAATCAATGTTGCAGAACATGCCAGTCCAGTTCATTGTAAAGTCTTGTCCAAAAAACCTGAATTACCTGAATTATTGATTTCATTTAGGCCCATCTTCTGAACCTGCTTTATCCTCATTAGGGAGCATATCTCAGCTACCAATGGGCGAAAAAGCTGGGTCTGAACAATTTTAATATATTGATATGAGTTCAATTTTAGTTTAGTTGGTGCATTTGGCCGATGGTGACTATTTAGGTATTTGAGAGTCAGTTTATTTTGCACTTTAAAAAGATGACAAATGCATAAGCAAGTATAAATACAAATAAAATATAACAGTGCAAGGGAGACCAAAAGCTTAATATGCTTGTATAGAGGTCTCCCTTCATCAACTTAACTAACACTTCAAATAAATCAAATGAAGAAAAAAATAACTTGGGTAATAAGTAAATAAAACAATACAATGTCTATTACATTTAGGAATTCCATATCTTTGTTTAAAGTTATAATATGTTGTTTTTATTAAAATATGCCAGTCATCTATACATTTTCAATAATATGTTACAACACTTAAACATTGACTTAACAGAATAAGAACTTTGCCATACTGCTTAATATGACTGTAAATGTGTGGTTTTGTTAGGAGAGTCCTGGTCTGCTGAACCTGTTTGATGATACAGGCCCCTGGTCTCCTTTAAACAAACTCTTAAAGATAAAATACACTAAGCAGTATTGGGAAGTAACTGGTCATATTTATGGAATCACAGATTTATGGATGTCCTACTCACAAGCCGTTTACAGTCTCTGTTGTCTCATGTGGAGGTAGGGCGTTGTTATGTCCCGGACCCCCATCCTGGGCTGGGGATGGTGGGTCCACGCGCTGGAAAAGTAATGGCGTTCGATTCTGTGTGAGATATACAACATGGCCGTCGCCAGCTATCAGGCAGACTGACAAGGAAATGAAGGGAAAAAGGAGGCAGAGCAGGGATAGAGGACATGTGTGTGTGTGTGTGGGGGGGGTCTGTTGGATGAAGCGAGGCCAGGCATAAGAGGAACGAGCCAAAAGAGGACGAATGAGAAAGGGGAGGGGCCTCCAGGTGACTTCAATATCTATGAGATGTCCAGGTAATAGTCTAAAATAATTAATAGGTAGAGTTAAATACTAAGAATATATGACAAGATGTTTCCATAGATGGAAATGAAAACCATCAGTTCCACAGCAGTATTTGTGGAACTGACAAAAAGTGTGGGGGGGTTGGGGTCTCATTTAAGGGAGTTGTAGATAAAAACTGCAACGGTCCTGTGGAGGGGAACATAAAGCAGGTGAAATGTACAGCAACAAGGGTCAAATATGAGTCAGAACTTCTACAACCTTTCGCAGTTTGATAATAAATGTTGCGTCACCTCAATGTGCACTCAAATCCAAACGACACAAGCTCTAAATGCAACAAAAACAGGATTAAAACACCAACAAACACTTATCATGTGCAATGACATATGCACATATTTTTTTTTTCTAGTTCAGGTTCTACACGTGTCTCCCACTGGGAGGAAACACAACATATGTTAGGTGGTAGCCTTTAATCTCTAATGTAAAGGGAGTGGGACGAGATGCACTGGAGCAGAGGAAGGATAAGGATGGAAGAGGTGGACGGCAGAGAGAAGATCAATGTGCGAGGCCAAGGGAGCTCCCAAAGGATTATAGAGGAAAGACGATGTAAGTAGTGCAGGAAATAAAAACAGAGGGCAAAAAACAAACAAAAAAACAAAACAGTTTAGTGATGTTTGGGACTCATTATTACTGCAGAAAATAAAGATGATGTGCTTTCATATAAGTTTTGAATAATTATGAGGCAAGTGAAATTTAGGGATGCAGTTTCATTTGTGCAATTATGAAACAATTATTATATCAATCAATCCAACCTGTACTAAGAAGGGTTTGACTGATTATATATCAGATCTGATAGTTAACATTTTGATCATTATCTGTATTCTAATTTAAAATACTAAAGACAGATGAATACACACACATTAATGTATATCAATACGATTTCATTCGCATTCATTATTACAAATAACCTAGTTACATGGCAAACAAACAAATATCCCACTAGTTTTCCTCTTTTCACATCACCATGCATACCCCATTATAAACAATATTTTTCAATATTTCAAAGCAAAGTGTGACAGCCTCCCCCTTTTATTCTTCCAATGCTCACATGTATAGACCTGCCGATATCTGTTGTCATATTTAAAAGTAGGTATAATTTCTCCTTCCAACCACGCATAAACTGAGTATTATGATTTTTATGTTTAACTTTCTAAAACAAACCGACTCAACCAAATATTTACATTTTTACTGTAATTATTGGTTCATGTTGTTTATCAGTGAGTATCTACATCAGTCATAAAATTGGCTGCGGTGACTCGCCTGTGCTCTGTGCTGACCTGTGACCCTGGACCTCTTCCCTCGCCTGTCTGGTGTTTGGACCACTGACCCCCCCCCCCCCTCCTTCATTTATGAATGGACGCTCATCTATAGCTTGTCCGTCCATGGGAGTGGATCTCTCCTTCAGTGTGGTTCTCCTCAAGAGTTCTTCTTTTTCCCACTGGATTTTGAAGTTTTTTCTTGCCAAGAAGGAGGGTCTAAGGACAGGGGATGCTTGGGACTTTTTTTTATTTTAATTTTTTTATCTATTTCTGTAGTTGATTGTGTTTCTGTAAAGCCCTGTGAGATGACTTTTTTGTGATTTGGGGCTTTATAAATAAAAGTGATTTGAAAAAATCTATTTATTGGAGTTGTGCTACTATATGTCTCTAGTGAAAGGGAAAGAGTCTCAGTTTAGGGGACGATGGAGGGTGAGAACATGCAGTATCAAGCATATAAGAAAGAACTGAACTACGATGTTAGTGCATGGAGACAAAGTAAACCTGCTTTCCATACATTATATAAAAAGATTAAAAGCCAAGTCAGGATTATCAGCATTTATAAATTTGCCCAAAAGTATATTTCTCCTCATTCATTTTGTTTCATTGTGCAAATGCCGAAATTTAATGCAAAAGGTGAGTGACAATCTTTGTCCAGCAGATGGCAGCAACGTTATTACTGTCTGAGAGGGCGCGCTTGCATATGACAAATCTACTCAGACAAATTCTCAACATAAATTCACTGTTACAACCTCTCACACGTAAAGATGGTATTTAACTCATTATTTTTATTTGGCAATAAATATATATGCTCACCCTTTTAAACCCCGTTAGTTGACGAAATGTTACTTGAACTGCAGATCTGGACAGAGTTTGTCACAGCTCATGCAAGAAGAAACGTTACCGCAGCCCTGTAGCCTGGTTTCAGAAGTGTCAGTCTGCCTTTAAATCTAAAACTTGAATGCAAGGGGTGCAAGGTGTTGGTCTGTCAGAGACATCAGTACCTCGTCATTACGAAGGGCCTGTGAGCGTTTGATCTTGCTCTGCCGGTAGTACTCCATGATCATCATGGCAGCATAGATTTTTCCCACTGTCAGGTCTGTAGCTGCTGAAAGAATGACAAGTTACCCTGCAAGATTAGACCCTTTGGTATGGACCCTGAACGCGAGGAATGAGAGAGAGAGAAAGAAAGAGGTGGGGCATGCATACGAACAGACAAACACATTCACACACATCACACACACATGAACATTGAGCAAGTCTTTTCACAGTCAGATCGATCCCTTTAGTTATTTCTTTTAACTTTAAGTTACTTCACTTTTACTATGTAACATTAGTTAAAGTTATATATAATGCATCTCATTGTGGCATGCAAAATAACATAACATAATGCAGTCTCTTTAACAATTGTTACAAATATAATCAGCAATGTCATCAAGACAAAGACTAAATAAAATCTGCTATTGCACACCTGATCTCATGCACTATATGTACGTGTTAACTGTTAATATGCAAATAGTGCTGTGGCACCTGTGCATTTATAGCCAGTATCATTTGTGTTATTGCATAAATTCTTAGCTTAAACAGTGTGGGGCTTTTTTTGTTTTGTTTTTTAAATCACACAGCCAGTCATCTGACTGCTCCTGGAGTGAAAAGACGTCTATAGAGAGATTATCTATAGTGAGGCACCCTCTGATCAGGCACAGGTTGATACAGAAGTGTTGATGTGAGACTTGTGGTGTTTGAAAGAAAGGACAGGAGGTAGTGTGTTGTGTGGCTGACATGCAACCTTTGTGTGTGTGTGTGTGTGTGCTAGTGTTTCGTGCATAAAGTAAAACTCAATAACAGTGGGTTGTTAGTAACTCTATTTGCTTGAATAAATTAGTCTCTATAGATTTGAGGTGGGGTGGGTGATGTAGAGCAGAAATCACCTCGCTATTTTAAGGCAAGATATGAAATATATATACACATCTGCATTTTCTATGAGGAGTGCTATGTGGCATTGTATAAACAGTACCATTATAGGTTGTTTGTAAGATAGCAAATGCTCTCTTATAAGTGTTGTGTTACTAAATTGCATCTGATTTTTATTCATCTGCGAGTTGTTTTTTAATTGATGGTCTTTTTAGTGAATGTGAGGAAGATTAAAACAAAATCTATGGTCTATCTATGTTAGCATTATATATCTTTACCTGCACTTATTGTATTAAAACTTACTTAACCCTATAACGCAAAAGATATCATATTTGATAGATGAGTTTTGAAGCCCTCGACATGAGTAACATATTCTTTTCTTGAAAAAACAGATTTTGACAATTACCTGCAATACACAGAAAAGCCACCAGGGGAGAGGGACTAATTAACCAGAGGTTTTTCCAGTGACACAACAAGACTGTCATTAATGAGGAAGGAGGCAGAACTTTGCCAATTTTGAAAAGGAATTAACCATTTTTTAAACAGGTTTGTGTTGTATGTTTTTGCTTGTTCGAAAATAATAACATTCAGTCAGTGACACCTGATGTATCAAACATGATATTTGAAAAACAGGGTTTTTTTTATTGTTCAGAAGGACCAATAAAGGCTCCTGTTTGAAAGATCTGGAATTGTATGTTAATAATTTAATGGTTCATCCTTTACAGGGTTAAACCTTTCCAACATAACTTGAAATGCTAACTATATTTAACATGCATTTTATTCTCAATATGGGTGCAAAATGTGTAAACTAAAGCTCAACACAAAAGTGTTTTGTTTTTTTTTTGTTTTTAAATTTAAGACAGTTTGGGGTCATTTCCTGTGTTTACCTTAACATGCTAATTGAATTTTTACACAAAATTCTGATTACCATAGCTGCTGGTGGTTGCAGATGTCTGATGTTGTCGTTATGTAATCCTACTTTTACACTTTGCTGAAACAATGGCACAAAATACAACATTAGAGATCTTTATTAATTCTTTTTCCTGAGGAATTTCTCATTTCTACTCTCATATTCTCATTTCACTATGAAACTGTTGTAGACTGCAGAAAGAGAGGACACATGTAAACTGGCAGAGGTTTGCAGAAATAACGGGTTATGTAACACAACACCTAACTGTTGAAATATATGCTATTTTCTTATTGTGTATCATCTTTGAAAACATAGTGATATACGTCTAAAAATACATGTTCTGTCCTCCCCTTTCCTGAGCTACAGTATGTGAGTGTGGACATGTGGGGTGATGTGCCGGTTGTATCAGAGGGTGCAGCGGAGAGAGAGACTGGCTGAGAGAAGCGGTCCTCAGGTGGTGTGAAGAGAAACAGTGTTGGAGCGCTGGGTGGCACCTGGTGGCTGAATGTAAGCCACACCGCTGTGCCTGTGCCCACACTCTGCAACTTACACTTGTGTGGCGTAACCAGCAAATCCAGAGTCTTCTGTGAGAGATTGGGCCAGATCGCCATCATCTCCTTCCTCAGCTCTGCATCCATCTGGTGCTTGTCAATACCACCTATAGTATAACACATGCATCCATACACGGACGTGCATACAGATGCATGGACACCAATTCCCATATACATGGACACACACATACAGTCACACCCATACGGATACATTAACGTGCACATATAGAGATGTAAGTTCCACATACAAACCCATTCATACCCATTCATTGGGTTAAAAAGTACAAGAGAAGACATACAAACATGAAAACAGAGACAAAAGAAAAATGTTTTATTAGTTAGTATGTAAGAAAAAAATTATAATATGCAACATTCAAGTGTGTCAACAATGCGTAGAGTGGAAAGTGTACACAGGTGAATCAGTTTTTAAGCTGAAGTGACAACCTCGAGTCCACAGAAACCCCACCTTCGCCAAACATGAGTAACAGACTAAACACAGACTGTCCTGCTGCAGAAAGCACTCTGTACTTAAGCTATAGCAGGAGCAGCAGCAGGAAGGCCCGGAGGTTTCTGGGTTCACAGGACAGAAATAGCAGAGAGCGCTGCACTACGGGGGAAATCAGAGACAGGAGAAGAAAGCATGTGAAAAACAGACCAAAGGAGGAAAGAGGGATTCCAAACCTTCCGTACCCTTGGCGATCTTGATGTCCAGAGCTGTGCGGATAAGTGCCATGAGAGTGGAGTTGAAGTGAACTGTGTTGTCATCGGCCACAGGCAGATCCATACGAAGAAGTCTCTGTAGAGGAGCCAATCAGAGTAAGCAGTGAGGAAATCATGGTGTACGCAACATGTGTTGTGTAAGTGGAACCTCCAGGTGTCAAAGGGGAGGGGTGTTTAATTTGTAACAGAAGGGGCAGAGAGGACAGGTAGAGGGGTAGAGTTTAGGTGAAGGATGCTGAAGAACTGTACATCAACATCAGTAGCAGGCTCTGACTCTGTCTGCCTGAGACACATTTCCTGGAAAGCGTCTTTTTATTTTCTTTCTGTGGATTTGCATTTTTGTAGTGAGGCCATAATAAAGTTAAATGACTTACTGATGATTGTAGTGTTGGTCATTTATCCTATGTATATTTAAATGTCCAGATGACATTACAGATTGCTTAAAATAACAATTTGAGTGTCAAATCAAGAAACAGGGAGACAGACTGAGCCTCAGCTACCATTATCCAGAGCTCCCCTTTGGGGTTTGGAGGTTCCCGAAACAAATAAATAAATAAAACAACAGAGACCAGATGTTAAACCAATAAACATTAAACCAAAAAGAACTAACGTTCTGGTCCTAGAGGAAGAGGATTACTTTGGTTTTCATTTATTGATTTTATCCTTTAAAGGTCTTGTTGGTTTATAATGAGAACAGACAACACAAACACACACACACACACACCAAATCACAGATGACAGAGTGACATTTATTTGTGTGGAATAGACAGAAGACGGCGACAACCCAGACATGCAGCATATCATGCTTCTCCCATATCCTAATTAAATGCTTCTACACTAAACCATACATCAACAGGTTTTACATCCCTGTCCCTTCTTGCACATCCCACCCCATGCAGCATGCATTGCACACACATTATGCCTCACAGGACAAGCAGCTGTGCAGCCGTACACGGAAAGCATCCTCTGCTGGCGACATTTAAAATGAGTTTGTGAGTTGTTTTAACACGATTCATTTGTAGACAATGGGGCTAGACTGAAATGATAGAGCGAGATGCTCTATCGCTAAAAAATTTGATGTCTAATGTGTGAAAAATGAGCACAGACTTAGAGTGTTAATAGGTGAGAGAGAGCAGCATTCTGTGAAAAAAGGGGGGAAAAAAAAGTTGAACAAAACATAAAAAAAGCCACCATGAAAGTATTGCTTAGGTGGTGAAATGTGTAATGATTGTTCAGGAGAACTTAATCCAAGTGTATGTCGGAAATATGATCTGAAAAGAAGTATTCCTTCTGCCAGAAAATAGATGTAATATGAGCTGAAAGGATACGCTTAAGGGAAAGAGATGATAGAGAAAGAAAAATCAATAGGTTATGAGCTGGAGCATGTTAAGAGAAAAAGTCTCTTAAAATAGAGAAACTGACAATAAAACAATGCAAAAAAGAAAAAGACGGAAAAGAATCGCCACCACACTTAGTTGGTGGAGTTTGAAAGAAAGCGGTCCTGCCTGAAGGAGCTGCTGTCTCTCTTTAGTAAGTTAGTAAAGTAGTGGAGCTAGATGGGCCATTGTTCTGTGGACTCGTCTGAAGGACAGAGGTATGGTTGTTGACGTATATTTAAGGAAAGTGTTAGGAGAGGCAAGGTTAAAATGCAGTAATGGTAGCTTTTTGGAAAATAGTTCCTGTGAAAATCATCAAGGGTAGATTAGGATGTTATGAAAGTCTTGCCAAAACCATGCACGGGAACATTTTATGTGGTGGGCAGGGATATTGAGTGTTTAACCTTTAGTTCAGGGAGGAGGCTTTTGGGGGGAAAAAAAAAAGAAGGATAGATAGGGAATTTCCGAAAAAGGACAGCGACAGGGGTGTAGGGCTTAGAATAAATTATAATTCATAGAAAGAAGGAGAGAACTAAAAGGGCAAAAACCTGGGTCAAATAGTTCTTTTTCATTTTCATTCTTTACAAATCTGTCATCGGCCACAGATATTGAAGCAGTCCACATATATTATTCTAGTGTTGCCAACTTATTCTACACATTATATATTACTCTGTAATTACAGTAAAACACTAGCACTATTTGGCCCAGGTCTGCAGCAGGAACAGAAGGGACGTTTGTAAAGTAATGGTTGTCAATGGAATGATCTCCTGTGCCTACAGGCTGTTTGGCCGGCTGCCCCCTGAGGCTCACGGTGATCTGCCAATAACATGCCATGTGACTGCCGCGTTGATCACAAGCGGCATTTGGAACTATTGTCGAAGTTAGGAGGGTAGAGTTGTTGCTATCATTATGTATATTTCTATACTGATAACAATTTGTGTGATGAATTGCGTCTGTGCGGATTACATGAAAGACATGAGTGTGTGCGGGGGTTATCGGCCATGCAGAAGGCAGGTGAGGGAGTGTGTATGCGTGGGGAGGGGAGCAATATGCAGAGATGAAGGGGGGCTGGAAACAGAATAGAACTGCATTGACGAAAGAACCAAAGGACAAAGAGAAGATTGGACTTGCAGATAGAAAAGACTGCTCGGGGGCTTGGAGCTGCTACATGAAGGGTGACAGAAAAAGAACTGCTTCTGTATGACAACCAAAGGCTCTCTAAGGAAAACACATCACTGACACAAGCCCTTCTGCTCTCTCTACCATGAGGAATAACAGAGAATATCTATGTGCAGGTTGATGTGACCTATTTGTTTGTTTTTGTGTGTGTGTGTGGTGTATGTGTGCTGGCCCCATCCACAGGACGGAACGAGTCGGAGGACGCAAGTCTAGTGGACCTTCTAAGCCCTGCTGCACACACATGCTTTCCTGAATATGTTGGTGTTCAGCTGCGTTTTTCACTGTGTGACGTGTTTGCTTTGACTGACGGATGTACACACTTACTAACGTCCCTCTATGTACAAACATAAACTGACACTCTTCAGTAAAATGTGAATCTCTTGCATGTTTGTGTAAGTGAGCAAGTGTGTCCAATATGCAAAGAAGCTGAGAAGGTCCCTCCTTTCGTCCCCTCCTGTGGATACCCGCGCTTGCTTACCCTTCCCTCTATTTATCCTGCTGCCCACCCCACCCCACCCCATCCCACACCACGACACAATGCCACAACACCAACCAGCCCACCCCCACTTCCCATGAAAAGAAACAGAAAAAAAAAAAAAAACAACCAAAGAAACCATGACATTAAAGTTACACCACGTTTGAGCGCTCAAATCCCTGGCCCCTCCCTCCTGCACCCCAGAAACCCCCGCAACACCCATAGGAGACTTGGGTGAAGATGGGGTCCTTTCTGACCTTGTAGGCCACCCGTGCTGGACACCTCTTCCCGAGGCCTAGTGGAGGACACATGTGCCTCAGCATGTCATACATTTCCCTGCAACTGATCCTGCCACTGCATCATCATCAGTTAGTGCCACCACCCCATTAACAAAAGCACATAAGAGGGGAGAGATAGAGACATTGAGAGAGAAAAGGGAAGGTGTTTGATTAGAGGACTGAGTTAAAAAAGCAGACCATCAGAAAGGAAGAGAAAGGGTAGGAAGAGAGAAAACGATCAACACAAAGTAAAACAACAAAAAACAGAGAGACAAGTTTGATTTGGAGTGTGACTGTGTGGCTTTTCTGTTACCTCTTTACCCACCAACATGGAACAGATCCTGTTTGGGGTTATGGACCCAATATTGAACCATTAGTAAACTGTAAATTGGTGTGAAACCTAGAAAACCAGCTGCCAGTTTGAGCAGAAACATACCTGATGTGCAAACCATTGTGGGCATGTCCTACTCTATATTACTGGAAAGAAAGGGTTGAGGAAATAAAATCAACAGAAAAGTCAGGATCTGTTGACAAAACTCAGTATTTAGTGGTAATGTGGTCTTTGTAATATATACGAGTAATACATATATATATATATATATATATATATATATATATATATATATATATATATATATATATGTAAAGCTCTATTCCAAACTAGTTGAATAACTGGCTAAGGCTAATGTCATATAAACAAAATAAGAATCTGAACGATAATTATGATTTATAAAGTAGAACTGATGTTGTGTATTATATAACAACCGTGCCTCATGGTATATCTTACAATATTCCCCTCAAAAGTTATAGAAATGCGGGCAACATCACTAAGTCATATTGTGAATCCTCCTCAGAAGAGATTCAAGAACCACAGCTAATTCAGTGGAAAAGGTCTACACGAGCTACAGTACACTAATGGTTTGAAAAAAGAGACAGTAAATAACAGAAGGAGAGGAGACAAGAGGGGGACAATAATAAAGAACAAAATCTGAGAAGTATGACAAAGGTGTAGTGTATATACACAAGTGTGTCTGTGTGTGATTGGATTGAAGTGCAGGGCATAGCTTGACAGTGGGTACAAGCTGCTCCTGCTTGGACATGGAAAGAAGGGAGGAAGAGGAAGGGGTGTCAATGCAGTTTCTGTCTTTCCCCCAACCCCCAAAAACCAAGAACAATGCAACACTACAGTGGGCAACCGTAGCTTGCTACATTATAGCCATGGCTCCACAGCAAGCAAAAGAAAACAATAGAAAAAAAAATGCTTTATTTTACGATATGGTAAAATATTTTTATGTGGATTTATTTTCCATTTCACTCAGTGCATTTCACATGCTTCTCTGGGTGTCTGCATTGTCCCGCACATTCTCTTAGCAGTTCAGAATGCAAGTCAATAATGGTGGAAAAAAGTTATAAAATATAAATGAAAAAAAAAGAAAAAGAAAAAGCAGCATTCACTCCATTCCTGGATGCTGTTGCTAGCAAGTGTGGTTGAGAAGTTTTGTTTGAATGGAAGTCAAACCTTGCAGGCCACCCTATGGGGGCATTTCTTGCCTAAGCCGAGAGGCGGGTCGATAACTCGTAATAAACTGTACATGTCCTTATAATGAATTCGCCCGCTGCAAGAAGAATACAGGGGAGTTAAGAAACACACACATACACACAGAGAAAAAGACACACATCCAAAGAAAAAGAGAGAACACTGGGAGGAAGAGCACAAGATTGACAGTATCTGAAAATACTTTACAATGTTTGCTTTAAAAACACATGCATGCAGACACCTAGGAGAAACGTGTACAATATAAAGGCCTTAACTCCAATAATACTGTTGCACTCCGTTGTTGTTCATCCTTTTTTGTTGAATCCACCTCTCTTTAAGCCTTCCATTTCAACCACTAACTTGATGTGTTCACAATGTAATTAAGAAATTGCTAACTGAAGAGAAAAACATGTGCTTGCAAACTGGTAGCTACTTAATAGCTGCTTGTGACCTCCCTCTTAAATATGTGTTTGATGTCAGCCATGCGTCTGTGTTTCCTGTCTTCTGTTTGCAAGTGACTGTTTACAAGTCACATTGACTAAAACAACAGCACATATTCTCACATCTTAAACACTGCTAACATTTGCTATTTTTCAGTTTTATTTGTCCAGTATCGGCTCAGAAATATGGTACTTTTATCACAGTTTTAGATAATAAGCTGTAATCAGTAATTCAGAAGGTTTTCTTTTTCCATATTTTCCTTAAAAGTCTTAATTTTAAAATTGTTGTTCACTGATTGATTGTTAGTTTATCAGCCTCTTTTCTCTCGGAATTTCCCTGCTATAGAGAAGTGTATGTAAAGTCTGCAGGATGACATGAAGGCAACACACGGGTACTGGAATTCAGATACCATGAAACTTAGCATGTCTACAGCTGACACTATAGAATCACACAGGGAAGTTTTACTTAAAGTGTAGACGTTGCTGCCGTAAGTTTTTGTCAGTATGCAGATTCCAGAATGGGGGAGGAGGTTTTGGGAAGGGGTGGGAGGGCATCTTTGGAGGTGAAGGAGAGATGGATTGTACGGTGTGAGAGAGATAACCAGATGCTGGAGGAGGTTATACTCAGATCCGTACAGAACCCTTCGAACATTCTGCTGTTTGAACTAGTTCACACTTGTGTTTCACTGTCTTTGTTCAGAAGTTACTGCTTTCATTGCATTAGGACTCTGTGTGAACAAGCACGGTAGAACAAGCACAAGATTCAAAGATATTTGATGTTTTTAGTGTCAAGTCTATGTGAATTTAGAATACTGACTGCAACTATTCATGATATACTACATATACAGTATACAGTTGGTCATTATGTGGCCCTAAGAAGGTGTTTAATGTCAATTTTACAAATGTACATATTTGTATAAAACCAATGTGTGCAATGGTTATTATGCACAACATAAATCAGTGTATTATCTATGTACTATGTATACTATGCGTGTGTGTACATGCAGCTGAATGCAGGCATGTTACCACTCACCAGGCAGCTGGATCATACTCGGCCCATATCCTGACATACTCATCCAGATGATGAGGTCCCAGTATAGATGAATCTCTAGTCAAGTACTCAAAGTTGTCCATGATGACGGCTACAAATAAATTCAGCATCTGCACATGTGCAAACATACACAAGATAAAAAATTATTTCCCAAAGTTGTGCATATTTCTGTATGTCATTGTCTGCACAACTTTATTCATGTCATTTGTGGATTTTGAATAAGTTTGTATCATTGAAGGACAGTTCCAAAGAGTATGTTGGATTCATACTCACCAAGAATGAACAGAAAAAGATGAAGGAGACAAAGTAGAGGTAGGCAACCTGGCTGCCACACTCTGGGTCTGTATTCCCTGACTGGGGGTCACAGTCCTTACCCCCCAGACATGCAAGCATGATCTCATGCCACGCCTCTCCTGTTGCACTCCTACAAACACACAAAATCATCCAACCAATATATTTTAATGTACTTATTTGAAAAAAGGATTGCAGTTTGTGTCAAACAAAATTGCGCAATTGCCCATTGTCAGTACATGTTTACCTGTTCACTCACTCACTCACTCACTCACTCACTCACTCACTCACTCACTCACTCACTCACTCACTCACTCACTCACTCACTCACTCACTCACTCACTCACTCACTCACTCACTCACTCACTCACTCATTCCCACACACACACACACACACACACACACACACACACACACACACACACACACACACAAGTACCTGAAGAGAAGCATAAGAGCTTGTATGAAGGTCCTGAAGTTGTTGTGGTGGTTGATTGCACTGTCTCCATCTTCTTCAATGGCAATATTTCCAAAAAGCTGTTGGACATAATCACACAGTTAATAGTAGAAACCAAACTGTTAATTAAATTAGATTAGATTAGATAGAACTGTATTGATCCTTTTGGGCAAAACCTTTAGGAAATTGAGGTTCCAATAGAAGCACAACATTAAGATCAAAACAATAATAATAATTCTATAAAAGAAATTAGTAGGGGGGGGGGCAACAAAATTGCATATTGTAAAGTACTAGTGAAACAACAAGTAGCAAGGTGGTAATAATACAAATAATAAAAATGGACTATCTGCAAGTTTCATCAAGGGAAATTTAAACCTACAGTTTAAGAATTATTTAGCTGATGACATTCCTGGCATAAAATCAAACCAATATTGAGTAACGGTAAGTGTTCACTAATGACTTTAGTGCATCTTTTTCTAACTTCTCATATCACTCTGATATCTGTATAATCAGAGTTCAGAATATGACCATTTATGTGCAGAAGGTGGGAGTCAAATGTACTATTTTCAGTAACCTCCAACCACACACTAAATCCAATCAAATTTTAAGGACTGTCAAAAAATTATAATTAATGGATTTACAGATTAGAACAGATTATTGGATTTTAGACTAAGGATGTTGTAATTACTCCCTTCTTTACCACTCAATAAAGACTTAAGATCCTGAATGATATGCAGACGCTTCACTGTACACCACTTTCATTATAATCCTTCTTCAATGTTATGCACCACCTCTATGACTATTACCATCATTGTCATTCTCATTCTCCCTCTCTACCTCATCCTCCTACTCATCATCGCTCTCCTATAAAATACACTTAATGTATCCCAAAAGCACTGTAGCAATTTTTAGTTTGAGGCTCTCACCCACCTGCATCCCAATTATGGCATAGATGAAGAACAGCATGGCAATGAGGAGGCAGACATAAGGCAGTGCCTGAGGAAAGACACATTAATTGTTTGCTATTAAGGTTGATACATATGGATGCAGTGTGGTATGTGAGACTGCACCTTGGCATTGTCGATAATATTGAAGATATGCATTTGTGAAGAATCTGCACAGGTGAAAATAGATGATTCCATGTGTCTGTGTGTGTAACTATGTGCATATAAATGGATGTAAACCTTGAAAGACTGAACGAAGGTCCAGAGTAAGATGCGGATGGTTTCTCCCTGCCTCAGCAGCTTGATGAGACGAGCTGCCCTGAACAGCCTCAGGAAACTTAGGTTGATGAAATTATTCTACAGCCGCAATATAACAATAGAAAGGAGGGAGGAAAAAAAGAAAAAAAAAATGGAGGAGAGGGGTTGAGACAGGTGAAAGAGGATTGAGAGAAAGGACAAGATTTGGGGGATGGAATAAAGGGGAAATTGAAATTAGATATAGAATAAAATATGGAACTTATTTGTCTTCAATAACCAAAACATAAAATGAAAATAAGTTCAGTCAAACACAAAGTAAGAAAGATTAAAATGAACACAAATCATAGAATCAGAAGCCAAACAAGTCAAAGCAAACAAATCGAAAGTAATGCAAGGATTCAACAAGCTTTCATATCCATTATATTAAACAAACCAAACCAAACAACACAAGGGAAAAGGGAATCATCCAAATCTAACTGATTTTATCCAATTGGGTTAAGTAGTCGTAGTGGGAGGACTTGCGAGTAGTTAAAGTGCAGGGACATTTCAGGACATTTTCTTGGAAAAGACAACCAAATGCACTAATTCTCTCAAGGCAAAAGATACAATATTTTAAAATGAAGCAAGCCTGCAGCATGCAGATGTGCATTATTGCAAGGGAAAAGCGGCAATTCTAATGACAGCTTCTGCACCATCAAACACGATTGGCTGCCAAAGTCATGTGACATACTATCATGATGTCACAGTTAAAAACAGGAACATGGTTGAAGGATGATGTAATGTCATGGGTGAACTAAATTCGTTTCTGACATTTTTATTAGTTTTCAGTTAAACAAAATACAGTTTTTAGTTGATACAATATGTGTCAAATCTTGTCTTCAACCATTTTTCCCAGCAAAAAAATAAAACAAAAAAAAGAGGGAATTTTAGACTAAAAGGGCTCAAAAGGAACTGGCAGCAAGCACATGCATGATCGTATAACATAACACGCGCTACATTGTTCTGTGTCTTTGAGTGTGGTGTGAAAAGAAAAGTTCCTGTCTCAGACATGCAAGGAGGCACATGCATCATTTGTTTTCTCTGCCAAAGGCAAAGCTATCGACTCGCTCTGTTGTAACAAGAAACACTCCATCAGTCACTGGCAAATGTATAGCTTTCAATGTGCACATACATGTCTGCATATGTATTCAAACATGTGTTCTTCTATATATACAGTCGCCTACTGGACAAAAGTCCTCAGCCAACATCAGGTTTGTTGGTTTAGTAAAGTTCTAATGACAAAACATATGCATTTCTCAGTCTCTGCATTAAGATACAATCTGGATACATAGGACATATGTACAGCAGTAAAAGTACAACTCAAGTGGTGGCATTTATGGTGAGCTCTTCATGTACTTAATGTCATTAACCCTTTTGTTCAGACAATATTAGATTTACTGTATTCATTGTTTTAATATGTTTTACACCAGGGTTTATACGACGCATGTGAGATATTTCCAATTGTGCTGGTTCTTGTCATGGGGCTAGGGGTCACATTAAGTAGTGACTTTAACCTTTAGAATGCATTTAGTTCGGTTTTTGGTGAGTCTTTTAAGGCTGTGTACATATTTGCAGAATAGTGAATAAGAAATAAATATGTATGTTTATGTGAACCCTGCAAAAATAACAAAGCTAAAGGGGGCCTAAGACTTTTGCACAGTACTGTATATGAATGTTATTTGTGTCTTTTTTACTGCACATACCGTATACACAATACATGATAACAGTGACTGATAGAGAGGTAGTAAACAAACATCTTTTGTGCTTTTAGTTTTCACTCAGAGCTGAGCATTCTGGATGCAGGAGTCAAGCAAAGCATGCACATTTCACAGCCATAGTAATGGCTGGCATACAGTTCAGACAGATGCAGTAAAATAATATCTCCAAAAAATTACAAACCATCTACATGTGGATGTTGCAGACATATGGTTTATAGCAGCAAATTTTTGGATTATTGGTTGGTTCGAAGAACAACCAGAGAGATTGACCAAGCCGGTTGTCATGGGTGGACACAGAGGATTCATAGTGCATTTTGATTGGAAGGATTCACAGGTGATGGGGGAGAAAGGGACGGGGCGAAGTAGATTACAGTAGATCGTCGTTAAGTTTGTGGACGATTTAAAGAAAGCATGTAAAAAGATAAAAAACAAGAAAGAAACAGAACAGTCATTACAGAGATAAGTTAACAAAGTAGCATGTTTCTGTGGCAGATAGTTTATATTCATATAGAAGAAATAACAAACCAAGCAGCAGAGAACTGTGTTCATTTTAAATGAATGAAAAATTCATCAACATACAAACTAATCTTTTAAAAACATGTATTAAACATTCATGAAACTCAGATCAGTTTTATCTGAGACTGTCTGAGTTCTTGTTTTATATATAGTACAATGAATACACAGTTTTAGAATATGGTGAAGAAGCTGCACAAATGTGCTCTGGTCATTCTTAGATCTGAAGAAATCTGTGTATCTCCTTTAAATTTTAAATAATCACCAGATCCACTTGTGTGCATTAGATCAGAATGTATGCACACACATTCAGGTTTGTACACATCAGCAGTTTCTTGAATGGAAAATGTCCAATTTATTTGTCCCCCACAGGGCTTCTCAACCAGCTGTATTGTATATTGTCAATACTAGGCCTATATGAATTTGTTGGAAAACATTATTGTGATCAATTTTGCAATCTTCAGCAAAATAACTTTCATTTGGAGTGTATTACACAGTAGCTCTGTGTGTGTCACTGAAACCAAAATATCACCTGTGTGTACACTGAACCTTTAAATGGCAGCCATATGCAATTATGCACAGCCTAATAACCTCCAGACTAACGTTTTGTTTGTCTGTCTTTGGTTTGATTACAACACATATTCTCTATGGAATCTTTTAAACGAACAAATGCAACGTTGCAACATCTATTTCTGCAAGTTTACAGACAAATAACATTACTGAACCAAGATCTGACCATCTGAATCAACCCCACATCATAACCCTGTCCCCACAGGCTGGTACTAAAGGCACAAGGGTAATCACTTCATCCATCTCTCTTCTCACTCTGATGCATCCATCGCTCTAGAACAGGATCAGTCTGGATTCATCAGACCAAATTATATTTTTCCATTGAAGCACAGTCCAAACTTTATGAGCTCAATCAAGCTGAAGGTTGTTTAAGAAATGAGAAGCTACTCAGTGCATCAATTGTTGCAGCCAGAACATACAGTATTAGTCGCTACTGTAATCATGTAGTTCTTACTATTTACCTAAAGCCAGGCTGGGACTTTTTTGGCCAGGCTGTGCATAATTGTATAATATACTAGGATTGAAACTCCATTATCTCATTAATCCTTCCTTATAATTATCATACTAGTGATCTAAATTATATATATATATATATATATATATATATATATATATATATATATATATATATATATATATATATATATATATATATATATATATATATATATATATATATATATATATATATATAAATGTTGTACAATAATACATAATGGATATAATTTCATAATCACTGTCAAACCTTTAACCTTTTTTATCCTTTTTTTTTGTAATTATTATTATTATTTTTTTTTTACAAAAGTATAGTGGACCACTGATGGGCTTCACCAGTGGCTACCACCAGGGTTAGCAAGATTTCTGGGGAAAACCCTATATGTGTATATCACACACACACACACACACACACACACACACACACACACACACATATATATATATATATATATATATATAGATAGATAGATAGATAGATAGATAGATAGATAGATAGATAGATAGATAGATAGATAGATAGATAGATAGATAGATAGATAGATAGATAGATAGATAGATAGATAGATAGATAGATAGATAGATAGATAGATAGATAGATAGATAGATAGATAGATAGATAGATAGATAGATAGATAGATAGATAGATATTTATATTAAACTATATAAACACGATTAAGTAGTAAAAACTTTTCTAGCTGACATCATTTGTGCACAATCAAATATACAGTGGACCTTTAATATGGTTCCAGCTCTATTTACTAAAAGACTTTCAAAGTGCCTGCAAACCCTCTACTGACCTCCTGAGCTGCAGCATAATACGACTGACTATCGGGTTGCCTTAAGAAGCTGTGCACTAGCTCACTACACAGCATCAGCATGCTTCTTGCCTCGCTCTCATTGCTGGTTAGCTCAAGTGTGGTCTCTCCTTATTGCACCAACTGGGACAATTATATAAGACTTTCAAGACATGTTCATGCATGATTGAGTAATGCAAGGCTCAACAGTGGCCTCTAACTCATGCTCTCCCTTAACTTCTGTTATTTTTTAGACTGATGTGACAGATGTGAAAGCCCTATACACAGACTATAGATCATCTATTCATATTTTCTAAAGAAATACAGATTATACGAACATTGCTAAAATAATATTTCTGTGTTTCCTCTTTGGATTGCTCAGTACAGATCAAAATGCAAAAATCATGCCACTTACCCCAAGCTCAGTGACAAGGATGTCAGTAATGCTGCCCAAAACTGTCACGCAGTCAAAAATATTCCAGGCATCTTTGAAATAATTCTGTGAGCAGGACAGAAAATGTAAGAGAAGGAGTTGAGAATGGAAAGAAAAAGTGACACATAGATAAACAAATAAGGATATGGCAGGAGAGAGAACAAGTAACACGTAAGGAGAAGGTGTAGCAGCAAAAATATTGAGAATTGACAAAAGCAAATGGATGAAAGCAGATGGAAATATGAAATAAAAAAAAATTCAACAGGAAATGAAAGAGGGAAAGGAGAGACCAGAAAATGAAAAAGAGAACAGAAGAGTAGAAGAAGGAACGTTAGTGTCAAAGAGGAACAAGACAGAAATTAAATGAGACAAATGGACCATCAGTGACAGCAGGTTGGACTGATGCCAGACGACAAGCCTGGGACAAATTGTACTACATTGGAGTCTAAATTACACACACGAAGCGAATATGGAATTGCTTCATGTTTTTCGAAGACGTTCACAAAAAGCACATCACATCCCTTTCCTACAGTAATCTGCAATCAAGTCTCATCCATATATGCTGCATGACATTTATTCAACATGAAAACGTTCAATTCCTGTCGTTAAATATTTCTTAAAATGTTCCCTTTTAGACAATGGGATACTAATGACCAGATGCTGATGAGTAAGGCCTGTGTCCTGAGCTGTCCTACATATTGCCCAGAGCCAAACTGTGCATTAGACAAGTGTGGGTACTCAAAAACTGTAAGGGAGGCAGCTATTAAAATAAACCACCTTGACACGCACACATACACACTTATCTCTGAGGCGCCGTGTTCCTTGTGTGTCTGTTGTGCATTTACAGTCTGTCTCTACCAGACTCCAAATCCTACCCCTATTAATCTCCACCCTTTCTGTAATCGTCGCTTCTCTTTACACCGCCTATCTGTCATTCACACGCCTTCTTCTAATTACTGTATTACTGCCTTTCTTATATGCTATGTCTTCTAACATTTATCCTTGCCTCCATCCTCTGCAGTTCCAATGACTTTCTACTTTGCAGTGGACTTTTTCTGCTTTTCGTCTTCCTATGTCACCGTCTCTCCTTCAGTATGTACAAAACAATGCAATGTGTCCCAGTAACTCAGGAGGCTGGGTGAAAAAAAAAACAAAACACTTTCATTCCAGGACACCTTGGGGTAAAAAAGACCTGATGTTAGAGGAGTGCACGTGAAGAGTGATGCTGCATCTCTGAACCGAAGCAGGACATTGTGTTTGTTCTCGTCTGTGTGACCAGCATTACCCAAAAACACATGCACTGAATGACTATCTGGAAGTGAATTGATTTTGGAAGATCTGGCATGAGAATAAATGCAAATGTTTTTGTCATATTTAGAAGAATAGTATTTTTCCCCATGCAGGACTCTCACTGCATTTACTTGTTTGCATGCAGGAACAGTGAGTCTAGTGGCTCACACTTAAAATAACAGTTTTGTGTTCAACAATATTCCTGACTCCAACCGAAATTGGAAGCAAAATAGTTTCCTGGCATCTATGATAGGGTCAACACATTTTTTAAAGGCTGATACAATAGACATATCTGTATATATCCTTGCATATTTGCAAAAGAGTCATAATATTTGCACTCAACGTCTACCATTGTGATAGAATTGTGTATTTTGCACAATCAATCTTTTTTTTTTTACTTTGCAGAGTACTTGCCTCATTTTATTTTACCTATTTATTTACCTACATACCTTTTATTTTCTTTTTTGTGTTTTAGTTTAGTTTAAACTGTTTTAACTGTACAGTTTATTTTCTTTATTTAATTTTAGTTTATATTTAATTTTAGTTTACATTAGTCGTGTAAAATGAACAAAGTATGCATTTCATTGCTCACTGCTACTGTGAATATGACAAACTTCTTGAATCTTGAATAATAATGCTAATAGTTTCTAACTGGAAAGCTGAACTATAAACAAACTGTACATCTAAGTCCAAGTAATAAAGTCTTATAAGAGTAACTCCCTAAACTAATGAATAAAGACAAACAATCAAAAGTACAATCAGTGACGTAAGGTGTGTTCTCATATTTAAAGTGCAATTTTTCAGGAACTTTCAAACAGTGTCAAATATATAAAATGTGGAGCAAATGTTTTCCAAGTGTTTTCAATGACAATATAAGCAAAATTAACACTAAAGACAAAATAAAAGTGTTTATTGTCATGGTATTCATTGTAAAATAGAATTATACTATGACATTTGTCATTATTGTGTCATATCCCAGATTCTTCTCAAGTCAATGTGCCCTAGTTTTTTCCCCATACATGTCTTTTAATTTGGCAGAATCCTTCACTCTCATTTGCTTGCATATTACAATATATTCTGATGATATGGATGACCTCTGGTTAATTATTGTTTAACTATTATTTGCCATCCAATTGAGTCATTTTAAATGGGTAACCTTCAAGATGAATTTCAGGTATGATATTTAGGTTTGGACATGTATTCAGTAAGGCAGTAATGAATGTCATTTTTAAACAATATAGCATTCCATACATTTAACACTCCAAGATTAAAGTGAGCACTACATCCCCACTAGATACAAACCCACACACATACACTCACCAGTGCGCCAAAGGCAATGATCTTGAGTACACACTCCATGGAGAAGAGGGACGTAAACACTATGTTCAGGTTGGCTAACACAGCTTCATAGGTATCAGATGCTCCGTCATACTATAAACAGAAACACACACAGGCAGCCCACACATGCACACAGTCACACCAGCAAACCAGTGGAGACGTTCAAGAGAGTGGATTGCCGTACACAAATAAATGTGCATTAATAAGAGACATACAGACACAAAAATACACACACACCACCAGGGACAGAAAGAAGAACGAGTATAAAGACATGTAAAAAGACAGAGTTTAGCTCAGCCAGTGAAGACCGACATCATTAAACTGTATCATATACATAATGAACACAGAAACATCTGAAAAAGGCCAGTGTAGAGTGTTTATATTTGGTCAACTGGTCAAACTGAGACAGAGTGAAACAGGAAGAGATAAAAAGATTAAAAAAAAAACAAAAAAAACCCCGAAAACACTTCAGATCCTTATATTCTATTGCTCATGTTCTTTACTTGATGTGTGTTTATGCTTTTATTTATATATATGTTCACACAAGGACTTTTACCTTCATCATTAGCACAACCGTGTTGAGCGCGATCATTGCCATGATAGTATATTCAAATGGCGGTGACACCACGAACTCCCACATCCGGTACTGAAAACTCAGCTTATTCTGAGGCATGTGGCGAGTCAGAGGTCTGGCGTTGATGGCAAAGTCTATACAGGCTCTCTGCAAAGAAATGACAATACATTAGAATAGAATAGAATAGAATAGAATAGAATAGAATAGAATAGAATAGAATAGAATAGAACAGAATAGAATTGATTGTTATTATCACAGCTATAGGAACACTGAATATCAGTTTCGCAGCACTGTTTCTGTTTGGAACTAAGCACTTAAAAAAATGTTGGTAATAGTTTTGTTCCCAGCCTAAAACATCCTTCTCAACATGCAGTTCAATTCTTCTTTTTTCTTGACATCATGGTGGTCTAGTCCTTTATTTATTTCCTCACCTCATTCTTTTCTAAGCTATAGTCCTCCATCATCTTATCCCCTTGTTCCTGGAAGGTGATGATGATTAGAGCCACAAAGATGTTGACAAAGAAGAAGGGGAAGACCACGAAGTACACCACGTAAAAGATGGACATCTCCATCCGGTATCCCGGGCTTGGGCCCTGGTTCTCATAAGTCGCATCCACTGAATGCTTCAGCACCCTGCGTAAGAGAGCATGAGGAGTTAAGATGTTTTCAGAGAGGTTGTGAGTTGTATAAGACTGTAGGTTTGTGTGCACTCACTGCGGCCACCCCTCTCCAGTGGACACAGTGAAGAGGGTGAGCAGGGCCCAAGCCACATTGTCGTAGTGGAAATCGTACTTCTTCCACTCCCGCCTCTGTGCCTTTACTTCGTTATCACGTTCATACACCAAATATTCACCTCTGAAATACAAATATCACACCATCAGAACAAGGTAGGGAGTGTTCTTTTATGTTTGTATATTTTATTAATTACCCTAACCCTCCTAAAGGAAAGGCAAGGGCTATTGCTTTTGGTTCAGTTTGTTTATTTGTTTAAACCATTGGTTGAATTTATTTTAAACTTAGTTTATAGCTTGCCAGTGACTCAGATGAGATGTGATTACATTTTTGGAAAAGTAGGTCAAAGTTCAAATTCTTTAGGAAAAAAAAAATTCTTTAAAAAAATCGCCAATTTACCAATTATGACTAGAAGGTATCTATGCTGCCATCAGCACAGGCATACATATGATGATATCAGCTGGATTGATGCCAAAATAAGGGGTGAGGTTTACTGTGTCTGGCACTACATGCTGGTCATTTGTTTTTACATGAATATTAATGTTTTGTGAGTCTAAAAAGGTGTGGCTTTTTAAAAATTAATTATCCTTCATTGTATTTACTGTTAATGTTGTCTTTCATTTACAGAATTTACACAAGTAGAAAAAAGGAATGATGATTATGATTTAGTAAAGCTTTGTTTGTTAAAGATTAATAGCATTACATTCTGTAATGTTATTTTACTTTAGAACACCATGAACCAAACTAGGATAGCAGCAGTCCAAATAAAGACAAAACATAAAATACATTTATGCTAGTGTGAAAAAGCATTTTGATTCATTATAAAAGTGTATTGGAACAAATTATGTTGCCGCAGTTTTGGTAATTAAGGGAAATAATGTAACTGAATGTACAGAAGAATCTCAATTTGTGGTTACTTCATCTAGATATTGTCGATATTGTAATACATTTATTCTAAATTGCAGAGATCCTAGACACCACACAATCAGAGCCTATAAAAACTAAATGTTTGGTTGTGATTAAAATTTGAATTTGATTAAAATGATCAAGGATGCTGGAATATTGTTTTTTTTTTATTATATAGACTTTATCTTCCGAGACTTTAAATTAACAACTACATAAGTCACTGATCCTTCTTGACATCATGTAAAGAATCAGGACAGAACATTTAACATTTTCTAACCTGCAATCGCGCTCTAACTCTTTAGATTCATCGGTGCAGTAAAAAAAGCGTCCCTTGAAGAGCTGCACAGCCACCACCGCAAAGATGAACATGAAGAGCAAGTAGACGATCAGGATGTTGAGCACATTCTTTAGAGAGTTCACCACACAGTCAAACACAGCCTGAGGAGAGCGGGCAACACAGACGGCAGATATTAATGTATGAAAAAAAAACCAGGATGTAAATTATTTGCATTGTTTACATTTTCTACATAAACATACCTTGAGTTTGGGAAGACGTTTAATAGTCTTCAGAGGTCGTAACACTCTCAGTACCCTCAGGGACTTGATGGTACTAATGTCTTTTCCCTTACTGCTCCCTCTGTATGTTTACACACAGGCGCACGCGCACACACACACACACACACACACACACACACACACACACACACACATGTACACAGACACACACAACAGGAGAGAGTCAGCAGGTTGACCAGATATGAAATACTCAGTCGTCTTTACTCCAAAATGGCAGTGGGAAGCCATTCCTTGATGGGATTTGTGGCCGAGTTAACTCAAAATGAGTAACTGCGTCTGAGTTAAATACATAGCAACACATGCGGTATTGCTATTATATTACACTGTAGGCTTATTTCTACATGTGAGGTTAGCATTCTGGCTACATGCTAGACTTCTGTGGTATTTTACAGCTAAAGTCCATGCTATGGGAACGTTTGATATCATTCCTATTTGAATGCTATCTAGTAGCTACAGTTGTTTGAGATTCTGCAATGTATTTCAATGCTTTCAAAGATGGCTAAAGCCTCTGGTTGCACATGCCCAGCTAATGGTGAAATATATTCATGCTGCATTGAAACCTTGCTTTCCATGCTCTTGTTATAAGAAGCAGCTTGAATATACGACAGCTCTACTTGAGTTATTTGCAGAGAGAGTTTAGTCTTGGTCTTAGTAAGATAAATGCCTGTTAGTGGCTAACTAACAGACCTCCTGTGAACTTAAATAGTAATTTCACATTATAACACTTTTACAATGTTGCCCATACTAGACAGTATGTAAAAAAAAAAAACACAGTTTAGTTGTGGCACAATTATGCTAAATTTGGAGGAATAGCCAAACTCTCTCTTTTGATGACTCAACCAGTTAATTTCTATGATGTCCAAACTAACATTAGTTTCACAGCATTGTTCAAACAGCATTGAATCTTGTCTTGTAGGCCTTCTGGCAAAGACAAAGATAACTGAACATTTCATACAGAAATGCTGACCTAAACCTCTTTCTTATTAGGTCTTTGACAGTGAAATAGCCAGACCTTTTCCATTTACACTGAATACTATTCACAAAGTCACTCATTTAATATAATAGTTAACTGACACTAAATAGGGTAACTATTTTTTTTAACTACACAGTCAATTTCTCATCATAAGATAAACAGTCATGGTCGCTTTAACTCAATTCCCTGATTTTCCCCAAGTTCTCACATATGTGGCATAAAGATTAGGGTTAAAAGAGGCCAAAGGTCACTGATGGTGGACCGTAGGGGAGAAGGCAGATGTGTGTACAGCTGTCTGTGTCTTACAGCTGTCGTAACAGATGGTAGACTGCTGGTATGTGTGTGTGCAGACTACATGGATACTAATGTGCATCTATATACTATATGTGTGTCTTGAAGGTAGCGTGCGTTCATGTATGTGTGTGAAAAACATTTACAGTCCACGTCATCATCTCTTGCATTATTTTATTGGCATACAGTTGAATATATTTGGATTTTCACCTGTTAAAACTGAAAACATCTTGTAAATCAGCTGAACCTTATCTTGAACTACATTTTTGTCACTCTGTCATTTACTGTCCTCTTGATATTTTTCACTGATCAACCTGTGATTTGCACACATGTTAAGTGTGTTTGCTTACAGGTTAAGTTGAGGTTTAGTCAGTGTCAGAGTCAGAACAGTTCAATGGTGAACAATGAAACGAGAAAAACAGACAAAGTACAGCAGTCAACTGCTATGAAGGATGGATGAACAGGAAAGAGGCTTGTGACCACAAGGTTGGACCCTGGAAGTGCAGAGAGAGAAATTGAGGAGGCAAAAGAAAGAGAACTTTACCCGCCGCCGCTGTTGGTGGTCCAAACGGAGAGATGAGAAAGGGGTGAGAGACAGCAAGACAAAGGGAGAGAGACAAAAAGACAAAAGGGTGGGAGAAAGAAACAGAATGGGACACAAACAGAGGAGGGATTTCGAAGGAAAACATTCATATGTGAAACAGAGAGAAAAAAGAGACACAACGCCTTCTTTATGTTAGATCAACCCTCCCGCCCATAAACTACTGTTAAATCAGGCAAAACACATGCACAGAGCAATGTACACTCAGTACAGTTTAACCAGAGGCAATGCTACAACTCAAAACTACACTCTGGATCACTGTCATTAGCATCTCGGTCTGTGATTTGTATTGGAATGATAATATGGTTAAGATGAGTGATTCTGAAAAAGTTGATTTTATTATTTAAATTCCTACTTGTTGGGTCTTTACTGAGCTAAAATCCTTTTTGGGTTATATGTGAAGACGTACTACAATACACTTATTTTGATTTTGAAGTGTGAAGTATTTAACACAATCATTACTGTTACAACAGTAAAGCTTTAGGGCATCTAAAGTCTGTCTAGACATGAAACTCAGTCCCACTGCAGAAATGGTTGGGACAGAGGCACAAGCAGTCCAAGACACCAGCAGCCCTCAGACCAGACTAATTGGATTAAAGGAGCGATAAACATCTCCAATGAGACTGCTGAGCCTTTCTGGAGTGCTGTTTGATTTCCACCAATTGAATTAAGACATTATCTGGATGTGTATGGGTCTATTCTGACTGGTTCAGATCTCTTCATTGGCCATTAGTGTTGTTAACCCCTATTGTAGTAAAATCATTTTTTTTTAACTTCATCTATGTCAGTCAAATTGACAAAACTGCTGGTATTGAGTTGAGTTGTCTGTGAGTCCATACTTTCAGTAAAGCTTAGATAAGACTTTACTGTATAATTAAAAGTGGCTAAGTTTAATCCATTTCCACAAGTGCAATAAACACATTTTACTGCTTACAACTTTATATATCCACATATCTTACTCCCCTGGATAATAAGGGTTTAGACAAAGAGAGACAGACACATAGAAAGTTGACAAACAGATAAACATATAAGACTCATACAGAGAGTTTAGAGGACACAGAGTTAAGGGCAGAAGAACACAAACAAACACAAATACAGAAAGATCATATGCATCACATACACAAGTAGATCAAACTGAACATACAGGGAGTGTTAGTGGAAAAGACACGTAAAAAAATGATTCAGAAAGAAAAAACTGAGGCAAAAACTGGTCTTACAGATGGAGCACCACCACTAGAAGCCTGGAGCGTCTTCCATTTTCACATTTACAGTCTAGAACAAGAAATCTTTTATTTCCATGCTGTAATAATGTTATACAGCACAAAGAAGCAGTGTATATACGTATGTTTCCATTGCAACTATCTTATGAAGCACCTGTTTTGTTGCTTCAGTTAAAATATCATCCCATTTCTAGAGACAGGTCGGCTACAAAACCATGAGAGGTTGAGACAGATCTAGTTTAACAGCAGCACTGCATTTACTGTATTCAGTTGTCTTTTACTCCTACAAAGTAACATAAACAACATCAGAAATCAACCAAGACTGCTTGTAACGTCTCTGGGGCTCCATTTCTTGAAGCAAGTTTCTAAGCTTTAGGGACCTGGGGAAGTGTTTAGACACACTGAAGATGCTGAAAAAAAAAATTAAAAAATAATGAACAAAGATCTTGTCGAGCTGTTAGGTTTGATGCAGATACAGTATATGCATTGCAGACATTAACACGCAAGCTCATAGCAAGTTTTTGAGGGCTGCTGCATCATCATAACTAGTTTACATCCTCTGACAGAAAATGTAGTGATGAATTGATTGAAGAGGTTCTTGATCTCCATGCAAAGACAAGTCTTATGTCTGCCACCTTTTCAATACAGCAGTATCTCATATACAAGATCATAAAAACTAAAGAATTAAGTATCACATGTCCAAACAGAAAAAAAAAGAAAAGAAAAACAAGACTTAGGCATACCCGGAAGAGCAGTTTTACTGATACAAACTACTTTTTTTTTTTTTTTTACTCTACATCGACTGCACACCTGCTTCACTTAATCTCAGCTACCAAGCAAAACTCACAGTTCATGCTCTGTATCCAGCGTAGTACTCTAAGCCTTAAGTTAACCCAGTTATGTAAATCTAACTATGGCTTATCCTCAGAGTCATGCAGATCAAGTAGGATTTAAAGTACCTGCTTTGCCATGGTGAAGGGTGTGAAGATTTATAGGAGCGAGCTCAGCAGGGCCTGGCCTGGCTTTGCATGGGCCTTTAACTCTAGAACGCCCTGGGCACTAAAGGGTTACAGGTGCGATGGGTGGTCCTCACCTCTCACAGAGGGAAGAGGAGGTGGGTAGGAAGCGCGAGGATGCTAGGATACTTTTTGATAACATGTAGGAGGGTAGCTGCTGGTGGTGGGGCTTAGAAATGGCAAGACTGCGAGAACAGTTTTGGACAAGGGTGTAAAGGCAGAGAAACTAATAAACAAAGGTAGGAGATTAATGGAGCGGGGGAAAAGAAGACAGGAAAATGAAGAAAGAGAGCGAGAAGAGAGAAAATGTAATGAAATATAACGACAGAATAAAATCAAAAGAGACAAACAGAAGAGGTAAAGACAGAAGAGGGAAGGCTATACTCCAAGGTGCTAGTGAGGTACTGGAGATGCAGGAGGAACTGAGGAACAAGGATGGAACAGCAAAGGAGAGAAGAGGACGAAGGACAGGAGAAGCAGGAGGGAGACTTACGTGAAGGCGAAGGCCACCAGAGCACCACTAACCACAATAAAGTCAAGGATGTTCCACAAGTCCCGGAAATAAGAGCCCGGGTGCAAGACCAATCCCAGATCAACCATCTAGAACAGAGGCAACAAAATGGACACATCATTAAGACGATAAGTGACACTTTGGCTCCAGTCTGAGTTTTTCTCTTTCCACTGTGGTGATTTTGAAAACTCCTATTAAGTCAGACAAAAGCTGAGAGGCGGGGTGACTTGCCAAGTGTGCTAATGAAAGGGGTTACTTTGGGTTTCTGTATGTCCTTTCCCATTAAAGAAAAACTCATCTAAAAAAATCAATATCACTTCAAGTGTATGCTATATTTAGAATATTTTTGCTGCTTTACTTTGCTGTCATACAGACCTTTTCCACAGGGACCTGACGCCCTGAAGTGCCCTTCAAACCAACCAGACCAGACCAACAGTAACAGTAATTCTGCAGTTCAGTTGATCGGTCACCCCACTGTGTGTTTCTGAATGACTCTGATTTTTTTTTTAAGTTTGTTCAGATTGAAAGTGACAAAAAAATTACACAGTGGCAAAGCTTGTACAAATCTGATGGTTTACAGATGAGGAATATGGAGGCTACGATAGCCCATGTATGAGTTTTACAGACTCCATCTAATTAGATGGCACTATTATTGTTTATTACTATATTAAATAGTTATCCTAAAATGTTCACTCACTGGTGGAAAGGGTCAGGAAGGTGGATGATAAGACCTTTTCTACAAAATGTCTTTTTTTTTTGGTCAATTTGTATGCATGTTATCATCAGCAAGAATGTGTTTCATTATAAGTAAGTCACATTCATTTTATAGCTCAAAAAACATGTTGCACTGTATTTCAGCATAACATAAAGTGCCTAGGTCCAAACTTCAGCTGGTTTTGTATGATGTCTAAAAACATACCTTTATAAGCATTTCAAAAGTGAAAACTCCAGTGAAGACGTAGTCAAAATAACGCAGAACCTGTACAAAAAGAAAGCCACACAAAATTAATAAGGGGTCAGCCAAAATGCTTTTTCAAGGCTGATCCTGAAACTAATTTCTACTAATAAAGGGGAAACAAAGAAACACAATATTTGAATCAATACACTATTCCAAAAACTATTTATATCCTGTTGGGAGTGAGACAAACTTCACCACAAAAGTTGACAGTGAAGCCTTAATAGCTTACTGTTCAATCAAACAAAGTGCAAGTCAAGTTTCTATATAATTAATAGGACTTTGACCAGTGAATATTTCTCGGTATGTGCAAATGGATTGTGGCTTTTTGCTCATATTGGTGACGACTAACAAAAGTAAAAGACATTATTTTAAAAAATATATAAAAATCTGCAAAAAATCAATACTGACTGTGACCTAAAACAAGTTGTTCTTCTAACAAACACAGATAGGATATATGTTTTACACTTCATATTGCCTTTACTTTTCACCAAATAAAAAGCAGGGCTTTGAGATATTAATGTCACAAAGTTCTGATCCAAACTCAGATAAGACTTTGGGCCATTGTTAAAGAAATAAAATACTTGGCATTGAATCTTCCTTTGTCTTTGTAGCTGAATGATGGCTAGAGTGCAAATAAAAACAACACATTTAACATGAAAATTGAACAGGATCCATGACAGATAACTACTCAATTCCATGTCTTACATTGTTTCGGGGGGAATCAGGCCAGACGGGGTCTTCAGCAGCCAGGGCGATACTGCTCATAGCAATGACAAGCAGGACACACATCTCAAAATATCGCAGGGTGCATATGTAGTGGCACGCTTGACGAAACCTGGGGATAAAAAAAATCATTACACAACACATTACTCAATCAAGGGCTGGATAGCGATGACTTGCAGGTTTGCCTTTCATCTCAGATTCATCTCTAAATTCAAATAAAGAGTGTTCAATTAATTAATTAATTTATTAAAAACACAATTCAGTGTATCTACATACTCATTCATGCACTATATAAGTGAGTGCATATTAGTGTCATGGTATTAGCTTGCATGAGTGACTATCGTGCTTACGGGTTTGAAGTGGTCAGGATGAACATGGATGTGAAAGGAGGCATGGGTCTGGGTCCTCCTTCCCCTCCCTTTTCATCATCATCATCATCTTTATCCTCTTTTGCCGGCAAAGGCTCAGTATTGGCATTTTTATTCACTGAGTAAAAAGGGAGATGGGTTGTTACTTCAAAACAGTTAAATAACACAGTGGTGGTGAACCAGATACCATATACAGTCCACCTGCCCTTACCCTGAAGTATGGCATTAGTGGATGGAAAAATAGGCATATCTACAGCTGTGAAGTCTGGGTGATGAAGCCTAATGATGCTGTTGGCACGGTGATGTCCGATGTTTCCATAGCTATCTATTGTGACCAAACTCCCACGGGTGCCACTATTAGCAAGATGGAGGGCAGATCCAAAGCTAGGGACCACAGTGTGGTTGGAAATCAGATTAGGGTGGCCCTCATTTGGCGGGGTGGATCCGGATACCAGTTTGGTATTCATGAGGTTGTCCATATCTTCGCTATACTGGCTGTCCTGTCTGGAGATGCTTTTTTGGATGGGCCGTGTGGTAGAGAGGTTTATGACACTGCAGTCCCTGGAAAGATGGAGACGAGATGATGACAATCTATTTAATTTTTCGATTCATATGACAAATGCATTACAGAAAATGACTACATATATATATATATATATATATATATATATATATATATATATATATATATATATATATTATACAGCTTCACATACTAAACTGTGATACTGCTGAATGACATACTTCCTTCTGTGTTGACACATCCTCTTGCCCTCGCCCTCTGTCTGGTTGCCATGGCGATTTCTTCGTGGTTTCCTCTCACTGCCGTCCCCACCTCCCTCCTGGTCTCCTTCTCCACCTCCTTCCACTCCTTTGCTCTTATGCCTCCCAGTTCTTCCAGTTCCTCCACCGCCGGCCTCGTCTTCTGTGTTTTTCCGATGTGACCTGGGCTTCCTGTGTTCTGACTGCCCTCCTCCTCGACTGCCGCTTCGGCTGTGGTGGTGGCGCCTCGCTGGCCTCTCTTCAGAGCCTGGCCCAGGAATCACTGTGGCATCTAAGCGGACATGAGAAGAGTGGTGGTGGTGCTCAGCTTTACGGCTCCGCCTGCTTTCCGTAGACTCTCCTCGCTCTAAGGGAGGCCTGACTGGACCACCTCCTCCTCCACCACCACCACCACTGCCACTGTCTACTTGGCTAACATGTTCACGGAGGTGTGTTTGCTGGCTGAAACACAGATCTGAATTGTTTGCAGTAGTCTTGTTAGTATTGTTGTTGCGGTTCTCATGAGGGTCAACCACCAACGGTCGGTCCAAGTGGGTCTTCATGTCTGGGCGGATATGACGTGAGTAATTGACCTGTATAGATAGAAAGGTTGAGGGGGAAAACCAGTAAAGAGACATTAGAGACGTCTATCTTTGCCAAAAATTAACATAGATATGTAATGATGCAAATGGAAACATGCTTCAATTGATTAATACATTACAGAAGTAAACAATAAGCTCTGTATGCAACACATCATGATTGCCGTCACTTGTGTATACTGATAGCACAAGTCTAAGGGCCATTGTTTTGCCTTGTTTACATTGTTGTGCTCCTCCCTCCCTGTCCTTGCCTTCCAGCGGTCATCAACATCCAGTTCGTTATAGAGGGCCTCACGGCTGGATGCCAGGGTCTGCTTTCTCAGCTCCTTGGTGCGTGTTTCCCACACTGACTTATTGACCCCCTTATTGTGGTTCTTCTGCTGCTCCTTGCTGTAAAATGAAGCAAGGTGGAAAAGGGGAGGAAAGGATGGGTAGAATTTACAATCTGTTTAAAGATGTGTGGCTGCGCAAATATACACACATAGACATGAGAATGATGTGAAAACCAACACCAAAAATATAAGTACATAAAAATAGCCAGGACATAAAGACACACTGGGACCACAGACAATTAAAGGGTCATTTGGCAGGACCTACAGAACCAGGAAGCTCAACAGAGCAAAGTTCTGGGTGTCTACATAGCTTGCCAAAGCACAGCCCTACTTTGGAAAACCATGCAGGGACACAAAATGGAGGATAACACTGAGGCAAGGTCAGAATTTATCATTATACTGTAATGAAATTATCTAGAAATATATAAACTGGCCAAGCTTAAACCAAAAGAAGCCAAAATTCCCACTCTAATAATATCTCCAGATGCTGCAGTTGGTTAATGCATTACTCAAATATTCAGTAATTAAAAGACCACCTCCTATTTTACCCTCCAAATCTCCTACATTATCAACTTTGACTCCCTTTTTTTTGGTTTTTCCCAGGGCCAACAGTCAACCACAGTAAAGCAACAGCCGTACTGCGAGGTGCAGGCAACAGAAAATATACTGTTTAAAAAAAGCCAACACAAATAACAGCTAAAGAAAGCCAGGTATGTAATTCATAAAAGATTGTAACAAAGGGACAAGGAAAGGAAATTGTTCTAAAAGAGGAAAAGAAAGTAAGGAATGGTAATAAAGTCAATAAACAGAAGAGATTCAGAAATGAATAAACAAATAAATAAATACCAGTCCAGAAAGGGGTCGGTAGCGTTGTGACACTCACTGTGTACTTTGTTGCTGAGGAGGGAAACAGCTGGTGAGTGAGATGGTACGAAAGAACAGAAGGAGGATTTCATTCCAAAATGGGCTACCTTTAACAACAAAACACCCTGAAACCCTGAAAGAATTTGGTGTGGTAAAAACAGAATTCTGTGGGGAAAAAAAATAAAATAAAATAAAATAAAATAAAATAAGATCTTCCTGAAATGTGAAAACTGAACTCATCTTAAGAAACAGTTAAATCTTCACTTAAAAAATAAATAAATAAATAAAATCGATATTTTGGAATGCAACCCTTTACACATACACACAAAACACATGTTCCCAAACACACACACACACACACACCTTTGCAGATTGTTTCCATCTTACAACATTCCTATACATTTTCTGTTTTCTTCATCTCATAAATGACATCTGTTTTGCATCACTGCATTGCCTTGCATAATTACTCCTCTTCTATCCTGATCATACTTCACAAACTTTTGCTTCTTTACCACATTTCTAAATGTTATAATTTTCTGTTGTGTTTTTTTTTTCTTTCATATATTGCTCCATCTGCTTTCCACTTAAATGTATTCCTTAATGTAGTATATAAAGTTTGAGCATTGTCATCGCAACACACGTATATGCAGTCGTCACATCGCAGCTCCTGCAATGTAGGAGGCAACTCATGTGTTCTCATCTAATTTCAGGGTTATGGAACATACACTGCACGCAAAGATCTACCAATCACAATTTCAGTCAATCAATCAGTTTCGAGTGACTTGCTGGTATCTATATTAAAAAATGAGCAACACACCAGAGAAAATCTTAGTGTAATGTCAGTTATCTAGAATTATTTCAGCTACAAGAAGGATGATACTGAAAAGTGTGTTGTCTCAACAGTACCTCGCACCTGCCAACACAACAGGAGGAAACAGCTAATTTGTTTTCTCAATTACATCAGCACCAACACAGCTATTATATACTCCTCAGTATTTTTCCTATCACAATATATATATTGCAGGGTTTAAAAAAATCACAATGTCAGTTTTTTTTTTCTAATATTCTGCACCCCTACCTTATTTCCTAGTTACTTTCAGGATTTTATCAAGTTTTCTGTTTTAATTAAAATTGTATTTTCTAGCCTTTATGTTAACATAGCATGGTTATTACTATAAAGGATGCATTGTTAGTGCATATACCAGCATTGCTATTTGCATGTCAGTTGGTTTTCTGTGACTCATGTGAATATCCTTCTTGAGTCCAACACTGAATATCTTCTTCGAAAGATTTTTCACGCACCACTTATGTCCACAAGTTTCAAAATCCAGCTTGGAAAGACAAGTACCGTACATTGAAATTCCAATGTCTTTTCTGCAGCAGAAATGGGGGATTTGGATTTACATAAATACTATGGAATGCAATGTGCACAGCATTTCTAGTGTCATTTTAATGTTTGCCTTTTCCTCCCTTAAACTCTACTTCACTTTCATACAACCTTACTTAGTTTTGAAGTAAGAAAAGATCATGCAACATGTATTTGTGATATACTCACTGTAAATCCAGATGGTCAGTTATCTTATTTTTTCATTTAATACAACTTTTTTCATTGGTACATCACACACACACACATCTCACACACATTGTGTTAAGCACATTCAACAGAAAAATAAATATTTAACATTAATAGGACTCACAGATAAATGAAGGTTTTGATACAAAGACACAAATGCTCACACCACAGTGACAGAACATAGAACAACTACAAACAGTGTGATTCACGATATGATGAACATGTATGAATATGTGTACGTCTGCATGCATCATTTCATTGTTAAGTCTGAGACATTTTGTGTGTCTGTGTGTGTGTGTGTGTGTGTGTGTGTGTGTGTGTGTGTATGATATAAAGAGGACTGAGGTATCAAAGAAGTAAAGGTCAGAAGAGTGTGAGCATCTTGTCTGATATTTCTAAGCAGAGGCTCCCCTGTTGTGATGGGTTTATTTTGGAGACAGACCTCCCTGGTGTGTGTGCTTGTGTGTGAACTTTACAAGAAGTGAAAGGAAAAACCCCTGAGGATTTAAAAAAAAAAAAAAAAAAAAAGAAAGAACAAACGCTGTGACATTCCTGACCAGAGCATGGGTGGCTGGGTATTTAACTATGTATATTAAATCTAAAAAAATGTGACCAAGAGTAAAAAAAAAAAAAAAAAAAAGATAAAAAATAAAAGAGGGTGAAGATGCAGCTCTTCTAGAAGAGTAAAGTGTGTGAGTACACTCTACAGACAGAAATATTGGGACATATCACACTTTCAACTTGTAGGACTTCCCATTTTTTTAATTATTATATATGTAAAATCACTATAGCTGTTAAGTATAAAGGTTAATTTTTCTTCCTAAGTTTCTTGTGGCTTGAAATGTTTTGCTGTTTCTATAGACATTTGAAATTTCACCCATTATGAGTAAATGGAGAAAAAAAAAAGATAAAAAAAAAATTCACAAACATTTTTAACTTTGACCTACTTTTCCCAAGATGTAATCACATCTATTCTGGGTCACTAGCAATCTTTAAAACCAATTTAGTATGAATTAAAATAGTTTTGTTGCTATAGATAGTGGAAATTTCACCCATTATAAGTAAATGGGGAAAAATATTTTTTTAAATTCATAAAAAAAATGTAACTTTATCCACTGTTAAATGAAATTATTATATTGCGTTATTTGTCATTTTGTTGTATTCCAACTTTTTGTTGCCAATAAAACAGCATGTCCCAATTTTTTTTCATATTGTGTACATGTCCATGTATGGGAGGATAATCTAATTTACAAAAAAAGAAAAAAGTGCAAGTTCAATCAGGATGGATTTTATTTAAACTAAAAATCCCTGCTTTAAAAACTAGTAAACTGTAGTGAAATAAGAAATTAAATGTGGTGCAAAAAAAAAAACATACACCACATCACACGTGTAAAGAATGAATTCCATTTTAAGTCATAAACGAAAATGGTGAAAAATCAAAAAACATTTTAAAGAAAAAATGGTATTAATAGTGATTAAGTGGAGCTTTATGCCCATTTTTAAGTTGTTGTCTATAATGGTAAAGGTGTATTTAATAACATCAATATGTACAATAAATAGTAAATTAATGCCCTTGCCCCACCTACTGTATGTTGGGTCTTGTGTAAGTGCTTATATCCATGTTGCTGGATGAATTTTTTCATTATATTTTTTGGTGATGTGAGAATGTTTTAGAATTAATGCAAAGAGACCAAAACTCACGCTGCAATGGATAAGTTGGCAGCAGACAGTGGGCTGACTTCAGCCACCTCCTTGGCTTTCTGCAGGGCGATTTTCTGACTGGCAGCCTCCTCTTCCTCCTGTTCATCCTGCAGAGAGAGAAAGAGAGAGAAACAGAGAGAGAGAGAGAGAGAGAGAGAGAGAGAGAGAGTGAGATCAAGAAGAAAAATTCAAAGGCAGGAGAGATAAGGAAATACTGATTTTTTTTTCGTGTTCAGAGGAGGCAATAGCACTTGGTTGTAGGATACCTTGGTCAGTTCCTGTGCATTGGCCAAATTATCCACAGCGATAGCCAAGAACACATTCAGCAGAGTGTCTGAGCGCAGAGTTAGAGGAAATCAAGAGTGTGGGAGTTTGTTTGTACATGTGTATAACAGCAAGCACATTGACTCACACTTAAATCACAATGTCCAAGAGAGAGCACTTGTTACATTATTGCTTTTAAGAGGCTGAGGTGTTGTTTTCTGATTAAAGACAAAGGACGATAAATAAACTAATCACATATTTATGTTCGTGTGTAAGAATCTGCATTTACCTCGCTGTTCATGTATTAACTTAGGTGAGTAAATAGAATACAGACTTTCAGAACAACAGCTTCCAATGTCATCATTTCTAATATAAACAGTATGTGCGTGTGTGTGTGTGTGTGTAGGATGTGTGAGTGTGAATTTTGCAAATGGTTTGTGCTTGTGCGGGTCTTTGCATTTCTAATGTCGGGGATACAGTTGCCAAAAAGTGTGAGCACGATGAAGAAGACAGAGAAGGCCATGCCCTTGTTGACTCCGCCCTGAGACTTGATGCCGTCATACATCACCATGTTCCAATCCTCGCCGGTCAGAATCTGCGATACACAAACATGCATTAAAAAAAAAGTCCATGCTTTCACTCCAAAACACTTAGATACTTTGATATTGTGTACATAAGCATTCACTTACAGCTATAATGTCAAACCCCCCCCCGCTCACTCATACAGAGCTTTTGTCTAATTATACTTCATCTATCACTTCTTCATATGCAAATCCTGTTCAATCCTTTCTTATCATTGAGTCCCAATCCAGCTCTCATCATCCTCCAACATTCTTCCTCCTCCTCCTCCTCCTCCTCCACCAGCCTCTCCTTCCCTCCCCTTTTTATAATGTCTCCTCTGCTCACCTGGAACACTGTCATTATTGCTGCGGGGAAGGTATCAAAGTTGGTCGGAGGAGTGCCATTTTCAAAATTAAACCTAGCAGGGGAAAAAAAAAAAAAAAAACAAATGGGAGAGAAAGAGAGAGAGGAAAAAAAGGGTGAGAGCACAAAGAGACATGAAGAAACAGAGCACACAAAAAGATGAGAGACATTTCAACATAAAAAATATTTTCTCTAAAAAGAAAAAAAAAAAGTTAACAAATGATTCAGGCAACCTGGCAATTAATAGATAGCAGTCTCTTAGTAGAAAATAGAACAGATAGTATAGTAAAAGTGAAAGAGAAGAGGGAAAAAGGCATGAGGAAATAAATACTGACTGTCCTCCGAAGAGCTGCATGCCCAGCAGGGCAAAGACAACAATGAAGAGGAAGAGCAAGAAGAGCAAACTGATGATAGATTTCATGGAGTTGAGCAGAGAGACAACAAGATTACGCAAAGATGCCCAGTACCTGGCAAACAGAGATGGAAAGTAGGTGTTTAATTGTCTTTTATTAGAGTAAAGTTAGAATACACTGAAAAAATATTACAAACAATGACAAATTTTGCACAATAGACTTACTTGGTGACTTTGAAGATCCTCAATAACCTGAGAGCTCGAAGCACACTGATGCCAAATGATGTGCCCGGCTGGATGATGGACCACAGTACTTCAAAAATACTGCCACAAATAACCTGATGCAAATACAAGAATGAAAGCATGTAGTCATTTGTCATGAAATGGTACAATGTGCATATAATATAAAACAGTCATTAATCAAAGCTTGAGTGTTTTGGGGTTTTGCTGTAGCGTTCAAGCGTCATGGGACTCACGATGCAATCGAAGCAGTTGAAGGAGGAGTTGAGGTAGGCCTGTTTCCCCAGGCCATACATCTTTACCATCATCTCTGTCAAGAATATTCCCAGGAAGATGAATTCAGCAAAATCTACATAGGGAAGGGCAAGAGGAGAACGATAAATAAAAAGTAAGAGGAGACCATTTGTATTCTAATCCAGTTTTGTTTTGTTTTTTAATAAATTTGTTAAAATATAAACCCTCCTTTGGATATTATTACTTATTTATTTAATCTGTGATTCCTTTGATTTTATAACATGATATGGTGCATGTGTTTCTACCCATCTGACTCCATCTTCCAGTCTCTCAGTGTGCATATAGTCACGCAAATTAGAGCATCAAAAGTTGTCCAAAGCAATGGTTATGCAATTAAGTACTACCTCTTGTGTGTATCATGTGGCTAAATACATAGAATGTCTAAAAGCACTGTTTTTGTCAGTACAATGCCATGGCTATTGATGTAAGAACTGGAGTGATCTTGGTTATTATCAAGAAAACCATGGAAAATAGATAGATATCAGCTCTGAAATAAATGAAATGTGAACTATTTTTGTTGTAATCATTACACTTGCCCAAACAAATGTACCTTTGTTGTACCAGTCATTAAAATGAACAAAAAATTTTATATTTGTATAGATAGATTGGTATAGATAGAACAAGTGCAGAAATGTGAGAGGGAGACTTCGCTAACTAATTTAGTCACATTTACTTTGTTAAGATTTGTTAACCCACAGTGTCCTAGTACATGTCATGACAGTACTAATCTGTTTATGATTGCATTAAGTATGGATATATCTCCCAGCCTCTTACTCACAAAGAAAGTCTGAGAGTGGTTTTGGCTGGTCGTAGTGGACTACAGCCACACACAGCGTGTTGAGGCCCACCAAACACAGCACAGTCCAATAGAAGGCCTGGGACTTAACAGCATGTCGGATAAAGAAGCGCAGCCGTCGTTCCCGCCTCTTGAAATCTGATCCTTCGAGCTTGGAGCTCTTCAAGCTGGCACGGGCAAATGGTGACCCTGGAAGGGCAACATGAAGTGAATTTTTAATTGTGCACATTCAATATCTGTAAAAAGTGAACCTACACAGTGTGCAAAGACTACCAAATAAGATGCTGGAGGAGGGAGGGAATAGGTAACAAGGGCAGAGCATGGAAATAAACGTAGAATGGTAAGGACGGGTTGAGGAAAGGGACACAAGGTAACATGAGGAGAGGAGTGCAGAGCAGTGGAGGAGGGTAAAGGAGAGGGGACGAGAGGAAGGAGAGGAGGGTCAGGTAATGCTGATATGCAAGATAAGATAGCATCTCTATGTACCTGTGGTTTGCCTTTGAGAGCGTGTGTCTTTGTGTGAGTATATATGTATGAGTGTGTATGTGTGTTTATGTAGGTGGGGTGAGTATTTATCTTACCTACAGCCAGATCTCCCTCCCCTTCCTCTGGGTTTAGAAGCTCAGCCTTGCTCTTATGGTTCTTTGTAGCTCTCCTGCGGGAACCTGTGACAGAGATGGTATATGCTCAGATTCAGATGCATTTAATACTGTGTATCACTGCAATGAGAACATCAGAATACAATACAAGTGAGCAAAGTCATTGTGTACCATCATAGTCGCCATCATTGTCATCATCTGCCAAGATGACCTCTTCTGCAAAACAAAGGACAATAAAACTTTAAGTTATGGTTCCAAAACTGAAAACGGAATCACCACATCTACATGTCTTTTTTTTTTTTTAATCATTAATTGTCAGTTCTAATTTAATTACTAAAATCACAAACAAAGGCTTTGGGCTGCACCTGTGCTCCTGCTGAGACCTGCTCTCTTGCTTTTTCAGTCTCTTGCGTTTTTATGTAGATTGCCTTTCCAAGAAGATCAAAGGTCTGCCCTTTCTATCTGCCCCTTTATCCCCTCCTTCCAACATCTAATCGTCCGTTCCTCTTATCCCCTTCCTGCCCTTGGAAGCTACGTCAGAAAGCTTCTCTATCCGAGCATCAAAGGGGTTCACATACAGTATTGCTTAATGTACAGTGCACAGGCTACGGCTCACACTGGTTTGTGTAAGATTCAATGAAGAGTAAAGTGATGTCAATGACAAGTTCAATAACAGAAATATTATGCAACAGCACAAAAACATTCTTAAATATGACAGAGATGCTACCACATATGCATACACTGTACATACCAGCTTTGCAGATCCACTCCAGGTAACCATTGAGTTCTCTTTCAATTTGCTGCTGTCTTCTGAGTTTTAGGAATTCACTCCTATTTTCGACACGCTCTCTCTCTTTGGCAAACTCCCTGCAAGGACACACGCATACACCAAGTTACACACTTTTTATGGGAATGCGACTCTGGCATTTTAATTATAAGGTACACAGGGTACACTACAAAAACCACTTAAGTAATGACTATGAAAAAATCCAGATGTACAATCTGTGATGTGTGTAATTGAGACGTTTACCCTGACAACACACCCAACACCAGGTTGAGCATGAAGAAGGAGCCAATGATGATGAGGGGGATGAAGTACATCCAGTTCCATGCACTCCCTGAGGCATCATTGCTCTGGAAACACACACACACAAAGACACCAGACAGACAAATCAATCATTTGCTTTTCGACTTTGATGCGTTTATCCAAGTAATTGAAAGACAACGGAAAATGATCGCCTAATATTTCATGAAGCAGGTGATATTTAGTATATTTAAGTGGACACGGGATTATATGGCACAACTCATGAATTGTATATATACAGAAATTCTTCAAGCAGAAAACAGACTGCACAACATATACAATAAATACATATACAATAAATTACCAAAACAGACATATTTTACATATTACATGGACAACCCCAATGTATATTTTATTTTTGACACCTTCTTTTAATTAAGTTTCATTAGTAAATAGACAACATTTCATAAAATAGGAGGGAGAAAAAAAAACCGCTAATTTGTTTTTGCTTCAGACTTGCTTTCACCTAAAAAAACCCCTCCTGCTTAAATAAGTACTAAGGCCATCTGTAATAAGCTACAGTGTCAGTGTACTGTTGACCTTTCAGTCAACATTCTTTTGTTTGTCCATGAGACTTGTTGTCAATTGTTGCTACATTAGTTCAGGAAAAAAAAAAAAATCACAAGACACGAGAATAAACCACCTGAACTCAACCAAACATGAAGAACTGCACAGTTACATGTATGATCTGTAACAACATGTGCTTTGTTTATATTGATATTTAAAGACATATTATAACCTTTCCAGACATCAGTGATGATGTCCCAAGGGGAAATTTAAAAAAAAAAAAAAAAAAAAAGACCTGCTTGTCCTATTACATTGTTTTTATTTCAATCAGTGTGTTTTCCTGTACATAAGACCTGGAATGCTTCTGAAATACTCCCGATCAAAGGCACTCAAAACTGCTGTCCATTGTTGTTGGAAATATAAACAACAGCAGGGCCGACATGATTTTGCTTTAAGTCATCTCAATAAGTAAATGCATATCTGCCACTCTATTTAGCTCCTCTGTGCAGAGTAAATAATGTATAACAATCGCTATGCTCCCACCCTCTCTCTCTCTCTACCATCCTCTTGTCCAGACTCTTCTGTCGTTCCCCTTATTCCCTTTTTATTGTTTTGTCTTCCCTCTGTACATGCTATTCACCTATGGAAGCCCCTTTTTCTTACTTGTATTGTTCTTTTTTCCATTTTGGATTGTTCATTTATCCTTTCTCTTCCCACCTCAGATCTCATTCTTTCCTCACTTACTGCTTTTAATCTCTTTAAGCCTTTACATCGACTCTTTCTCTTTTATACTTTCACATTTTTCCTCTTTTCAATTTCCCACTCTGTCATGGCCTGGCTGTCTATCCGTCTCCTCCTTCTTCCATCACATCCGTATGTAAGTTGGTATTGCCACTGTGTACCCAATGTACCGCAGACTCTTTTTTTCTACCATTAAACTTTTATCGCTCCCCTCCCCAGCAGCTGCAAGAATAACTTGGGCTGAACAGGCCCTTTTAAATATAGAGCAGCATCGGGAAGGAGGGACACACGGAGAGAGATGTAGAGTGAGAGGGACAGAGAGGAAGGAGGAAACTAGGGGAGAAATGAAAGGGAGAGGAAAAAGAGATAAGACAAAAAACAGCACTGTGAATATGAGCGATGTTAATGTTCGTGGCACTTAGTTCTCTTTAAGTTGGCAAAAACTTACATTTAAGTATTTTATGACAGAAATAATTGTGTACTTCACTTATTTACTCACATATATACAGTGTTATCAACAAGCTTCTGACCAAATGTGACAAAAATAAAAGAAAAAAAGAGTTATTACACTCACAAATATATGAAATTAGACCATTTTCACCTTGAAGATTATTTGTTGGTTGAGGTCTGGTGGTGAATTCCATCCATGAAAAGAGGTGATGGGTTTTGAATGGCACTGATTTTCTTGATTGAAATTATCCTTTTTATTTTCACTTAAAGCCAATACAACAAAGCCCTCCACTTTATTGTGTGACTGGTTAGCTATTTGCCCAATCCTAATTTTAACTTGTGGCTTCAATCTCATGTATTTTTGTTGTGTTCATGTTCATTTCAATCTGATTTGTGGCTCATAAAATGATCACTGAGTATGTGAAGATATTCCTAATGCTGTACGTACATAGTAGAGCAGGTCAGTCCAGCCCTCCATGGTGATACACTGGAAGACGGTGAGGATAGCAAACAGGATGTTGTCAAACTGGGTGATGCCATAGTTTGGTCCCAGCCAGTACTTCCTACATGTGGTGCCTTCTGGACACAGCCGTGACGGAGGCTCCGTCCCACATGGAAACTCTTCTCTGATCTCAGCTGAATAGAAGTGAAAGTGGGGAAGCGTTACAGAACCAAAGGCAGGCACTTGCAAGCATTCAAAACATCACATAAATATAGCTAATGTTAATTTTCTTGCTCAACATAAGATACTACCAGCTTACTTGCTAATGAGTGCCGGATGAAGGAAAAAAGTAGCATTAAATATGTAAAGGAATAGACTACATAAATGTACATTATGAATAAATGTGCATCATTAAATTTTAACAAGCTAACAAACATAAGTTATATGTTTGCTGATGATACTGACATTAGTAACTATAGTGCAAAACTCAGACTCAGTCCTAGAGGCTGCAAGTCCAATCATAAAAGTACTAAAAAGTCTACCAACATGACATTTTGCTCCTGACTGGTATTAAGGGCCTGGCCAAGTACAAGTGAACATCTAGGTCAATGTATTTTTCCTCTGAAACAATACTTTTAATTACTCAGCATGAAAGACAGTGTCTAAATCGGTATGTATTTAATTTGTACCTGAATTGCAACTGGATATATACTGTAAAAGGATATATGAGAATACAATGTCAATGAAGAACAGTAAAAGTTTTAAATGAATGTACACAGCATATATTCAGAATGTAAATAGAAATGTGCAAATAAATATGTTCAGAACATACGCCTGTGTCTAGTAATATTTCATAATAATCAAATATTATAATGATTTTGAATGTTATTTAGTATTATAATACACAGTAGAAATATGTGCATTAAATATAGTACTGAAACATACGTTGCATAATTTTTATCAGTATCTTAATACAATCATTTTTATTATTTTGGTGCATCACACTGAACAAACACCTCACTCCATTACTGTTTTAAGTATAGTATAGATATTTATTTGCCATTTGTGCAGGACACATAGAAACTTTTGTGTGACCGCTCACAGAATCAGATTACATAAAAACAAGTACACAAGACAAACATCGAACTATATAAAACAGCTAAAAATCTATACACACCCATAAAATAACTACATGTATAAAAGTGCATAAAAACTTATATCAGAATCTCCAGGGGATCCAGTTTCATTTTTTTTTTTTAAATAATATACTCTCATATGTTTAGAAAAGTGTGTTATGCTAAATATTTGCACTTTTTTGGACAGCACATTTTGTAATTATTTTCCAAAACTTGAATAACTGCTGCATATTTTTCCTAACTCCATTACTTTTTCAAAGATGATAAATTAATGTTTATTAAAATTGGGTTATTATTGCTTAATGCCATGTTAAAGTACTTGTGTAGTCGTACAATTTGAGCTATTAAAGTTGCTGTTAAATACATTTTTAAAAACAGATATGACATGATTACTAGTATATCTGGACAGTGCTTTCCCACTCCAGTACTTGCTCGGCCAGGCCCATAAAGACACATCTTCTCACCTGTGTGATTGTCAAAGCAGGTTGTGTGGAATTTGCCCATGTAGAACTCCAGGCCGATGATGGCGAACATAAGGATGGCAAAGAAAAGCAGCAGGCCAATTTGCAGCAGAGGAATCATGGCCTTCATGATGGATTTGAGCACCACCTGTAAGCCTTAAGGAAACAGCACACACACCATTAGATATTACACACTTTTTGTGGGGTAGGTGGCTCAGGGTATTAAATTAATGGATTTGAATTTAATTAACAATTTTAGTCATTAACATCCTGTTAAACATGGACTCATTTTGTTTTCAGATGCATTCCTCTTATTATTCCTATTTATACACAGTCCCAGTTGCACCCTATTTATCAAGAGTAAATCACGTTATCACAATTGTTTCATGACAATGAAATTACAATATTTTATAGTATTCCAACTTTATGGGCAACAAGTATTTGTAATAAATAAAGACAATCTAAATCCTTTCATCCTAGCATTTTAAAGTGTTTTTTTTTTCCTTCCATCATCATAGTTAAAGATCTGAGATTGTTACCACATTTTAGTTCCAACCATAGAATATAATCCATGTTCAAGGTTCAAAAGGGTAAAGGTTGCTTTTACTTTTACGGTTTTATTTAGTGGAACCAAAACAAATTCCTTCTTCCCCAATGGCAAAATAAACAGTTTTAATGTCATGCTAAATATTATAAGTAAATGATCTAATTATCCAGCGTTTTATCTGGTCTTATGTTTATGTTGCTCTTACCTGCGTTCAATGTTGTACTTGTAAGAAATACATGTAAATTGGCTTCCAAATATATATATATATATATATAGCATATAGGCCTACCATACATTTGGTATCTCTTAGTTTCCACAAGACACTTAGTGACTTTTATGATGAGTAAGCCTGGTTTGCCTGTTCAGGCCTAGTGGAGACCATGCTATTAATAACACTGCAGTGCTGCTGGAACACAAATGCCACTATAACATTTTAAAAAGGAGCAGAGTGCACAGAATAACCACTTTGGGTGCATTATGCAGAACAACACATAACCTGCACAGAACCTTGACACAAAATGCTCCTGTGTGCTATTTTGATTCTCCCAATACTTGAGGGAGGGCAAGTTTGAAAGAAACACAAAAAAGTCAAATTCACTCACTGGGAATACCGGACACCAGTTTGAGGGGCCTCAAGACTCGCACAGCCCTGAGGGTCCGCAAGTCGAACTCTGAACCCACAGTGGACAGGATCCTGGACAATGAGACAAATGCACAATCAATCGTCAAAGCTAGTCAAGATTGTCAGTTAGCCTCTGTTTTTCTGACACACACTGACGCACATTTAACACAAACTCACGCCAGGTCATTACAACTGGGTGAGCACCTTATGTAAATCCTGTAAGAGCTGAGCTGATCAATAGAGCTGACAAGTGAAGTCGGACAGAGCAGTGTATCAGGGCGAGAGAGGGATGGGCCTGAGGGAGAATGTTTTGTATCAGAATGACAGATGAACTATAAAATAAAAGAGAAGATGTAGTAAATGGGTGGACAAGGAAGGTAAAGAGAAAGACAAAGGATGGTGGAAAGAACTGCAGAGACAGAACAAGAGGGGGGAAAAAAAAAAAAAAAGAAAACAAAGAGAGGGAGCACTGGCAGATGCTGAGATGCTGACTTACGGCTTATTTCTGCCTATTTTTACCCTTACTGTGCTTAAAATATTTCTCTGCAAGCCACGGTTAGACTGCGGCGTAATTGTATGTGTGTTGGTGTATCTCACAACACCTGCAGTACCACTCCTCATTCAAATAAACAGTTGTAAACTCTGTGTGTGTGTGTGTGTGTGTGTGTGTGTGTAGTTGAGAGGGTTAAGACGTTCCCCTGTGCCGCCAGACTTCCAGTCAGTCCCTTCGTCTGACGCACGCAGTGAATCATCCTTCTTCCCACTCTTCTCTCTCTCTCTCTCTTTCTCTTTCTTTCTCTCTCTCTCCTTTTAGTTCTGTTGCGCTGACACATTTCTACTTTCCTCTGTTCCACTAAGAGGCCCAGTGACACAGCAGAGCCTTAATCACAGGTTTGGAATCCAACCTGCATAACTGGGGAACCTACACAATTAGAAGAGAGGGAGAGTAACACAAACCCACATTGTATGGATGACGGTAAACTGAGCTGTGGCTCTGAGTGATGTATTGTTTTACCCGAAAGCCCCCCAGTGGTGGGTTCTCCATCACCACTGTAGCCAGGGGTCCTTGTAATGACATTGTGTGACATCCAATGCCTCATCGGTGGCTGACTTGTAACTGAGAGGTTCCCAGTTTGGTCATGAGGCCATACTGTACCCGTGTGTGCAGATAATTTACTAAAGCTTGTGTTCTGAGTGAAGAAGTGAAAAACACCCACATATCACTGGGACCCAGTCAAATTAGAGTTACAAAATACATATATTCAGACTCAGACTCACTCAATACCACTATATGTAAAACAATATCAGACCAAAAATGATGTTTTGAGTTGATTTACTCACAGTGTCCATTACAACAATATGTAGTAGATCTGTGTCAGAGGAAAGTTCTCAATGACTAAAACATAGTTTGGCCACAAAAGTCTAATATTGTTTATTGTTATTACGTCTAGCTGCTGTTATTTGCATTTTCAAATTGCACTTAAAACAACCTAATGCAAAATGGGAAGAAAAAAAAAGACAAGAAAGCTTCAATTATCACAAAACTGTCTTGTCTGTTTGGGGAAGAAAAGCTGGTGTGTTGATAAAATGTAAATGTGAATAACAGAATATTTATGTATATTGTCATGTGCAGGCTGATGAGGACATTTCATCATCCACTGAATGAAAACAAGAAACAAACTAAAAAAAAATGCCATGAAACAAGTATGAAGGACTGTATAAACAAAATTTAGACAAAGGCCTAATAAATAATACATTTAATAAATAAATAAATAATCCAGACCTGTAGAAGATATAAATCAAGATGATAATGATGAGGATGAAGTGACTCTTAATATTCAAATCACAAAAATGAATAGAAATGTACATAAATTAGCTTTATTTTCAAGAATTCATTAAAAAAAATGGGTTAAAATGTCATTAAATTTGGATGCAATGCTGCATAAACTTGGAACAAAAGCAACATGTATAATGATGCATCCTAGAAGACAAACATTAGTAGTTTGCACTATCTATTTTTTATATATATTAACATCCATAATATCATTTATAGCTGCTACTTGTAGACTTTTAATACCTAATCTCTTTTCTGCTATAAAAGACAATAAGATTGCAGCTATTTACATCATATCACTCATAAAGCAGTTACACATTTCTTGTTTTACTCATGACACATTACTTTAAATTACGTTATGTGTGGAGACAAGGGGGTAAAGGTAAATAAAGAAATACAATGGATGGACAGATGACAGAGTAGAAAGAAATGAAAAGCGGAAGCAGGCTGAGAGGTCACAGTGGAGAAGCCTTCAAAGGAAATGATGGGTAGTGATTTGGAAATGTGGAGTCATGCAGTATTAAGCATGATATTTATGCTATTAATGGAAGCAAGTGGGCGTGAGTGCATGTGTAGAAAAGTGCATTGATTTAATGCTGACACCTGGTGTTTTGTGAGAGAAAAAAAAAAGAGTAGCTGGAAGTTCATACAGTGCATGAATAACCCTAAAAATCTGTATGATCCACTACCCTTTGTGTTCAAATCTTGCAATAAAGGCTACAATTACACAGGGAATTTGTTAATCTATTCTCAGGCTTTCTGATGATGCCACTATAATTACAATTTAAAAAATATAACGATGATGAAGATAATGATAATGATGATGGTGGTGATGATGACTGTGAGGACAAATACAGTTTTCTAAACACCATCCTTGGTCACAAACAGTGTCGAACCGATGAGGCAGTTCCTCATTCACACCGTCTCCACGGTTACTGGGTCTTTTCTCATTCATAAGTGTTTCCATGGCAACAGGGACCTTGGCTCATTGATAGAATCTCTATATCACCTTGGTAACAGGGCCAAGGGAGGAGCCTGAGTGATTGTTTTTTTTCCCCTTTATCCTCTTTTTAAAGTAAATGTCTTAAATTCACACATATAACAATATATACATAGACGACAAAAACACAGGCTTGCACATCTGCATGACAAACAGGTACTGGTTGGAAATCAAACCTACTGAATATGAATCATTTTACATAAAGGAAAGTAGGTCATTTGGAATAGGCAAAGGAAAATATTTTTTTTTTCCATGTCAAGGACAAAAAAATAAATAAAAAATCTCCACACCCTACACACATTAACTAAATACACACAAAGGTTAAACACAGAGGAAAAACAACCGGTACCAGCAGCAACGATTTAGCAGAATCATATTAAACAACAGTGCTATTACACAATCTAACTGCTGAGCCTCTCATGGGAATCCAACACATTATACAAACGCAATCTTTTTTCATTCCCTCCGTCTGCTTTCCTGCTGACTTCAGCTAACTGTTGTTAATTATCTCTGTCCACATGACTGACCAAATTCCTTTATCTCTTCTCCAAACTTTCACACTCTCTCTCCTTACCTCCTGGCTTTTCACAGTACAGATTATATGAAATGCACTACTTTTAACACAAATATTAATATATAGCAATATTGTGTTTCCCCTTTGCAGTCAACAGTTTCAATTACTTTTAGGTAGTCATGGAAAAAATTATTAGACCGTCAAAAGTCATCAAAAACAATGGTTACGTAATCAAGTTCTAACTCCTGTGTGTATCATGTGCACAATACAGACATAATAGAAAATATGAAAAGCCTAAAAGTACATGTTTTTGTCAGTACAATGCCATAGATATTGATTTAAGAACTGAAGTGATGTTTATTGTCAAGAAAACCGTAGAAAATGGATAGATGTCAACTCTGAAATTAAACTATTATGAGGTGCTTTTGTTCTTATCATTATATTTGTCCAAACAAATGTACATTTAGCTCTGTATCAGGCATTAAAATGAACAATATATTGAAAAAACACAAAGAAACCAATAGTATATATACTGTATATTTATAGCAATCTTAAATATCAATAAATTAAGGTTATAGTTGGTATGGACACAACATGTTAGTACAAGAGGGTTTTTAATTTTTTCTAAGAATATATTTGTATTTTTCTTTGTGAATTCAGCAGTTAAATGCTCTGAATTTCCAGCTCCATAAGATGATTAATAGTAACACAGTTTAACTAAATAACATAAGATTTAATGCACAATGATTTTCTTACACTGGTTAGTACACGCCTTACATAGTTTTACATCCCTTAGTTAGTTAATAGTTTTACATATTGCTGTTGTTGTTGCTTCTGATTTGCTGAACCTGTAGCACTTTGAGATCTGCTTCAGATGTAAAGTGCACTACAAATAAAATTTATTATTATTATTATTATTATTATCCCTAAAAACCCACATCCCTTAAAAATAAGAAACATGAAACATTGAGTTTAATATCCTTTTTTGTTTTATATTTTGATTATTGCATGATATGTAACAATCCCTTTGTTTCCTACATTATATATATATATATATATATATATATATATATATATATATATATATATATACTACGATTTTGTTTTGGAAAACCATAGCTGTTGTATATTATGTAAATAGTTTTTCTTCACATAACTTGTGGTTTTATCTATCTTTTAGTTTAGTCCTGTGGCCAGTATGCCTATCATGGTGTGCTCCTGTCTGCACACTTTGCATTAAACAGAAATATTTTGGTTATACTACCTGATTCTGACTTCTTTAGGAATGTACCTACATGCATCTACTGGTGAAATTCTTTTTTGGTGCGGTGCAGTATCCAAACCAGTTTTCAGCTGCACTATAACCACATATGACCACTAGGATACACCAAAGTACATGCACCACTTTTTTAAGATATTACATTTAAATTAAAGTAAAAAAATACATGTATTTTTATATGTAAATTTCATCCATCTATTCTTCAAACAGGCACATATTCCTATGACTATTGATAAAGTCAGGCATATTCCTGAAAAATATCTTTTCTACTAATAGTATGGACAATGCATTTAGATCAGGGTTAAGATAGTGCCAGTAGATCACTCTTTCTGTCTTTTCATTCTCCATCCATCATTAAAACGGACCAGTCGTATCTACAACCAAAATGAGAGCAGAGGGAAGGGTAATGGGGGAGGGATGCAAGGAAAGAAAGGCTGTAAACTAAGCATAATTGGACTAACAATCAATAGTGGACATAAAAAACAACTAGCTTATTCCCAGGGCCAAATCACTCAGACAATTTACTACAACACATAGGTCAGCACGCACGTACGTGCACGCACACACACACACACACACACACAATGGTTGCCCACAAGAAATTAACACTCAACATGATTTTAAAATAAACAGCATTCTATTCTGTCTACATTTCTAATCTATTCAGACATGTTAAGTGTCTTTTGTGCATTTTCTTTGTCTGTGATAAAGACAGTGCCTGCGAGTGCACTATGAGCAAGTAGGAAATGGAAAGAAATGTTTGAAATGTAAATGTGTATGTGTGTGTGTTAGCGTCCACATGCATGGACTGGACAGTAAGATATCAAAGGTTTTGGCCAGAGGTGGGTTGAAAGGCCAACGAGCGTTTCATCTTCAAAGAGCTGCTAAAAAACACAAGCGCCATTTATACAGAGCACAACAAAGAATGTGTGCTCTGTCTGAGCTGAATGTAAAATGGAGAGAATGTACCGTACATATAGCATAGATATACTGTGTAAAGAACTCTGACATAAGTATTATATAATTACCCACTTATGATTAGTTAAGATGACTACTACTGTTTAGTGTCATTATTTCACCTCCATTAAAATACATGGATGACACTAAGAGATGTTATATTTACCTAAAGGTTTCTATTTACACAGACTTCATCATATATTAATATTTTATTTATCATATCTGCTCTGGTATAAAAGGAGGCAAATGTAATATTTCTATTTCAAAGTTTTAAAAAAATCACCTAAAATTGTCCTGAAGTCCTGCAAAAATCTGAATAGATTGGATTGTTGGTATATGAACTGAATATTAAAAATTATTAGACCATTATTATTAGGAAAACTTCTTTTACAGAGCATCCAGTCTATGGAATAAATGACTTTCATACATCAAACACATTAAAATGTGATATTTAATAAAACAAAACACTTAAACTGGAACTAATGCAGGGAATACAGTCATGCAAATTATCGTTTTGACTCTTGCAGAGCAAGTTTCTGTAAAGATAAATATTTAAACATTTTAAGGTTCATGTGTTGAAATGAAATATTTAGTTTGCTGATCATTGCATTGAATTGTAAACTTGTTTTTATTCAAGTATGTATTTTTTAACTGTATTTGTATTTTAACAGCCCCCAGGAATAGTAGTCAAAAGTCATCAAAACCAGTGGTTATACAATCAATTACTAACTCCTGTCTATCACATGAATAAAGCAGACAGAAAAAGAAGCATGGAATGCCTAAAAGCGCTGTTTTTGTCAGTACAATGCCACAGATATTGCTATAAGAACTTAAATGATTTTGATTATTATCAATAAAACCATAAAAATAAAATAGATATCAACTCTTAAAATAAACTCTTAAGAACTATTTTTGTTGTTATTGATATGTATATTAATAACAATAATTTTTTGCCCAAACACCTTACCCTTAGTTCTACCAGACATTAAATGAACAATAACAAATAAGAAAACAAGGGGTTGTGTAATATTTTTTTTTCTGCAACTGTATGTATCCAGATGACCCACCACATTCATGTGACCACTAGAGGGAGTAGCGAGTCCCTCTCCTACTTCCCGATGGCAATAAAAACAAAAGCCACAGTGATGAGGTTGATGACAACCACTGAGAGAAACACTTTCAAACCAAATCTCCAGCCATTTAGCCCACAGCTTCCCCCCTAATATGATGACCTAATAAGGCAGAATAAAAATAAAAGAAACATTTCTATTATTCTACTCCACATTGATGAAGTAAAACAGTATTTTTTTTAGCTATATTATATTCTATGGCAATATAATACTTAGAAACACCATCTATGGAATGAACAGCTTTAATGAGGTTTAACTACTACAACACTTACTTAGTATTCCATAGTATATATTTAGGGTGGTCTAAACTGTGGTATTTTAAATTAAAACATGGAAGCATCTCTATATTCGCCTAATTCAAACAGAGGAAAAGCATACTGTGTTTTGATGGTAGAACAGAATATATGTAGGCGTAACTCACTAGTACACCAGCTATGACTGACTCTATAGGAGATAAGTATGTTTTTACTCTTATGTAATGTTTGTTTAGAAGGGTTCACTGTCAAAACAAAAAGACATTCTATCAAAAGAAAACTAAACTGATTTATGTAATATGAGGTATTTGCCTTTAACTTTGAAGAATTTCTTTGTTCATCCCCTCCACCTCCAATGCGTCCCACTATTTCCTCTCTTTTGTATCACACTCTGTTGTGTGATGTTGAGATGATTGCTCTTATTAAAACCCTGCTAGATAGAGTGCTCACTTTCTACATGTGTATTTGCAAGAGGCCATAAATCATGACTGGTGTCTCTGGTGCTTTGTCAGCAAAGATTAGCAAACATTTATGTAACCCATGAACTACTCCAAATCACCACATGCATAAAAACCCACCATGCGATGACCTCAGCATTTTGTTTTGTGCCAACACACCTACGCAATTTTTTTTTTGGTTGGACACAGTATCTTACACAAACTCAGGTTTATTATGTGAGTTGACAGGAGATACAGAAAAATGGCTGCTCGCTGTCAAAATACTATGACTTACAGGATGCCTTTCCTGGACATATTCAGTGCCATTTAAAATGTGTGTGACTCAGGGACTAATAACTCATTTGTCAGCTTTGGGACCATTTTTAAATTATTGGTGAGGTATTTGGGACAATTTCAAATTCATACCTCACTTAATTTATAAAGGTCATATAGTCCTCTGCTCACTAACTTGTTACCAACCCTTCAGATTTGCAATTATGCGAATCTAAAATACAGTAAGACAGACATATTCTATATGCATATACATTGCACAACCTTGAACACCTGCCGAGATAAGAGCACTTCCAGTCTCTGAGGAGAGGTTTGGAGGTTTTGCTCTCTTCAGTGCCAGTTGAGTCTTATTCTGTGCTGTATGTGTTATGCCTTACTTTGATTTGGTTTTCTTTTCTTCTGGCTTGTTTCCTGCACCTAATTGTCCTGTTGCCTTCTTTGCTGTTACCATTTCTTTTCTCCTACTTCACCTGTGAATTTTTCTTCCATGCTGGTTTCTTCTCTTTCATCCAGTGTCTGTCTGCCCCCCCCCCCCCCTTTTTTTTTCTCTCTGTGTATATTGTGGTGACATTTGTTCGCTACCCAGGCTGCTGGCTGCCTGCAGTTCTGCTCTGTGATCTAGCTGCTGCCGTGCACAGAATGGGGCTTTTCATTAGGGCAAAGTAACAAGGGAAGGACACTCACTAACACACTAGACCTCATTACAATACGTGAAAAAGAAAACGTGTCTAATTTTTGCTAAAGCAAGACAAATACATCGACGGCTATGCTCTGTGTATGTGTGATAGATGTCTACTGTTTGCTCAGGACTTACCCAGTGAGCACCACCACAAAGTCCATGACGTTCCATCCGTTCCTCAGGTAGGAATTCTTATGGAAGGCAAAACCAAGTGCCAGGATCTTAATTCCAGACTCAAAACAGAAGATCCCTATGAAGTACGGCTCTGTATCGTCCTGAGGAGACAGAGAGAACAAGGAAGCAGATGGAGGGAGACCATCTGGGTTAGTGTTTTTTTTTTGTGTGTTTCTACCTCAAGTCTTGCGTGCAAAGATGTAAAAAAAACAAACAAACATTCATCTACTTTATTTCTTGGATATAATGCTAAATATTTCCACATTTGTCTTTCCTGAAATATGTATACAATGTATATTCTAAGGTTTTATCTAAAAATGTGTTTCTCACATGTAAGCACTTCTGATATATATGGTATTTTCAGTGTCATGCCTGTGTAACTTACCAGGCGTTCAGACAGTGGCGTCTTGTCCCCATCAGGCAAATGCTGCTCCAGGGCCAGGACAATGCAGTTGGCAATGATGGTGGCTAAAATCATCCACTCAAATGGAGTAGGAAAGAGCAGTCAAGGAACAAACACTACTTGAGACAAAAAGTGATTGTACAGATTATGGATCTAAAAACACATAGAACTTTTAATAATAACATTTTCCATCCTGGTTAATATTTGCATAAACTCATAGCCCAATATGCCTCACCATTACACATTCTGATGATACTGTAGTAACTATAATTATAATGCGAGCTGAAATGTATGTTTAATTACTTAATGCCATCGTGCTTTTAGTGTCACTAGGCAAAAATGACCTTTCAGCATATTGTAAAATGGTCTGAGAGGACATGTAGCCTCTGCGTATACTCCTTGCCCGTGTTTTTAGGTTGTAAAAAATGTACACCATGATGCAGATTTTGGGATTTTCAGACAGTTTGGGGATGTTAAATACAGTAACCACAGTTGTAATTACTAATCACTGGTCAAATTCATCAACATCACATGGATATGGTTCTATTGCTCTACTCTGTGTCTTAAGATGGAAGCTTGGAAAACTGGCTTCATGTTTTCCACATCAGGTCATTTGTATTTCTATTGAGAGTGTGGTATTTGGTTGAGAGGGAACAGCTGCGTATGGTAGGTTTTTGAATACCCCCCCTCCCTCCTTCTCCCCACCATATCAGCCTCTGTTGCTTTAAAAGAAATCTAACTACATATTATGAGTGCTGAGGAAGGAAAATGTGCTGGTTGTTAGACAGCAGTCTGTAAAACAGGTGGCATATCAAGGTATGCCTATGAGGCTGAATGACTGCTCAGGCACAAGGGGTCATGATAAATGACGTGAAAAAATTGTCCAACAGATTTAACGACAAACCCAGTGTAATGAAATGGAAGTATTTAAGTGTATTGCTGACTGGAAAACTGGTGATCAATGTCTGTACTCAATGTTTATATAAGCATATACAGCCTGACCAAAAAAAAAAGAGTCACCACCTACAGTACAGTACAGTCACTAAGCAAATACTTGAGATCCTTCAGTTGTATAATTACAGCAGTGATTAATGTTTCAGCACTTTCTCATTTCTTAAAGAACAATCAGTTTGACAGAGAGCCTAAAGATTGGACTGTGTTTCTGTGGCTAAAGGCCATGTGATCTGATGAGTCCAGATTGACCCTGTTCCAGAGTGATGGATGCATCAGGGTAATAATAGAAGCAGATGAAGTGACTACCCATCATGCCTAGTACGTACATTACAAGCCTGTGGGGGCAGTGTTATGATCTGGGTTTGATTCAGTAGGTCAGGCCTAGGTTAAGCAACATTATATGTCTGAATGAGGTCATCTGAACCAGAGTGCGCTGAATGACCAGGTCTGAACACTAGTGGATTTTTTTTTTTTCTTTGTTACTGATACAGACGTATTCCAACATGACAATGCCAGGACTCATCAGGATCAAATTGTGAGTGACTGATTCAGGAAGGATGAGACATCTTTTTCACACATGATTTGGCCACCACAGAGTCCAGACCTGAACCCCATTGAGAATCTTTAAGATGTGTTGGGGGAAGATTTTATGCAGTAGTTCTACTCCCTCATCACCAACACAAGGTCTTGACAAACAATTAATCTACTACAGCTCTGGACAGAATAAAATAGTGACATTTCTGGTGACACTGAATTGGCATTGTGTGGCACAAAGGTTGCCAACGGCAAATGTATTCTCTATTCAACATAAATGGCAGCTGCAATAAAATACAGTGCCTGTGTATCATTGAGTCAAGTTAACATGTGGTTATTCTACATGTATGTTCTGATACCACACCACTCACTGTGGACAATACAAACCTTGTTTTTGCAAATGAAATGCCCTTTTCTACCATGGCAGTGTAGGACAATGGAAAACAATGCACACACTTGTACTAATGCACAAACACTCAGACTGAATAACACTGAGATTTACTGTGACATCACCGTTTGGCTCCATATACATTACAAGCCAGCCAGGCGCAAAAAGAGAGAGTGAATGAGCAAGGTAAGAATATAAAGAAGGAGGCAATATCTTATTGTATATCTAATTGTGTTTGTCACATTCCTTCTTTTCTCTTAACACACACAAGCCTACACACATACTTTGTGGCTTCATAAATCAATGCTGCTGTCTTGTTAAGGTCAAAAGATAAATAGTTACATTTAAAAGAAGAGAGTGAGTGAGTAGGAAGTGTGACCGAGAGGGAGTGTGCATCTGTACCTAAGATAAATTAGGATTGAAGGAGAGTGAGGGACAGGATAGAGGAAGAAAAAAAATGCAAGGACAAAGAGATAAGAATGAATCAATAAAAATGTACATCTATAGAGAGAATATATCCATTTGTATTATTTAAAACAATGTGTTTCTTTACTTATTCTATCCTACATGGTTCCTTTCCTCTTCACCGTTTTCCTTTGGGAGTAGTCATTGGTGTGTGTGTGTGTGGCAGGGGGGGGGGGGCTGAATGTCAGAAAGACGGAGGAAGCTATTTATGGAAACATGCAGCATATGTCTGCGTATGTACTACAACATACATGTGAATATAGTTTAGTGTAGATGGCTGTTGTGGCCATCAGTTGCTCAGTTCAAGCTTACAATGTGTGTGTCTTTGAGATCACAGGCATCTTTTTGACCGCTCTAAACAGGCATACATAACTAGAACACCCAGAGCACCACTCAATTAGCCTCCCTGCCCCCAGATGTCTGTGTGTGTGTGTGTGTGTGTGTGTAGATGTATATATGTGAAGTTGTGTATATCTGCTGGGTTAAGGGACAGCAGGGTGCAGTTTCCTGGTAAAAAAGAGGAAAGGCGATAGAAATGAATGAGAAGATGGAGGGTGTGCTATATTATTATATTACTGTAGTGACATAGAAAGACAGAGGGGAAAAGGACAAACGCTGCATGTTTATAGGCTGAGGTTTGCACATGCTTCTAACAAAGATTGACTGTTCATCATTATACATATGACAGGTGTTTGGCCTATTTGATGAATGATGTGCTTTGCCGTTACAGTGATAGTGTTATATGTGTTTATTACTTATTTTACAGGGGCACAGAAATGTGTACCTCGTCATGTATAGAGAGTCATTTCTATTATTGAACAGAAAACAAACCCCTTCAGGGCTGGGTATCATTTAAATAGTTTTGTATCAATACCACAGATTTTTGATCACCTGATCAACTGACAGCCAATGAAAATGCATCCTTTTGTGGATCTGTTTTGTGGAAAAACTAGATATCTAAAAGCCTACCCCTTCCTCTATGTCCCACAGGACGCAACCTTGTTCAAAATATGAGCCAATGGTCAATGGAGATTTTTTTTTCCATTTCAATTGCCCTGCCTTTTACACACAAAAGGTTTTTTTTTATCAATTTAAAGTAGAATTTTCCAAATCAATAAAGTAACATTTTGTTTTGTAGTAAACAGTTGATAGTGATAGACATCTTCAAAATGGCCACTTCTTTGATACATTTTAAAGCGTAAGGTGAAAGGAAGGGACAGGAATTCAGCTACAGGTAAAAAATTTAATCTTAACAGGTGCGTCCTCAACCCCACCTGTTATTACCAGAGGCTGTGGACTGGTAACGTTTCACTACTCTGCTAATAGTGGATTGACCAAACCAGCATGTTACAGTTCTCTGGAATGAATTACCCATAATCTCTCCAAGTGTATCCTCGCATGTTAGCAGTAGGTAGCATGGTTAACATTTTCAACTTTGGTTCAACAATTTGGTTCAACAATTTGGTTTTAACTTTATAATGAAGATGATTAAAAAGAGTTGAAAATAAATCCTTCATTTCTAAGATGATAACAAATTTGAAAAATGCAATGGTCATTCATTAAGGTATGAATTTCAATGTTTTGAATACTTAGGCTACTGCATATGGTATTTGTCCATAGTACAAAATTCAGTATATATCATAGAAGACACAGATATGTCAATCTGAAAAAACAGTAGGGTGATGCATTTCCATTGAATCTCAGTCTTGGCATGAAAACATTGATAAAATATATAGGCCTAGGATATTTATACACACAACTATATATACATATATATACATATATATATATATTACTGAAAGTTGGTGCCGATGACACCTTTATCATCTCTAAAAAAGTTGGTGTGTGCCATAAGTGTATGCATGTAGGTATGAAAGTTTGGTGTATAGGAGGTTTTGGCACCAGTGGGAAACAACTCAATAATTACCCTGCAGCATATTATAATTAAATGGGTCAGCCAACAAAAAAATGAGCCTGCATCTACCGTTTTCATTTTCAGGCTGTAGAAAGTGGACAACAATTTTGGTCCCTGACACCTGTAATTACTCATTATTTTTGAGATTTAGTCAGACATGATTACTGCTCATATACAAGTGCAAAAAATCTGTGTCGATGTTCCATTAAAACTAGCTACATCAGCAGGTTATCTATATTTAAAGTCTTGATTTGGACAGAGATTTGGACAGGGCTGTGTAAGACAGAAGACAGCTGAGACAGGTTCAGTGTAAAGAGAAGTGAATGTAAGTGACAGAAAGATGCAAATACTTCCATCAACACATACACATACTGTCAATGTTGGGAGCAACGTTACAAAAGTAATGTATTACAGATGACTTTTTCCTGTACTGCACTAGTGTAACGCATTAGTGATCACTATTCATCAATACTTTGTACATGCTTATAGTACTTGCGATCGATTGATCGATCAATATAGATTGATAGATAGATAGGTAGGTAGGTAGGTAGGTAGGTAGGTAGGTAGGTAGGTAGGTAGGTAGGTAGGTAGGTAGGTAGGTAGGTAGGTAGGTAGGTAGGTAGGTAGGTAGGTAGGTAGGTAGGTAGGTAGATAGATAGATAGATAGATAGATAGATAGATAGATAGATAGATAGATAGATAGATAGATAGATAGATAGATAGATAGATAGATAGATAGATAGATAGATAGATAGATAGATAGATAGATAGATAGATAGATAGATAGATAGATATTCTTTATTGCTTTATTGCTGACTCTTAGAATTCTTTATCAATTGTGGATTTATCTACCAGCCTCATCGGTGCCACACCCCTGTTTGAACATGGAAAATGTTGGGAAAAATGCAACCCTTCCTGCTGGGATTACAACATTTTACACCGTAGAGTTAGTTATCCAGCTACCAGTGATGCGATGTATAACCGTTTATACAACCGACCACTTTTTTTAACTAACCTTCCCGCAACTCGAGTCAAGTAATATATTTGAAAAGGACGGTCAGGACCCGCTTCATTTTTAAAAAGTAGTCAGTGGTCTTTATAAACATCTAATGACCTTACTCACATACCTGCATTTATTTCTGTGTTAAATCCGATGTCATTGCTTGTAAGTTAATATGTTGAGAAAATATGTTTGTCCTGCTTCAGCATTCAAAAGTTAGCAGCATCTAAACCTGGGGTCGACAACCTTTAACACACAAAGAGACATAATGAACCCATTTTCCACGGAAAAGAAAACACTGGGAGCCGCTTATCATCTTTAAAAATCTCAGCAAATGTGTCTCAAAACTTACTTTTTTGTTTGTATGTTTCTGGAGCTTCCACTCTCCAAACTTGCTCCTTCCATCCCGTAAGATACTGACGACGTCACCTTCACGGAAATCCAAATAATAAAGCGTATTTACCGGGTTATTTTAATGTTTATCTCAAACTACAAAACGACCGCAACCCGAATAGAATTACAAATATTTTTCAATGATTCACAACTGCGAGCAATTGCTCACCTCGGGTCAGCCTGTACATCACTACCAGCTGCCCATCCACATGTATGTATCTCAAAGCTGTCCCATCTCCTGTATGAGGGGTTATACTGCGCATGCGCGATTTATAACGAGACTCAACTCAAAAGTAATACAGGAGTCATGAATAAATAATAAATACACAAGTCGTGTAACACATTACCATTCTGCAGTGTTGGGAAAGTTCACCTTGATTAGGAACTAGTTCAAATTTCAGTTCAAGTTACTCAATATGAATTAGTTCAGTTCATCGTTCATTCTTCCAAATTATGAACTAGAAGTTCATGGATCCCAAAATGAACTTTTTCGTTCTTTTTTGTGTTATTATTGTAAACGTATTATTAACCGTTTCTGACGTTATCCTGTAGTCATAAATCAGGGGAAAACAGCCTCTCCAGGGCGGAAGTAAGTACCTTACCCCGGGGTTAACTTCCCTCTGCACCTGCTCCGGTCGCCGGTCACACTCTGTACATTTAACTCTTTTTCTCCGCTCCCAAAAACTCTCTCTCTCTCTCTCTCTCTCTCTCTCTCTCTCTCTCTCTCTCTCTCTCTCTCTCTCTCTCTCTCTCTCTCTCTCTCTCTCTCTCTCTCTCTCTCTCTCTCTCTCTCGCACCCCCCCCCCACCACCACCACCGAATAATACAAAAATTACATCTATGATAATGCTGTGTTTTGATCCCATTTTATTCCTTATAGGACTCAATAATTACAACGTGATAAGAACAAAATGTGAACTAAATAAGAGCACAGTTCAATAAATGTTAGAATAACCACGTTCCCAACTTCCCGTTCATTTGGCAAAATTGAATGAGTCACGTTCGTCAAAAATATGATATAGTTCGTGAACGATCGTTCAATGAACGCGTTGAGGTACAACACTGCCATTCTCATACAGTAATGTTAGAAATTAGGGAATGGACTCTACAGTATGGGGTGGCCCTGGACTCTAGCACAACTCTTTATGACTCTGAATAGGTAGATGAATATTTTCAACTATTAAGAGACAAGTGCTGTAATTGAGCAAGGTCAGTGAGTGGGTGAGCAGTGAGCTGAATTTAAATAATTATTAATAATTAAGTCAATTGATAAATAATTATATTTCTTCAGATTCCTTTTGAAAAGGTTTAGTGACACTGATAAATAAGAACAAACCAGTGCTTTGTTTCGGTGGTGCAGTGGTTAGCACTTGTGCCTCACAGCAAGAAGGACCCTGGTTCAAATCCCACACCAGACTTTTCTGTGTGGAGTTTGTATGTTCTCCCTGTGTCTGCGTGGGTTTTCTCAAGGTACTCTGGTTTCCCCCCCACCATCCAAACACATGTACTGATAGGTTAATTGGTTAATCTGAATTGTCCATAGGTGTGAATGTGAGAGTAATTGTCCCCTGAGAGAAACTGGTGACTCATACAGGGTGTACCCCACCTTCGCCCATTGTAACTGGATTAGGCCCCCACAGACCCCCGCAAGGATAAAGCAATTCAGATGATGAGATGAGACAAATAAAAATTAATTTGATAAGAACAGGATCTAATTTTGCATCACAAAATGTTTCTGTGTAAAAACATTACATTTAAATGACAGTTTAAGATCCTGAAGTATTAAGGAATAAAGTATCACGATATATCGCAGAAGTTATATTTTCTTATAGCCCTACTGGCTACTAGTTAATCAGCCATGGGTGGTGTTGTTCTCTCAGACCAACAAAACATGAAAATAAAAAATGTTATTTATTCTTATTATACCTAAATGGCCCATCAGAGTATTGTCTACGAGCAGGAAAGACTGCAGTGGTTCAGCATACACCCATTTTTCCATCTCGGGGTGGGCTTGTGTGTGTGTTTGTGTTCTTATATACACTGTAATGGGGACAGTAGTAGGTCGTAGACAGAGATGTCTTGCCAAGAAAAGGGAAGTGAGGCCCTCAAAAGCACACTGCCTGAGCCAAATGACGCACGTACACACACGCACAAACTGGTATTATTCTACCCTTGTTCGTCACTACTCTATACAGTCTTCATGTTCCTCCCTGTCTATTCCATACTCATCTAATTCTCTTTCCCCGTAGCCAGCAAAACCTCCTGTCTCCACATTCTCTATACGTCTGCTTCTATATGCACCATCACCACATTTTTCTACCTCTCTGTCCCTTTCTCATGTTTCCTCATTTTCCTTCCCTTCCTCCCTCCTGGCCTCATCCTCCACCCTGCTTCTTGTTTCCCACTTGTTTGTCTCTGTGTGCCGCTTCCTCGGATCGTCCCATCCCATCTCTGCTCAGTCCACCTTTTTCACACTAAGCACACCCATCAATCATCCCTATCTCTATCATGCCATCTCTATTCAATATCGAATGAGAGAGAGAAAGAGAAGGAGAGGAAAGAGATGCGGCGTCAGCAAACATGCGAGGACACCAACAGGGGATGAAAACCATTCGATAGGAGGGAAATATATGGATGGCAAAATGAAAGAGAGAGCGGGATGGCAAGAAACAGAGAATGAAAGAAACTGTCCTGTAGGCACAGATGTGATTGAAAGGAGCGAGTGGTGAGGAATAAAAGAGAGATGGAAAGAGACAGGGAGGGGCACAGGAGAGAGATGGAAACAACAGCGAACAGCAGAGAAGGGCAACGGCAAAGAGCATAGGAGTGCTGATTGGGGGATAAACTGGGAGAATGACAGAAGGGTGTGAGAGTATTGCAGTATTTTCTCCTCCTGAGCAGTGTGTACACTCAGTTGAAAGTAGGTTAGTGGCAGGAGGATGAATGAGGGGAGGAGGGTGAGACTATACATCATACTGTCATGTACAGCATGTTTGGTGTAGGGTTGGAACGAGAACTAGGCAAAACGCTGAATTAATTTGCACATCTTTTTTGCTTATCTTTTTGTTCTCCTTTCTAAAAATTGTGGAAAATGCCCACTTTGCAAAATTGAGGTTGAAATTGACAGTTCAAACCTGTTTATATATAATGAACTGTGCTTCCACCTGTCTCTGCGAAAAGTAAGATAAAATAAGATGAGATGAGACGAGACGAGACGAGACGAGGTGAGATAAGATAAGGTAAGATAAGATGAGATGAGATGAAATGTGATGATACAAGATGAGATGCGATAAGACAAGACGAGACGAGACAAGATAAGATAAGACGAGACGAGACGAGACGAGACGAGACAAGACGAGACGAGACAAGATAAGATAAGATAAGATGAGATGAGATGAGACGAGACGAGACGAGACGAGATGAGACAAGACAAGACAAGCTAAGGTAAGATAAGATAAGATGAGATGAGATGAGATGAGATGAGATGAAATGTGATGATACAAGATGAGATGCGATAAGACAAGACGAGACGAGACAAGACAAGATAAGATAAGATAAGATAAGATAAGATAAGATAAGATAAGATAAGATAAGATAAGATAAGATAAGATAAGATAAGATAAGATAAGATGAGACGAGACGAGACGAGATGAGATGAGATAAGATTATAACATTTACTCTACTGTGGGGAATTTATTTCTTAATTTATTTTTAACTGTGATTTTTCCAAGTTTTGACCATGTAACTGCTTTTTGGAATTCAGCCAGGTGACAAAAAGTAGCTGAACTGACTTAGAAAGAAAGTGTCCAAACAAAAAAAAAAAAACACTACTGGATCAAAATTCAAATAGTTATACTTGTTCAGTGTGTTCCAGTTCACAGTTCATGTCCAACATGCTAAATCTCTTATTGATGTACATTCTGAGTGTCATATTCAGTAAAAACCTGTCAAACTTAAATTCCTCTCTTTGTGTTTGTCGGTTATTCCACCCTATTTTGACCCTTAAACACACAGTTAGACAAAACCATTGAAGAAAAGGAACACAAACACATACTCACAGCAGCTTTTATGACACTGAAACAGACAGTAACTCATAACAGGGGGTTAAAGGGCTAAACATATTGATGACACAGTGGCGTCTCCTGGTCTTTCAAAGAGGGGAAGCTCATTGTTGGCTTACATCTTTAATATTGTCAATATATTTCTATGTAAATTCTGCCTTCGTCCCTTTTGCATTGTGACCCCATTGTACCAAGTAGGTGTCTTTTCCACAGAATTGAACAAGAAAATGTTGAAATTTTGTTAAACTGAAATAAGGAAATAAGTATGAGTGTGTTTTTATTAAGACATGAACAAGTCATTTTGCCAAGCTAATACCAACAAATGTGTGGCTGTTTGTTCTGCAAAGTCTGTGATGGGACTGAGGCTGAGCTGAGCTGAGAGAACAAAGTGAAAGTTTTATATCTAAAAATGCCAATCAAAATGGGATCCAATCATTTGCTTGCACTGAGACGTTTGAATGATTGCCTACCTCCGATTAAGGACTAAACTGGAGTTTCCCAGAAGTCCAAGAAGACAAATTTTAATTCCTGCTCCACTCCCAGACACTAGGTGGCACTGCACTACACACCCTTCCACGTTATGCTTGTGGTTGGTGCCATAGAAGAAGAACAATAACAAAACAAAAGTGGCAGATTTGAATTAGAAGGAGGGCAACAACACCCAGAGGAGGTATAGACGACAACGATGTAGCAGCTCAGTATATTTTGGACTGTACTGTTCACACTGATTTATTACACGTAACATGCATAATGTCATGCCCAGTGTTGCCAGATTGGGCAGTTTCCCACCCAATTAAACTACTTTTCATTACATCTAGTGGGGAAAAATGCATTGGGTGGGTATATAAAATTTGGGCTGCTTTTGCCAATATCTGGTGTGTTTTTTTAATATTGCGAAAAGAGCACAACAAACTGTTATTTTATGTTTTAAAAACAAACAAACAACAAATAAAATTTAGTAGATTTCACTTGTATTATGGTCATTCAATTTAAAAAAAAAAAAAAAAAAAAAAAAAAAATATATATATATATATATATATATATATATATATATATATATATATATATATATATATATATATATATATATATATATATTTAATTGCAGTGGCTGTGTCCAAAATCACCCACTCACTCCCTACCCCCTACTCCCTACATCGGGAAATAAATGTATCGCACTTCATAGTGAACTCAATTGAAAACTTTTCGGACACTACTACTGCGCTGTTTAATTGCGTCATCACTGTTAAACAATTAAAACATAACAGTGTCATCTCTCACAAAATGAAAAGGCTTTTTGTTTTTTACTCTTTGTGCAATACAATTTAAAAAATAATAAACTTGGCTTACGACTGTTTTACTGTTATTAACTTTTAAACAACTCTTGTTTGGCGTCTGTCATCCAACAGTCGCTCAACCTAATGTGGCAACACTGGTCATGTCGTGCCTCTGGTCACTTCTGGAAGAGGGCGTGTCCAGTCCAGTCTTGGTCAAGCTAAGGTTGGGTATGTTTACATGCACAGAGAAATTGAATTACAATGGCATTATCTGAATTGCTCACTCCGACTTCTCAAACTCCAGATTGATTCGATTCCATTCCGATTAAGGTGTTTACATGGCTTTTAAAACTCTGACTTTAATTGAAGTAAGGCAATAATTTGAATATTTCAAAGTGGATGTAAACGTACCTACTGTATAGAATCTCAGCACCGAGGCGGGCCAACACCCCGCCCACCTCTCATTCCCCCTGCAGTACAAAATCCTGGCATTTAGCCAATGACATTCGAATTTCAAGGCAATGAAAAAAAAAAAAACTGTGTGATAGGGCTCCATTGAATCACAGAGATGCCGAGTGTCAACTGGCAAATGTATTGAAGAAAGTGTCGCTATGTTAATGTATGAGAAGTGAACAACATCAGCTGATTCTGAAGAAACTCGTCTAAAAGATGAATGTGTTCTAACACATTTTAGTCAATGAAATGTTAACACAGTTTTGTCATTTTAGGGAAAGCTGACCTTCCCTTGCAGTCTTCCAGAACTCACCACTAGTATGGAGTGTTGACATACACAATCTCAACACTTTACTTCACTATTATGACCAGACACATGTCTTCAATATGTTCTGTCCATGTCTCACCACTCCTGGTTTTATGTTAGTGCATCACTTAATAAAGATAAAACACACATAACCGAACAAAGGAAATCACACACTAACAATCTGTCTTTACATTCTGCAGCCATTTGTCTTTCGTATCTCTTTCTCTCCTTCTCAGTCCTCTTTATATTATCCAGCCGAGCAGTGGAAGAACAGCTCAAAAGGATAACTTCATTTTCTTGTCACTTTTCCCTCAGAAGCAGTGATTTAATAAAAATGAATGGGATTACGCACTGTGGTTGAGACCTATCTAATTATTTTGATAATCAGCCGCCATAAAAGATAAGAGAAACGAATGAAGCATTTCATTACTTTTCTGTGATCTACATTGCTGATTTTTAATAGAATCACAGTGACATTACTTTCATTCCAAATACTGCTTTTCACATTTACATTCGCATACATTTTGAAATCTTAACATTACTCTTAGATATTATTAATAGATTTAAGTGACCATACATGTATATTTTTAAGGTATGAAGGCAAAAATCTCACAATCTATAGAAAGCACTCATCAACTATTGAAATATATACTTTTTTTTTCTAGTTCTTGCTTCTTAAATGTGAACAATTTCTTGAATCTTTCCTCTTCTGTCACAGTTAACTGAAACTCTTTTGGTCTTTGAACTGAACCAGACACTTAAGGACATCAATTTGAGCTTTGGGAAACACTTCATATTTTTTCTGCATTTTTATTAGATAAAGAAAATAATTAAAATACACTGACAGAAAAACAAAAAAAATTAGACCATCAAAAGTCCTCAAAAACAATGGTTGTAACAATGCAATCAAGTACTAACCCCTGTGTGTATCTTGTGACTAAAAGAGACAAAAGAAAACGTGTAATTTTTGTCAGTACAATACCATAAATATAATAGATATACCATAGGTTATTATCCACAAAACATGGGAAATGGATAGATATCAGCTCTGAAATTAAATTATTATGATATACTTTTGTCGTTATCATTATATTTCTCACAACAAATTTACCATTAGTCATAAGAGGCATTAAAATAAAGAAGAACATGAAGAAAACAAGAGTGGTCTAATATTTTTTTTCCACAACAGTATGTATTTGATATAAATGATATGATATATGATATAAATTAGTACTTCTACCCATAGTTATAATAATTACATTGTTTTATAACTCTACTGTGCCCATAAATGCAACATTTACTTTAGTCTTTCTGGAGCAAGAAATAACATTCATTGAGGAGAAAATCTGTCCAGATAATTGATAATCAATGTGCCTCAGTGCCGCAAGAAATTTCAAGGACAGGAATTCTACATTTATCTAACTTTGGTGCCATGTTTACTCTGTTGTCAAACAAACAGGATCACCTAAGGGCCAGTTTAGCCCTGCTTGGCCTCTTTCAATGTGGTTTAGCATCAGTCAACATGTATAGTTCTTTGAATCGCCCACTCATGCTCACTGTTTATTCCATATGGCATCTGTGTGTCTCAGCCTCACTGGGGCAGCTGCTGCCCACTACCTCTACCTCATACACCACAAGATGCGAGCAGCAGGAGGATGTGTGTACAGAAAATCAGTGCAGCAAGTTATAACATGTACCTTGTTATGTCAAGGAGGCAGTGCTGATGTGTTAGTATGAATGTCTACTTGAATGTCTGACTGTACTTGGTGATTTCAGTGTCTGCCTTGCTGCTTTTGTGTATGTTTATGCATGTGAGTGTGTGTGTGTGTGTGTGTGTGTGTGTGTGTGCCAGCATGCCCTGCAGGTAGAGTGTAGGTTTTCAGCAGGGTTTGTCTAGTAACAGCCACAGCACATGACTAAAGAACACAAGAATGAAAAAAAAAAAAAAAATCAATCCATCACAGTCTCCTTCCTTCTTTCTATTTTTCTCTCTCACCACCAATCCAAATCCCCGAAATAGCCATTCCCTACGTCACCGCCCCATCTCCCAACATGTACCCACACCAACACACTTGCACACCTTCTCGTGAATACACACAGACATCCGAACTAGCCTGCAACCGAAGCTGAATTATTTAACAAGAGCAAGAATGCAAAGCTAAGAGAAAGGGGAAATTTAAAAAAAAATGCAGCAATGAGAAAGAAAAGAGAGAAAGAGGAAAACAATATGTTTTGGATTGACACACTTTATGACCACAAATATGAAAACATGTATATATGTCCCTACACTGTAGACTGATCACTGTTTTAACCTTTGACCTCATCATACAAACATGTCCATTATCATTTAGTGTATCAGTGAATACTTTATATTAGTCTATTATTATATAATAACACACTGCACTCACCAACACTGGCAGTCAGCAAAAATATCCAGCAACTATTGATACCAGTACTTCTATTTTAATTCATCCCCCGACTGCTACACAGTAGCATGTTTCCATATTGATTTTGGTTCATTTGCTCAAATGCTATATATAATGCAAAGACTTCTATGCACAATATATCACAAGACCCGCTACAATGCGGACATCAGATTTTTATAGAAGATTGATTTTTTGATTTTTAGAGGGTCAATTCACAATTAGGGAGCAGCATATCTGTTGTTTTTTTTTTTTCAGTCTTAATTAGGACTGCAAAAATCAACCATATTACAACGACAAGTGAAATACAAGACTGTGTAATTATACAATCACATATGCTGCAATGTAAATGTGCAAATTTAGGAGGAATTAAGGTGATTTAATTGCAAAAATAGAAAACAAACACAACCTCTGCAGTGTGGTGATACGACTGACACTGAAAGACAGTCACACCATTATTTTGCATTGGGTTAAGTTTATATATTTAAGTTGAAATTTCTAAATAAGCAATCTGTCTGTTTTCCTTGATGCAAGAAGACTCATCACAATCAATAATTCCCACAAAACAATGCTTTCCATCACATCTTTCTTGTCTTAGTGCGCTATTCCTCCCATTTCTGTTCATGTTGTGTCCATATACAAAGCCATACAGCAATTAAAAGAGATGGAAAAAGTGGTTTTGTTTCACCCATTGTTTGATAATTATTTTTTTTTTAACACTAACATGAGCTTTTAAACCATGTCACAGCTATGAACATTAAACAATGTAACACATTCACAATTTTGAGCAAAAGAACCTTTTGGGGTATGTGATAATTAAACATTTCCTCAGTTGACATTAAAGAGACATGACTCAGCAAATGATTAATTTCATAACAGATAAAGACATGGACAAATGATGTGTGTGTGTGTGTATTTATATATATAAAAAACACTAAATGTATTTGACATTATACCTGTTATTCATTAACTAGTGTGTTGACCTGGGGGGAAACCATGGGCTCTAGATCCTCTGATACAGTTCATTCTTTTACTTTCTTGGCAAATTCCACTGGCATTTTAAATTGAATAACCTCTCAGTTGGTGTGCCTGTTTCTGCACATGAAATCTGACACCATGGCAATGTGGCAATAGTGCTGTTGCTAGGTAACAGATTTCAATGATAATCCTATGATTTTGGGCATAGCAACATGATTGGCCATTGGGAGGCCACTATATTCTGAAATGACTAATACATCCCAAAATATTGGTCCTATCAATTTGCTGTTTTCGTGAGTGTCTTCCTTGGCCAAAAATAAAACGGCAAAACTGCGACAGTCAGCTCTTTTAACATTTTGTGCAATGCCTGAAACACACAGAATCCACTTCCCTTTTGTAGCTAATATAGGCTAATACCGAAACATTTACAATGATTCTAAACAACATAACAAAAACTAAAAAAAATGTATCTTAGTATAAAATGACAATAATTTATACGCTCTATCATTTACATAAATAATGATATTGTTTCTATGTTCTATAAAATATGTATGAATAATGAACACTTTTGTATTGATAAACCAATGGTATTAGCAGATAATGTAGCATCATATTTTATTAATTTAAGATCTTTTTTCCATGGTGTAACTAAATATAACTAAATATAATCCACAGTTGAAAGAAATACACTGTCAACAAGAGGGATGAGGCAATAAACGGAGCAATGAAAAGCAAGTAGGTTCATAACTACTGTGAATGACCTATGATTTTCATCTATGTCAGAAGATTGATATCTTTTTAAGACAAGCTGAAAAGGTGTAAACTAAAGCTATTAAACTATTCTGTCATAAGGTGAAGATGGAAACACATTTTGCTGAATGAAAAATGAATAAATCAAGTTGTCCGTCCAAAACACTGATTTCCAACTGATCTCATTCACTCTATTGAAGACACATTAATTCTTTCATGTCATAATATTTCCTAAAAATATAAAATGAAGAAATAACATTTTGTCAACCTGATTTTGACAATTAAAAAGAAAAAGAAATGAAACAACTGTTTAAATGGAATGGGTTTTCTTATAATAAGTGCTATTTGTTCCTTGTTGTTGTTGTTGTGTGTGTGTGTGTGTGTGTGTGTGTGTGTGTACTCGTGTAAACCCTTCTGCCGAGTCTGCCTGTAGGGACTCAGGATACGGATCAATTCACACATTTATTACCAGACAGTCAAAAGGTATGAGGTGGGCAGATTGAGCCCAGAGGCTAACACACATAGAACAGGATTCACAGCACATGCAAACACACACACACACACACATACACACATTTCCTGCCAACAATTAGGAACAAACTAAACTAAACCAAACTAGATGCACAGCTGTCAGGATGTTCAGTGAAACATCCCCCAAACTTCAAACAAATGCTTTAAATTAGCACCACAAAAGACGGAAGCAGCCAATTACAGCAAGGACAGGATGCGGCGGAGGAGGAGAGCGCGTGGAAAGTAGCGACAGGGAGGAGAGAGAGAATGAGTGTGGGGGATGGTGGTGGTGGTGGGGGGGGTTGATGGATCGGATTTGAGGGAAAGAGAAAAAGTGCAGGTAGTGAAATGTGAGAGGAGATGACAAAACTTCACTTCCTATCAGTCAAATAGAGAGTGAGAAAAGGATAGAGAGTGAGAATGGATGGAAAAAGTGAAATATAGAAAAGAAAATGACAGATGAAAAAGAGTGTATTTAGATTTATCTTTTTTTTTTTGCTTTGTTTTTTTTTTTTTTAAGGATAGGTGTTTATATGCAATTGCAAATGTCAACTGTTTCAATGTGACACAGTATACTATTGCTTATAAAAATGAACCACAGTTGGGTTGATGGTATCAAATCAATGCCACGTCTTTTAAATGACAAAAATAAGGTAGTGTTCAGGATGTGGCTGGAGTGTACTGGACCTGGACAGCCTGGATGTTTGTCTCTCCACCACTGTCTGTTAAATGATTTATATGCAGACGGGCAGTTTGATTCTCTCTCTCTCTCTCTCTCTCTCTCTCTCTCTCTCTCTTGCTCTGTCTGTCCCTCTCTTGCTCTGCATTGCCTCTGATTAGCCTATCCATCCTTATAATATCTGTCGTACTGACCCCGTCCCTCACTAAATAGGGATGTACCCATTCTGAAATTCCGCACTCATACCAATACATTGAATTTGAGGGAAAAAAATTATAATAATTAACCCTTTCAGGCATACTGCTCACTACAGTGCACGGCTATTCTACAGATGTTCTCTTGTATATTCCTAGTTAGAGTTGCAACACAGTAAACACTAATACATCATCACATTCCACTGTAATTCATACTTTTCCAGCATATTTACAATTTACTGTTGTAAGTATGCTGTTCTTCATAAATCTGATCTGCAGCGGCATTTTTGTGTAAATCAACATATCCTCCTGAGACTCACTAATGCATTTTTGTCCTCTGTAGGGGACAAACATTTCACAGTTTTACTTAAAAAAATAAAATAAAATGAAATTGGTCCATTGCAAATGAAATTCCATAAAAAAAAAAATTATGAATAAATACAAATATTTTTGAAAATGTATTTGAAGAAAAAAACTGTTTAGAATAATTGTGCACGGTCCAATCAACTTAAACCTTTCACTTTCTTGGGTGTCAGGAGGACATATATTATCTCCATGAAATAAATATTAACTAGTATTAGAGTATATTGAAATGTAAAAAAAAAAAAAACGGCATTAAAAATGGTATCATGACAGTTTTCTATATTGTCTCATGGTCTGAACTTGCTTTATCCTCACTACGGTCACTGGGGGTCTAATCCAATGGGGTACACCCTGTATGAGTCTCCAGTTCATCTCAGGGCTGAACATATATAGACAAACTATCACTCTTACATTCACACCTACAATTTTTTTTATCAGTGCATGTCTTTGGATGGTGGGAGGAAACTGGAGTACCCAGAGAAAATCCACGCAGACACAGGGAGAACATGCAAACTCCACACAGAAAGGTCTGGTGTGGGAATCATACCAGGGTCCTTCTTGCTGTGAAGCATGAATGCTAACCACTGCACCGCCACCGCACATAGTTTTCTGTATCATATGTTGAAATTATGTTTTAAATACATGTTTCTTTGCTTCAAAAATTAAATGCATGGTGCCTGGCTGCATGGATATTTTTGTATCACCTTAAAAAAACTCAATTTGATCCTTTTTTTTTTTTACCTAAGGAATAATAGAAGCACTCAGGAAAAAAAATATCTTGACTAAGGTTGTGATACATGCATGAAAGGGTTAAAAAAAAAAAAGGGGGGGGGTTGCCTTTTCCACTGTGTGCTTGGGATGCAAATCTAAATACCAGTAAATGATGTAAGATAAGTAATTAGCTGTTTCCCTTTTAATTGTAGTATCACTTACACATCATGTTTATCTATTTAAGTCAAGAAAATCCCAGTTTACAGTAAAAATAGAATGTAATATCTTGTTTTGTCATTAGACTTTTTTTTCGTTTTAGTCAGCATTAGATATACTCACTTCCAAATCTTCCTGATCAGTATGAAGAAGCAATCATGCCATATTGAAAAAATAAATACAGAAATATACAAATGTCTTGATGAATACATTTTTGTACCATTAATTAATTGATTTGGTCATTATTTATATTTTTGCTTGTTTAATTTTTTTATCCCTGCATTTATTCATGTGTTGTTTCCTATTTCCATTTCCATTATCTCTTTTCTTATACATTTCTATATTTTATTTTCACCTGGTTTCTTAATAATTGTATAATAGTGAGCAAATACTACTGATGGATTTTTGGTCGTCTTATATGTCACTGTTTCTAAAACGATGTTCTTCAAGACTACTATTAATAAAAAAATAAAAAAATAAAATGTAAAAAGGCAAAAATCAAGAGTATACCCACTTATCTGGGGACCACTACACCATGATATCAAAAACCATCAACAACTTTCAGGTGCATAATCTTTCTGTCCGTGTTTCACAGTCTAATAGTCAAGGTTGATCACCCTCTTCATTTTAGAATCATCTTTTAAAATGACCAACATCATGTGGGGAAGTGATGCATAATTCAAAAGGATCCAAAAATTGTTTGTTTCTCATCAGTAGTTGCTTTTCCATTGGACATATGCACAAAACTTTACCAATATTTACTACATGGTGAAAAAACACAAGTGCATAATGTCAGTTTTTTTCCATTAAATCACAAACACAATGATGTTTTTATTACTGCGAGATAACACGAGAAGTCATTCCATAAACATAGTGATGAATGGAGATATCGTGTTGATTTACAGATATATTCGTTATTATATATGACCCCTCTATCTTGTAATAACTCAAAAAATAATTTTGTTTCCTGGTGTGTCCACACATACCGCAGCAAGTTGATTTCCAAACTCTTTATCTTTGCTTTATTGTAATGTCCATCAACATCCAGTTTTTTTAAGACACCTAACACTCTAATTGCAGAAAAAGGTCTTTCCATTGCACTTTTGCATAATATAGCTTTTGCACTATGCCAAAAAACCCAAACACTTCTTGCCAGCACAAAAACTTTTAATCAAAAAAACAAACATTTTGGTGAAATTGCCATTTTTCCATTAGGTATATTTTTTATACACAATTTATATTTGAGGGTCAATAGAAAGGCTATTAATGACTGTAAGTCGTCGCCCCCCTCTCTCTCTAATGATGACCCGTTTGTTCTTCCAATTGTTCTTAAAGGCAAAGATCAGGAATTCACCCTTAAATGTCATTGCTATTTCCTGTTTATTGTTGTTTTTCTAATAAACTATTCCTCTTTTTTGCCATTAAAACAAAGAAACCTAATCATGATAAAAAACATCTTTCATATCTTAATCTACTCAACTGTTACAAATGTATATATATATATATATATATACATATATATATATATATATATATATATATATATATATATATATATATATATATATATATATATATATATATATATATATATATATATATATATATACATATATATATATATATATATATATATATATATATATATATATATATATATATATATATACACACATATATATATATATATATATATATATACCTTATATATATATACCTTTAACAAAATGCATTGTATTGTATGGGCAGCTGGTGACATGTCTGGGGTGTACTGCACTTTCATTGGGATATGATCCAATATCCCTGCATTACTCTAAATGAATGAATGAATGAATGTAAATATCAGTCATTGTCTTTAATGAAATGATTATGGATTAATGATTTGTCAATAACCGATGTTCGTCAGCAAGGCAGATGTTGAGCAATACACTTATGCTCCTAAGTTGATACCCTACAGGGGTCTGCAACTGTGTCCTGCATGTTTTAAATGTATCTCTCTTCCAACACACCTGATTCAAATGATCAGCCTATCATTAAACTCTACAGAAGCTTGATAATGACTGTTAGCTGTACTGGAAGAGGGAAACATCAATAACATGATAGATGGTTTGATTATTTAGCCATTTTTCTGAGAATATGAATGATAATACAAAAATGTTTCTTTTACTTGTGGCTAGTGACTTGGTGAAGTCATTTATTATCACATAAATGAATTTGCTCTTTTTTTTTTAAATCATATGACAACGAAAACTGTCCAAAAGAGCCTGATCATTAGTTTACATACCCTAGTTCTTCATCCTCTATATTGGCTCCTTTAACATCAGTGACAGATGTTAGTGTTTTGTGGTAGTTGTTGATCAGACACATTAGTTTCTCAGATGGTAAAACTGTTCATTCTTCTTGGTAAAACTTTTTCACTTCCTTTAAAATGTTGGGTTTTCTTGCATGAACTGTATGTTTGACACCTCCTCAAACTGTCTAAATGATATTGAGGTCAGGAAACTGAGATGGACACTCACTTCACTTTCTCATTTTTTTTTTTTGCTGTAGCCAATGACAGGTAAATTTTGGCCTCATGTTTTGGGTCGTTGGGTCATCAGTTGGAACATCTATGACCATCCCATGCATATTCAGTCAGGGTGTGTACAATTATGATCACAACTGTATATCTATGAATCTAATTCCAAGATCATATTAAAAGTTGAACAAAATGTTTTATATCATTCCTTTGTCCCTTTTGTCCTTGGCTTCATGATGACATACATATAGTACATGTCCAGGACCTTATACTTAAATTTAAACCAGTGTCATCATCAAAACTACAAAAGTTTTTTCTTGAAAAATATCTGTTGCAGGTGTCTTTTGTGTTTGTCTCTTTCTTTGGTATATATATTTTTTTTATTTTTGGGACCAACTGCGTCTTACAAAAAAAAAAAAAAAAATCCATATTCCCAATGAATGTGACACAGTTAAAAAAAAAATAATAATAAAAAAGAAGAGTAGTCTGTATTAATACTGTAAACTTCCCAAACAACTGTGTACCTACGTCAGCTAGAAAACAAAACAGGGTTGTGTTTAAGTAAGACAGGGCAGTGTATCACTAGTAAAAAGTGCTCTTCAAGCAGCAGTTATTTTTAGGCTGGCTGGATACAAAGGATAAAGACTCATGAATGTAAACCAGATTGAAGGAAGACAGACTGCAGATAAGTGTGTCTTCTAATGTGTTGTGAGTGTGTTTTAATTAAAGGGACAAACCAATCTGCACAAGAATGACCCAGCCACCAATTAATAAACACATTAACAAGCACATATGCATTCAAACACACAAATCCTGCGCAAATACAGACACACAAAACTAAGAGGATGTTAAGTCTGTGTAGTTACCGTCTGACAGTTGCAAGCTGGAGAAAGGCCAATAAATAATTTAGATTCTGCAGTGAACATACATCACTGACTCTCCACATCCAACCCAAAACACCCAGGTCCCTCACTCTTTCTTTCTGTCTCTTTCACTGTTACTGTCCATCTCTGTTAATCACTTTCTCCATTTTATTTCCTGTTCTTTGTCTGGATAGTTAGAGTGTGTCTGGACTCGGTCTACATGGCTGCAGTGAAGGCAGCAGAGAGATTATACTCACCATCGATATGGACAGGCACACTTCATTTGTGGAAGTTAACATTATTCTGGTTTGGACGCTTATAGAACAGCTAAGTGTGTTCACACAGAAAGTAACGTACCATTATGTCATCACAATAAACTGGTTTTAAGCGTCTATAGTCAATCAATTACAAGTCATTTGATGATAACACTGGGGAATTTTTGTTGCGTTAGGTTTGACAGTTGGTTTTTTTTTCCGATGATCTCAGTTTTTCTCAAATTTTTTTTAGCTATTGGTCCATGTTGTCTTAAAAAATATGAAATATACTGTACTTAACAGGTATGTGCGTGTTTTATATTTATATTTACATACAACAAAATATGAAAGAAACAGACATGACTGCATGTTTTTTTTTCAAAGGATATGTCTACTGTAATTGTATTGTAATTGTACTGACCTATTGGGAGCTGCACACACATTTCACCACACTGTCTCCATGTTAACTGCACAAAAATGTTTCCACATAGCTGTAGATGAGTCCAATCATAATCAGCAGGAACGTCTAACTACAGCTAAATAATGGAATTTTGCTTTTGTGGTAAGTTGTGGAGAAAAAAAGTTGGCATGCTACAAAAAAAATTACAACAATTTTGTAATCAGCAAGACAATTTTAGTTTTAATCAGTATAAAAACCTGACTCAAATTGTTTAAAATTGTTCCCCAGTGTAATTTATCAGAATTTTTTACTTTTGACATATTTTCACGTTAGTTCTAACAATAGTTAAAATGAATAAATGAGTTACCCAGTTAAAACTGCATTATTTTAACTTCACTTAAACCACCTAAACTTGATTATTTTTAACAAATTCTTCATCAAATGTCTTAAACTGCTGGAAGATTTTTTGATAGCTGACAAATGGTGAAAACCCAATTGGAAATCTACCCAAAAAGACATGGCTATAAGGTTAAAAAAATTAATAAAAAAAATACAAATGTATATTGAGCATGCTTATGTTTTCTTGTTTTAAAAGGAATATATTGCAGTATTCAGATGTAACCCTTTATAAATCACCATAATTTGTATAATTTAACTTAGAGCAAGATTATCTAAGAATCAGTTTTTATGTGGTATATTTTTAAATCATGTTATTATTAAAAGAAGGCTATTAAAACTTCCACACTCAGTTATCAAACATCTAAAATTCACATCCCAGAGTATCAGTATGAATATGATATTTTATACAGACAGTCGCACATTCATCCATTTGCATAAGCATTGCTAGTGTATTGTTATATTTTAGAGTCTTTCCACACTTCATGTCTGAATCTGGCCTTCGTTCACTGACAGGTTCTGTTTTGTTACAGACAGTGAATAATAACTGCAAGTTTGTGAGTCTCTGGTCCAGCTTTTGAACCCTGATACAATATGCAGAGTTTGATTTATACAGAACATTTAAACTTAGAATGATGTCAAAACATTTTTATTAAATATAAATACAATATATATATTATATGTCCATGTATTATATTATATGTATTATATGTCCAATATATATATATATATATATATATATATATATATATATATATATATATATATATATATATATATATATATATATATATATATATATATATACATTCTATACAATTGTCAGAAATAGTGACTTTCACAAATCAATGTACCTACAACAAAAAGTGAACTACTGTTAACATAGTCACCTATTGTAAATATATTGAAAAATAAAAGTGCTTCAGAATGATGCAAAAGTGCACATTTTCTAGTCAGATAACAATAGAAACCTAATCCTCCAGACACCAGAGTTACATTTGTTCCAGTTGGGTAATAACTTGTCTATATTTGATTAATATTGACAAAAATTGTGATTTAGATCAGATACTTTTTTCCCCTTTTCATTATTGTATTATTTAGTTATATCGTGCCCTGATATATAAGTGGTCATTTCCCACCATTGGTTAGTGGTAGGAAACCACAAATTCAGTTAGTATATTTGAAGCACATAGGTGGATGATGGAGAAGTGGGGGTTGAGTGGTGGGTGGTGGGTGGTGGGTGGTGCTCAGGAGAACTGATGAGGCCAGAGGACCAGAGACCTCAGTAATCCTGAGTGGTCATTTGATCTCCGATTGATTTTGGGTCATATTGGACCAAATATAAAAATAGGCGACTACTCACATAGACAGATACCTTGTGCATTTTGATGAACTCATTAGAGACACACATTAGCCTATAGCCCAATCAAGATAGTAGATCTGAGCCATGAATGAGACTAAAAAACAAGCCACAAAAAATGTAATGTTAAGTGTTTGTTATTTTTATTTTTATTACTATTTCAATTAGCTATGCAACATTGTGTTTTTGAAGTTTGGGTTAATATTTATCATCCTTGGTAGACATATTTTATTTTCAAAATGTATCAACACATTGAACGCACTAATCAGATAACTAACTATGCTATGTTTTTAATTATTTATTTATTTTTTGAGGAGGAGGGTTGTTTTTTTTAATCATTTTTACCTTACATAATTCACACCATGTGATTATTTATGGGTGGTTCATGTATGAAGCACATCACATGTATTATATTTCATCTGGAGCTAGATGTTACCATCGATAGCTAGAACATATATTGACTTTTTCTCCTTTTACAATGGCGGGGGCAGGCACAATTTAATGTACACTGATAATGCATGCAACACCATATGGTGCGCCTGCAGTCTAAATGATGGAGTACATGTACATGTTTTTTTTTTCCCTGTGTATTAGTGTACCTGCTGGAGGGTGTTAAAATTAATGTCCTGCACAAGTGCATGGTATAAACTTAGACAGAATGTCGGATACACAAACACACATCTACATAGGTTTACAGTAACTCCATTGTGTGACACCAGGGACTGAGCAAGGTCAATCAGGCCTTCAGGGTCATAGGTCAGCATAGCAGTCAATAGTGGACAGATTACATTTCTAAAGTCCTACAAGGAGACCCATTTAGCTTCAAGATTTTGCCGCATGAATTGTTATTGCTGAGCACATTGAAAGACAAATAACAACAGTATGATAAGTATTATACGCCATGTGTATAAGCCCTGGGGCAACATAACTTAATATAAACTCCTACTATTGCAAGGGTGACTTGATTTTAGATCAGATTCTGGGTATGATCCACAATCTGCTTCAAAAACAGGAAACATATTTGTGATTATAGCCCTACCTGTCCACACCTGATTAATGATGATATATATATATATATATATATATATATATATATATATATATATATATATATATATATATATATGTGTGTGTGTGTGTGTGTCTGACCTATGACCCTGAATATACATATATGTGTGTGTGTGTGTGTGTGTAACACAATCTGTATTGAGTAGCAACACTGCTACTCAATACTCTACTCTACTCTGCATTACAGAGGAATTTATGTTGATGCTGAAGCAAATTCTATGTAAATGTCTACTTAGTATATGGAGGCTGAGGCAAAAAAAATAAAATCACCAACAGAAGAAAGGCTCGTAAGATGACAAATGTGATGAAAGTCAAATTATTAATTATTAGCAGGATATTGTGGCTACAATAATCAGAATTTACATAATAGTTGCTTGGATTCATTTGGTGAATTGTGATTCTGTTCAGCAGGTATTTTATGACAAAGACCTGAAAGAAAAACATTAAAATTTATAATATGTAATGATAAATGTATTTATATTTAACCTCTATTCAAGAAACAAACCTAAATACTGTAAATTTTGTAACAGGCTGTTAATAGATTATTGGATTAACACTTTAAATATTCAGATCTGTCTTCTTCTGAATGTGGGAGAATACATATTTTTGGCCTACTCCCGTGGGGTCCTGAGTCAGTTCAAAACTAAATAAAGCTGCAGGTCATAATTCAGCTGAATTGCGAATCCACTGGGAGTCTTACATCTGGTGAATAAAAAGCCTGTGTAAATCTCCATTCATTGAAACACAAGTCAGATGATGACATATGAATCCACCCAGTCCACTTGCTGGCAGTTCTTTTATTTGCTGTGGATTCTAATCAATCAACCACAATTCAACTGTATTTTAATAGAATATACTTTTCCATGCCCTTCTCCTCATTGTGCTCTGTAATGAGATTTTCTTTTACTGTCTGTTGAGGAAAATGGAAGATATTTCGACTGATACAAGATGAAGCAACTAGAAATAAGATGTGTCTAAAAACTTCATAGTATTTCTACATTTTTAAAGCCCAGTTAGTTTCCCCACATACAATATTAACAATTTCAGGCCTGTTCAATATTGTCTATTACTTCACTGATCTCTATCATAAACAACCCCACAGAGCACACTTAGTTATTATTGAGCTACTGTGTTAAGTTGGAATATTTGCAACATTATTGCATCAAACACTTTTACAGACATATTGGTGTTTGTGCTGTGCAGTAACAATCCAAAAACAAATCCTCCTCCACAGTTGCCTTCCAGACCATGAGGAAGGTTCCTGAAAATCCAGCTGAATAATATCTAATACCAGCAGAGAAGAGACGGCTTCACACAAAAGTCAACCTCAATGTTTTGCATACAGCTAAACATTCACATAAGAAGAATTCAAACACTTTGAGATGAATGATGCAAAAGTCAATTATTACATAAACCTATTTCTCCATTTCACAACTTTCACTGTTCATTGTTCGGCATATTGTTAACCTCTTAAGCATAATGTACAGATACTAATCTGTGTTCATTCTTTTTTCAAAATAAAACAAAAAATATCACAATGAAAAAACAATTTGTTTCTTCATTATGTGTTTTTTCAGTTTTCCTTTTTGTGTTTAAATGAATAATAGAAAAAACATTTCCCATTTTAGTCAAAATTTGACCTGAAGCAAGTTAAATAAACCAGAAATTAATCTTAACAGCCCAAAGAAACATAGCAACCAGATTTGAAGATCATTATGTTACGATATGACACCCATTTTCTCCATGGTCATACCTTCAGGTCTTAGGGTGACCCTCTTAGTTTCCCCAAATAGGACGTAGGTTACACATAGACATAGTATATACTATGTATATACTATGTACTGGTATATACTATGTATAGTATATACTATGTCTATGGGTTTACATCTTTGTCACTGCAGGTCAAAGGTAATTTCCAGTTTACCCAATTTGCTTCAGGTCAAAATTGGATAAAACAGAAAATGGCTGTTATCCGTTTTTTCTATTATTCATGTAAACACAAAAATGAAAACTAAAAAAAAAATGCATCAGTATCTGTTTTTTTCATTTTGGTTTTGGAAACAAATAATGAAGAAACAACTTGTTTTTGTCATTGTCTTATTTTAGTTTTTTTGTTTTTTTAATTAAATAAATGAATGATAAACGGATTAATACTGCCTGTAAATGTATTTCATGTTTGGTAGAGGAATTCTAACTACACAATATAGGCATAAAATACAAAATAAAGTAATATTAATAGTGTTAATAGTTAATCGTGCTGTTCATTCATAGTCCCTTTAAAACATATTGGTTTTGAAAAATAATATGCAAAAAGGCTATAGTTTCTTGTGCATTCCTTACTGTGTTAAATGTTCAATTCACTGGATCAAATCACCAGAAGACCCCATAACAATACATTTGATTTTTTTTTTTCACTTTGGTATTTGTAAAATGTTTCTGCCTATCATGTTTTTCTTCCTTTTCTTGTTTGTAAAAACTGATACTGATCATTTCCCTCTTGGTCGTATTCTTCATAACTATATATGTAGTTTGAGGATTTAACTCCTTATAGTTTTGGCCAAAAGTAAAGAATCCTTCATTTGGAAAGATGACTTATGGAACTCGAAATAAGTGTGCTCCTTCATGGTATGAGGAACTGCTCGCTAAATGGCTGTGTGTGGAATAAGCAATCTGTGATCACACTCTATGACATCAGATTTCCTGCACACTCTCTTTCTCTTTCTCTTTCTCACTCTCACTAATATAATACTGTGAATAGTCATGATTCACAGTCACTATAAGTAGCTCCTGCATTTCACCAGAGCAGCCCAATTAGTGTGTGTAGTTATGTCACGGCCCAAGCATCAGCATGGATCAATACAATCATTACTCCAATTTCCCCTCTTGTCATTAACACTCCTACAAAAACTTCCACATTTGCATGCATTCACCCAGACTTCCACAAATACGGGAAATGAAATTTTCTGAAATTGCTTGCTATACTAACCCCCCCACACACACATGCACACACACACACACACGCACACACAAGAGTATATAATGCTGTTTTTGTAGAAAGGAAAGTGCAGTGTAATGCTAGAAATTTAACAGTCACACTTGGTGGCTATAGTGCACACACACACACACACACACACACACACACACACACACACACACACACACACACAAAGACACACTGTTGGAAAAGATGGCACATTCATTCAGTGACACCTGCATCTTGTGTGATTAAGGATGGCTCAGGATGGGTGGGGGAATAAAATACAGTCAATGCATGAGTTAATGGCCTACCATGCTCACACTTACATACTACTGTTACACTGCTGTCTCTCCATATCTAGAAAGACACCTGCATCATGCTGATATGGGAGCTTGTGTGTGCACCACTGCAACAACAACAACACACATACACACACACACACACACACACACACACACACACACACACACACTTATATAGCTCATTTTCATCTGTCTCTCTCACCTTTCCCCTCCTCTCTCCTCCACCCCCCCCCCCCCCCCCCCCCCCCCCTCTCTCTCTCTCTCTCTCTACCCTTTTTTTCTTCATACCCGTACTAGGCGCTGGGCCTGCGCTGCACATGCTGACATCAGCAACCAGCAGCGCCCCCTAGACCCCCCCCCCCCCGCACACACACACACACACGCGCGCGCGCGTACACATACACACTCAGGACACGTATATCAGGCAAGTCCCACTCCACTGTGACATGGAATTACTAACAAATGTGATTGATCGTGATCAACAGCCTCATAAAATGTGTTGCAGGTTCATGCCCCTGCTCTTAATTAACTATAAATTACCTGAACACTATTTCCTGTGTTAACACACATAGGCTTGGGTTTGTTACACCCACAGTATGTCATCTTGAGTCGGTTGTGAGCATGGTATAATACAAAAGTGAATCAATCAGACATCTTTGTACACATTTGGCCTACCTGATCCTTTCCTGGAGGCCTAAAATAACAGCTTTACTCACTGTACAGTGCGGGTAAAGGATATGGCCATTCGGTGATCTTTTTGGCGTATTTTCTTACGAAGTTATCCTCACTGAAAATGAACAGCGAGCGGTTGACAGTAAAACAGTTCTGACGCACAGGGATGGGGTTATAGAGGGCCATAGTCCGGGCTCTCTGCGCCATAGACTGCTTGTACATTCTCTGGGCTCCGGGTCCTCCGGGTGGACCGTGGCCATGCCCGTGTCCATGCCCGTGGCCGTGACCGTGACCATGTCCGTGGGGTCCTCCTTGCCTACTACCCACCGCGGCCACCCGGGCCACCGCCATACCTGGCCGGTACCCTCATCTCCGAACCCGCGCCATTCTCTGGACACCGAAAGCCAATCTTTATGAAGCAGCGGAAAAGGAGAGCAATTCTCAGCTGTGCAGCCACACAACATTACATCCCATCTGGATCAAAACGTCTCATGTGCACAACGGGTTGTCTTGTAGGCAATGGCTGAACACCTGCACCCGGTGAGCGCAGCTCCTGGATTCAGCAGACGAGGCCGCCCATGAACCGTCTCCCTCTCTGTGCGTCTCTGCCAACGGCCAATTGTGGGTGTGAAGAAATTAAATGTGTGATCGTTTGGCTGCCTGGTTCCACTGTGGAATGGTGCTGTGGGGTGTCTCCGATTGAATGTCCGTAAAAACCAGGATTCGCCCCCAACATGGAATTATGGGGTGACTGTAGGCAGCTGACATGAATGTTTCATGTTCTCCATGGTTCATGCTTGTATCAGAGCGCACCACAACCCTCTGCACCTCTCTGGAAGATTTATTCCTTTACTCTAATGACAACATGTAATGACAGTACGAACGCCTCTGACACGGGCCTCAATAAATCAGATATTGTCGAAAAACACATCTGAAAAGCATTGACAGCCCATCGCCTTCTACGGCGGACACTGATGTTTTAACTTGGCATTTTGGAAACAGTCGCCTTTCCAAAGACTTAAAATGGCATTGTGAAGGGAAAAGCTACTATTATTTATTTATTTCGAAACATCCGCAATGTTTGGTACAGTGTGGCAATAATGTGGCTCCCGCCACCTTACAGTTGTTTTAACCAGTGCGCTCTGACAAGCCATTGAGAGCGAAAAATCTGCCATTCGTTATTATCGAGTCTTATTTTTAGAATGCACTAGAGGAGAGAGAAAAGAGAAAAAATACCGTTTTCCTTTGCAATGTCGTGGTCATTGTAGTCAAGCGCTGTAGATGAAAGAATTTTCTTGAGTGAATTCAATAGCATCCTCCCTCTGTGCATCTTCCTCTCCGTCACCTGAGCGACCATCCAGAAACTGAGTAAGGGGACACACGGACGGCGTCGTCAAAGGCAAGGATATGACGGCCGCTTCTCCGCCGTCTTACACCCTCTCATGATCTTGGTTTGGCCGCTCGGGGTGCAGCAGAGCCGATCAAGTCCCTCACCATCCCCGCCCCCTAAAACTCTACCTTCGTCCGCACTGATAAGCCCAAATGTCCTGGCAGCTCGTCCTTCCTCTCTCTCTCTCTCTCTCCCTCTCTCTCTCTCTCTCATTGGAGTAGGCTATTGCGTTCCTCACGGCCTCCTCTCTCTTCGTCCAGCGGCCCCAGGGGGAGGAGGAGAGGGACAGACGACGGACGGATGGGAGGATGGATTGGTAAATGGATGAAGAGAAAAAAAAATGAAAGGGAGGGGACCGGCTGTTTCTCTCAAAATTCAGGGCAGAATTTGCCTGTAAATTCAACAGTCGCACCGCGCGTGAGACCCCAGTATCTCAGCTTGTGTGAATTAAAATAAAAGCCGGAACGGTTCTGCAGCCGCAGCACATGACGCACGCACTTCGTCCAACTTCCAGACGTATGTCACGGATGCTGGCATCGTCTATCTCCGATTTATTTTAAGGTGTTTCGCGCAGTAGCCCTGCCCAGTTGGACCGGACCGCTCCAACTCCGGAACATTTTTAAAAAAATAATGCGTAAAATAGCCTATTGGCGTAAAGTGTCAGGTGGCATCAGTAACTGTGACTCTTTCTCCTCTCCTGTATGAGTATGTATTTCCTAAAGACCCAGTAGTCTAAGTATGCTTATTATAGACAGACGCGCGCGTGTGTGTGGTGAAGAGATTTGGAAGGGAGGGGTATGGAAAAGGGGTGGGGTGGAGGTGAGTGTGTGTGGGGGGGGGGGCATCATGCAGCTTGTGCAAAGATACAGCTGCAACCTAAGCTGACAATGACTGCGCGCACACAAGCGCGTGATTTTGAATGTGGACGCGCGAGTCTTCGTGTGTTTGTTACGAAGGTGGAGGGGGGGGGGGGGGGGGAGGAGGCTATTCTTAGCAACAGACATTTGGAAATTAATGGACGAAGAGAGCTCTCTCCTCCCTCCCTCACCGATACCGAGCCGAGGATCTTCTTTCTCAGGCTTTCTCTCCTCTCCTCCAGGCTTTTTTTTTTCTCCCTCTGCTCCACCAAAACACTGGTGCCTGTCTGTTCAAGGTGTGACCATATGCTATGCGCTAAAGCCGTGGCACAACAAAGATGTTCAGTAATGTGACACAAAACACGGTGGATGCTCCCATGAGCAATTTAGAAAGATAATAATAATAATAATAATAATAATATTAAGATCCGCAGTGTTTGTTTTAGGCTGCCCCTCTGTAATCACTAGTCACCAGTTTCTCCCTTTTACTGGAACCAGTGTACCACAACCACAGTTTTAATCTGAATCCAGATTATGTTTACGCATTTGAGTATACAGGATGAGTTGTTTGGCACCGGAGGCTGATGAAATATGACTGAGTGGTCTAATATTCAATGAATGCCATGACTCACTCTCAAGCGCACAGTGAGAAGAGAAAGCCCTATACGTCAAACCCTAAGAGAAGTAAAAGGAAAGGTTGGATCTCATAGAAGATTTTCTCCCTTAATCTATTATGTGACCTAATTGATTAACTCCAGAAATAGCTGCCTCTGTGAATGAGAAATGATCATATACAGATTTAAGGGTGACCTGGAGAATTAATACACCCTTAAAAGAAATTGAATCAGAAGAGAAACCTTCCCAGTACGAACACCAATCGATAACAGCACGACCTCAAACGTCTATCCGATATGTGAGAAAGGGATCGTTTTGCTGTGTCCACTTAAACAATTCTTCCTGTCGTGGGTGTGAGACTGACCCCGCAACAAGGGCATGTGAAATGCAGATTACAATTCTTTTCCATTTCATTCAATTATGGACTGAAACAAGTGGGTCAGTGAAATGTTTTATTTTTTTCTGCCAAAGAGAATCATTATGCTTATTCCTGGTAGTGAATTAATAGTAATCTCTGTGAAATTAGAGTGAATGGTATATTTATAGCTTTTTGTATCAGACTCATGCAGTTCAGAACCATGGACAGCACCAACAGGAAGTCAGAACCATGGAGAGTGTCTGAACCTGTGCAGTAATGTTGTGCTGGTGCTAAAATAACTACAAAACAAACACACACACATAGTACACTGTAAATTTTGCAGTGTTAATTTGGAGAAAATGGGACCAAATACACTCTAGAAGAAGTTAAATAAACTCTCTAAGTGTAGATTTAACACTGCAAAATTTACTGTGTACCAAATAGAGTGAAATACCAATACATCTGTGTTTTAACATGAGGCAATAAGGGGGTTGGAAAACTTGAGAGGTGAGACATCTTAAACATGTCACCTGCGCTTTGCTTACTCCATGTTGACTTTTGTGATCCGTTTGTTTCTGTAAAGCAGTTGCTGCTTGTCTGTTGTCTAGTTTTTTCACAGCTCTTGTCATGTCTAGGTGTCCCCAGCCACACTCTGATGGTAAACATATTGCCAGTACGGGCATTATGGTTCAGTGTTGGAACTAACAGTGAGTAACCAATAAGGATCAAGTAATCTAAAGAGCAAAAACAACTACAGCTACATTAAGCATGTAGTGGAAAAGCAATGAGGATTTCCAAGGCAGTGCAGAGTTTATGTCTCCAAAGTACTTGTGTATTAAAGAAAAACAGTGCAAACTTTGAGTACAGCAATTGAACATTTGCACTGAAATAAAAGTATATAGTAATAAAAGTATAGGCTAAACTATTGATTCTAATTTGTGATTCTGCAACTCTGGAACTAATCTGCAGTCAGGCAATTCATCCTTTTGCTAAATATATATTTGATATTGTGCATATTATGCGGTTTGTCACACACTGTCACATTTATGCACTGCATTAAGTCAGTGTTTCTCAAACTGTAGGAGCCCCCCCAGGAGGTGTAAAAAGGCTATCCAGGGGGGTCATTGATTTGGGCCTGGGTGCTTTTTTTCCCCCTTTAGGTTAGCATATGTTCATTTTAGGGATGTACAATAAACAAATCTACTGCTGTGGTGGTCTGTCACTAGACTAGGCAAAGAGTTTGGGTTTGGAGAATGGACAAGGATTGGAGTGAAATAGAAAAAAAATGTTTTTTTTTTTGGTTTTTGCAGTTTGTACAGTTTGCACTTTACATGTTCTGAGGTGTACAATGGAAATGGGCTCATTGTAGACACTGATAGTGTTAAAATGTTCATCTTTGTTACCAAAATGTGTTTGTTGTTCTAAAAAAGTAACCTTATTGTCATAGCTGGAAGATAATTGCAGATTTCCTCATTTTTATTTGAACAAATAGTCTCAGGGAGCAGTTTGACTGAGTTTATTTGTAATTTTCAAGCAAAAATCTGAGTTATATTTAATTTGAACATAAAATAATTTTCAAGGAAAAGCAAAAAGTATTTTTACAATATTTGACGTTTCTTTCAATAAACATTATAACTTGCACCACTGTTACAATGTTGTTGGGGTTGAGGTGGGTGTGGATATTTTTGGTCCTCCAAAGGGGGCTCCATAGAAAAACACTGAAAACCACTGCATTGAGTTGACATACACTTAATTTGATTTATTCTTGAAAGTGAGATTTGAAATGTATGTGTTGCTATTTGTTTATTTACAAATGTGTGAGTTAACACATAGTTGTGGTGATTTATGAAACTATGAATTGCCCTGGGGCAGTGGTGCAGTGGTGGTTCGATTCACACACCAAAGCTTTCTGTGTGGAGTTTGCATGTTCTCCTCATGTCTGCGTGGGTTTTCTCAGGGTACTCCCACCATCCAAACACATGCACTGATAGGTTAATTGGTTAATCTAAATTTCCAATAGGTGTGAATGTGAGAGTGATTGTTCGTCTATATATGTTCAGCCCTGAGATAAACTGGTGACTCATACAGGGGATACCCCGCCTTCACCCACTGTAGCTGGATTAAGGATAAAGTGGGTTCAGAAGTTGAATGAATGAATGAATTACCCTCCTGAGCTGAAGCCTTCAGTCCAGACCTGTTATTCCTCAAAGCCAGTACCAAGCAGTACTGTAGAGCACAGAACATAGTGCCAGCCTGCAGAAGCTCAACACACAAACCATACACATACATTCAAAACTCAATATATGTAGTGCTTATTTAAGAAATATAGTACATATTAGAAAAGCTGTTTTTATGTACTAAAGTACCAGCAAATGATGTTCTTAAAGGAATGCCCCTCCTTTTTTGCTAATTTCTCAACTTATTTTGTCTGTATTTGGCAAAGGTAAAATCATATCCCTCTGCCTCATATGTCTCAGACAATAACAACAATTTGTAGTTATATAATTTGTTTATTATTAATTAGACCAATGAAGGATAAGGTGATTTATTCTAAGAGTATTTTTTTTACTATGACATTGCATTTTTAAAGGTCCCACCCTTTTACCAGGCTTCTCTTACACTAAATGTAATTATGATATTAAGATGTAAATGTGTAGGACTTGGAACTATCTGGATTGTTCTCTTGTTTTTCATCCTCTGTCAGATGTTCAAATAGTCTGCAGCTGTGTGGCTGGTGCTCTGAAGCAAGGGCCTAAAAAGGAGTGTTGTGAGTCAATGATTCATAAGACTGAATAATTCAATGGCTGGATGCATGTAGAGCACTCCGCCCCTGCTGAACCTGGTCCTCCACAGACCCTTTGCAGACTTACATGTAAACTCCTGCCAAGTGCCAGATCCTGCCTACACAGCTCTTGTGGTTAGATGTGGTCAGATGTCACATATCAGTCAACAACACTTTGCACCAAAAATGAAAATTGTCCTTGCCATAACAAGGCTCTTTGAATTGAGAAGGAGAGAACAATAAGAAGGTACAACTCATATGTTTAGGCACAGAGAATGAGGACTGTGGATGTGCTTGGTTGATGCAAATGTAGACCTAATAAGCATCATATTAGATCTGTGGTACAGACACAAAACATCTATCGTTTGTTGGTTGTCATACTTGTTCTTCTCACTATGTTTATCCTGAGACCCAGTTTTACTTCAAAAAATCCACTGAAAACGACATAACATATACAGTATATACATATATATATATATATATATATATATATATATATATATATATATATATATATATATATATATATATATATATATATATATATATATATATATATATATATATATATATATATATATATATATATATATATATATATATATATATATATATATATATATATATATTTATATATATATATAGACAGTCTGTTTCCAATTTAGGCAATTAATATGTAAATTGGTAAAAATGTTGAATGGTCTCAGGAGGATATATTTCTATATTTTTGTCTTCTATACTTAAGCTTTGTACCACAGGACAGTTTTTTTTTATTTCATTATACATGTGTATAATGACAATAACAGCATCATATTCTGTTATAAAACATACAAAAATTGTAAAAGAGCAAAAAATAACAGGCTCATACAACAGAATAAACAAACAACATGTGGGGAATAACATCTGCTCATGTTAATATGTGGAATGTGAATATGATATTAAGTAGATTTTTGTGAAATGACACAAGATGGGCTGGTAGCATGAAGACATCCCTGCCCCTTGTCACGGTTTGGATATCCTGATGTCCACCTGATTGTGTCATCTTAACTAAACTTAGTTTAACCTCCCACTCTTACTCATTATAATTACATAGGTCTTCTCAGTGTACAAAAAACATGTCTCTAGTGTTAGAATACAGTATTTATATACTTCCATACTGCCACATTAAAACCAGTTACTGCCTTCATTCACTTCCCATGAGGAAAAAATGTGTGTGTGTGTGTATGTATGTTTATATATATATATATATATATATATATATATATATATATATATATATATATATATATATATATATATATATATATATATATATATATATATATATATATATATATATATATATATATATATATATATATATATATATATATATATATATATACATTTATATACGTATAGTATATATGTGCACAGTGGGCAACCACGCTGTCTGTTCTCCAAACTGACCATTATTAAAGTAGTATTTGTCTCATAATATTCCATCTTATTGCATGATTCACAAGAAGACATTAAAATGCCTACAGGACAAGCTGACCGATGATATTGCAGTGAATCGTAAAAGCTTTAAATGACTGCACCGACTGGAAATTAGAATATGAACCCAAAACACTCATCATGGCTGGATGAATGTAATGCTTGAGGCAGCATCATAGCATCCAACAATAAAATGGGCATCACGTTGGTCATATGTGTGTATGTGTGTCGCAAGGGGGGGGGGTTTGCTTTATTGTGGATGCTCACTGACCGAGGCTGAGGCGCACAGAAGGAGCACTAATAATCCTTCAGTATGTGCAATGGAAGTGCTTGAATGCACATGTTAGTTATATTAGTATTATTGCAAAGTTTAGCTGTTTAATTGAGACACTAGAGTTGAAAACACAAAACATAACTCAGCTAGTGTTGCACAGGCAAAATTCTCAAACTCTTCCAGATTTGACAGTTTTTCTAGTTTGGATTTAAAAAGTTCACATTTTCACCCCACTGAATAAAAGACATTATTTATTATCCTTGCATATCTACAGTAGATTTCACGAGCAAAATATTTGCCTTAAAAAAATTGCAAGCAAGGGAGCAGCACTCTGTAACCTGTCCTTAGTTGTAAGTAGGCCAGCGTTTTTTCTTTTTTTTTTTTTCTTCTTATTTTCTAGGGGAATCTCTAGTGAGGATGAAGTCACCACTTTTATCTGCGCTCAGCCCTCACTACTTTCTTCCTTTTTATACTCCATTTCTTTTCAACATAACAATGCTAATAGCCCACATACAAATACACAATCAGATCCATTTTTCTACAGTCATTGTAATGGTATGACTGCAGATATTCTACTGTACAATCTAACATCAGATATTTCAAATGAATATACATATAAATAAAAAAAATTCTGATTTCTGAATATATATATATTTTTTATTTATTATTGTGTTTCTTTATTCCTAGATATTTTCTTCTTTTGTGTATACAGCTTTTTGTGTCATTATTTCTGTCTATCCCCACGATTCCTTCAAAACGTTTTTAATAATACATGAACCCCATGAAGTATTAAATTAGGTCCTGAACAGATACAAAGTCTAAGAATGTGTGGATGTGGACAGCTGACCTGAGTATGTCATAATCACAGCGTGTGCTTCCCTCTAGTGGTCATAATGCGAAACACCATCCCTTTAAGCAGATAAATAGTAAATTGACACACCGTTAAAATTTCAGTTAATTTTTTTCATTTATTAAGATCCCCATTTGCAACTGATGTTTCAGTTGCTATGCTTCCTGGGGTCTGCTACATTACATTACAATTATAATATTCACATTAATCTTTCTAATATTTTGATTAATGTTAAATGCGTTCTTTTTTTCAGAAATAGTAATTTAACTAACATATGGCCTGTTTTTATTAATTATTTTATTACCTGTATATTGAACATAGCGAAATACAACGCGTTTACACGACAGGATGGTGATGATGTTGACAATACTACGATTCCCACAATGCACTGCGTTTCAATATGGCGTCTCACGTAGCGACTTGACTTTTCTCAGCAAGAGTGAAACGCAGCCAGGAGTTTATACACCACGCAGTAAACGCAATTAAATGCGTATATTTTTTGACACAAGGATGAAATTGTTGCTTACGGTTGTGACTCGACTTAATAAATTATCTATTTGGACCCAGTGTCCGCGGTGCCTGAGCTCCGGCGCCAACAGCGGCCTCTTATCGTTCAGTGACCAGGCTCTGATCACTGGCTCGAGCCGGGAGCTGGTGCAGAGAGTCGGCCCTCAGGTGGAGGTGAGGACCCGCTTTATCACGGAGAAGGAGGAAGGAGCTCTTCTTCGAGAGCTGGAGCCAGGCCTGAAGAAGAAACGCTATGAATTTGACCACTGGGATGATGTAAGACCATATGTTGTTGTGACATTGATCAGTAGTTACCGAGGTTTTATAGCTGAAGTAGCTACCAGAGTTCTCATGGGTCCTGGAAGATAACTGACCAATTTTCCTGTCATGGAAAACGTTTGTAAAATGAGAAAAAAGGTCAAATGTCCTGGAAATTATTAACGTATCCTGGAAAATAATGTATTTATCTTCCCCCTGCCTATGACCAAGTGTGAAATTACATAAATATTTTTTAGACTAAGTAAGAAGAGACAGTAGAGTTTGGGGGTGTCCAATTAAACAATGCAACTCCATTTTGTCATTTGGTTAATGAAGTGTTCTGCTGTAATCTGAGGGCATGTTTGCATTATTCTGATATGTCTGTCATAATTATTGTTAATATATAGTCATAGATACACATCAAATGTCTGAATAATAAATATAGAAACAGTCTGAGTAAATATAAGTTACAGCTCTAGAAAAAAGCACTTTCACAAAATTATGGGGACAGGAGGGTGGATCAGTGTATGATGTCATAACCTGTCTCTGTAGTAGCTGGAAAATGTCCTGGAAACTCATTTCAGGTCAAGAGTGGGAACCTTGAGTACATTTATGTCATTTTTGCTTCCAGGGATCTGAAAGTCACAGACCCATGAGATGAAGAAGTATTTTATTTTACAAAAGCAGACAAAAGTGTAACTCATAACATTTGACATGACTTTGTTTCATGTGTTTGTCCCAGGAAGCCATACAAGTGAACCGGGATGCACCATTTATTAGACAATTAAAGTAACACACCATAAATCAGGGGTCTCAAACATGTGGTCCCAGCTTACAAAGAGGTTTAATCTGCCCCAGGGGATGAACTTGCAAAGTGCAAAAATTACACTTAAGACATTAACAATAAACTGTGTCAAAGTCTGCTTTAGTTCAGGTTCCACATTCAGATCAATATAATCTGAAGTAAAATAATACTATAGTAACCTATAAATAGTGACAACTTAATTTTTTTAGGTTTAACTAGACTAGTTTTGCTCTTTTGAAGCAAAACTAGTTCAGTTGAACCTCAAAGAACTACCAATAAGAACAATGACCTAGGAAAATGAGAAAATGTTGTTATTTTAATTCCCGACTCTAACATTTTAGCAATATTATACATGTTACTAAATGTTGGTGTAACATTGTGCAAAATGCACTTTTACAAATCATAAGTTGAGGCATAATATTTTTAAAACTGCACTTATTTTCACTAAAAAAAATCTGGTTATTGCTGTTTTTTTTGTGAATGGATAGTTTGTCAATGTAAGTATTATAATTAAATGTTAATATTGCAATTAAACAAAGAGGAAAAGTAATTGTACTTTATGATACTATTACTTTACTGGTCTGGCCTACTTGGCTGAATGAGGTTCCTGTAAGAAATGTGTTTGAAACCTATAAGCAAAAGGAAATTCATATTTCTTGAGTTCTATGGTTTTAGGCCTACACACAGGTTCGAAAATAATTTAAAACTAACATCAAGAGAGAACCTGCACAAAGATTCCAGAATGGTATTATGTACTAAACTAAGAATGGATTAAAATTTGAGAAACAACTTACTTAGTAGGATCTGTAAAATAGAACCCACATTACATCAAACATAACTCAAAAACGTTTTATTTTGTCCTTGCGTAAAATGTCAACTTTGAGTTACAGTAGCTAGGATATGTTTAATTCCACATGAATGCCATATGGCCACTTACAGTATTTTGTATGAGGTTTGTACTGTGTTATAATAATGATAATGGATTAGATTTCTACAGCACATTTCAAGGTATCTAAAGTGCTTTATATTGAATGACACTAGAGGATAGGTGGGTGAAATGTCTTCCCCAAGGACACATCATATTTAGAAGCATAAAATTGAAAGAGAATTTAGAGGGTATACTGTTATTTTTGTCAGGACTCTAAAGGAGTAGCAACCATCTTCAATGGTATGAATTACATCACCTTTTCTGGTATGACTAAACAAAACATGTAGTGTGAAATGGACCAATTGCATGCTGGGACAACAACAAACTGATGATACTCTGTACAAGGATTCACACAGCAGGGAAATGACATTCCTCATTTATGACAGAAAAGGTCAGTGGTTCTCAGACAGTGATGATGACTGTGTTACATTCACCCTTTTGTCTTTTAGGCTATTCATGGATACAGAGAGACTGAGCGTGTGAGGTGGGGCGAAGCATGTGAGGAGATCTTGAACCGCGTCCGGTCTGTAGCGTTTATTGAAGGCAGTCCGCTCCTTGGACCTGTGCACATCCTCGATCTGGACAAGAAAGGTTACATCAAGCCCCACATCGACAGTGTCAAGGTAGTCACAAAGTGCTGCATACAGTAACCTCAGTGAAGGACGTTTCTTTAGCATCATTACTGAACGACGATTGTTATTCATTTGCCTGTTCCCTAATTCTGATCTTTCAGTTCTGTGGCAGCACCATTGCAGGGTTGAGTCTTTTGTCAGACAGTATTATGCGTTTAGTGAAAGAGGATGATGCCAATGAACGGCTGGACTTGCTGCTGCCTCGATACTCTCTGTACATACTCAGGTACTAAAGTCTAATCTCTCATTTGGTAAAGAACATCTAAAATCCATGAAGGTAATGTGAACTAACCTTGTCTCCTCTCATTTATACAGAGACCAAGCCAGATACAGCTTCACTCATGAGATCCTGAAAGACGAGGAGTCCATCTTCAATGGGCAGAGGATACCTCGGCAGCGTCGTATCTCTGTCATCTGTCGAAACCTTCCAGAATAACGCCTACACGGACTGGTTTGGGATATTTACAGAGCCAATCCGAGAGGACTCTTATCAGTACCGTCACTGAAATATTAAAATGTATTTAATTATTGTATTTAATATTTTTGCTATATCATAATGATATACAGCCAGTGTCCAAAAGGGGTTTCTGTTTTTGTCAGAACCTAAATACTGTCGCAAACACAGATTAAACTGATTTTTCTGATCTCAATCAACTTAATTGTTATTGTTGTTATCAGGAAGTGAACAGTGTTTTATTTTTATACTTCTACAAATGCACCATCTTTGTCCTATTATATAATTTTGAAATTGAAAACCATGTAGCTTTATAATTTATACATAATGCACATTATCACAGTTTATTTGATCAATTGTAAATAGTTAATGGTTTCCAAGACTTTATTGTGCACTTTACCAAATAGTTTATCACATAAAACCCAAACATCCACCACTGACCAGAATCATCCATTGATCCAAACAGTTTAATACCTGTTCATCCACTAATTATATCAACACATGTAATTAATTAATGTTAAATGCAGTTTGTCGTTTCTTTGTAATCAGATGACTCGTTTGGATGTTCAGAGGCTTCATAGTGAATGTGGAAACATCTTCTGCAACACTGATTCACCTGTAAAACCCATGGATTTGGATCAATGACAGTGGATGGAAATGCTTGGTTTATGTTCAGTTAATGCTAGATTTTACTGAAAACTTTTTCTTTTCACTTTTTCTTCAGTTTCTCTGTTCTGTCACATAATAATCATAGAATTTACTCTGAGCTTTAATTTACATCTAAATGGTCAGTGAATTAAATATAAGAAAATACACGATTCACAGTAAAACATGCAAAATAAAGAGGATGATATGGTAATAAAATTGTGATGAATCACTCAAGAAATTAAATGTAAAGAAAAATTCATTTTTGAAGTATCGCAAACCTCTGGGTATTTAAGGGTTAGACAGTTAAGACTTCTTAGATTATGGTTAAAAACTAAGAGGGAGGAAAGATGATTGTAGCTGTTTATATATGAAATTCTCACATTTTCTGAGTTTTAAGAGATAAAGCCTGACTTAAGGCTTTTAACACTTTATACATTGAGCCTAAAATGGTCCCTCTGGACTTTTTTTTTTCTTATTTGGACAATAAATAGGGTAGAAAATATGCTGTGAGCGAATGTGTTTATCCATTTTTCTGTAAAGCACTTTTCTTTTTCCAGATCTTTCAAAATCTAGCAGTCATTTACTACATGTAGGCATGAGTGAAATTACCACAATGACCAAATAAAGTCTGTAAAGCATCTCATAGGTTTCAGAATCCAATGCAATTTTTCCAGTGAAAGAGATTCTTTCACTGTCGTTTCTGCAGAAAACATTATGACCAGTAGATGGTAGTACTTCATCTTCTTGTGGAATCAAAAGGCAAAGTGGTGTTGCTAGACAAGTGGGGGGAAAAAAACACCTGTTTCCTTTATCACATCAAAAATGAAGGGATAAAAAGCCTTAATGTATGTAAAAGACTTGTATACAGATTAATCTGACATCACAATTTAGACAAATATAGAAGATAGTTCGTGGGTGTTTTCTATTATCTGAGATCTATAAGTAATATGTATTAGAACAAAAGTGTGTGTTGGTTATTTGCATATCAGGGTTGGTGGAAAAAAAAACCCATAAATCAACAGAAATATCTTTTAATGAAGTCAATCTTGTCTGAACTATTGTTTATGAATTTATTATAGAGCAGACGAATACAACACTTAAATGTTACAGCTCTAGAATTGGCTTTCACATAAGTTAAATGCAGTTTTTGATGAATCTGTAAGTGTTTAAGTGGGGAATTTATGTAAATGCAGAGTTGAATGTGTTTTAGATGTATCATCCTACGCACATCATACACCCAGCTGCAGGAGTGGAGGAACTGTGCCTACACATGAAGGACTACCTGCAGTTTTTGTTCAATGTGTACCCTTACAATATAACTTAACTGGCTAATCATAGTTGTATTATTATAGTGAATTGCAGTTGATTATGTGAGGGGAAAAAATGTATTTAAATGGTTGCAAAATGGTGGCAACATAAAAGTGGCAAAAGTAAAGGGGGTGTGAATACTTTATGAATGCATTGGATGAGCCCTTTAAATGTTAGCATCAGATGAAATAATGTACATTTGAGGGGAAAACATCTTATAATTGCCTGTGCAGTGGTGTCTTTACATACCCCCCCCTCTGAAGGAAAGGCATAGGAATTTGTTTTTGATTCAGTGTTTCGTTGTTAAGACTTTAGCAGTAAAACTATAGGCGGAATTCATACCAAACTGGGTTTATAGGTTGGCAGTGACCCAGGAAAAATCTGATTACATTTTGGAAAAAAGTAGAGGTCAAAGTTAAATATTTTTAATATAGGTTTTTAAAACCTTTTATTACTCCACTAAGGAATGTTGGGATGTTTTTGCCTGCGTTTGTCTGTGTGTTTGTTACTGAGATAATTAAAAAAAAGTTATTGACAGATTTTCAGGAACTATTAATAGTTGCACAAAGGAACAAATGATTACATTTTGGTAGCAATAAGTGGACATATGCCCGTTTTCTAGTTGAAATATCACATCACATTTAAAACATAATCACAAAGAGCAACTTTTTAGTGAGATACATAAACTTATTTTAGACAATAGATCTTGAAAATGCTATTTCAAGAAATTTGATCAAGATCATTTTCACTTGTTCCACTGACAGATTTTTACTTAATACAAGGTTGTATAAAATGAATTATTTAATATATATATATATATATATATATATATATATATATATATATATATCATTATATATATATATATATATATATATATATATATATATATATATATATATATATATATATATATATGTATATATATATATATGTATATGTGTATATATATATATATATATGTATATATATATATATGTATATGTAATATGTCATTACTTATATATATATATATATATATATATATATATATATATATATATATATATATATATATATATATATATATATATATATATATATATATATATATATATATACTACTATACATTACTTATATATATATATATATATATATATATATATATATATATATATATATATATATATATATATATATATATATATATAAGTAATGACATATTTTGAGTACAGATAACAAAAATATACTTGGGTAAGATTTTGATATTTTTTTTGTAAAAAATACGTAATGATCATTTACAGGACATATAGTATTCTGAAGGTAACTTTGTTTTTGTTGGTTTCTACTGAAAACACCCTAGAAAATTGTGATCAATGCAACCAATGACTTCAGTGCTGCAAATCTGTGCTCAAAACCCACAAACAAATGAGGGGTTTGAATAAATATTTGCATGTGGCTTCAGCCTCGTGAGAACCACTTGTTTTTCTTTGTCTGGAGCTAGAAAGGTAACGTGACTGCTTAGTGGCCAATTACAGTGCCTTGCGAAAGTATTTGGCCCCCTTGAACTTTGTGACCTTTTGCCACATTTCGGGCTTCAAACATAAAGATATAAAACTGTAATTTTTTGTGAAGAATCAACAACAAGTGGGACACAATCATGAAGTGGAACAAAATTTATTGGATATTTCAAACTGTTTTAACAAATAAAAAACTGAAAAATTGGGCGTGCAAAATTATTCGGCCCCTTTACTTTCAGTGCAGCAAACTCTCTCCAGAAGTTCAGTGAGGATCTCTGAATGATCCAATGTTGGCCTAAAGGACTAATGATGATAAATGGAATCCACCAGTGTGTAATCAAGTCTCCGTATAAATGCACCTGCACTGTGATAGTCTCAGAGGTCCGTTTAAAGCGCAGAGAGCATCATGAAGAACAAGGAACACACCAGGCAGGTCCGAGATACTGTTGTGGAGAAGCTTAAAGCTGGATTTGGATACAAAAAGATTTCCCGAGCTTTAAACATCCCAAGGAGTACTGTACAAGCGATAATATTGAAATGGAAGGAGTATCAGACCACTGCAAATCTACCAAGACCTGGCCGTCCCTCTAAACTTTCAGCTCATACAAGGAGAAGACTGATCAGAGATGCAGCCAAGAGGCCCATGATCACTCTGGATGAACTGCAGAGGTCTACAGCTGAGGTGGGAGATTCTGTCCATAGGACAACAATCAGTCGTATACTGCACAAATCTGGCCTTTATGGAAGAGTGGCAAGAAGAAAGCCATTTCTTAAAGATATCCATAAAAAGTGTCGTTTAAAGTTTGCCACAAGCCACCTGGGAGACACACCAAACATGTGGAAGAAGGTGCTCTGGTCAGATGAGACCAAAATCGAACTTTTTGGCAACAATGCAAGACGTTATGTTTGGCTTAAAAGCAACACAGCTCATCACCCTCAACACACCATCCCCACTGTCAAACATGGTGGTGGCAGCATCATGGTTTGGGCCTGCTTTTCTTCAGCAGGGACAGGGAAGATGGTTAAAATTGATGGGAAGATGGATGGAGCCAAATACAGGACTATTCTGGAAGAAAACCTGATGGAGTCTGCAAAAGACCTGAGACTGGGACGGAGATTTGTCTTCCAACAAGACAATGATCCAAAACATAAAGCAAAATCTACAATGGAATGGTTCACAAAAAAACATATCCAGGTGTTAGAATGGCCAAGTCAAAGTCCAGACCTGAATCCAATCGAGAATCTGTGGAAAGAACTGAAAACTGCTGTTCACAAATGCTCTCCATCCAACCTCACTGAGCTCGAGCTGTTTTGCAAGGAGGAATGGGCAAAAATTTCAGTCTCTCGATGTGCAAAACTGATAGAGACATACCCCAAGTGACTTACAGCTGTATTTGCAGCAAAAGGTGGCTCTACAAAGTATTAACTTAAGGGGGCCGAATAATTTTGCACGCCCAATTTTTCAGTTTTTTATTTGTTGAAAACGTTTGAAATATCCAATAAATTTTGTTCCACTTCATGATTGTGTCCCACTTGTTGTTGATTCTTCACAAAAAATTACAGTTTTATATCTTTATGTTTGAAGCCTGAAATGTGGCAAAAGGTCACAAAGTTCAAGGGGGCCAAATACTTTCGCAAGGCACTGTATAAGAATGCATGGAAATTAAAACTAATGGATTGGAAAGTCAGCTGCATTTCATTTATCTGTATGTAAATGTTCTTTTGCAATATTGTTCAGGGCTAAAATAAATGTTTATAATCGTATTAAGATATTTAGTCATTGCTTTCTTACATGGAAACAAATGGATACAGTTGGATGATGTAAGACTCCCCAGGAAAATATACAAGTCAAAACCGATAGTCTATAAATTGTAAACTGAATATAGTTTTTTAACTCACCTGTGAAGGAGATTCCCAGCCAAGTGAAAAACCCCCCCGCAAGATTAATATTTTAGCATTAATATTAAATTACATTTGTTATGAAATGTATTACACCCTTTGATTATGTATTACATCACAACAAAACTATGTATAATCTGGAATGACACATGAAAACACATTGACACCATTGAAACAAAGTGCACTTGGCAAAAGAAAAGTCTAAACACAGTAACATATTTTAAGGTTTTATTAGAAAAGATTCTACCAAAGAAAAACAAGTACACAATTTTTTTCATACATCAGGTTACCATTTTCTTTGCCAGGGGAGAAAACTTGTACTGAAACTGATCTCTTTACTCAATATAACTAATTGTTATTAATGTAGATTATTCTGTAAAATACTATTTTCATCAGCGTCAGTGTTTGATTCGATGTAAGGTTTTTTTTCCCTAAAAAATACAACACTTGCCACCTCAGAAGGGTCATTGCTTCAGTCTTTTGCTTCGCCTTCCTCAGTTACTCCGTGAGGTAGAAGTGCATTTTGTCATTTACGTTTTTGCGCTCTGGGTTGAGGCGCTTCAGGATTTGAGCCAGTACATTGACCGTCTGCTCATTGCTCAAACCTGTGCGCTTTGTCTGGAACTTCTTCAGCAGGTCTTTGGTTGTCATCGGTTTACGGATTAGGTAACGTCGGACCGCTTCTTCTGTTAGCTGCACATCACTATAGGCAAAACGGATAAAACAGGTTATATGTATGTTTCTTTATCCCATTAATTTTCTTTTTTTTCCCCATCATTCGTTGTTAACTTTAGCAGCCAGATACTTTGACTGAATCCCAGTTCACCCCTTATCCCTACTGCTCCATTTTACATGTACATGTGAAGGGGTGGTGTTGTCCCCAGTCCTGATTAGATGAGGGGGAAGGGCTAAAGTTGAGGGCTGTATAGATTTTTCAAGACCACACTACAGATGGAGGGATAGGAGAAATCTTCCATAATTCTCTATGAGTCTTTGGCAAGATAGAGGTAAACAGCAGAAAAACTGATTGACCATTTAATTGTTTCAAGATCGCATTTCTACAGTGACAGCCCCAAAAAGATGGACCAAAGCCCATGCAACAGAGATGCTTCCAGGTGCTGAGGGTGCATGGAATACTTTTGGAAACAGAGTTGTACAACGGCATCGATGACTGCTGATGATGTAAGAGGTCACGAAGGGGTGTCTTATATCACAGGGGAATGTTTTAACTCTAACCCCTTGCAGCTCCATTTCAAGGGGAAGTGCCAAGTGCAAGGGCTAAGGGGTGAATTGGGATTGGGCCTTTACGTTTGCTCTGATTTCTAGAGAATTTGTTTAACATGCATGTTGGTACCTTGAGCTTGGTGTGGATTTTCCTGACGGTGGTTGAGGAGTGCTCTTTCCAGATGGAGCAGGACTCTGACTATTGGGCTCCATTTTCAGTCGTTTGGCAGCTGGCGAATCAGTGCCACCAACCGGATTCTGTCTCTTACCTGTTGGGGACAAAATGAAATCAGCCAGAAATAAAATTAAATAAAATTACAATGTGCTCAAGAATAGATGGCTGGGGTCATGTGTTTTACACAAGCATTTTCATATTTCTACCTTGCTCAAGCTTGTTAGCAGCAGCACGAAGTGTATTAGAGGTGGAGGCTGGGTCAATAGATGGTGTCCCAGGACGACTCCCAGTCCTGGAGCTGCCTGCAGAACCCCTACCCCCTGCACGTTTAGGAGGTGTGCGCTTCTTCTGGGATAGGGAAAGTAAAAAGATGTTTGATGAGGAGGGGTAAAAAAACAACAACAAAATAAAACACACAACACACACACACATCTGAACAGTCATCCCATCAAGTAAACCCTGCAGTAAATTAATGAAACCACCATAAACAAAGCAGAGGCTGTTTCCCCTTCGATGTCGCTGTCATCTGAGCTTTCGGATTCTCCACTGCTGTCTGTGACGCAAATAAACACATCTTAAAATAATGGGACATTTCCATACTTGTGTTTATCAACGTTACTTAGTCACATTTATCGTGTCACATCTCTTGTTAACTACCTTTTTTCTTCTTCTTTTCCATTTGAACTGGGGTTTTCTTTCCATCTTCCTCTTCTTCCTCCTCCTTTGCTTCCTCTTCATTCTGCTTCTCTTCCTCACTTTCTTCTTCACTTTCAGATGCTTCATCAATTCCTTTGACAAACATTAAGTAGGAGAAATCTTTAATACCAATCAATACTGTGACATGCGGCTTTGCAGACGTTGGGAACAGGTTCATGTTTCTAAGGTGAGGAACTGCTCTTTAACTGGAAAGTGTATACAGAGCATGGGGTGCATTACCTTTGGGATGCTCTTCTTTGCTGGGCTTTGCCTTCTCTTGTTCTTCTTCTGAGCTGTATTCAGAAAGTAAAATGACAGAATTCAAACATAGAAAAACTAAAACAAAATAATCAGACATAACAAAACAGACCTGCTTTCATCTGACATGTAATCCACTTCTAGGCCTTCGTAGTCTCCATCGTCACTGTCCTCCAATGCCTCGTTCTCACTGCTCTTACTCTTCTTCTTCTTTTTCCCTTTTCCTTTTCCCACATCTTTCTTTGTTTTTGTCTTGCTCTCACCATCTGTTCCGTAGAAAGAGAGGTGCTCAGATAGCAGAAAGAAACAAACCACACAATAAATAGTAAAATGTAGATAAGTGTGGCAGAGTAAAGAGACACAAAATACTTTACTACAAACTCATCTTGCCTTTGTTAAATGCTTCTCTACAACAAACATAAACTAATTGTTTTTCTTTACCTTCACCCCCACTGCTGTTACTGTCATCGCTGCTCATTTCCAAATCCTCGTCCAGGTCATGAATACGAAGGTCGCCCCCTTTCCCGCCTTTCTTTTTCTTCTTGCTTGATTTATCACCCTCATCTTCATCTTCTTCACCACGTTCTTGCTCCCGCAGACGCCTCTGAAGCATGATACTGAAGTGATTCACCACTTTGTTCCTCCTATGAAACAAGAATGTATACAAGAAGTATGTTTAACATACACTGACATACTTTTTTGCTGCCTCAAAACACCACCTCACTGCCTTTCCAACTCAATATTCAATGTCTTTTTCTTCTCTGTGTGTACTACAAAGACCATTAATTTATACTTTTCTTTGTTTTTAATGTGATAATCTCCATTGTCTTGTGCATTTTTACTGCCAATTCCTCCTCTACATTATTGAGCATGTTTGCTCACATTGTCACTTTGCTTTTTTCCCCAAATAAAATATAGTTGTTTTCTTGACAGTTTCCATCATATCGTTTTAGTCTCTGTTACATCACTTTTGTTGACCCCTTCCAGGTCTGCTCTCCTTTACTTCATCTCATTTTGATTTTAACTATCTTGAATATCCAAATGTTTCTCCATACCTGCCCCACTCCTCCTCAGCTTCCTCTGCAGTGAGAGTTCTGTGCTTAGCCAGTGGTGTGAAATTATACCACCCATGAACAGGAAAGGCCTCAAAAGCTCCATCAGGACACTGTGTAAAGATGTAATATGATGCATTTTCTGTAACACCACCCTTCTTTATTCCCTTGAACCTGAGTCAAAAGACAGAGAAACACGGTATTGAAAATGGTAGGAAATTGTCTTGACGCCTGCAGCAAATGTCAATGTGATTGGATCATGGAAAAATAATGAATTAGTAATTATTTTAATACCTAGCTATTGTAAAATTAACTTGAAAAGTACAAGAGCTAATACAAAAGCACAAAAGTGACTTGTATAATCATGTATTGTCATTACGCTTTCTGAACTACTGTTGCATTTTCTGAATAACTGTCATATGTTAAGTGGTCTCACCAAGGCAATGCAATAAATCAAGCATAAATAAGTGCCTTAGATCTCACCTCTTGCCAGCTTTTCCATTAACTTTGAGAATCCAGGGCTGGTCCTCCACTTTAAACTCTCGTGTCACAATACCAAACTTCTTGCGCCGTGCTTCCTCACGTTGCTTTTTGCCAAATTCACTCCCAGCAGCACCCTCTGCAGTCTCTTCCTCCCCATATATCCGCCGAGCGCTCATGTCTCTTTCCATACGTGCCTGAAGACAGAAGGAGGAATGTGAACAAGTGGAAGAATTTAGGGTAGCACGGTTAATATAAACTGATCATTCGCCTTAACTCTCAGTTTTCATGTCACATTTAACAATTCCACATGCAGGTCAGGTCAATGAAACCCACCTGTGTCCACGTTGAACAGTTGACTCTGTCTCCTGCATTAAAAGCCATGATGTTGTACTTCTTGCTTGTGTTTCTAAACACAGAGATAAATGCAAACAGACATTGAGAATGATTAATTACCAAAAGACTTATATGCACATTACCAACCCCAAATTCAAACAAGATAAACACGTGTAAAACATGTTAGAAATATTAGCCTTCAATGTATTTATAGCATTGAGTCAATTGATACATGTTTTAGACTGACATTTCTTTACTGTGTTCCGTAAAGAAATGTTGACTATATTAAATTAAGTTTGGATAAAGAAGTTTCAAACGCAACAGCAGAATGGCTTGCGCACATGGTGATTTTGATGAAGTGGAGCAAATCAGTTTTGCTTTTTCGGTTTCTATTACACACCGCACTTTGAGTCTTTCCAGACTGTCTTGTTTTTATTTGAATACGATTCCATGTTACTCACTTGGGCACTCGCACAGTGTATTCAGTGGCTGTGGAACTGCTGCTCCCCTGCAAAGCATAAATGCGGACAATTTACCTTAATTTTTTTTTGTTGCTTGTCGCAGAAGTATTTGTATTTAGTTCAGACTTACCAGAGACGTCATGGTTGGTACGTGTCCGGTTAATCAACACAGTCGCTTTCAGCTGATTCGATGAACTTAAGAAATGTAAAAACGAACAAACAAAACTTATGAGTGATTCAAAGGAAATATCGCTCAGTTCACGTTCTACGGTTGTACTGCTAAATATATATACATTTAGTCATTAATTTCGTGTTCCCATGACGTTTAACAAATACAATACTATTCCTTAAACAAAACTTTAAAGAAACCCTCCCATTAAATGTTCCTATGTCTTACATTCATGTTTGGTTAACGTTAGCATCTGATGCTAAAACATTAGCTCCGACTAAAGCTACCTGTACTTTATTTATCACAGATTAAAATTTACATTGCGTTCACGTGGAGGTAAAGATCACAGAAACATAGGCTGCACAGACATCCGATTAATATGTGTGTTGTGTTAAAGAAAACATATGCAGCTAAGGATTTACTGTTTTTACCGGCCGGGTACGTGCGCTTCGTACTCGTCCTGTTACTTAATGTGGTCGACAGGAAACGACAGCAACAAACATTAGTTCCGGGCAGGACAGCAACTTTTCCATCCATTTGCTTTACGTGTCCTATTTACACTTTTTTTTGGACAAACTATATTAACCCATGAGATACAAACATCCGCCATCTTCTAAGACCATCTATTGATCTAAACTGTTCAATGATGCAATCCATTAATTCTACTAATGCATGTAAATAATTAGTGTAAAATCCAGTTTATCATCTCAGAGGCTCCATAGTTAATCTCGCCCAACATTGGGTGGGAGAGACTGTGTGTGTGTTGCCGCAGAGACATATCATGCAGTAACTCAATAAATACTTGAGATATCACCATCAAATGACATGGGCATATACATATAGCTAATGCGCATCAGATGCAATAATCCATTTGAGTAAAGGTCAAAGTTCAATGTCACAATTAACTAAAAGGTCAAAATCACATTATCGGTTATAATTCAAGAACCGAGGGTCACTGAACTTTCAGATTGGTACCAAATGATGCGGAATGAATATTTCTACAATTCTCATAATTGGTGTTATCACCTTTGACCAATAGTTTTTGAGATTTCGGGAGGTCAAAGGTGACATGTCGCAAAATTAACTGCTGTAACACTGTGAATATCAAGCATAGACACATCACGGTATAACTTAATCAATACTAGATATATTATCAATATATTACACACACTGATGTATATATACATGCAGATAACAAATATGTTATCTGTATTAAAACATTGTATAATGGGGAGGGTAAATCACACCCTAATGGGTGCTTATCTCACAAACATTTGAATGGGAGTGAATGGAGTGAGTCAAGCTAAATTCTGATTCCGTTTGACAAGTGCTCTGAACTTCACATATGATATCGTTTAATAAGAAATATTTGATGTGGCACAGGGATGGGATGCAAATGTGGCATTTTATGTGGGCTCAGTAAGATGTGTATGTGACGTCACACTCCGCTCAGCAGTGGTGTGGAGTCTGTGGTGACGTCGCATGTGCGCCAGGTGTGTAGTCCAAATTATTAATGGCTTTTACTTGCAAATGAATCAGCCATTGGTTAACAGAAGCAGTTGAAGTACACATCAATAATTATCATTTATTATGAGGTACAACATGTGTGTGATTCAGGGCACATGACAAACCAGATATGATTTTAGCATTTTATTTTCCATTGAATACCATTCATTATTTTCCAATCTCAGGCCGCAAGAGCCACCTGGAAGGGGCGGAGACTTCAGCTCCCCGTAGCACTGTAGAGTGCATGCAGCTTACAAACTGTTCTGGTTTGAGGTTCTAAAACTGTGCTCCCTACTCTGATATCTAGTTCCTCCCCAGCCATTGACTTCACCGAATGTCAGTGATCTGTCCCCTGTATGTGTCCTGGGGTTTTAATATTTTGGTGTGTCCTCATTAGATTGCAGAACAAATCTATCTACAATAAAGTCCTCTTGAATCTCGGGAGTAAGTGACCTTCATAAAGGTGTTCTAATAAAGAATAATTATAACTTTATTTACAAAGAAGCAACCCTATAAGAAACAAACAAAAAACAGTATGATAAAGTGACATTAAAATCAACAAAGACTAAAGATTTAAACATACAACATATTAACACAGGTAGAAACAATCAAACACTGCAAGTTAAGAAAAAAAATGGATTAGTAACATTGGTTGAAGGTTTTAATTCCAGTGATAAAGTAATTCACATTCGAGGACCTTTGACTGAGAAAGAAGCCTGAGCAAATGTTTTGCATTTTGCTATTATGCAGTCTCCACTAGTGGCTCCCTTGTGGCTCCTAGATGACTAACCCTCTATATCATTTGATCAAACATTTTTGGCACATGTCCATGCACACATTCAAAGACCAAAGATAATTTTAAAACATTATCAAAGCTTAACAAATTATATGCTTTCTGAATTATTCAATTAGGCCATTTTATTTGCATCGAATGATTTTGGTCCAGCGCTTTTAAGGTGTCTGCAGTGTGTGTTTATATCCCAGGAAATAGTTGAATCTCTTCAAACTGCACTGGTAGAACTGGGTGTTTTTGTTTCAGGTCCTCTTTTGTCTGCTTGTGTCATCTATTTCTGTAGTTTGTCTTTTCTCGATGAAACAAGAAGCCTAAAGATCACTAGGATTCAGCGCTGTAGAGTAAAAAAGAAGGACAAGAAACTGAAGTACACTTCATAAGCAGTATCTGTATATTGTTCTACACCATTTATTTATATTAACTTATTGGTCACAGACTATTTACTCTTTTTTTTTTGCTATAATCCACATTTTACACCAATAGATTTGATTCATTATAATTTATTCACAGAATCATAGGGGTTTCCCCTCCATTATATTCTGTGTTCTTTCACTTTTATCTCTAGTCTGACAACTCTTTGATTTTTTGTTGTTGTTGAATGCCTTTGCATATTTTCACCATCATATTCTGTTTTACTTCACAACATGATTTCTGGAGATTACATCATAACTTCTCTTTTCTTTTATGTTTTGGTAAACAGTTAGAATAAGGACTGTCAGAAATGTCTCGGGGGATTCAAATGCAATGATGCTGCCCGTGTAGCTACTGAACATAAAATAAGAATGAACTGTTTTTCTGTGAAACGATCCATTGGTTTCATGTCGTGTTATGAAGCCTCACAACAACAATATTAATATTAGATTATGTTAGGATGCACTAACATAAGGACTGAACTCATAATGTTAAAAATCACTCATCACAACACAAATCGAAAGAAAAAGAAGGATATTCTAACATTAGGAACAAGTATATTGTTTACTATTTTCTGCAATTTATATAATTGTCTGTTACTGTGGAGAGCACCTTCACCTCACACCAAGAAGTTCCTGGGTCTGACTCCAACCAGGGATCTCTCATGTGGAGTTTGCATGTTGTTGCATTTACATGGATTCTCGCCAGGTACACCATCATCCAAAATATATTAATATATTAATATATTAATAGATTAATTGGTCAACTAAAAATAAATAAATAAATAAATAAAATTGCACCCTGCTGTCACCCATTGATAGCTGGGATAGACTTCATCACCTCCCATAACCCTATTGAGAATAAAGCAGATTTAGAAGATGAACTAATGAGATGGTTATTAATGTTCCTTTTGATATATTGCATTTTTGAAACATCTGAGTAATGTCCTGGTTCTGTCAACAATTATGATATGTTTCAATATCTGATCTTAGTCTAACCTTTAAGAACTATTAAATAATAATTAATAATCTCATTTAATTCTACATATTTCATTTTTCCACTGGGTATAACTTGGTCACACACTACACTGTTGCTCACAAAAAAGTGTTTAGTGTTTACCCATTTGTTGTAACAGGATTTGTGTGTCATTTACATGTGATCTGTATATGATTCACCACCATGTTTTAACTGTGATGCACAGTTTTTACAAGACAAATTGTCATGACAGGTGAGGCACAGACTCTGTAAGTCAGTGGATCTGGACCTTTTTAGCTCAAGACATGAAAAATAGCACTAATCTGTTTCAGACACAAAGTATTCCCAATGTAATCCTTCACAGTTAAAACAGTGTTATTTATATGTTCTCTCTCTCTCTCTCTCTCTCTCTCTCTCTCTCTTTCTTTTGGCGTATTAAATGGAAAATTATCTCAGAAAATATTGGCTTGTAAAATAGACATGCTTCAGATTAGATTATTATTGCTCAATTATAACTTTAAGATTCATTTTGATTCGCTTTTCTCGACACTGAAGTGTTTCCCCAAACCTAGGCTAAATGTCTGTATGTAAAAGACAAGAGAAGGCAAGGAAGATAAAAAGACAAAGTGATGTAAAAAATTTAACTATATATATATATGTCATGTCTTGTTACATCTTTTACATCACTTTGTCTTGTTATCTCCCTTGCGTCTATTGTGTCTATAATTTTATTGTAGAGAAAAGAGAATAAAAATCAATCTTAAAGGTATAATTGAGCAATAATAATCTAATCTGAAGCATGTCTATTTTATAGGCCAATATTTTCTGACATAATTTTTAATTTAATATGCCAAATGTAACAATTTTTAAAAATTTATAATTTCCCATTTCTTTACAATCACATGTAAATCTGCCTGAGTTATGGAAGCAGGTTAGATAGGCCTCTTAATAATATCTTTCTTAACTTCAATTCTCTTAATAAATATAATTTTTTTTACATATTTAGATGATTATATGTTCCTTTAATTAAACTATAATTTGTATTTCATTATCCTGACTGAGAATGGATATGCTTAGTGGTTTATCTTTTAATGTTTCAGACTGATGAATACAGTCCAGGAGGAGGTTCCTCCTCACAGTATGGCAAAATGTAAACGTTTTTTTTAAGGTGAGAGACTTTGCATTGATTTTTGCATTGACATTTGTCCCTGTTAAAACTGTGAATGTATGTTAAGCAAATTTGGAAAAAAATTATATATGTACATATACTAGGCATGGCTTAAGGAGTGCTGATCAGTGTTTTGAAAGTTGGAAGGTGCCATGATGCGCTGCTGTACGCTTTTTCTTCTTCTGAGTAAGTTAAGGTCTTATTCTCTATCAAATAAAATAAAAAGCAAATAAATATTAAATAGATTGATGCACATTAATTTAAATCAATGTACAGTCTGCATTATGTTATAGATCAAGTAAAACTTCACGTTTTGAGACATAAAATACACTAGAATACATTATTATTATATCCATATTAATAATGATTATGTAGACACATAGTTATATGAATTTATAAATAGAGCTTCATATATATCTACATTTCTTTTGCATCTACATCCCTAGAATATCAGTGTTAAGTCCAAAAATAGTCTTGCATATTCATCAAATTTTTCATTCAGACATTTTCATAACAGACTTATAATCAAGATATAATGAACCACTAACTGTTATATTTTTTCTACTTGTTTTAGGTTCCCTTTTCACTCTCAGTTGTTGTGTTTTTCCAGCTGGTATGAACCATATTTCGCACAGACACTCACTCAAACTTCACTCCTATTCATTCATTTTTATTCACATACAACTCTGCTGCTCTTTGCAGGTTCTTGTGATGGATATAAAAACTTGACAAATCCATGGCGTAATGGAGGTTTCACATCCACATCTTTTTCTGGCTTTCCCCATGATGATGGAAATCTTGTGAACAAGTGGTGGCGCTTCACAGGAATTGGTGGAGATAAAATTGTTGCATCGTGCCTTGGACATAATTTGGGTGGTACCAATTATCCAATACATGTACCATTCTCATATCCAAATACTGAGTCTGCAACTGCAACGTCAGGAGATGCAAAGTGTCATGTTAGTTACTGTGATCACCACAGTCTTACAATGAATGTGGTTCTATGTCCTGGAGGATTTTACATCTATCAACCAACAAGTCATCCACACGGTAGTATGGGTTATGTGACATGTAAGAATTGTTCCCATTTTTCATCAGTTTGAGATTCTATCTATCTATCTATCTATCTATCTATCTATCTATCTATCTATCTATCTATCTATCTATCTATCTATCTATCTATCTATCTATCTATCTATCTATCTATCTATCTATCTATCTATCTATCTATCTATCTATCTATCTATCTATCTATCTATCTATCTATCTATCTACCTACTTACCTACCTACCTACCTACCTACCTACTACTTTACAGTACTGTACTTGGTGTACTGTTAAATTTAACCCCTGTAAAGCATCAATCATCAATTCAATGACAGAACATTTAAGTTCTTTGAAACCGGAGCCTTTATTGGTTCTTCTGAACAACCAAGATAAATATTTTTTCAAATATCAATTTCCATCTGTGAAACAAACAAAAAAAAAAATAACATAAACATATCTAACAAATGATTCAACCCCCCCCCCCCCCAAAAAAAAAACAAACAAAAAAATAAAATAAAATAAAATAAAATAAACAATAGAAAGAAATCCCACCAATCATGTAGAGCAGGGGTGTCAAACTCATGTTAGATCAGGGGCCACATTCAGCTAAATTTGATCTGAAGTGGGCCGAACCAGTAAACCCCCCCCCCCCAAAAAAAATAACCTATAATAATATATAAATAACATCAACTCCAAATTTTAGAGTGAAAAATGTAAAATTATATCATGAAAACAAACTATATTGGGCTTTAGTTTATCATTTAAACATATGCACTCTAATTTACTGATCATAGTGGATCTACAGATGTACATAATATTTACTAATAGGAGGAATAATGTGAAAATTGTACTTACCGATACTACATTTGCAATTTTTCTTAGTTGTTTTGATTATTTTAATTTTTTTTGTGAAATTATCCTTTTTTTACTATCACTAAATGAAAAAAAATTACGTTTACAAAGAGGATTTTTTTTTTTAACTTGTGAATATTTATAGATTATTATATTATGAGACAACATTTTTCTGAATGTGGACCATGAACTAAAATGATTTAAATCTGAGTGTAATTATTGCATTTCATAAATTCATCCAAAGGGTCGGATTGGACCCTTAGGTGGACCGGATTTGGGCCCCGGGCCGCATGTTTGACACCTCTGATGTAGAGTGTTTCAAAAGTCATCTATCAAAAATGATATGATACAGTCTATGTTATAAGGTTAACTTTACCCTTATATCATTGCACGTACAGTTCCATCTTTGTGTGTTATCTCTTCTCAGATCACAGTAAGTGTGAGCCAGACTCATGTGGACCACTTTCTGAATGCAACACTGAGGGACTGTGTACTTGTGTTAGTGGATATGAAATCCCCTCAGACCACCTCCCTGTATTAGATTCATTTGGCTGTGTTGGTAAGTTTATTTATTTGAACTTGACTCTTGTAAGTAGAACAGTGTTATTTGATGAACTCCTGTTTGTCTCACTCTTTGGCAGATATAGATGAGTGTGACAGGGATGGAGCGCTTTGTGGATCAAACTCTAATTGCACCAATACTCCTGGATCATTCATCTGTACTTGTCTTCAGGGATTCAATGCAACAAATCCATCTTTACCACCTGGAAGCTCCAATGAATGCACAGGTAGAGTTTATATCAATAACAGATGACTTCCTGTTGTGCTACAGTACAGTGGTTTTAGTTTATTTAAATACATGCATTTTATTTTTTTTCCTTAAAGATATTGATGAGTGTATCACCAATATCTGTGGAGATGACGGCAAGTGTATCAACAACCCTGGAAGTTTTGACTGTAAATGCAACCCAGGCTATCAACTTGTCCCTGATGGAAACAATCCCTGCCAAGGTCTATCACTGAAGTCAGCAAATAAACCAAAATAATCCAAATTTTGCCCATAGTCTGTAAGCAATGAGAACCAGTAAGAAGTTTTAGTAAATGGTCAGTACTTATATAGTGTTTTTCCACATATTTATTGTGTATAAAGTGCTCTACACAGCCTCACATTCACCCATTTAATTTACACAAAATTATATAATTTCCAGGCAATCAGAACTACTATATCATTCCAAGTGAATTTTATGCCACAGTTTTTATGCTATTTTATGAGTGAAAAAAAATTTGTTCTTACTAACACTTGTATATAACCAACAAAAAAACCCTTTAAATTTTCCATTCACCAGTTAGTGCTCCAGAGGGGCTTATGAAAAGAACATTTTCACTTCATCCATTACTGTTGTGATGTGAATATTTTCGTTGTGATTTTTAATGTGCATTGTCTGCTTTTGTTAGTTTTGTCCATATGTTTAATAAGACATTACAATGACATTGTTCTATATATGGTTCCCCTAGTTAAGGTAAGAGCTGCACCACAAGTTGTTTTCAACATTTCATCAATAAGCAGCTTCTTCTGACTGCACGACAGATGGATTCTGAAGTAGGGTTACTGTACCTCTCTACTCATGCTACACATATAGGCTATCATATAATGTCCCAATATAGAAACTAATCAACTGTGATGTCATAGAGTGCTCAGAGCTGAATGACATTCCTTTAGAAAGATTGAGTTAACTGACTACATGTTACCCAAAATTAAAAATACATCCCAGGAAGCATGTGTAAGAGTTACTGGAAGCGTATTTTTTGAATATTCCGTACCATTAGGTATCAAGACATGACACAAAAGGTCAGTCAGTTCACCATATTGCCCACATATGGGGATGGTGAGGGGTAACAAAACATACCACAAGTCTTTTTCTCCCTGATGTCAAGACTGATGGCAGTGAAATGTAAGCAACAGTGACAATTTCTTTTTTTCCCCCCTTTGAAGCAGTCAATACAGTTGAGAAGAAAAACCTTTCTATCACAGTACTGTGTAGAAACATGTCAGTCTTCCCCAGTGGGTGATGTGACACTAACAGTCTCACTTTTGAAGAAAAATAAACACCTAAGTTCAATGCAACAGCCTGAAGAATCTGAAAACAAGCTTTAGTCCAAAGGATGAAGATAAAAAAAAAAAACTCTAGCTGCATTAGAAAAATTATATAAAAGAGGAGAAAGAATAAGCAATGGCTGATCTCTATGGCTTTAACACTAGGACCAATTAATTCAGTATTCATCAAGCCAGACCCTTAGTAATGAATGTTATATCAGTTTGCTACAGAGTACAAGCAAATGTTAAAGCTGGAAAACCCAGTTAAAAGAGTCATGGGGTAAACATGGTCTAAAAATAAATGGTTGAATCAACTTTTTTCTTAACCACACTCATTTTGAGAAGTTATTTGTTACTTGCAACTTTAAAATACAGTAGTTTTGACCTAAAACAGTTAACACTTTATGTTCCAAAAAGCTGCTGTCAAACTAATGCATGTGTTATTGTGAATTGGGAAGTGTTGGGACCCCCACTGGCCACCGTACCAATGGGCAGCTGCTGTAATACAAAGCACTCAATCTACTGGGGGGAAATTTAGAGTTAAGTGCGGTAGTGCCAATGTGGACAGTTGGAGGCAGGATTCGAACCATCGACCCTTTGATCATTGGATGACTCGCTCTACCAACACTTTTAACTAAACTTTATGGGTTGCAGAAAAAAAAGTAGAAGTTAAAATATAGTGCCAATGTCCCTGTGCTCATCTGGACCTGGACGGTCTTGCTATCAATAAAAGGGAATCATTCAATAGATCATAAAATTAACCCCACTGTGTGGCTGTTTGTTTTTATCAACAAATGTCAAAAACAGTGTGAATGGTATAGAACATATGACTGAACAAAAGTAGTTAACTGGGTAATGACATATAACTGTGGTTAAAGCTGTTAAATGAAACACAGGAGGTTGTTGGTAGAAACTAATATTAGGGCAATTATTTTCTAATGAATCAATCAGAATTAAAATCTGAGGGAGGAGAAGTGATTTAAGTGTCAGACTGGAAAAATAAACAAAGTTGAAAACAAATTGTAAAAAAAACTGTTTTAAATTTCAACAACAAAGCGATAAGTTTTGCGCCTAATGCTTAGATCTATCTAATCAATCAATCAATCAATCAATCAATCAATCAATCAATCAATCAATCAATCAATCAATCAATCAATCAATCAATCAATCAATCAATCAATCAATCAATCAATCGATTGATCGATCAATCAATCAATCAATCAATCAGAATATAAATCTGTTGAGAATTGTGGAAGGACAAGCCATTTTAGGACAATGGACGCCAACGACAGACGGACGAAGCGCGATAGCTTATCGTAACTTTGCCCGGATGAGCTAAAAAAAGTCACATAATACAAAAAAAGCAGTTTTACATTGTATATTTTTGTCAGCTTCAACAGTTTCATATGTTGTCACAAAGACCCAAACCACAACTGAACCCATACTGTTGATGTGTTAAATATAACCCATTTGAAATGTTTAAAAAAAATCTACATTAATGCTTGGAAAATTAAGTCAAATGACAGAAATATTAACCAAATATTAACTGTTCTTAACCGTTCCCTCCATAGATATCGATGAGTGTTTCAACTCCACTATATGTGGTCCTGATTCAATTTGCACCAACAAACCTGGAGATTATACATGTGAGTGTGAGGTGGGATACAATGCAACTGATCCAGCTAAAGATCCCAGTGAAGCCAACATCTGTACTGGTACTGTACTCATATTTTTCCAGTATTTCTAATTATTCAGAGGCTGTTAATTTGTGTAGTGTTACTAGAAAAAAGTGAGTCTGGGAGAATGTAAGGATGTGTTTGCTTATGTGTGGTAGAAGAAAACAAATTTAAGCCATAAAGACCCAAATATAGACCAGTGACCAGAAATATTTACTGACCTAAAATGTTTTATAACATTAGAGCTGTTAATCTTATCAATACATGTAAATAATTGGTGTAAAATACAGTTTGTCGTCTTTTCATTGTCATCAGATGTGACCTATTTGGACATTAATTCACCTTTCCTAGTTCAGTTGAATTTATTTCAAGCACACAAAATCCTGAATACATCAATCAACATAGTAAAAAAAAAAAAGTACTCGAAAAGGAGTGGGAAGAAGTCAAATTTATAAACTCCCAACCGTCTTTTACAAACAAATACTACAATTAATTCTGCTTCCTACTGTATGCCTCAACACACCTCTTATCATCCGTCAACACAAACATCCATAATCATTTATCAATGCATTGTTCCCTCATACAATCTGATTTACACGATCAGTTCAGTCAATATCAATCATCTTTGAATAAGTATCAGAAAAAACAATCCCAATCTGTCCCTAGTAATGAAATCAAGAGAAATAAATAAATGAATAAACAAAAAAAACTAAATTACATGAAAAACTCAAACAAAACATGTCTTCATTTGCACATTTGAAAAAGAGTGCGAAGAAGTAAAACTTATTTAATCCCATACCTTTCTTCACTAAACTGTCTATGGTTTAACTTTATCTCATTTGTCGTTTTCACAAACACATTCATATTAACTTATATTAACACTTAAAAAAATAAATAATTAATACATACATACAAAGACATCCTTGAAGGAAACACCGAATACAATTCCCACAATATCTTCCACCTTATATCCAACAGTTTCATTACTCTATCCCCTCCTAAAACACTGTTCTGTCTTTGGCCAGAATTCTTTGTTTTGCTGCAAAAAAAATGACTGGAAGTTCTTTCAAAAGCTCCATTTGTTGCTCCCCTTCTGTTTATTTTTTTTTATGTTGGATTTAACTTCATAGTCTCTTCACTATTGGTTTCAGGTCCTGGATTCATCTGTAGTGTTTCCTTTTATCTGTTTTTGTTTTGTTTTTGGCTGTTAAAGCATCTTGCCAGGTCATCATAGTAAAAGAAAAGCTGTTCTCAATTGATTTTACCTGGTAAAATAAAGTTCAAATAAATACAAAAGCTTGTAAGCAGAACATTTGATCTGTAGCTAGGCTAGCTGAAACACATGTACAAAACTTTTTGAGGTGTTATGAGTCAAAGCCATTGAGAGAAAACCCTGCAACACAGACTCTATACATGCCGTCACATCCAGGTTATAATTGATGGACAAAATGGAAAGTTATGACTGTGTTTTTCTATGTAGTGAGTGTGGTTTCTGTTCATGATTTAGTGTATTTTTATTTATTTTTTTTTAGATATTGATGAATGTGTTGAAGATGCTACCATCTGTGGACCTCTTTCTAACTGCACAAATTCCATGGGGTCTTACATCTGTACCTGTTTCCTTGGTTATCGAGAGAACAAACCAAATGTGATAGCCAGCTCTGCTAACCCATGTACAGGTGAGTGGATAATATTCATTTGTACTCGCATATATTTTACTGTTGGACCATAAGTGTTGAAGGCTGGTTTTTCTTTTTTCGTCGCAAACAATCAAATTTGAATTTGGACATTTAAATTTTTATAGGACATAGATCTTTTTAAAGTGCAATTTCAGTAGTGTGTGTATATGTGTGTGTATGTATGTATGTATGTATGTATGTATGTATGTATGTATGTATGTATGTATGTATGTATGTATGTATGTATGTATGTATGTATGTATGTATGTATGTATGTATGTATGTATGTATGTACTGTATGTACTGTATGTATATGTATGTATGTATGTATGTATGTATGTATGTATGTATGTATGTATGTATGTATGTATGTATGTATGTACTGTATGTATGTATGTATGTATGTATGTATGTATGTATGTATGTATGTATGTATGTATGTATGTATGTATGTATGTATGTATGTATGTATGTATGTATGTATGTATGTATGTATGTACTGTATGTATGTATGTATGTATGTATGTATGTATGTATGTATGTATGTATGTATGTATGTATGTATGTATGTATGTATGTATGTATGTATGTACTGTATGTATGTATGTATGTATGTATGTATGTATGTATGTATGTATGTATGTATGTATGTATGTATGTATGTATATGTGTGTATGTATGTATGTACTGTATGTATGTATGTATGTATGTATGTATGTATGTACTGTATGTATGTATGTATGTATGTATGTATGTATGTATGTATGTATGTATGTATGTATGTATGTATGTATGTATGTATGTATGTATGTATGTATGTATGTATGTATATGTGTGTATGTATTTGTATGTGTATGTATGTATATGTATATGTGTGTGTGTGTGTGTGTGTGTATATGTGTACACATATTTTATCCAGTTTTATTCTATTTATATTTTTTATCGCGTACTGTACAGTTTTTATTTTTACTGTATTTGTGGGTTTTTTTAAACTATGATTCTCACACTAATTTCTTTTCTGAATGTTGCACTGTTTTAACAAGAGTTACTCTATTTTAAAATTTGTTGTTTCTCAAATGGGTCAATGACAATAAAAAGGAATCTGATTCTGATTCTTTACAGATATAGACGAGTGCAGTGAAACTCCAAGTATATGTGGTCATCAAACTGTGTGCACTAACGTACCAGCAACCTTTTATTGTTCTTGTCCAGATGGTTTTTATCCTTCAACTGGGATTTTGTGGACTGTAGGAGTCTCGTTTTGTAAAAGTGAGATTTTTAAAAATACACACACACACACACACACACACATATATATATATATATGCAACAATATATATGTGTGTGTGTAATTTTTAATCTTTTATGTATTTATTATTATTTTTACAGCACAATGACATGACCTGGTGTGTTAAATTAACCATATATATAAAATTCAACAGATCTTCAAGATATTTTGGATGAGATAACACCACCTGAGGTAATAATTTATTGCAGGCAATGTGTATTTTATTACAAAACAAATCTAGTGAAAAAAAAAATACTCAAGAGAATTAACCAAATAGTTTTTCTTCCAGGGACAGACAAAAGAGAGGGCTTTTCTTGGTAGCATGGACCAACAACTGTTAGACAATGAGGGAGTTGTCCTTCCAGAACCGGTCAGAAGAAACTAAAATGATAAACTATACATCCTTCCATATACATTCTTCAAACAAATGCATGGCTTTTAGATGTAAGCTGCAATTCTCCTGTTTGTCATTTCTCTACAGACTGTTGCAAACAGCTTCTCAGCATCTATGGTACTAGTTTAATAAATACCTCATATCATTATCACTATGGTTATTAAGTGACTTCGACTCACTACACATTTATGTTTGTAGGAAGTATCAGGTGTTGGTCCTCGTGCCTCGTTAACAAAGGTGGGTAGTGAAGGAGACGGGGAAACTGGCAGCGTGATCCTGGGCATCTCAGACCGTTTAGTTTCTGCGATGGTGCAGCCGGGTCAGAACCAAACAAGAACAAGTGTAAAGAGTTCAACAGTGGGTAAGACATATGGATTCTAGTTTTCTGTAGACACACTGTTTGTATACTGTGTAGAAAAAGAGTGATAAGGTGCTTTTTTAAATGTAATTATGGATTTTAAAACATTTCTCTGTGATCTACATATAGTGTAAATGCTATATTTGGGTCTGAATTCTTCATTATTGTACTTTCTGGACTATAGGCCGCACCTGACTATAAGACTTACGTAAATTTCACACCTGTGTCTCCAACGTCTCATCATTAATTAATTGATGCCAAACTTACATGCTACCTCGGCAGTCAAATTGATCATTAGCCTGTGAATCATACATGAGTCACTGTTTGAGCCATGGGTTCAGAGCATATGAAAAAAAGTAGCAGCTTATAGATTGGAAATGATGCTAATTAAACTCCACAGGTGGATCTTAAACCTTATTTCTGAACACGTGGTGCCAAGTATACCCCCCCCCCCCCCCACACACACACACACACACACACACACACACACACCTTTGCACACATTTGACCTTATCTCATCATTGCTAAAATCCATTTTTTGGTGACTCTGACCATTGACCTACATTCACCAATATTTAATTGGATCTATTCTGCACAACCTCACACCTTTCCCGAAAATTTCATAGAAGTTAGTCCAGTAGTTTTTGCATAAAGTTGCTGATAAACAGACAGACAAATGAATACTCCTCTCCCCTTTCAGAGGGTGTTATAATAATAATAACAGGAGAAAGGTTATTTTGAATGCTGGGCCTTTAAACACAAATTAGCAACTTAGCACCCCACCCACTACAACTGCTACTGCTGGAAAACAATTCTGTTATACTGAGAGAACTGTTCATCAGACATATTGACTCTATATATATGCAAATTTGGTAATGTAACTAATTATAAGAAGTAACTAATTAAAAAAGAATTAAAACAAATTAAAAACATTTGCCAGAATGAATATAAAGATAGCTGGAGGGTTCAAATTTAAACCTTATGAACTATTAGGGTCACAAATAATTGAACCAAAGACAAAAAAAAAAAGTGTGTTTAGCTAAATGTAACCCCTTCAAATGAAACTGGTGTTGTTGTGCTAGACTTGAGTTTAGAAACCTTTGGACGTGGAGACAAAGCCAAGAGCTCCTTTCTCACAGCCAATGGAAACACCATGAAAATCAATATGGGATGTTTGGCTGAAAACAACAATGGTGAGAACAAGCTTATAATCAATGTTACACAGTTGCCCAAAGTTTGTTGTGTTATTAACTGTCAGTACCATGTTGACATCTCCAGGTTCTGCAGCCGCTGCTTTTCTGACTCTTAATGGGATGGAGAGTCTTCTTAGTCATCAATACTTTAAAACAGAAAACAGGACAGAGATGTACTCTGATGTTATTACTGCAGTCCTCCCCTCAGTGAACAACACCAACCTCACAGAGCCTGTCAACTTCACCATCCAACACAAGAAGGTGTCAATGAATCAAACACTTATTTCATCCATCTGTCTGCTTTAGCATGATAGTTGTAATAATGCTATCTAAGAGCGCACCCTCTGTCATTTCTATTGTTTTTATATTAACACAATACATTTCATGATAGTTTTTTTCACTTTCTAAAATGATTAACAGATCCAATTGTCATTTATTTAACTTATTTTTTTTTTTTAATTGAGTGAAAAGGCCAAGTACAACCAATGAATCCATGAGCAGGAATAACTTGAAATCCTAATTTTATGTACAAATTTATCACTCTTTTACATCATTGCAGAGTACTTTTAACCTACTCTTCTTTTCTCTCGCTAATTAGCATTTGCACTCATTAATGTGCAGCTCTCTGTATTTTTAAACAGGCAAAGTCTGAACTTTTAGTGGGAAATTGCAACACAAATTATTTTCTTTTTCACTTATTTTGTCATAGATTGATTGAGATTCTGTTGACTGTCAGAAGATGGCTTTAGTTATCAGTCAGATGGACTCACATCTGACTAGATTATTGTGCTGTTACAGATGAGATCAGGGTCGACTCAATGACTGCAGGGTTTTTCCCACCATCAGCACTATGGTTAATAGTTTCTATGAGGTGTTTGTGCTGATAGACTGTATAGACTAGGGGTGTCCAAACCTGGTCCTCAAAAGCTCATGTTTTAGATGTGTCCCTGTTCCAACACACCTGATTCAAATGACCGGCCTATCATCAAGTTCTGCAGAAGCCTCATAATAACCATCAGGTGAGCTGGAAGAGGGAACCATCTAAAAAAATGCAGGACAGTTACTCTTGAGGACCAGGATTTGGCACCACTAGTGTAGACTTTTTACTAAATATGTACACTTTGATTTAATCTTTTTCAGGATGTTGTTTCAAATCTTTTAGTTTGTTCAAATACCACTTGGAAATTCCAAACCTAAGCCCTCCCAAACTACACCAAACATGCTGAACCATACTTGTTCAGTCTGTGAGATTTTAACATTAACATTCTAATTAGTGTCACATGATCTGAACTTGGAGTGAATTTGCTGGGACATCCACTTCTGGGAAGATCTTGAGTCCTCTTTTCTCATTTAATGCCCTTTCATACTCCACGATGAACTGATAACATTTCCAGGGTGTACTCCACCCTACTTTCACCCATTTGTATTTTAGACAGGCTCAAGGACCCTTGAAACCCTCTAGAAGACTAAACGCTTCAGAGAATAAATGGATTGAATAAATGAAGAATAAATGGTGAATGGAAATGACTTTAGAACATTTCCCAGATTGGTTTGTGACAACAAACCAATTCCTTCTAGGTTTTGTGTTTTATGCCTTGTAGTGTACAACGCTTTGTGTCAGCTGTGTCTGTTTTAAAGCACTTTTATAAATAAAGATGGTATGGTAACAACTACTTTTCTAAGTTCCCCTTTGATATTTTTTCTACTTGGGTTATGGCTAAGTACAGACTGAATGCTACAACTTACTAAAACATCTGCATTTATTGAGTTGGTCACACTGAGAATTACCCACCATGGCTCAAGAGGTAGACTGGGTCATCAATAATTGAAGGGACAGTGATGTATGAATGTATATTTATGTTTAGTGGTGGTTAGAGGGGCAGTTTGGCACAAATTGGCAACCACACTTCCATCAGTCTGACCTAGGGCAGCTGTGGCTACAGATGTAGTTTATCACCACCAGAGGGGAAATGTGAGAGTGAATGAATAAAGGATCAATAATGTAAAGTGTTTTGGGTGCACTGATTGATATTATTACTTGTTCTGGAAACACCTATATGAAAAGTACAGGTGCTCTTATGTTGTACCACTGTTCATTTGAACTTGCATTTATCTTATTTTAAGACCTGTCAGTTGTTATCATCTAATACAATCGAATTAAAAGAAGGTAAATCCTTTCACTTGACTGTATCTTCTGTTTCCTCAGACATTACCAGAGGGTGCTATGGTGACATGTGTGTACTGGGAGGCCAAAGCAGAGGAAGTAATACATGATGAAACAACAGGAGAACAGAGCAGTAGCATGCGTTGGTCAGTGGATGGCTGCTGGGTTGCATACACTGGTGAGAACTACACTGTGTGCAGCTGTTCTCATCTCTCCACATTCGCCCTCATCATGCAGATTGGGGAGGTATTACAGATTATTCCCACACTGCACTTGTATTTCTCTATGTATTTTATTTTAGTGTATATTTATGTCCTCAGCCTCCACCAGAAGATGATTTCTTAGAGTGGCTGAACAGAATGTGTGTGATTATTGGACTCTTCTTCTTTGCTTTGGCCATCCTCACCTTCCTCCTGTGCAGCTGGAACCCCAAAATCAACAACACAGCTCGTCTTCACCTCTGCCTAAACCTCTCATTATCACATCTACTGCTACTGTGGAACGATAAATATACTGAACGAGAGGTACAGTGAGGCTAAGGTGCAGATATTTCATACTCAAATGTGCTCCTCAGCCTCATATGACATCTTCCATTCATTGATCTTCACAGCTGGCCTGCACTGTCATGGCAGGGCTTCTCCACTTCTTAGTTGTCGCAAGTTTCGTGTGGATGCAGCTGGAAGCAATGCAGCTGTACCTGCTTGTCCGCAGACTCACTAAGGTGCAGGTCATCCAGAGAGATGGCCTCCCCAGGCCACTTCTGTACGTGATTGGCTACGGTGTTCCTTTTGTGATTATAGGCGTCTCTGCATTGGTGTATTCTGATGGATATGGTGCCACTGAGGGAGGCGCGTGAGTAGCATGAACACTGACATTGATATATTCATATCCTAATTAAGATTTCTTTTTTTAAAATATGTTTTATATGTTCTGTTGAATGGCAGGTGCTGGTTGTCACGAAAACGCAACTTCAATTGGGCTTTAACAGGACCAGTGATTACTATCCTTACAGTGAGTGTATTAGTGTACCTACATATCTGTGTAACTATCTTACAAGAAGCTCTTTTCACACAGTAGCATTTTCACTGTGGTAAAGCACTGTTATTTATATATATATATATATATATATATATATATATATATATATATATATATATATATATATATATATATATAATTAGATAGACAGACAGATAAAAAAAAAAAACCCAGTTTAAAGAGCAAGACTGGATCATATTTTGAGATAAACCTATATATTTCATAAACAGTATTTACGACTATTATTGGACAACACTTAATTGTAGCATTCAACTAGCTCCTCACTAGCATTACTTTATAAGAATATTACACTTTACAATATAAAAGGCATCAATTCATGCTGAAATTCTGATCTATAAGCTTTTCAGCCTGGAAGAAAAACATTATTGATTTGATGATCTTGTCACTCGTGCCTGTTCTGAGTAGTAACATCACATCTAACACAGCAGTTTGTTGTTAGTGTGCTTTGTGAAGTGAAAAGGACATTTAATTAATGCTTTGCCAATCCTATCAAGCAATAAATTACTACAGTCATAGAACGTTGTTGACACTGTTGATGGTACTTATTGGATTGTCAGTTGTGTTGTTTTATAATTATATTAATCAACATATATAGATTTCCACTGTCCATTGTCTTTTCTGTTGTTAATTATAAGGTAAATTGGCAGTGATATGATGAATTTGTCAGACTCACAGTTATATGAGAGCTTCCTATTCTGACTATTATATCAGATGAAAGTGGCACCTGTGTGATTACAGGTTATAGTCACCTTCAAACTCATGAATATAATTGTTTCTTCATTCAGCTCAACTGTATGGTATTCTGTGCTACTTTATGGAGTCTGAGACCCACCTTAGCCAACATGAGGAGCGATGTCTCTCAGTCCAAAGATACTAGGTAAGTGTTAACAATCTACATGTTAAGAAGACTTTTAATTAACAAATAACACCAGATATGAATTGTATTTTAATTGATATATTCCCATAGATTAATAATAACTTTAGACATATTCCTCTCTCTTTGCAGGTTGATAATGTTTAAGATCGTGGCCCAGTTCTTCATACTGGGCTGTACCTGGATTCTTGGCCTGTACCAGACCAATCTTTTTTTCCAGGTTCTCTTCATAATTCTCAACTCTCAACAGGGAACCTTCCTGTTTATCGTCCACTGTTTACTCAACAAAGAGGTACATTTTCCATGCTTGTCAATCTGCTCTTTAATTTCTTTACAACACAAAAGTATGACTAAGTAAATAAGACAAGTTTATACAATACAATTAGTTTAAAAAGTAAAATACGTAATCTAAAATAACAAAACACACAATTACATTCACCTACACATGAGGATGAATATAAAAGCACAAGTATGAAAACATATATAAACTGGAAAAAAAACAACAAAGCAAAAAATGCAACTAAAAGCCTATCTGAACAATAGGAACAATGGGATTTCATTTTCAAAAATTCTCTATTTACTTCATAAACAATAAAAATTGTATATATATATATATATATATATATATATATATATATATATATATAAATGTTCCTCTCGCCCCACCTGGGCGGTGTCGGTCTGGGAGCCTGAGGGTTCTGCGCAGGATCTTAGCTGTTCCTAGCAATGCGCTCTTTTGTACAGAGATCTCTGATGTTGTTCCTGGTATCTGCTGGAGCCATTCTCCCAGCTTGGGGGTCACTGCCCCTAGTGCTCCGATCACTACTGGTACCACTGTTGCCTTCACACTCCACATTTTCTCTAACTCCTCTTTCAGCCCTTGGTATTTCTCAAGCTTCTCATGTTCTTTCTTTCTGATGTTGCTATCACTGGGGACTGCTACATCTATCACCACCACTGTCTTCTCATGTTTATCCACCACCACTATGTCAGGCTGATTGGCCATCACCATCTTGTCAGTCTGGATCTGGAAGTCCCACAGGATCTTGGCCTGTTTGTTCTCTGTCACCTTTGGGGGGTTCTCCCATCTTGACCCTGGGACCTCCAGTCCATACTCTTTACAGATGTTCCTGTACAGTATGCCCGCTACCTGGTTATGCCTCTCCATGTATGCCTTGCCTGCCAGCATCTTACACCCTGCTGTGATGTGCTGGACTGTTTCAGGGGCTTCTCTACACAGCCTACACCTGGGTTCTTGTCTGATGTGGTAGACCCCAGCCTCTATTGCTCTGGTGTTCAGGGCTTGTTCTTGTGCAGCCATGAGTAGTGCCTCTTTGCTGTCCTTTAGTCCAGCCTTTTCCAGCCACTGGTATGTCTTTTCCATATCAGCCACTTCCTCAATTTGCCGATGGTACACGCCATGCAAGGGTTTGTCCTTCCATGATAGCCCCTCTGGTTCCTCGACCTTACTGGGCCTTTGTTGCCTGAGGCATTCACTTAGCAGTTGGTCATTGGGGGCCATTTTCTTGATGTATTCCTGGAGGTTTGCCGTTTCCTCCTGGACAGTAGTTCTGACACTTACTAGTGTCATATATATATATATATATATATATATATATATATATATATATATATATATATATATATATATATATATATATATATAAAATCATTTTTATTGTTTATGTTATAACAATCTTACATTTTGCACTCCTATATTATTTCACCTTTGTTGTACCATTTATTTCTTGTTGCATCTTTGACTTATATGTAATTTTCATGTTGTTGCTTCTTTACATTTTTTCCAATTCAGAAGACAAATGTTATTTTTAATTTTTCACATTTCAATCCATTTTAGTAACATGATGATGATGTTTTTAAGTAAATCATATCATGATATTATGTGTTTTTATTGTATTGTGTAGGTCAGAGAAGAGTACATGAAATGGCTGAACTCTTGCTGTAAACACAGAGAAGATGGATCTGTGGTGAGTTTATACCAAAACAACCCCCATCTGATGTAATTCTATATTAATTCTAACGCTTCACTTAATGACAGTAACAATATCAATGTGTTCACTGTATTCCAACAGAAGGATGTGGCATCCGTTTCAGAGGATCTGAATAAAACTGAAGAACAGACACATGGTAGAAAAAACTAGGATGACTAAGGGTGAAGAAATGAACATATAATGAGAAGAGTCATCAATTGTTTCCATTGTATGCACCCATTATATATTTATGTATAAGATATGAATATGTTGTTGATATTATTACATTTATCATCAGTATGAAACATAACAGGCTATTATATGTATGAGTAGATTTGAACCTTTAGATCTATTTTTGTCTATAGTGTTGTAATTTCCTGGTATGAATCATTATTCATCTGATAGCTTTAAAAATCTACGTAAAATAGTGTGGATTATGTGTTCATCAATCACTAAATATGAACTGATGACATGATGGCATATTATCAAACAGTCTGTTTCTTCTATCTTTGTATAACTGTATAACTACTGCATCTATAACTGGATTCATACATTATTATGGAGTCATTTGTATATTTATAAAAACATTTCTGTTGTGAGACTCTATAGGTTTGTTTGTTTGTTTATTAAAGTGCACTGACTAATGTAATGAGTATTGTTGTTCATGGGGATAAAGCAAGTTTTATGTACTAAATATAAAATATTTGCCATAGGAGGTTAATTTGTCTTATTTTAATTGTTGTGTATGAACTGCTATTGGCCTCAACAGACGACACACACATTTTACATCTTCTTTTATATAGTCCAGTCAGCAAAGGTTAGTCCTACTTGTTATAGTTAGCATTAATCAAGCTAACTTGGCCTTTCCACTTGACCTTTGAATCAAAATGTATAGTGATTTGAAAATATCAGACCAATATATTACACTCAGAGGGAAGAAGAAAAACTATTAAAAGCTAATTTATCAAAAGGTCTATTTTGTGAAGGTACAGGAGGAGGTGAGGAGACAAACTCAAGGTTCACAGACACAGATTCACAACATTAGAACCACACCTTTGAATTTAACCCTTTATCAGGCAATTTTTTGATAACTTCCACATACACTCCTAGATATAGTAACAGTTTCAGTGAGGAGAGTGAATCACCAATCTCAGGTCCAATGTGGTTTACAGGGTTTATAAATTTCCCCTCTGCATGACCAGTCACTGAACCTGCTTTATTAGGTACCAGTGTGAAAGGGTTCCCTGGAGAAACCTTTCCTTTTTTTTTTTTTTTTTTTAAACTCATCCAGAAAAACAACCTGTTTTAGACACAGTGACATGTCAGACATGTACCTGTGAGAACTAACTAGGAAAGAGTGAAGTCTGAGAAGAAATTCAAGTAATTTGCTGCAGCTACAGAAGAGAAACCAAAGCAAAAGCATCAATCTCATCATGTTAGTATTGATCCTATACTGATGTTCACCTTGGTATTGATGCTCAGTAATTCTCTCGATGTGTGTGACTTACTTGAAAGGGGTTTATTCTGCCGTTCTTGTTCCCAGTTCTAATCAGACATGCAGTGACCTGTCAATCAACTGGGGTCGCACTGGCACCAATAAGGTTCCAGATCTGGCCACCATGTAGTAATATTTTCTTGAGTATGACCTGCTGTACTCTGCCTCTAATTGGCTCATCAGTGCTCATGCCTAAAGTTAAGCAAGAACTAGCCAATTATATGCAGTGTGTGTGTGTGTGTGTGTGTGTGTGTGTGGGTAGAAGTGAAGTGAGTATACGCAATGCTGACTGAAAAATATTCCTTTCACCTTACATGGGTTTTATTATATTTTTGAATACACTTTTTGGATTGCTTTGGCACCTTACATATGGGTAAAGATCCCCAATTATATTATTACATTACATAAACATTATCTAACATTAACCAGATATAATGATTGCATATTTCTGAGTGTCATTATTCTTGTTCTCTGATTTGATTTGATTTGATTTGAATGATTTATTTCGAACATGTGCAAAGTGCAACAATAATAATAATAATAATAATAATACACAATGACATGTCCGAAAAGGAGTAGGATGAAGCATAAGCTTATTTAATCCTACCCCTTCTTCACTTCCCCAATAAGCTGAATTGATCTTATAGCAATATAGTGCATAGTACAAAAATGATGATAATAATAAAATAATAACTATCTATAGATATTCATGAATGTCTTTGATTATATTTGTTTACCAACAATCCTGGAAGGTATGAGTGTGAATGTCATACAGGTTTCCAGCTCATCCCTAAAAACGTTTCTCCTTGCGTAGTTCTGTGTACAGCAATAATGAATATATTATGTTTAAACATGTGACACAAATGTGTGCGAATTCATTGGATACATAATACAGTTATACTGCAGTGAAAATGAAAGAAAAATACTTATATTTTTCCTCCTTTCTTGTCCAATATAATAAGTTTATTGTCATTGTACAATAGCTATACAAGAAAAGTGAGTAGAGCTCACCGTCTACAGTGCCGCTAAATAAAAAAAAGATACATAGCAATGAATAGTAAATCATTGTGAGTTACAGTAATTGTTCAAAACCATATCTGAACCTGATTCAATTTGCACCATCACTACTGTAGCACATACCTGTGCATGTGAGCTGGGTTATGTACTGACTGAATGAGCTGAAGAACCCAGTGAGACTAACATCTGTATTGGTATTTACAGATATATCACATTAGAAAAGATGAAGCGTGTAGATGCCTCAGGGTACTGTGTGGATTATCATCTGCTACGGCTGTTAGTAACACTTAGGTCAGAGTTTGATATTCAAGGCAGCTTGGATTTAGAGCTCTATCAGAGAAAGTACCTCAGATAGTAATGTCAAGGCAATCTTTCTTTTATATGACTCATCTATTTTTGATTTATAAATGTTTCGCATGGACCTGTGGACTGGCTTATAAACGTAGTCACATAAAACCTTTTTGAAGTGTTATGAGTCAAAGCCACAAACAACACAGATAAGATATACTCACTGTCATATCCAGTCTATGATAAAAAGAAAGAGGTTTTATGTACTGTATGTTTCTATGTAGTGAGTGTGGCTTATGTTCATGTTTCAGTGTATTTTTTTTAGATGAAAAATATTAAGAAATATATCACCTATTACACTGGTGCCTGCAGGTGTATGTACCTGAGAGTGATATATCACATTGCTTATCTCCCCCCAGCCTCGCATCTTACTATTTATTATCCCCCATCTTAAAAGCATCTTATTTTTCAGTTTCAGTTTAATGGCCGTATACTTTTCATCTACTAGTCTTGCGATTCAGGGCAGACCACAAATCTCCCTCTTAAGATGCACCCACCGGCACCCCTCTCTCTTGTAACCTTCTGATTCGGATACAGACACATCACGTCGTCCATTCTCAACCTGCAGGATGCCTTCATCTACTTGCCTTCCATCTTTTTCAGCATTGTCAGGTACTGTTGGCTACTCTGGAATTGTTGGCTCCAAAACGTTTTTTTTTATCTCTACCAGACCCATCCTCTCTCTATAACTGATTGGCTAGTAGCCATAGTTGAACTTCTTGGGAGCGAAAGCCATTTGCTGAGAGCGAGAGGTTTATCAAAACCCAGTTCACAGCACTTGATGTTATACTGGCTCTGATCTTTTTTGCATGCATCCTGCATTTCCTTCCCTTGTTGGTCACTGCACACTGAAAATCTGACATGGTGCCAGCATCGCATCACCCCTGCGTTAGCTGGAGGGCTAGGTCTTTGGCATCAGTAATGTTTTATTTTGAGCAATGTTTGTCACAAACTAAGGGCTTCAAAAGGTGCCACTGAAATAGATATGTACAGAGTTTAATGTTCATGTCAGGGCCTGGATACTGAACAACCCTTCAAGAACAAGACAGTTCTAAAAATATAAGAGCAATTTCTAAAGAAATTGTGCTGTGATTGCAAAAGGCTGAAGATGCTGAATGACTAGAGTCATTTCTGATAATGCTTGAATAATTTGTGGAAAAGCTAGTGCAAATGATTATTACTGGGACACGTCTTAGAGCAGTGGTCTGTGATGAACACTAAACTATGGGGCACCACCAGGGGTGTCACAGTCATTTAAAATGTGGGGATGTTCGAGTTTGTAGCACATGACCAAAATTTTCTGAATCTATCATCTGGAAAATAAACCAACAATTATCCATTAATAATCCCTAATTTTATATTAAAAAAGTAATGTATGACCAAAAATAATAATAATTAAAAAATAATTTTTCCTCAATTAAACATTTATTCCAAGAAGAACAAAACATTTGACAGAAATATAATAAATAAGAATGAAAAGCTGCCCCTCCCTACCCCTACTCACAACATACAAAAGTGTTCTTCCTACTGTCAGCAAATTATCTTAGGGTATATGTCACAGAGCAAGACATAGTTTAGTTAACTTAGTTTAACAACAGAAACAGTCCAACATTACTTAGTGGTTGATGACTGTTTGCTAACACCGCAAGGAAGAGCTGTTTACATTTGGCCCTGGAACTGAGGTGTGCTTTATTTCCTTATGCTGGTGTACCGCGAGGGCAGGTAGACAGTTTAAACTATAGATATTGTAACAAACCTGCAATGTTATTGCTGTTTGTATGGTGTGATTGCGACCAGCAGTAACCGTTTATCAATAAAAAGTAGGTCAGACCAACTCTGCGTCCGTTTCCTGGATCCAGTGGAATGCTACAATATATAACCTCAGAAAAAAGTGGGGGGTATGAAATCGCCTGGTTGTAGAAGTGGGGGTGTTGTGACACCCCCATACCCCACAGGTGTGATGACCGTGGGCACCGTAAAAGGGGGGTAAACATAACAAATTCAGAGGTGCCCAGTGGATATAAGTTAGAAGTTATGAACATTTCATTATACCATGGAATGAAAGGAAGACGTAGAGGCTGGGAGTTGCTTGTCCAAAATTAAGTTTCACAGTCAGATACTAAACTACACTGTTGCTGTTTGAAAAAAAGAAATCCAGAGTTATAAAGAAGGTGTGCCTTTCATTCATTCGCTTCAAAACAAATGAAGGCCTTCTGCCCTTATGACAGTAGTTGTTAGTCCTCATGGGAAGCACAATCTTCGTCAAGAGAAAAATATAACCAATTCTGACCAAAGGAAATGGATATTCCTCACAGGACCTTTAAGAGTTCATCTTCTGTCAATAATTTAAAGTGACACCTTCCTTCCTCTCTTTTCTGTTGTCTTTGTTATTCACAAAGTTTCGATTTAATTTGCATTTGCAGCAGGCAGTTTAAACACACTTTTTGGGTGATGTGCAAATTTGAAGTTCGATCATTTGGATTCATTGGACTCTTCAGCTGTGATGTGTCAATGTCACAATGACATTCTGCACCTCAGCACTTCTCCTGGGTGAGTGTATTCAGGTTTTTATTTTTTAATCACGGGCAGTCACTCGAACAGGATTTTTCTTTTAAGTACAATTTTAGCTTTGCTGTGGAAAAAATTTTACTTTTTGGATTGAAATCTTACTTGTTAATGTCTGTCCAATTATATTTTTGTTTTGTAGTGGCAAAAATGTATGTATTTGTTAAAAAAAAACAAAACATTGAAATTGTATTGCATTGAGTTCACTTGATTAGTAGTGACATAATTTAGAATGTAACATCAATTATGTCAAAGCTGCTTTTTTTTCAACTGTCTTTTGTCTTTTCAGGTTTATTGATAATCCCGATAACTACAAATACATCTCCTGGTATGAATGATGTTTTCTGAAGATAAAACAAGACCTTATATCAGTAACCACAACCTATTACGACTTAATCATTGCCATTGTCTGCCTTTCTACAGATGCTTGTGATGCATACGAAAATGTTATAGAGCTGTGGGCAACAAAACAAAACAAAAATCCCAAAACAGCTTCTGTAAACTACTGCTTATGGCAATGATCTTTGTGTTGTATTTGTTTTTACCATTGCCTTTATTAATAAGGTCATATAATCATGCAAGAATCATCTAAAATATACTCAACATAAAACTCATTTAATGTTTTTAGAGGTGCAAAAGTAATTATATATGCTATTACAGTGGTACCGCTATTTACAAAATTAATTAGTTCCAGAAGTGGTTTCATACCGTGAATTTTTCGTCAATAGAGTCACGTTTTACATGTAAAAGGCCCCCAATACTACCCACTAAACCCTTTAAAAATGATAAAAGTATACCACTTTTGTATGAAATATGTGTTAAAAGTAAAAGAAAATGTAGATTTAGTTTTTACATGTAATTTATTGGTCTCAGTGGGTAAATGAAATTAACATTAAACCATTAAAGTGAATCAGACATGCAGGTAATTTTCATAGGTGAAAGTTTTGTCACTTTCACCTTCAGCGGTGTTTGTTGACGGGCATTTGGTGGGGTGTAGATCTGGGGGCAATTGCCTTTGCCGGCTTTTTGTGGTCTTCCTGGGGTGTGTTTCATCGGGGTGGCGATGGCACGGCTTGTGGCCATTTTTTTTGGGGTGTTTTTTTCGGGGGCTTCGTGGGGTCTTTTGTTCATGCGGGTGGAGTGATGGCTGCCTCCTCCTCTTTTTTTGTTGTCTCCTGTTTCACTTCTTTTAGTGGCACAGTGGGCAGGGGGACTCACGGGGCAGCGGTGGCTCTGTGTGTATGGTTAGAACTCTGTGATGAATGAGGGTCAAAGGTTCACAAAGAGTATCATGGGTAGCTCCCTCATAGCCAATGGGATGCTATGTACAGTACGTACACTAATGTACATTGTATTTTTGTCTCAGGGGTTTTGGTTTTCTTTTGTAAATATGATTTTCTTTCATATTCAGAGACAAAAAATTGAGGTAAAGGTTTTTCATTACTTGGATTATTCGTTAGTTGGGTCTTTCGTAAGAAGATGTACCACTGCATCTGTTATTGTTTTCATTATATTTGAGACAAAAGGGGAAAAAATCTCATTATTTCACTCTCAAAATGTGTGTTGGTGGATTTACCTGCACAGCTGTTGCCTTCTTGTTTTTTTTATTTTTTATTAGTCATTGATGTTTCTGTGTTAACTTTCATGTATAAGTTTGCACCATAAGTCAATCACTAACGCTGTGTGAGCAATAGAAAACAGTCTCCGCTTCATCCTACTTATTTTGTATTCTGCACTTGTGGTGGTTCTATCAAAGAGAAAAAAATGGGCAAAGCAGACACACAGTAGTGGCAGCCTGTCTCTGGTCTTAAGTTGACCTTTTGGTCGGACACACAGCAGGACAAAGACCATGTGGAAGCAGAAAGTAGAAGGGACCTAATGTATGGACCTTGTCTTTACATTGTCATATAAAATACAGCTGTAAAAACATTTATTTGACTGTCAAAAGTAATCAAAAAGTTATGCAATCATGTACTACCCTGTGTATGTGATTAAAACAGTCAGAAAGGAAAACATGTAATGCTGTTTTTGTCAGTACAGTGCCATATATATTGGTGTAAGAACTGACGTGATTTTGGTTATTGTAAAAAATCTTTATGGAAAATGGAGAGATATTGACACAAGATCAGGAACAGTATGGACCCTGATGCAAGACTCACAAACCAGGATTTGATTTTACCAACTTTATTATAATAATAAATTGTGAAGTGCAAGTGTAGAGCTGCTGTGACAATGATCGACAGATGTAATGTGCTCTGGGCAGCAACTAGGGGACGAGGCAGAATCGTGGTCAGGGTCAGAACCAGCAAAGCAAACTTAGTATTTAGGGAGGATCCAAAAACCACTACCAGACTACAGGCGTCGGTCAAACCAGGTTTCCAGAATCCATGGAGGTACTGATAGGGCTTAGACAGGCTCGTAGTCAGGTCTAGAATCCAGATCCAGAGTGACATGCAACTCAACAGACAAGGGGCAGACAGCAGACAAAAAGAACAGGGCAGAAAAAGACCTCAAACCAGAAAAGCCAAGACAAGATACAGAACGCTCATTTGGTGTACAGAGACAAACAAATTCACGATTTGACAAAGAAAGAAGTGGAGTTTATATAGAGCATTAAACAGGTGAGACACATTGGGATAAATTAATGGGCAGAGACACACACGTGGCCAGAAGTAAAATAGGTGAAAAAACCCTGACACTCATAATGACAGACAGAAAACCTCATAACAAGACATACCAATGTCCAGAATGTAACAGATACCAGCTCTCAAATTGAATTCTTATTATCTATTTTAGTTATTCTCATTATATTTGTCCAAACAAATATACCTTTAGCTGTACCAGACATTAAAATGAATAAGAAACTGTAGAAAATAAGGGTGGTGTAGTCTTTTTTTCCACGACTGTATGTGTGTTTTTGTGTTGACAGACATAAATGAGTGTGAGAGCAATGCAAACATTTGTGGATCGAACTCTAAATGTAACAATACTACTGGATCTTACACCTGTACCTGTCAGAAGGGATTCAATGCGACAGATCCAAATTTACCACCTTCAGGGACCAACCCATGCATAGGTATAATCTGAAAATGACTTCCTCTATGTTCAAGTTATTGTTTGTTAAGATTTCACCAGCTATAAAACTGACATAATGTTGTTCACCTTCGTTCCTACTCTCTGTAGATCTCGATGAATGTCTTGACAATATCTGTGGAGATAATGGGACCTGTACCAACAACCATGGAAGTTATGTTTGTGATTGTCATACAGGCTTTGAGCTTGTTCCTGATAAAACTCCTAATTGCATAGGTCTGTAAAGTCACACATGAATAGTGTTTTCTTAAGACAAAACAAGAGCTTATATCAATGTGTTCCACCATCTACCACTTAGTCATTGTTTCCATTGTTTGTCTTTCCATAGATGCTTGTGATGCATACACAAATATTACAGAACCGTGGCGCAATTTGGGATTTAAATCAACTTCCTTTCCTGGTTGGCCCAAAGGTGATGCATCTCTCTACAACAAGTTTTGGCGCTTCACAGGGATCGGTGGAGACAAAGTTTTTCAGGAATGTGGGTCAAATAACCTTGGTGGCACCCAGTATCCACTTTATATTACCTTTGATTATCCAACACCTGAGTCTCCATCAGTAACAGGATATGCATACATTAATCATCATGGATGCAACAATAATCCTAGAAGTACAGAGGTGATTCTGTGTCCTGAGGGATTCGTCATCTATAAACCTTTACAACAGCCATGGGTCAACATGGGATATATGACATGTAAGTATTGTGGTGAGTTAATATTTTACATTTTATTAAAGTGTAAAGTATGGTGTAATGGAAGGGACTTGTTGAAAATGTGTACAATAACGCTCCATCTGTAATTTTACAAATTAGAATATTGTACCAGTAGTAATATTATTAAATATGTACCATCAAATGTGATAAGATATTATCATTGACCTGACATAAAAACACAAATTTGAGGTTGAAAAACCCCAATATACATAATAATCAGCACTTCACTCTGAGAATAATGCTGAAAAGAAACAAATAAAAGAAAACAGAACAAACATAATTACCTTTCACAAACATTAGGTCTATAGCTCTTAATGGACACTTAAAATGTGCCTATGGATTTGACCTTTCAAGATCAGTCAAGGTCAAAGGTCAAGATGGCATTTTTAAACTCTTGCCATGTTTCTTCTGTCAACAATAGTAACTGAGTACTTATCACCAATCTTTTTGGAAATATGACGATTTATATCATGTGACCTTGATTTTGACCTTTCAAGGTCACTCCAAATCAAAGGTCATTATGCAGTATTGAAGTGATATCGATCATTAAATTTTGACCGTTATTGTGACTTTGACCTTTGACTTCAGAGTCTTGAAATTTGTCCTACAAGGTTCTGATGTCAATGGACATGAATGGTGAGAGCAAAAAGAAGCCATGTGCAAAATTGAGTATACATGAATGAAAAGGAAATCCCTGATGTGTTCTATCTCTTATCATTATTAAACACACATTTTTGTGACTTTGACCTTTAACTTACATTCGCCAAAATTTAATGGGATCTATTTTGGACCACTTCACACCTGTTGTGAAAATATCATTGAAATTCGTCCTATAGTTTTTGCACAAAGTTGCTGAAAATAAACAGAGTGACAAACAAACAAATAAAGAACCAAAAACAATACCCTCACCTCTCCTTTGGAGGGTGGGGTAACGATGAAATAAATAATTAAGAATCCATAGATAGATTAATAATAGACTTAATCTGTCAACATTTCAGTTGCTGTACATCAGATGTCTTTTGACACATTCCTACCAGTCAGTAATGGCTATAACCTTGTTTTTGTAATTTATGTCTTGATTTTCATTGACACACCTGCAATGATATTAAATGACACAATAACCTTATTAACATAGTATAAGACTGAAAAAGTTGAAAAAGTTGTACTTATAAGTACATCCACAATAAGTTTTACCTCCCAAAAAACAGAAAGGTTGACATCATGCACAGTAAAAATGACATTACAGCCACATATGTGAAAAAGAGTGATGGATTTTCTTGTTATATAATATGTTATATTATTACATTATCTCTGTTCAGATCATTCTAACTGTACAGCAGACTGCTGTGGACCATTAGCTCAGTGTACTGAAAACGGAGGTTGCGAGTGTATCAGTGGATATGAACTCCCACCAGAACACCTCCCCACATCAGGATCATATGGCTGCAATGGTAAATATTTGTTTTTACTGGAACCACAGCACGACATGTTTTAAATATTATCATCGATCATATTCTGTGTAAACTGATCTCTTTGAGTCCTGTGGTCCTCCTCCACCAGTAAAGTAAAATTAAGTATAAGTACCGCATACGTTCTAGACCCTTACCTTAGAAATATGTAAATAAATGAATAAACAAAAGTAACCTGAGTGTGATCCTGAGAATTTTTTATCTTTGTCCAATTCATACAAATGGCAATACATAGTGCATTACAGAAAAGGAAAAGAGACAAGTTACAAAGTTTTAATTAAAACATAACCAATAAAATCTAAATAATAATCACTTAAAATAAACTCTCCTTAAAGATATCAATGATGATTTGATAAAATCCTTGTCCTGTTGGATCTGACATGGTAGTACAGTAGCTGATACACTGAGGTACTGGGTAAACCTGATTGAGCTGGTTTGCATATTATTTCTTTTTTCATCATCTGAACCTGCTTTATCCTTACGAGGGTCACTAGGGGTCACTGGGCACCTAATCCAGCTACAATGGGTGAAGGCGGGGTACACCCTGTATGAGTCTCCAGTTCATCTCAGGGCTGAACATATATAGACAAACAATCACTCTCACATTCACACCTATGGACAATTTAGATTAACCAATTAACTTTTGCATATTATTTACAAAACAGAAAGTTTTGTGTCTGTTAAAATGTCATTCTGCTTATTTCTTTCACTGTTTGTGTTGACAGATACAGATGAGTGTGAGAAAACTGATGGTAAAGTCTGTGGATCTGACTCAAACTGTACAAATACTATTGGATCATACATGTGTACCTGTCTGACTGGATACGAAGCAACAAATACATCTTTTTCACCTGCGAAGACCAACCCATGCATAGGTATAATCTGAAAAGGAGTTCCTGCTTGACATTTATTACCATATTAACATTACACCAGTTATAACAGTTGCATATTTTTTTACAATGTGTACCTTCATTCTTACTCTCTATAGATATTGATGAATGTCTTGACAATATCTGTGGAGACAATGGGGACTGCATCAACAATCCTGGAAGTTATGTCTGTCATTGTCATACAGGCTTCACACTTAATCCTGGTGAAACTGCTCCTTGTGTAGGTCTGTGTACAGCAACTAAAGGCTCATTTAAAGTGACAAAGAAAGGAAACTAGTGTGTTTTCTAAAGAAAGCATGGTCAGTAACAGTAGTTGTTCATTTTCAGATTTTGATGAGTGTTTCAATTCCACCATTTGTGGTCCTGATTCAATTTGCACCAACACATTTGGAGCTCATACCTGTGCATGTAAAGTGGGTTATGCACCGACTGAACGATCTGAAGAACCCAGCGAGACCAACATCTGTATTGGTATTTACAGATATTACAGTAGAAAAGATGAAGTGATGAAATAGCTCAATCCAGTTTGTGTTTGACTTTTTTATGTATTATATTTTACACTTTTTTTTCTCAGATATTGATGAATGTTTTGAAGACCCTACAATCTGTGGACCTCTCTCTAACTGCTCAAATTGTATTGGATCATACATATGTACCTGTTTCCCTGGTTATCGAGCAAACAACCCAAAAATAATAGCCAGCTTTGCTAACCCATGTACAGGTAACTTTAAGAACTTACATATAAAGTGATCATATATTTGACTTTTGGACCATTAACCCTGTAATGCCTGTATCATTAAATCACTGACAAATTTTTTTGATCAAATATTATTATTGAACAAACAAAAACATAATATAATACAAACATGTCGAATAAATTGTTATTTAATTTTTAAAATTAGGCAAAGTTCTGCCTCATTCCTCATCAATGTGTTACTGGAAAGGCCTCTGGTGAATGAATCCCTCCTCCTTGTAGATTATCCCTGTATTGAATGTATCTAATTGTATACATCAGGCTTTTCAAGAAAAAAAAATCAAATTCATCATGTGGAGGGCTTCAAAGTCATATGTTTGACATGATAGGGTGAACACTGTTTTTTTTTCTCTACAGATATAGATGAGTGCATTGAATCTCCAGGTATATGTGGTCATCAAACTGTGTGCACTAATAGGCCAGGAACCTTTTATTGTTCTTGTCCCGATGGTTTTTATCCTTCAACTGGACTGGTGTGGACTGTAGGAGTCTCATTTTGTAAAAGTGAGCTGATGACCTGTATTTGTTACTCAATTTGCTGTACAATCACATATCCAGGGGTCTGTCCCAGGAAGGGGGTTCAGTGACAAATAGTCAAGATCACACATTCATACAGTGGGGGCTAAAGGGCAAATTTCCATTTTCTTAGCCACTTCCGCAAAGGATGGTAATGATTTTAATGTTAAGTTAATGTTTTTAACAGAGTTTATTTTTTGTAAGATAACTCAAAAAAATTATTATCGACTTTAATGTTGTGATATATTCTGATAGTTAATATGAATGGATTTATATTCTCCAACACATACATATGAACTAAGGGTTCATATGTGCTAAACCTATTTTCTACAATGGACTTCACATGTGTGGATAATTGTACGTGTTCATTTATAACTAGTTTGTATCAACTCAACAGGTCTTCAAGATATTTTGGGTGAGATAACACCCACTGAGGTATGAATATAACAAGAAGGAAAAAAAAAAAAAAAAACAGAAAAGGATTTTCTGGAAAGGATTTTCTTTTTCCTTTTAATTTAGTAACAATATGAGTTTGGGGTGTATGTAAACTACCACCCAGTAGTTAACTTTTTATTTTATTACAGGGTCAGACAAAAGAGAGAGCCTTTCTTGACAATATGGACAATGACCTGAAATACAATGAAGGAATGTTCCTACCTGAAGCGGTCAGAAAAAAACTTAAAATGTGAAGTTTCTATAATAAACCATAATGCTGAACAAAACTGTGTTGATTTATTTATTTTTGTGTGGTTTCTTTACAGACTATAGAAAACTGCTTCACATCATCTATGGTACTTTTCCATAAGTATATGGTATCACAATAACAACTTTTAATTTACAATTTAAACGGTCATGTGACTTATTCACTACACATATTTATGCTTGTAGGAAGTGTCAGGTGTTGGTCCTCGTGCCAGGTCAATCAAGGTGAGTAGTGAAGGTGATGGGGAGACTGGTGGTGTGATCCTGGGCATCTCAGACCGTTTAGTTTCTGCATTGGTGCAGTCAGGTCAGAACCAAACAACCAGGAACTTAAAGAGTTCAACAGTGGGTAAGAGATGTTTATCTAACTTTACTGTGGACTTACTGTTTGTAAACTGAGTGAATATTGAATTAAGCTTGTGTTGATGTGCTAGATTTGAGTCTAGAAACATTTGGACCTGGAAACAAAACAAAGAGTTCTTCTCTGGCAGCCAATGGAAACACCATGGAAATCAACATGGGAAGTTTGGCTGGAAAACACAATGGTGAGAAATTCAACAGTTACCAAAGTTGTCCATGGTTTGTTGTGTTATTAACTGTCAGTACCATGTTGACATCTCCAGGTTCTGTAGCAGCTGCTTTTTTGACTCTTAATGGGATGGAGAGTCTTCTTAGTCATCAATACTTTAAAACAGAAAACAGGACAGAGATGTACTCTGATGTTATTACTGCAGTCCTCCCCTCAGTAAACAACACCAACCTCACAGAGCCTGTCAACTTCACCATCCAACACAAGAAGGTGTCAATGAATCAAACACTTATTTCATCCATCTGTCTGCTTTAGCATGATGGATACATTCCATATGTCTTTGTTAACGTTCATCATATGTTATTTTCTGTTTCCTTAGAAATTACCCGGAGATGGTATGGTGACATGTGTGTACTGGGAGGCCAAACCAGAGGAGGAAAAAGGTGATAAAAAAACAGGAGAACAGAGCAGTAGCATGCGTTGGTCAGTGGATGGCTGCTGGGTTGCATACGCTGGTGAGAACTACACTGTGTGCAGCTGTTCTCATCTCTCCACGTTCGCCCTCATCATGCAGATTGGGGAGGTATTAGAGATTAGTGTATATTCACACACTGCATTTATTTAAGCTTGTTTCTGCAGCCAAAGTTGGGTTATTTCTCCATACATTTTATTTAAATGTGTGTTTATATCCTCAGCCTCCACCAGAAGATGATTTCTTAGAGTGGCTGAACAGAATGTGTGTGATTATTGGACTCTTCTTCTTTGCTTTGGCCATCCTCACCTTCCTCCTGTGCAGCTGGAACCCCAAAATCAACAACACAGCTCGTCTTCACCTCTGCCTAAACCTCTCATTATCACACCTACTGCTACTGTGGAATGATAAATATACTGAACGAGAGGTACAGTGGGGCTAAGGTGCAGATATTTCATACTCAAATGTGCTCCTCAGCCTCATATGACATCTTTCATTCATTGATCTTCACAGCTGGCCTGCACTGTCATGGCAGGGCTTCTCCACTTCTTAGTTGTCGCAAGTTTCGTGTGGATGCAGCTGGAAGCAATGCAGCTGTACCTGCTTGTCCGCAGACTCACTAAGGTGCAGGTCATCCAGAGAGATGGCCTCCCCAGACCACTTCTGTATGTGATTGGCTACGGTGTTCCTTTTGTGATTATAGGCGTCTCTGCATTGGTGTATTCTGATGGATATGGTGCCACTGAGGCAGGCGCGTGAGTAGCATGAACACTGACATTGATAGATTCATGTTGTCATGGGATCCTGACAATGGAGCCACCAATGATCTCCATTTTCTGGCCAAGAATTCACTTCATTCTCATGAAAATGTGTTTGTAATGATGGGTTTTAAATGTTTTATATAAATGCAGGTGCTGGTTGTCACAGAAACATAACTTCAATTGGGCTTTAACTGGACCAGTGATTACTATCCTTATAGTGAGTGTATTAGTGTCTATATGTAATGATCTACAGGCCTTACAATGGTTACCTCCAAACTCAACCTTGATGTGTGTCTTCTTTCAGCTCAACTGCATGGTATTCTGTGCTACTTTATGGAGTCTGAGGACCACCTTGGCCAACATGAAGAGTGGTGTCTCTCAGTCCAAAGACACAAGGTTTGTCCCTTCAGAAGTAACTGCATAGATCATTAATATTTTCAGCAATATTATCAAACAGTAATAATAATAATAATAATAATAATAATAATAATAATAATAATAATAATAATAATAATAATAATAATAATAATAATAATAATAATAATAATAATAATAATAATAATAATAATAATAATAATAATAATAATAACATAGCATCATTCTTGTCTGTGTTTTCAGGTTGATTGTATTTAAGATAGTGGCCCAGTTTTTCATCCTGGGCTGTACCTGGATTCTTGGCCTGTACCAGACCAATCTTTTCTTCCAGGTTCTCTTTATAATTCTCAACTCACAACAGGGAACCTTCCTGTTCATTGTCCACTGTTTACTCAACAAAGAGGTAGATTCTATACACTCTTTTAATCTGTTCCCCTTTAGATCATGTCAGTATTTTTAAGGCATTAGCTACTGCCACAGAACTGTGGCACCAAATATTGGTCTGTCTGTGCCATGGAGCCAATCAAATATTTGGATTTGTACTAAAGCCAATCATTGATACAGTTTCTTGAACTTGTCACTGTCACAGTATTGTGGTGATATATGGCATATACGTCAGTGCATTCTTTTGTGCATTTTGTTACCACAAAATGACAAATTAATGATAGTATGTACAGTAGTAAAGTTATTGTTATAAAAGCGGTCTATGGTATTGTTTTATGGCAGGGGTCTCAAACTCATTTTCTTCAGGGGCCACATTCAGCCTGATTTGATTTCAAGTGGGCCGGACGTAGTAAAATGATAGAATAATAACCTGTAAATACTGACAACTCAAAATGTTTGCTTTTGTTTTACTGCAAAAACAAACAAAAAAAACAATTACATAATGAAAATACTTTTATAAATGATTCAAGCAAAAAAAAATTTTAGTAATCTAAAAAAAAAAAATGCGATTTTAACAATAATCTGTCTCAACTCATCATTTTTAAATGTGCATTATGGATCAGATGTAAAAAGGCAGTAAAAACTACAAAATAGGTTAAATTGTGCTTAATTTTCTTTAGACATTTCAGGTTATTCATATTGGTTTGTCATATTTTATAGTTACAGGATAGTATGAATATTGTCACAGTTATGTTATTTTTTGCACTAAAACAAAGATGAAAATTTGAAGTTGTTATTATTTATTAGCATAATTTAGTATATATATATATATATATATATATATATATATATATATATAGTATTATTTTGACATCAAACAATAATAAAATATAGAGTCATTATTGTTTGTAGTACTTATATGTAGGTTATTCTGTTATTATTTGACTCTACATAATATTGGTCTGTATGTGAAACCTGAACTAAAATCCGTTCCACAGCAGTTTACAAATCCATCCCAGGGGCCGCATTGGAACCTTTGGTGGACCGCATTTGGCCCCCGGGCCACATGTTTGAGACCCCTGTTTTATGGTATTCTGTACAGTCAGTGAGATTGAGGCTGTAGAAGGCGGCTGGAGCTACATATTAGATGGAGCAGTGTGTGACTTCTCAGTTCTATGTCAGTTCAGTGTTGAATGCTATGCTTGAATTCTGCACTTTGAACATTGTCTCAGTGGCTGATTTTTTTCAGTGTTGGATTTATCTACCCGTCCCCTTGGTGCCATGTCCCCTGTTTGGAAAGAAGAAAAAGAGGACGAAAAAGCTTCTTTAGTCTTCCTTCTTATAGTCCAAAGCAGTGCCTTCTGAACGAAAGCTTCACTAAATTTTACACTCTATTTTGGGATATGACATGTTACCAGTCTACATATGATATATGTATATATGTACTGTTTGGCTCTGTGGTAATAGACAAACCAACATTTTGTGTCATAGTACTGTGTCACTAGCAATATTTTGGTAACACTTCACTTAACGGGTGAGTTCATAACACATTCATAGCAGCTTTCATAAACGGCACATAAAGCATTCATGACTGTTTCATGAGACATTCATACCAAACCTTTCAAGACAGAACGACAACAAATTTTCAAAATAAAAGTCCAACACTCACTAAGCACTGCTTCTTTCAACAGTGCTGTCATATTTCAAAATAATTTCTATAATTTTACAATCCTCTTTGAACTATCTCAGTGTTGAAATCGAATTGAACATCCTGAGCACCACCCCTGTCCCACCCCCCCGTGTGTCCGGCTGTTCCAATCTAGCATCTACCATTCACCTACCACATAACTTCCACAAATAAAAACATTTGGCACTTTTCCCTTTTTTTGATGGAACTCCAGAGAACATGTCCCATGCCCACGACCACACCTCTCCGTTCCCACCCGCTCCAGCAAGAGGCTGTCAAATAATGACCCGTGCCGCAGTGATTTGCGATTGTTGGACTTTTATTTTGAAAATGTATCATCGTTCTGTCTTCCACATTCATGAAAGGTTTGGTATGAATGCCTCATGAAACATTCATGAATGTTTTATGAAAGCTGCTATGAATGTGTTATGAACTCACCTGTCAAGTAAAGTGTTACCGAAGAAGTGTGTCATCATATCTGTTTTACTCTGTAGGTAAGGGAGGAGTACATGAAATGGTTGACATGTTCCTGGAAGAAGAAAAGAGAAGAAAGATCTATGGTGAGCTTATACAAACAGAAAAAGTATGTTTGATTTGAGTTTTTTTCAGATATTACTATAATATGTACTTTAAGCACTTTTTCATTGTATTGTAACAGAAGGACGTACCATCAGTCTCAGAGGATTTGGACAAGATGGAAGAACGGAAATAGGGTGGAAAAAAGAAAGAAGGCTAATGGTGAAGAAAATAGTGTAAATATACGAACCTCATCAACTTTGAAACATGAGACATATGTAGTTGGTGTAGTGGCTGATGTTGCATTATCTTTGCAATTCAGTCTAAGCATTAGGATTTACTTCACTTATTGTACACTTCACTCCATGGCTTCAGAAAGTACCTAATCCTTTTTTTCTTTTTGATGTTTTTCAAAGGCAACACATCCATTTTCAGTCCCAGAGAATTGAATACTCATCAACTACTAATAACATTGACCTGTGTACAAAATATGTTCTGATGATGTTAAACATCTAGGATCATATATGTATCCATTATCTATTTCTGTTCATGTGTAATTCATTTGGTCATCTTAAAACAAACAAATTTATCTGTATATCAGCTCAAAATGTCATGAACAACAGAAGTACTAAATCTGTAACTGAATGTAAAATATGATAAATTGTCACAACCTTTCTCCCAGTTTCCCACCAGCTTCACCTGGTCCGCACCGTGCAGCTGCAGCTAATTAAGCAGTGAATCTTACAGTTGCCAGTGTGGGACCATTTCCCTATTGTCACCTCCATAAACCGGACATATGTTTTTCAGACTCAGTTTACCATAACCTGGACATTTTCTCATCACCATGGACTCTGGTTGAGCTTCCCCCAGGTTTTGTCTCTGTCTTATATTGTTTCTGTTTGTCATTAAATCTGTTCTCCCTTTAACACTGTGCATCTGAGTCCTCTGTCCACCTCACCCCTCATGACACAAATCTATTTGTCTAATCAGTTTTTTGTTGAAGTGTCTTCATATCATTAATACCACTGCTATAATAATAATAATAATAATAATAATAATAATAATAATAATAATAATAATAATAATAATAATAATAATAATAATAATAATAATAATAATAATAATAATAATAATAATAATAATAATAATAATAATAATAATAATAATAATAATCAAGGCACCTTACAAAAAAGAGTTGGAACAGAACACTGCAACAACATACACATCACATCATATAGTCATGAGAGAATGACAAATATAATTAAAATAAAAGGGCAGTTTCAATATGATCAATACAAATATAGTCCTTCATGATAATAGATGTTTCAAAACTCATTTATTTAAAGACTCTTCACATCAGTTGTGAGACCTCTGGCAAGTACCGCTATATTTGTAATGCTACATTTGTAATGCTACATTTGTTATGTCAGTATTATTACACAAAATATTGTATAAAATGTCAACTTTTGAGTTTCTAAATGTCCCATATGGTTAGGAAGGACTGCTAACAATTCACCAAATACACATAAATCTAAAACACTATTATATATGTACAAGTCATGTCGTTCATACTCAGGTTTTTTACAATGTCTTACAATGTTATCTAATATTTAAATTTGAAGTGCACCTTAAGGAAGGACCGGAAATACAATTTCGTTGTTCTGTAAACATGTTTATTGTAACAATGACAATAAAGGAAGTCTAAGTCTAAGTCTCTAAATAGCAAAACATATATTTATCCCCAATGTAATAACTTGGTAGAGGATATTCAGCAGCAACAACAAAACATGATGAGAAAACCTGAATACTCGTGTATTAGCAGCTATTATTATGGCACATTTGACGTTATCAACACACATTCTCTGTTTCTGTACAAACACAGAAGCTGATTATTTTCTACTCTTTTCTGAAACCATCAGACTTGTTTATACAAAAGCAGATGGAAATGCATTAAGAAAATTTAAAAAAAAAAAAATGCATACAGCAGACAAGACATTTTAAAGACCATAATTCTTCACACTGCCAGAGAAGCACATACAGATAAGACAACTTAAGTACCTAAAATTCTTTGATGTTACTGCTAAGCAATTTTTTCCCCCCATTCTCTTTCTGTTACACTCATTGTTGGGCAACTATAAAGATTATGCATTCTTGGGATGTGCATACCTTGATGATTTAAACCTTCATACACACAGAGTAGTAAAAAATGTAAAAGTGCTACTTTTTCTGTAGAAATTCTGGCTGATATGACGATCATTTCATGGGTGCAGTTCCACATTGGAAAGTAATGACAAAGATGTAAAGTATAGCTTACACTTACCCCCAATAAAAATGTTGGACATTCATGTGGTTCTGTATAGTTGTCCTCTCTCTTTTTGGGATAAAGTCAGTGCTTTCAATTGTTACGTTTCAGGATATTCCCATCATTGCTTCTATTTCAAGAGGTGGTTATTGCCCTTGAAGAAAACTAAACTTGGGTTTAATGGTCTGGAACTGGACAGTAGCACACTGTCTCTAACCTGTGATTCAGAGAAGTACACAGTCAAGTACTGTGACAACTGTACTTGTCAAAGAGGAGGTAGATGTTATACACCAGAAGCAGGCTGACCACATGGTGAGAATGATCAAATAGCAACGACTAACCAATAAGGACCCAGTGAATGTGGACATGTCAAAGGATAATGATGTCTGATACCATGGATTTTCTGTCTGATAATGAGTAAAATTCAAGCTGATATTTGCAATATCAATCTGATTCAATACTTTGTACAAATACACTTAAAGCTGCATCTGACTTTCATCATCAGATGTGTAAAACCAGAGTATCACAAAGTCTTTACATGATTACTCACCTAAATCTTTTTCCTTATGATGACCAATTTCAAAGTGTATTCAACTATAAACTCCACTTATTTTTTTGAGTTGGTAGGTCACTCAAGATTTGGACATTTTTTGTGACGTGCATGTGTATGCAGCAATGCATTTTTGCCCTCTGTATGGGACACAAGTTTCACTGTTTTATTTTTTTTAAATGCTGTTTGTTGCAAAGGACATTCTGAGAGCGCAAACCTCCGCCAAGGCAGACCCCCCCCTTTGAAGGAAGAGAGGTCCACCAAGGAGGTTATGTTTTTGTCAGAGTTTATCTGTTAGTTAGCAAGATAACTGAAAAAGTTATGGACGGATCTTGATTAACTTTACAGGGTAGGTTGGTAATGGGGAGATCTAGACATTATGAGATTTTGGTGTTGGGGGGGGTCATTCCCTTATGAATATATGATGTTGTGATGTGTATGTTGTTGTAGTGTTCTGTTCTGTCTCTTTTCCTTTTTTATCTTTTCCATTTTTTGTAAGGTGCCTTGATTATTATTATTATTATTATTATTATTATTATTATTATTATTATTATTATTATTATTATTATTATTATTATTATTATTATTATTATTATTATTATTATTATTATTATTATTATTATTATTATTATTATTATCAAAAAAATGACAACTTGCATATTGATTAATGTGTTAACACGAAACATGAAAATAGTGAATATGTAACACTTCATTAAAACAGTGACACTTTCCCACATTCACTAGTTTTTAAGAAACAACAGCATATTTACTGTTTCCCCCCTTTAGTGTGTTCTGCTTTTTGCTCAGAACCTTTATTTTATATTCAACAATCTTTCTTCTATGAATAATCTGAAGGGACACTGTCCACCATTGTAACAGAGCTACATGACTGAATGTCACAATGAAATACTGTATCTGGATGCTTATCTTTGGTGAGTTTTTTCTTCTTCTTCTTCTTTTTTTCTTCAAGCTTTCACTTTTTAACCAAAGACAGATTCTGAAATGTGAATGATTTATTCAATTATACATTAGCTTTGTTGTGAAAAGATCAACCTTTTGAATTTGAAAAAAAAAACAAAACAGGTATTGAAATTCAGAATATAATACTAGTAGGTGATGTTATATTGAGGATTCATAAGTGATAAAACATTATGGTGGGAATTTTGGAGACATTTGATAAAAAAAACAATTGATGTAATATTCCTTTTTTTTTTTAGGTCCACTGATAATCCCTATAACTGCAAATGTACTTGAGGGTATGAATGGTGTTTACTTAAAACTAAATAAGCCATAAAAATATATCAAACTCCCCATCATCATCATCATCATCATCATCATCATCATCATCATCATCATCATCATCATCATCATCATCATCATCATCATCATCATCATCATCATCATCATCATCATCATCATCATCACTGATAATGATCATCATTATTTTTATTATTTGCCTTTCTCTAGGTTCTTGTGATGGATACCCAAAAGTTAATGAACCGTGGCATAACAAAGCATTTAAATCAACTAGTTTTCCCAAAGGATATGATCTTCTTAGTGACGAGTGGTTTCACTGGGATTGGTGGAGACAGAGTTTTTTTTTTTTTTCCAATTGTTTGCAAAACAAGCGTGCTGGAACCTCATTTCCTCTTTATATTCATTTTGCTCATCCAACACCTGAGTCTTCTGTAGTGATAGGAAACACACAATTTGATGTTGGTGGATGTGATCATGGCGCAATACACACAATGGTGCTTCTATGTCCTGGTGGATTCTACATCTATAAACCATTACAAGGGATGTTGGGTGACATGGGATATACAGTACGATCAGTGAGTTTTGTTGGAACTGAATGTTTCCTCTCCCTTTATCAACATGTAAAGTATATTTGCCTGTGTGCTTGCATGTAATGCAGGACACAGGGGACTATTGCTCATCATATTCATTTGAGACTAAAGAATTATTCAGTGGCCTCACATAGCCTGGTGTGTCTCTGAGTGATGCATTTGCTACGTGTGTGACAACCCCTCATTTCTACTTCAGGGGATTTTCAAATCAATCAGCTTTATCAGTGTAGGAGTGCAGAGGCACTGACAAGTCTCCATAAATCAGATGTGATGTTTGTTTGGTACAGTGTGTGTCATAAAATGAACTGTGCCTTGGCTAACAGAAGCTCTCAAACCAAGTTCCCAAAACTATCTTTCAGTCCCTGGTTGCTTGGTGTAGCTTACATCTGTCATCATTCTAATTAAGAGTATCTGCTGTGTAGGCTGGTCTAGAGTCAGTTGAAGCATTTTGATTTATCTTACATGTGAAGTTTCCTGTTATTATTGAAAACTTCATGAATTCAGAAAATACATTTAAACATTTTTGATGGGATTATAGTAATTAACTTAATAATTAGTAGTTAATAGTAGCAATTATTAATTAGTGATTAATTTAGTATCTAGTAGTAGCTAGTAAACGAGCAGATAATGAAGTAGAAGTGATTCATTATTGTACTTGAATAATTTTTTATTTTTTTTTTGGCAATTGTACTTTGAGTATTTATTTATTTTCCCCATTTCCCTGCAATAATATCTGTACTTTCTCCTCCTTACATTCTCAGAATAAACTTGTTACTTATTTAAACTAAATGCATGTGACAGTACATGGAAAAAATCTGTCACTTCAAAGGTTTTTTTTTCAGATTAATCACAGGGTTCCTGTGGAATAATTTTGATGAATCATGTTTGTGTTAGTTTTTAATCTATAGTAATTGGATTTCATTTAGCATGAGCAAACACTGAACATGTTTGTCCCAGCTGGGTGATGCATTAACCTCAGTCCAAACAGAGTTCAAGATTAATGCATGTTTTGTGTTAATATGGTATTTTATGATTGAAGTGCTTCGGTGTCAAAACACTTTATTCTGGTCATAAAGTTCTGCTGGTTCTGTGTAGCTTTTTTTTTTTTTTTTTTTTTTTTTTAATTCAAATTTCCCACAAAATACACAAATACATTAAGGAACACAAAAAATACAAAACATGGTAAAATTCACCAAAAAAATAAACTAACGAAAAAGTGGTGAGATATCCAAAGCAAATGCAAATAAATAAATAAAAATAAATATAATTTTGACAGACCAAGATTCGCAGCTTACTTTTAAGGGCTTTTTTTTGGCTATGATATGCATGCTATCAAGCAACCTCTGATATGTGCTGCTCAATGATGTTTTTGGCCAAATCTAAACAGAGGTGAAGGTCCCATCAAAATAAAACAAACTGACTGTGGAACAATTTGAATGATCATCATTAAATGTCCTGAAAATTCTTTTCATCCTTGAATTTTCTTTAAAATTTTATCGGCCTGCAGTTCATTTTACCCATACCCATGAAAATTCTTATAATTTCTTTTACCTGTATTGAGTTACCTGTCAAGTTCTTGACCTTGTACCATTTACTGTGGAATTAGAACATGGAAACTTTGATGATTTTACCTGTTTTAAATAACTATTGTTTCATTCATGACAAAAAAATACAGTTTTACTTTTGTAATTGCTTACAAGAAATTGTGCCTTTTTACTTTTACTTAACTAAAGGAGTTGAATCAGTTAAGTATTAAGTATTTTAAATATTTAAGTACAGAACATGAGCACTTTTGCCAAACTTGAAGACTAGACACTTATTCAGTGGCCTCATGTATCCTGGCATGTGTCAGAGTTGATGCATTTGCCCAGTGTTTGTAGTGAAGCTGCAGACAACCCCTCATTTCTACTTAATGAGGCTGTCAGCTTTTCAAATCAATCAGCTTATTAGTGCAGCGGTGTACAGACAGACACTGACTAAGTTCCATAAATCAGATGCAATGTTTGTCTCTTGTACTCTCACAAAAAGAACTGTGCCTTGTCTAACAAAACCATCTCAAACAGGGTTGTCAAAACCATCTTACAGGCTCAGGGGCTTGTTGGCCACCTCTGTCAAATATCATTCTATTAGGAGTGTCATGATAGCATGGGTCTAAACTGCTCTTTTACTTTTAGTAATAACCACATACAAAAAGAAACCTTCCTAAAACTGCAACAAAACCAGAATAAAGTACAAGACACTAAGCTTAAATAGCAGTGCATCTTCAAGTTTAAGAAGATATAATATTGTACTTTTAAATACATGTTTTTAATTTCAGTGATATAAAGAATATAGCCACCAAAGCAAATTATCAACAATCACAAAAATTAAATAAATATAATATTTATGCAAAATAAATGAGTACAATCGTCGTGTTATTTGCAGATCTAATAAAGAAACACTGATTTGTTTCCACCTCTTTACCTTTGTTTGCCTGATCCACTCAATCTGTGGCGGCAGCAGCTGGTTTTACTTCTCTGTTAGAGTAGCTTTATTATGACCTAGTGAGTCATTGGTCTGTCTCTGATGACAAGAAGAATGGGACCAGAAGTTAAGAGCTCAGCTTTAAGACCTGTGGAGGATGGTCAATATCACTGGAAATCTTAATGAACAGACTCTGTAGGAGTCACGTACATGACATCAGGCAGAGGTGGCAAAAAATACTCACCTTCTGTACTAAAGTAGAAGTACAGCTACTTGTGTGAAAAAGTACTTTTGTAAAAGTAGAAGTACTGATTAAACTCTAATAGAATGTCATTGTTCATATGTTGATATAATGAAATGGTGGTAAAGCTCCAGTCCTACAGTTTATTGTTGTTTATTGGGGGTCCCCATTAGCATCCACTGTAGTGGTTATTAGTCTTCCTGGGGTCCCAGTTAAAAACAGTAGTGTTTATACATTATTCACAACAAAATGTATACATGATTCATAATATAAAATATATCCATCAATCACAGCAAATACAGTGGCAATGCAATAAAAAAAATAAATAACAGCAAACACATCCCAAAAAATGAAATAAATTAAAACAAAATACAATTACAACCTTCACATACGGTACACTATAGTTTTTAGTGTTCTTTTAAATGCATGTTAATTTGGTAAATCAAAACAAATTACAGTGCAAGTAATTATAATGTCAACCTTTTCTACAATATAACACCTATATACCGTATAAAACCTATGGCACTAGAACACTAAAAAAATCAAGTCGGTGCAAATGGCATAGTGGTGTAAATGTTGGATTGGCACATGTGTGTAACAGCATCAACGGGAGTAAAGTGTATTTTCTTGAGTTCAGTGCAGTGATATAGCTTGGGGGAAGAAGGAGTTTCTGAGTCTTGTTTGTTCTGGTCCTGATGGACTGGTAGTGCCTGCCCGAGGGCAGCTGGTCAAAGAGGTTTACTTCAATAAAAATAAAAAAGTAAAACATCTCACTTGTCCAGAAGTAAAACTGTATTTTTTATTTTTTTTGTGCCATGAATCAAACAATATCTACTGATCCAAATAAAATCCTAAAAGTTTTAGCCAAAAATAAAGCCATTAAAAGTGAGTTATTGTGTAGACAATGTGTATGATTGAATCCTGGTACTCAGCAATTTTGGAAAAAAATAGACCTGTGTGGGACTCTGGTCCTGACCCTGTGTTCCTTCTGTCTCACACTGACTTTCCCTCTGAAGTGACATATTTAACTATTGTCACATTAGTTTAGTTTGAACAAGTAAGAAGCCTATTGTGAGAATATGAGGAGTACAAAGTACATATGTTTATGAAAAAATGTAGAGAATAAAAGTAAAAAGAAACACTCAATTAAAATATTCTAATGTATTGTGTTATATTATATTGATTGACTATTGAAAGTCAGCTCTTGATTAAAGCTTTTGTCAGCTGGGTGCATGTGGGCCACTACTGACTTTCCCTCCATGCAGGTACAGTAGGAGGTAGCACCAAGGGTCTAAGGGGAAAAAAAAATTAAATTCTCCTCTTAAACAAGTACAGTACAGTTACAAAGTACTTATACTGAGTTACTTCTGGGCTCCAAAGTCAGGCTGTTTGCACTGAGCAGGTCACATGTGTCTTAAGATAGTATTATTTCCACCTCTGGCTGTCATACAGAACCTTTTTACATTAGCAACTTTAGTCTCTTGAGATAACGACACCCACTGATATAACGTACAATAAAGATGAAACATAGTTGGAACAGCTGATGCTACTGTGCACCACGTTATTAGCATTTATGTGTTTGACCAACAGATAACACATGGGTTCTTGTACAGGTTTGTAGAAATGATAAAAATATAAAAAAAACTGTCAAATTCCTCCATCACACAACACCAGTCATGAGATTTGCTTTTCCTTTTTTCATCAGCATGTAATGTTTAAAAACATTGTGAGGTTGTGTAGCTTATATAATTGCAAATAAATAAATAAATAAATAAATAAGACCAGCCTTGTTTTCTTAAATTATTTGTTTATTTTAAAGCCTTGTACAACTAAAGGTATATTTGTTTAGACAAATATAATTATGAAAACAAAACCAGCTCATAGTAGTTTAATTTAAAAGCTGAAATTTAGCCATTTTACACACACATACACACACACACACACACACACACACACACACATACGAACTGGCAACCGTGAGCCTGAGGTGCAGGGCCTCGCCCCTGCCTCGGCTGTGAATGATAAAGGGCCCCCCCCAGTGAGCCCTGGGGCAAACGGGCAACCACGACCCCTCTCACATTCACACCTATTGACAATTTAGATTAACCAATTAACCTATCATTGAATGTCTTTGGATGATGGGAAGAAACTGGAGTACCTGGAGAAAACCCACGCAGACACAGGGAGAACATGTAAACTCCACACAGAAAGGTCTGCTGTGGGAATCGAACCAGGGTCCTTCTTGCTGTGAGGCATGATTGCTAACCAACTGCACTCAGAATTTTTTTCTGGATACACCCCTGGATACAGCTCTATTCTTATTCATATTTAGTTTTCATACTACCTGGTTAATGTAGTGAGACAAAACAGGATGTTGTGAACTTACGACATGCCCGGTCATAATGTTTGTAATGTGTGTGAATTACAGACTTTTGTTTATCCTGTCCGAATGTGCCACACAATAACACAGAGATATGGGGTTAATTGTGAATTATCAGTGGCCCACAGATAATACATACAATATCACATAAGTCATGCAGGATTGTGTTCCTCTAGGACCAGACTAAATGTTGCCTAAAATGAACATTGATTTGATTTGATAACAAACTCTTACATGATTGAAAATTTATTGATTTTAGCAACAAAAAACCCCAAAAAAACCCAAAAACAAGTCTCCGCCTTGGATGTCTGGGGTCACCAGAAATGGATGATTTTAAAATGGGCGGAAAAGTTTGGGAATCAGTCACACTAGTCCACTGGTTCCCAAACTCACTGGTTGTTGCTTAGGGTTATGGTTGGATAGTGCGACTATATATATATATATATATATATATATATATATATATATATATATATATATATATATATTTGTATAAAGCCTTATTATATTTAGATGTAACTTTTAGGCATTGGTTTTTATTGATTTCTACATTTACTGGTGATTAATATGTACCATACAATTAGATTAGAAATACAATCACATATTTATCACATAACCTATTGTAAAAGCCTTGTTGACACCCTCACCTTTCTTTTCTAAACTATTTGCTTATTCATGGGCGTGTTCACAGATATGATCCGTCCACAACCTACAGTCACTGTTTGTAAAAACATGCTTCCTCCAAAGTAAATACATTCCTATGTCACTTGTTTTCCCTTTTCTTTTCATTTGTATTGTATTTACATGACACCCGGGACACTCTGAGGTGTGTTGAACTTTACAAGACAAATTCAAAAGTAGGAGAAGTCAAAGAATGTTTTTATTTACATCGCATGTACATTTATATCACTCACTAAAACTCTGTTTGGATTAAGACTAATGCTACCTGTGGCCCTCTGGTCATTTGTAATTATTTCAGAGGTCATCTATAAAATGAATCTGCTGTGAATCAGCTTTAGAATTTATTTCAAAATGTCATTGCAAATTAAAGTACTGCACTATAAAGACGTCTTCTGATATTATTCTCAAGCCGCATCGATATCTTAGTAGTTTGTAGCCATTCACAAAAAAAAACCCAAAACAATTCTCTACATTTCCTGCCAATTTTTTTGGTTAAAGACAACAGAGACTACACTGGTACTAATAAATACAATGTGGAATTTTAGGTCATAAAATAAATAATTATAGAATAACTAAACTTAAATCCTTCAAAAGAGGAGCATGTAAAAAAAAAAAAAGATGACATTGTTTTAATAGCTATCACTAAGTGGTGACCCTGTCCACTGCCGTTGACACTAGAACTATAACATCATAAATATCAATAAAAAACAAATTTGCTTATACACCATACACATGGTTTCATTTATTCCATGGAAATAGGGCCTAACCCATAAAGACCCAAACAGCCACTGACATCCAAAATGATCTACTGATACAAAATTTGTATTTCCTGTTGATCACAAATCCATGTAAATAATTGAACTAAAATGCAGTTTTTCATTTGTTCACAGTCATCAGATAACCCCCATATGGACCATCAAAGGCTCCATCATGAATTTTGAAACACTTTCATCTTCTACAACATTGATTCACCAATAGAGCTAATTGAGTTGGGTCAATGCTAGTGAACAAAACCACTTCTTTTATGCTCAGTTACTGATATTTGTGGAAAATATCAGTTTCTCTTCAGTTTTCTGATTTGATAACCTTTGGATTAAAATGTGATCAGCACGTTCAGTATGAGAAAATAGCAAATTTCCTCTGAAAAAACACTGAATACAGATTATAATATTATAATTAATTGTGATAAATCACTTAAGAGAGGTTAAATAAAGAGAAAAAAATCTATTTTGAAACTGCCACCATTGGGTGTTCATGGGTTAAATCAGTGCAGTGAATGCTGGGCACAAAATATGATGGAAAATTTGCACCTTAGGTTTTTTGGTGGTAAATTCACAATGAAATAGTTTGTTTTTAGGGAAAAACAAATTCTGTATGATCACTGTCAAGGTATAAAAGCATAACATACAATCTTTTTTAACCTTTTACCTCAATTCAGGATACTTAAAATCAGCTGGTGTCATCTGCAGTCCTGTAATGCAACAGTTGACCTCAGGGCTGCAGCATTGATTCACATTTGACAGAGTTGCAGTTGATGTATTTCAGACACAGATGACACAGGAATCAATGGAATAAATGATGATTAAAGATAACGAGTGAAAAGGTGTGATCACATGCCATTTTTTATTATTTTTTTTATAATGAAGTAGCAATAAAAAGGCTAATAATTTACAACAATCTCAGTTTTATTACACATACAGGCATTTTTTAAAGTAAAATAGGGGAATTGATAGATAAGAAAAACAATTGCACAAAAATGGAGTCTGGGAAAAACAACTTGAACCATACAAAAATGGACAGGTCTTTCTGTTATATGACTGCACATTCCAGCAACTTATTTTAATTACAAAACAGAGTAGGAATCAGAAAGGACTGAAAAATACTGGAGGAGTATTTTTCAGCCTTGGGGTTGGGACCCCACATGAGGTTGTCTGGAATTACTAGTAATTGATAAAAATAAAATAAAAATGTACAAATAAAAAATACATTGTGAGTTGACAGAGACAACCCCAAAACACAAAAGACATGATAAACTGTGAAGTTGAAGCACTGTGGTACTGTTTATCTGTCAAATGTTCACAGTGGTCAGTTTCAGATGCTGCAGTTCTTTTATAATTCGTAATTTTAATTATTGTTTTTTTCACTATTTCATTTCACTATCAGCCTTGTAAATACAAGCTGGACTGACCAAGGAAAATAAAATCAATCTTTTCTACCTCTGTCCATAATAATATAGATGATATAGCTTAAATGTTGTCTAAAATTAATGTTTACTTGCAACATAGTATTGTAAACTATTAAATGGTCAAAATCTAATTAATTCTTGGAAACAAATATTCTGTTTTGAATGTCTGGGATGTTAAAATGGGTTCATGAAGAAAAAAAAAATGTTGGGAACCACTGAGCTAGACTAAAAAAAAAATCATATATTACCTAAACATGCCACCTCTAAATATTAATTAAACGAAATAATAGACACAGAATAGTCACACAGTAGAACCATGCAGCGGTGATTGATGTCACATTAAAGAAGCTGTGGAATTTTTTTGCAGACCCAAGTAATGAATTACGTTGTCTCTTTCCTTTACTTGAGCCTCAGTGCCCTTAAGCCACGAGCACTTACAAGTCCATGTGAGTAGCTACGATAAAAAGGATGTAGTTGTAAAATTTATGCTGGTTACAACTGAGCAGAGGCAATTTGACAGCTAAAGATGTGCAAAATATTCCATTAGCTCTAAAGAACTTCACTTAATCTAACACATAAGCTTGAAATTTTGCTTACACTGAAACTAAACAGACATACTGCTGATGCTAGTGTAGTTCCCTATGACTGCCAATAGATGTTAGAAAAGAGCCATAAATTACCCTGGACAGATCAGGATCCAGTTGGCAGACCTGAACCGCTCCTGTTGACCATCTGATCTGATATGGAGTGTTTTTCTGCTGCTAGTTTGTGCACCAATAAACTCATTCTGTTTGCATCCGTCTTATTTTTCTTGCTTTGTGTGTGTGTGTGTGTGTGTGTGTGTGTGTTGGTTTTTCTTATAATCATTGATGCATGTGTTTATATTTGCTTGTATCCATGGGAATGTGTAAAAGGAAGTTGGAGCATTGGATTTCCTGTTCAATGATGTGTAGTGTCTGTAAGGTTCAGCTGGAACTCTGCGTTCCATCTGCTTGAGTGCTGATTGTATCCCAGTTGAGTCTAGTGATGATGCCTTCAACTATATATGGCTGTCCAGGCATCAGGCCACTGATGACACAGCCAGCTTTCACACTCTAAAAACCCTATTTACGGTGATTTACTCAGAGTCCCAAACATTAAAATCCATTTAATATTAATTCTATCTGAATGTAAAAATCCTTGCTTTACTTTACTGGAAATATCTGTATGTAGCATAGATAATTAGAGTCAGAGAGATGAGGCTATCCTCCATAGATAAGCATTTTAACAGAAATATTAAGATATGATATTATACATTTTGAAGATTGTCTTCTATATTTTTATGGCTTAAATGTTGAGTTGTATTTTTGTGTTCATTTTTTTTTAAAATGTCAATTCATAAGTGAATAACTTTTGCAGATTGTTAATGGAGCAGGGTACATTCGTATATATGCAAATATCACCCCCCTTAAAAATATCCCAATGCTTGTGATGTGAGGCTGTAGTCGCTGGCGTGGACTGAGGGACAAATACAAAGAATGACAAACACACTGCTCAGGGTTAGCTCCAGCGTTTCTGCCTCCCTCTCTTTGCTTCCCTTCTCAATACTATACTTGGTTGCCATGGAAACACACTTGCAGCACTTGAGTCGTGAGGCCAGTCAGCTGAGATACCTCGTCTGGTAAACAATCCTGCAATCTGAACAGAATATGCTGGGTATGTGTCACAGTTTGTCAAATAATGTAGACAACAACCAAAGGTGTCCAGTCATAAAAAAAGGTGACAAGACCAGAGGGGAACTGAGACGGCAGCTTTGACAACTTTAGAATTTTTTTCAAGAGGATGATTTGATGTTTTATTTCTCCGAAACATAGACAATGGACAATCGAGTGGGAACTTAAAAGCTAACTGCAGTCATAACTGGATAGTGCTTTTTTTGTTTTTCTGTCCCTAGAGCCACAAGTAAAAAAAAAAAAAATAAAAATCCAAGAATCAGCAGGCAGTGTTAAACACCACCTAACATATTAGTTTAATACAGTTTAATATTGTACCTCCTACACCTATTGTTTTTCCTGCATACTCAGAGATTTTATGCTTATAATTATCACTATCACCATAGGATCTTATGGTTTAAAAGATAGAATTTACATCCCTGTTGTCTATGAAGGCAGTCTTACATAATGTCTCAAATCCTGCACAACAAAATAATATCTACTGCATAAAGAGGGAGTAAAAGCACGAAGCTTTTTTTTTTTTTTTTTTTTTAAATATTTATTTATTTTACTGCATAGCAATTTCAGGCTAAAACACATACTACAGATGGGTGACAAATTAAAAGAAAAATACTAATGGGAGTAGTTCCTTCCAGGGGGACTGTTAGTCTTTTTAGTGAGCCAGATCATTTGGCAGAGCTCAGCAATAAGAACTCGCTCTTTTGGCTCCTAAAAGGACGTTTCTATTTAGTACCACTTCTGTATTTTAGAATTCAACCAAATTCAACCATGTTTTGACCTATGGATGTTATGTGTGCTTGTATTTCACTAATGTGTTTCAATATAATGACTCTATGCCATAAAATTCTTAACACAACATTATGTTTTATATTCGATTCAATAGCCTACACCTGTGCAGTTTAATGCAGATATTTTACGTTTATTGAATGTTGTAAATTAGCCTTTTGCTTCGAACACCCGCAATACATTAAATAACAACCACATGCATAAAATTCAAGTCATTCTAAATATATCACACTCAATCATACTAAATTGTAGTAAATTAAAAATAAATTACAGACTACCTGTTGCCTTGAATTATGGTGGAAATAACATATTATTTAGTTTTTTATTAAGAAAAAAAGAGCAAATACAGAAATGGTTTCTCACATGGAAACCAGGTTTGATTGTTCAACTACAAGAGTCAGCGCATGGTGCTGACTTGTTCAGTCTGACACTTTGTTAAGATGATGATAGGGCATGAAGGGGGTCACTGAGTGGTTTGATGAGGGTGAAAGTGATATGACTCACACACTACGGCCTTGACGTTCACTACGTCTCACTGTAAATGATCACCTGTGGAACATTTTCCAACAAGTGTCAAAGAATGCTTTCCTCAACTGTCATTATCAAAACAACAAAGAAGGAAATATCTGTTGGTACACAGTACACCGACAATGACTGTCAATCAAAGACCCACACCTTGACTACATTTATAACCATAGCATAGTTTACTGGTGGTACAGGACTTCAACGATGGGTATCTACACTAACAAAATAATTTGTATTTTGATGTCCATTCTCTACCAACAGATGTATGGAAGCAGTAAAAAAATTGTGATGGAAATTATGAAATAAAAAGTCCAAATTATAAGATAAAGACTCAAAATTATGAGATCAAAAAATAAACTTATGAGATTTTTTTAAAATTGTGAGATAAGACAAAACTAGAAAAGCACTTGGAGAGTGCAGCCTCTGCCAAGGCAGATCACCCCCCCACACACACCCCGAAAGACACACATGTGCCACTGATCACCACCAAACTTTCATCACTTCTTCCAGTATTAGATTAGTGAATTTCAGCCACATCTTTTTGAGTTATCTTGCTATGAATCACACATACGTGTCCTCCCCTCACATACCTCTATCCAATCACTACCAAAATGTAATCATTTGTTCCATGTTCCTATGTTGGAGTTTCCTGAAATTTTCAGCCAAATCTGTCCATGACCTTTTGAGTTATGTTTCACAGAGACAAACAAACAAACAAACAAACAGATTAATCCCGACAAACACATAAATCTGTCATTCCTTGGGGTAAATTATGATTGAAAGAAATCAAAATTATGAGATTTAAAAAAAATCTAAATAATGATAAAAGGTCAAATGATAAATATATATATATATATATAAATTGCAAAAAAGAATGTCAAAATTATGAGATAAAAGTTGTAATTATCTGTTGTAAAGTCAGAATGTTGACATAACCACAGAACATATGCTCTAGCTGCTCAAATGGAAAGGGTACTGCTCACTTACTCCCTGGTTTGGCCTTGAACCAGCACCTTCTTGGTTAAAAGCCTCTTAAGGGTACTCTTACTTAATAAAACTCCATGCATAACTTCAAGAAAATCTAGCATTTCATTTGTGGTAAAGCCACATTTAAAGTAGTCCTCAGTGTTTGCATCAGACAATCCATATACGTACTGCTGCTATACTTTGTAGACTACCTCATAATTAGGCCTTTTTTTAATCTCATAATTTTGACTTTTCATGGTACCACTTGCTTTTTCTGTGACCGTTTTTTTTTTTTTTTTTTTTTAATATTTCATGTCGTAAACAGTGGATTCAAAGCTACTGATGCGCTTCCTTTGGCTCAATCAATCCCATTTTTTGTCTTCATACCAAGAAAATAAAGATGCAGGAAAGCAAATCCAGAACTGATGCCACCACCCCCATTAACTTTTACAAAAGCAGGGTTTTCTGCAGTTCAGCAGTTCCAGCTGTGAAACATAGAGATCATTATTTAAAAAGTGGAACAAAGTCACACAGACCTTGACCTAGCTCAGAGTTAGCCTGCATGAATTCAGGCAACACTACTGATGGAGAGTAAGCTATAAATGGAGGAAATATCTGGGTAGATATAGCTGACTAGGTACGCCTAAGCAGCTTCCCAAGAAAAGTATAAAAAATAAATCAAGTAGAAAAAAAGGTAGGGAGGAATGCACCCAGCTGGAAAAGCTTCTGGAAAGGGAAGGCATTTGAAATAAGACTCATTAAAGAGGCAGCTGGTGTCATAGCCTCAAACTTAAAGTGGGACCGTAATGACAACCTTACTTATCTCTACAGTTAATAACAAGAAAGATCCAAAATGAAAGTCCCCGGCAGTACGTGGAGAATGGAAGAAGAGCTATTAATTGTTTGGCTGTCACAGAAAAGAGTTCCACATATCAAAGTGAGTTTGCATGTGACACTGAAGTTAGGAAAGAATTATTTATGACGAGACAGCTGGATGAGGCTATTAAGAAATCCAAGCAGACAGGACAGCGTCTTCGGGCCCCGTTAGACAATCAACGTTAGCTTGAAACCTGACATTTTGTGGACGGGCAGAAATTGCATTGAAATCATAAAATCGCCTTTGGTGTTTTGATTTGTTTTTTTTTTTTTTTTTTCTGTGGTCTATAAAATGACAGGTTTTGATAAACCTGCTCAATCTTTTCCTCTGTACTTTTGTTCAGAAAACACCAGAGTATTTCAGCAGCAAATCTTTGAAAAACAGCTCAGATATTCACTGCAGAAAAAAAAAAAAAAAAAAAAAAAACTCTCTTGACTTTTGGACCCAATTGATCTTTCATCCACTGCTATCATTGGCTCAAACTTTCTGCTACAGTGATGCTTCATACACTCTGGGTTTTTCCACAAGGGATTATCCCAGTTAGCTATCTTTAAAGCAAACCCACAACTGAGCTTTAAAGACACTGAGAAGAACCCACTGTCACTGTGTTTGTGTCTTTGGCAACAGGAAATGTGTGGATGCTTGGAAATGATTATCCTTTATAAGTAATAGGACAGAGATGTATTTATACTCGAGGTAGACAATGTAACCTATTGTGTGTGGAATCATAGCCGATCACACATGACAACACACCTAGCGCATAGCAGAGATAGATGAGAAATTTGTTAAGCATCATGCCAAGACAAGCCATTGTGCTCTTGCTTAACACAACAGACACAGATAATGAGAAAATATTAATGAGAGTCTCAGTACTGCAGCACTCTCTGGAGCTACTAGACCTCTACTGACAGAGAAGAAAGACAGAGGTGTAGGGAAAGAGCAAGTTAATGAGCTGAAGACAACACGTGTGTTTGCATGTGTCTGCGCGCACTGGTTTTTAGTCACTGCGGAAGAGAATTGAAAAGAAGGAAAAAAAAAAAACTGGAGTGGGAAATGAGGGAGAGGAAGAGTGTTAATTGAGTATGATCACACCTTCAACATATTCCTTCATGTGAAACAGGCACAATAAACCAGCCTGCCGCCTACACGCGCATGCCTCGGCTGATTTTCATTTTTCACTCAACCTATTTTTCCACAGGTTGATTCAGACGCTGTTTGAGACTTATTCACCTCTATTTTTTATGACTCTTAAATCTCCAAATGTTTGTTAACCCTTTAAACTTCCACTCAATTTCACCTAAATTTCTTAATAAAGTCAATTGAATGCTGTTCTTGAACCTTTTTGATAATGTGCAGTTGTTGTTTGATTATATTATAAATGGAAATATTAAGATGAAAACTGGGTTATTTTGAAATGATGCAGTAGATAAAACATTTGTGGATATTTATTGATGTTTTATGTGTTTTCGACTACATTTGGGCAATTTATTATGGACAGTTTTGGATGTTTTTGTTGGACTATGACTGCATCTGTGGATAATTATGAGACATAAAGGTTCAAATATACCATTTGACATTTGTATTTTGAACAAATGAGTGATTCTACCTGCAGTGGTTATTTTATCTGAAAGTGTGTTATATCTTCAGATGTGTGAGAATCTTCGTTGTCAAACTACATTAGGTCATATGACATTTGGGACAGGTTTTGGGTGGTTTTGCTTAACATTTTTGAGCGATTACTTCCGGCCTATGGACCCTTCTAAGTGTAACGGGCTAATCCATAAAGACCCAGAGCTACTTGTGTGGCAGTTTCCAAATGTATTTATTTTTCCATTTCTCAAGTGATTTATCAACATTTATTATAGTATCATTCTCTATGTTGTGTTTTGTCTGGGTAAATAAATAATGTACTAGTCATATCAATGTTCATAAAAACTCAGTTTAAAGTTAATCCTATAACACCAAATGTTTGATATTTGATACATACGTTTTGAAGCCCTCTACAATACATGATCAGTGTGATTAGTTTTTCTCCAAAAAAACCTGATGTATACAATAAGATACACGATAATCCACAGGGGGGAGGAATTAATTACTATAAGCCTTTTCAGTGACATTACAAGACTGTTATTAATCAGGAGAAATTACCAATTTGTTAGATATATTTGTGTAATATGATGGGTTTGTTAGTTCAAAAATAATATTTGAGCATTGAGACCTAATACAAAATTGAATGGTTGTTCAGAAGGACCAATAAATGCTCTGGTTTCAAAGGCCTGAAATTTTCTGTCAACAATATAATGGTTCAGACATTACAAGTTTGATGTTTATTATGTAAAAAAAAAAAAGATAAAAACATGACTTTTTCAGCAAAGATATAGCAAATTGAATGTAAAAAAACCAACTGTCTACATCCACTGTCATTGATACAACTCAATGGGTTTTACTGGGAAATCAATGTTATAGAAGATGACAGTGTTTCCATGTTCACTACAAAGCCTCTGAATGTCTATACCTGAAGGTTATAAAAAGATGACAAATTGTATTTTACAACAGTTATTTTTCAGTTATTTCAACATATTACTAGATTTACTGGCTCATAAATTATAGAACATTTTAAATCAGTAGCTGATTTTGGTTCCCACTGGCTGTTTGGGTCTTTATGAGTTAAAAAAAAAAAAAAAAAATCTTCTTATTTGAGCAAGACTTGAAGCTTGCAGCCCTGTGTGCACGTCTCACTGAAACAGAAATTATTTTTAGTATAGATGGAGTCATAGTGTGCTTTTAGAGCTCAGGCTCAATACACAAAACTATTCAACTTCTTAATTGTTTTTTCCACATTAATGCAAAACAGATTCATGATTGTTGAGTAAATCCACACTGCATGTATTTAAAAAACACCCTCTTTTAACCACTTTATCACTTTACATTCCCCTGACAAAAGACTTATGAATGGTTTAGAAGTACATTATTAATTGTGTTATGTTATTACAGTGTAATAACTATTACACTGTATAACTATGCGTAACTATTACAGTGTAAAAGTTATAGATAATTAGTGAACAGAGAATTAAACATTTACAACTAATATTCAGTCTAAGATCTGACCTGGTTTCTTGGTTTGGTTTGTCTTTTGTCAGCCAGCATTTAATCTGCCAAGGTCGTCAGGTATCAAGCACGGTTTAGTGGAGACCTGCGATTTAAGAGAATACATAGATAAAAAGTGTTGTAACTTGGTCTTGTCAAATAATGAAACCTACATCAAAGGTTCTGTATAATAAGCTTTTTCAGCTCAAACGCCACCAAAAAGCCAATTTATGTCTCTGTAATTCCCATCTTTACATATATATTATTTCACTGATTAACAAGGTTGAATTCAATAAAAGTGAATGATCTTGGATACTCAGAATATCTCTTCAGTCTGTCATTTCAAAGATTAATCTGCTGTGTTAATTATACAACCACACAGGATTCACTACTAACAAATATATGAAAAACCAAAAAGAAATTAAGAGCTGACTGTTCTACTGCCAAAGCTGTGCCTCGGAGTCTTTTTTATAATGTCATCTTCATCTCGTTGCATCTCTTGCATGGACTGTGCAAAGGTCACAGTCATGAGCTGTGGGTAGTGACCGAAAAGACACGCTCACAGACACATGTGGCTGAAGTGGGTTTCCCCTGCAGGGTGGCTGGGGTCTCCCTTTTAGATGAGGTGAAGAGTTGAACTATCTAGAGGGAAGAGCTGCAGTTCCTCCACATCAAGAGGAACAGTTGGTGTGGTTTACAACTATAGGATGGATGGATGGATGGATGGGTGGGTGGATGGATGGATGGATGGATGGATGGATGGATGGATGGATGGATGGATGGATGGATGGATGGATGGATGGATGGGTGGGTGGATGAATGGATGGATGGATGGATGGATGGATGGATGGATGGATGGATGGATGGATGAATGGATGGATGGGTGGGTGGATGAATGGATGGATGGATGGATGGATGGATGGATGGATGGATGGATGGATGGATGGATGGATGGATGGATGGATGGGTGGGTGGGTGGATGAATGGATGGATGGATGGATGGATGGATGGATGGATGGATGGATGGATGGATGAATGGATGGATGGATGGATGGATGGATGGATGGATGGATGGATGGATGGATGGATGGATGGATGGATGGATGGATGGATGGATGGATGGATGGATGGGTGGATGGGTGGGTGGGTGGATGGATGGATGGATGGATGGATGGATGGATGGATGGATGGATGGATGGATGGATGGATGGATGGATGGGTGGATGGATGGGTGGGTGGATGGATGGATGGATGGATGGATGGATGGATGGATGGATGGATGGATGGATGGATGGATGGATGGATGGATGGATGGGTGGGTGGATGGATGGGTGGGTGGATGGATGGATGGATGGATGGATGGATGGATGGATGGATGGATGGATGGATGGATGGATGGATGGATGGATGGATGGATGGATGGATGGATGGATGGATGGATGGATTTTGTTTTTGCATCTCGTCTGTCTTGTCTATTGTGTATCTTCCATCATTTTTCCTCTTACTATCTTCATTTTTATTTTACTGCATCTTTTATTTCCGTCCTTTTGACCTGTGGCCCCTCCTCTGCAGTTTCATGTCAGTTATATAGTCTTCCAGAAAACATTCTTCTTCTATCACTCTTCATCTTCATCTAGTGTATATTATAAAAGGGAAGTGGACTATATGTGTCTGAGGCATTACACTAAATCGAGAAAGAGCTGACAGCTGACGTTTGGCCAACATCTGTATTTTTGGTCAAGGAATGAGAAGTTAATTGGACCAATATTGAGGAATATATTTCAAATTTTGGAATACAATGGCCTCCAAATGGCCCCAAACATTGAATCTCCCCACTGTGGGACTAATAAAGGATTATCTTATCTTATCTTATCTTATCTTATCTTATCTTATCTTATCTTATCTTATCTTATCTTATCTTATCTTATCTTATCTTATCTTATCTTATCTTATCTTATCTTATCTTATCTTATCTTATCTTATCTTATCTTATCTTATCTTATCTTATCTTATCTTATCTTATCTTATCTTATCTTATCTTATCTTTTACCATATTAACTTTTTGTTGGACATACTCTCACATACATCATTTAAAATGTCCAACATTTACTACCATTACTTTTGTGATGTTTTCTCTCTTTTTTTTTTTCAAAATGTTCACAGTGTAATTGTTGCTGCCACTGTCTTGGAATGTATGTGGAAATGATTCAAAATAAATGACTGTGTACCAAATAAATACAGCTGCAGTATTTTTTACATTAGATGTGAAGTTTTTTTGAATCATTTTTCCCAAGTATTTATTAAGTTTATTTAAATATACATCAGTGAAGGTTTCATCCTCACTGGCCTTAAGGGAAGACTCCTGTGTGGAGCTTCCCACCTTAGATGAACAGGCTTTTTCACCAGTTTATGGACTGTACTTTTTTTTTTTATCTAAACATTTGTGATTTAAGCTACTTCCTGCTTTTTAACCAGCTGAGAAAAGACTAAAGACACATCTGTCACAGTACATGTTATCTTTCTGAATGCCATTCTTTGCAGATACCAGTAACTATGGCTCTGATTTATAACTGATTAAGTCCCTCTATCACTCTCTAATAGACTGTACTGTGTGCACACTAGTATTTATAATTACACAAATGAAGATATAAAGGCGTGTGCTATTTTTATAACCGCAGCAGTCAAATAGGGTAAGTGCAGATGCAGGTATTCACTATATCACCAGCTGTAGAAGATGTCCGCTGCAGTTCAACTGTATTACTCTATGTGCACCATCTCTCTCTCTCTCTCTCTCTCTCTCTCTCTCTCTCTCTCTCTCGCTCGCTCTCTCAGTCGTTCTCCCGCCGCGCTGCTGAGCCTGCGACGATAGCACTGGATGAAAAAATAAATCTCATTTCTTCTGCCAACGACCGAATTTGAAAGAGGGGAAACAAGAAACAGGTACTGTACCAAAACCACGCTTCATTATTAACATTTAACTATGTGTAATAAGAATAGCTTTATTTTAATGCAGCCTTTGGTGTTACAAATGACATATGAGGGATGCACGCGAGCATGCACCTGCACTACAGACTCCAACGCTCTGCTGGGTAGAGTCCTCTTGGTGCAACAGAACCCCATATGGTTAGTTAATACGAGGGGACTCAAACCACGTTTTGTTTTTGTTTTTTTTTTTCGCTGGGGATTTGCAAACATGTTGTTTTTTTTAGGGACACTTGTGGTGTTGAAAGATGGTTTATGAGCGTGGAAGAGGGTTTTTTTTTTTGCTGGGTGTTAGTCCACATTTTTTTACAACAGTTGTTGCTCTAAGGAGATTTATTTATTTATTTATCTATCTAGTATGTTTGGCTTTTAGTATAAAACAGAAGTGGATAAAATGGTAACCGTGGATTTAAAGTGTCACGTGAAGGCAGGCTGGTATTTATGTTGGATTCTGCGGTAGGAAAGGATGGACGCGCCATGGACAGATGTGTGAGAACGAAAAGAGATTTAGTATCGAGGGAGGAATCACGCAGGGGATAAAACTGGCGCTGTGTGTGTCCGCGCGCGCGCGTGTGTGTGTGTGCGTGCGCGCGCGCAGTTGTTCCAGCTTGTGTTTTTGAGGGTGAATGGCACATCTTTCCAGCTGCGCGGACTTCTCTGTAGCACGACAGGCTCCACACTTCACCTGCAATGAGGGGCTTCAGTGTCAGCCTTCAATCCTGACAATCCTCCTATGTGTGTGTTTGTGTGAAAGAGAGAGAGAGAGAGAGAGGGGGGGGGGGGGGGGGGGGGGGGGGGGGGGTTCTAACAGAAGCAACAGTGTCCGACCACACACATTCCTTCGGACTATAGCAGGTATCACTAGCTACAACCCGCACAAGAAAAAAAAAACAACAACACTCTAAACATTTGCATTATTATCACAAGATTAAACAGCTGTTATGTATTTAGAACCGTGTGTTTTTTTTGGGGGGGGAAATGGAGTGGTCCGTATTGTGGCATATTGTGGCTGGTTCCATGCAGCAGACTTAAACGACAGAGCAGGGTGAATGGAAGGCATTACTTCAGCAGCACGGACAGCGCATCGTGCTGATCAAGCGAAAACCGTCTTTGGTGGCTGGAAGCTCCACATGTTGGACACTGAACCGTATTATGAGGTGACAGGCGCGTGCATGACCGTGATAGGTCACCATATGACGCTGTTATTAGTGATGGTGTGATGAGTGAGCAATGACAGCAATGTGGTTTTTTATTATTATTATTATTATTATTTTTAGAGTAATCAGAATTTAAAGTGTTTGCTGGACCAGGAAAGCAGGTGGTGCATTTTTTTGTAAATATATTTTTATTCTTGGATTTAAGAGAATATTATATTATATTAATAGATCATTAATTTAGTAAATACATTTACTATTTAGTATGGTTTAACCTATTAAGAAGAAAGACAATTTGAAAGACAACTCGTAACAAACCAGTACCTTTGATATGGAATATCCAAATTATTATGTAAGCACTGTAGGCTCATAGTTGTGTGCAGAAGCATGATGTCTATATCAAGAATCAATAAGCAAAGAGCTAGTCATGTGTAGGACAGAATCTTCTTTTGAGCTTTCCATCCAGAAATGTATTCTTGACTGCTCCAATTTAAAAGGAACATGTATTTTTAGAGAGAGATTTACATTTCATTAATCAACCAACACAAAAAAACAACAAAAATCCAATTGCACTAGAACTCTTTCTTAACTTAACTGTCTTCTATCTAATGTTCCATTATCAAGAAAAAATGTCTAAATTATTACAATAAACAAGGCTTTAATAATAAATTACAAAAAACCCCACTGTACTGTAGACAATGTCTGTATGTTATAGTTCGATTTTTTTTTTACATGAATGACAAATCAGTTTTTGATGCAGCTCTTCAAGCCTAGAAATGCATGTCAATAAGACATGATTATTTGTGGTTAATCAATATTCAGTAAGGGATCTGTCAGATTCACTGCAAAATAGCAATAGAGTACATCAGTTTACTAAGTAGGCGGATTCTTCCCTGTATCTGATAGTAAATATACTCGCCCTGTAGTCAATAGAGAAAGCCCCCTTAGCTGTTCATATCATTTATGCTTGAACCTGACCCCATAAATCATGGGACACACCTATTGGAAAAGGGGGACATACATCAGAAATGCATTTTTCTCCTCTTTTATTTGACTGCTTTGTTTTCCACATATGGTTTTATTCTCTCTGCATTCATACATCCCATTCTGTTTTATCACATTCAATCTATTCTTACTAATATCGATGATTCTTGATATTTCCCTTGGAGAAATGATGAGCAGTCTCCAATCAATTGCAATCACAGATCAGCGGTGCACCAGGAAAAAGGAAACTGGAAATCAGTAGAGGAGGCAGCCCTCAGGACCTGAATAATGACCACCGACCTACCAAAGTCTCCCATGTTGCTATTTAACCAGTTCATCAGAACACTCTTGAATTGCTAAATACTGAACATTTGCCATCATTTTGTAGTGATATCTGTTTGGGCTCCACAGAAGTGGTGATGGATGGTGTACTAGAAAAACCCTGGGATGTAATTTTCTCACAGACATGGAAAAAGCTATTAGACCACCCTTGTTTTCTTCAATTTCTTGTTTATTTTAATGCCTGGTAGAACTAAAGGAACATTTGTTAAGACAAATATAATAATAACAACAACAATTGCTCATAAGACTTTAATTTCAGAGCTGATATCCATTTCCCATGCCTTTCTTGATGATAAACAAAATAACTTTTGTTCTTACATCAATATCTATAGCATTTTACTGAGAAAAACACTGCTTTTAGACATTCCATGTTTTTTTTCCTCCTCTTTCTTTTAGCCACATGATACACACAGTTGTTAGAACTTGATTTTATACTGTATCCGTTGTTTTGGATTACTTTTAATGGTCTGATAATGCAACTGTGTGCGTGTAAAAAGACATCTCAACAAATGCTGTGGTATTCACTGAGGAGATTATTTGTAAAGGAATGTAATATATAATATACCCAAAAGACAAAACCACAGAAACTATTCATTTGTTGCTTTCAGTCAGTTGTTCAATTTGCCTTAGTCAACAAGGTTAACTTTGCATTTCTTTGGTCCAGTTAAAAGTCAGATGGGCACAGATTTCAGCAGTGATTGAATAGTTAATAATGAGAGCCATTAGTGCTATCACGATTGCTTGACCTTAGTTCACTTAAGGGCCAAGACACTTAGGGCTCCACTGACCCAATTAATTCACCTCGCACTTAAATCGAATACATGATGATCCTGATGTAGTAGATTGTTTCACATGCAGGAAGTGAACGCTGCTGCAGTGAGCTGTTGTGACGTGCATCTTCTACTAAATGCATTTCTATTTAGACAAACATCGCTGTGGTAGCAACTGACACTGACATTACACCATTAATAAGAGCTTTATCTTTTTATGTATTTGGATATATCATATTGAGTGTAAAAATGTTTGTCATCCCTTCTGAGTAGATGAGTATTTATCATATGCAAAATGCAACAGAGCATGTGTGTGGTTGTTTCTGTTTGATGTTCTGCATGACAATCAGTGATGAACTGATAAAACAGATGGCTGCCAGACTCTTGGAGATAAATCCTTAGCACTCACACAATAGGTCAAAAAAATTACATTGTCCTTTCCCAAAAAACAGGTGTTTTGACATTATTGTATTTAGTAGCTCTGATAAATACAATCAATGATCTACAAGTGGGTCATTGATATGAAGCACTCGTTTCCAATCAGGGTAATTTAATATTCAATATTTTTTTTTTTTACTGGTGTGTTTTTCTTAGCTTGGAATGAGATGTGTATCTGCAGAGGTCATGGAAACTCAGGAGTAAATTCAGACTAATAATAATAAATAATAAATGCAGAGTAATAAGGTCAAACGTGTAACTCTCTGTAGCTCGAACTAACTTCACAGTTTTTTTTTTATTTTTTTTTTTAATATTTTGCCACTTGTGCACAAGATACATGAGGTTTTTTTTCTCCAAACATGGTGGAATGGTAGAGCACTGCCTAAGGATGAACCTGTTAAATTATTATCATCTTTTTGTTGTTGTTGCTGTTGCAGATTTATAGAAAGAGGAGCGTGCTGGAATGTTTTATAGCCGTTTCTGGCAGTACAAGAAGGGGTGTTTGATTGAATTACACGACCCGTGTTCTCCCAGAAAGCTTCATGAAAATCAGTGCAGTAATGTAATCCGACAGACAAACCAACAAACAGACTCGGGCGATTACATTATCTGCGTGGTGGAGGTTAATATGTTCTTCACAGCCTTCACGGGAGGAGCTAACCCATGGTTTACCTTGGAAAAAAATCACAATATGTACACAGTTTGTTTGTTTTTTTTTCCCAGATTTCACCATCTGAAGTGTCAGTGATGTTAGAAACCTTAGATATGTAACCCTCCCTACCAGCTCCACCATCTTGTGGCCTCATTTTTCCCAGCCACACCCTCTGAATTGATTTCTGCATCCATCAGTAAGGATTATGCAAAGATCCTAAGAGGGATAACCCATGGGAGACATTCACACTCGCTCACTCCTCCACATCACATCTTTGGCCATGCCACGCTGTGCACTCTTCCAGCCTACCAGCTGTTGCAGTGCTCTGTGCAATCAATACAACAGTCATGTTTCACAACAGCCATCACTCCTTCACTGCCAGGAATCTGTGGGAGGTCCCCTTGGGCAAGAGACTGGGAGACAGTGATTCCCTGACAAGGTTTCACACATGCGGCAGCAAAATGACTAGTAAATTGGATGCAGTTTGATTGGCTGTATGTTTGGGGGAATGTTGATAGGGACAGACTTGGATTCCAGAGCAGGATGAAAGAGGACAGCAGTGTAGAGGAGTCAGACTGGAGAGTTGGAGAAGATGGAGGGATGGCAAAATGAAGACAGAAACAAAAATGAGAATATATAAATACCTAAACATCCACCTGCAGTGACCAAACATGTCTACTGTTCTAAAATAAGCAATTGCATGCGAACTATTCATTTAATTACAAATATTTTAATAATAGATGCAGTTTCTCAACTTTTCATGGATATCAGCTGTGACCCCTTTGGACGATCAGAGGTTCGATATTGAACATGGAAACACTTTCATATTGCATAACATTGTTTCATGGATAAAACCTGTATTGTTTGGCAAATGGCAGTAGTTGTACATGTCCATTTTTACATGCAGATAATCAAATAGTTTGCCAAAAAAGGACATGTTTTTTTCAGTTTTTAACATTTTGACACTCATTTTTTTTTTTTTATTAAAAACAATTACGAGACCACTTTAGTTTTCTTCAGTGTTATGTTTATTTTAATGCCTGGTAAAAATAAAGAATGAAAACAATATAAAAAGCTCATACTAGTTTAATTTCTGAGCTGATATCTATACATTTTCCATGTTACCTTGATACTAATCCAACTCACTTCAGTTCTTCCATCAATATCTATGACTTTATACTGAAACAAACAGCGTTTTCAGGCATTTCATGTTCTCTTTTCTGTCTGTTTTAGTCACATGATACACAAAGCAGTTAGTACTTGATTGCATAACTTTTTTTTTGAGGCGTTTTAATTTTTCTGCGACTCTATGACAGTGTTTATAAAGACAATTGACATATCACCTGCTGATCCTACTGTACAGACTGTGGCTCAGGTAGTGGAGTGTGTCCTTCATTAACCAGATCCAGTTCAATACTTGCTTTTCTTATGTCAGGGTTTCTTTAGGTAACATACATAACTCCAAGCTCCTGGTTAAAATATTTTCCCATGGCTGTGTAGAGTCGCTAAAATAAATATAAAAAAAATACCAGATTTTTACTTAAATATGCATATTATAGAGAACAATATAATACATGTTATTTTGTCAAAGTTCAAATGTAGAGAAAAATATGTAAGTGTTAAAAGTACTTGTGTTAAATATTGACCAATGAAAAAGTAACAGATTAGTGAAACATTACCTCAGTTTATTGAATGACAAATACTATAATAGGGACGTAAGAACAGGTCTCTTACTTGCCAAAAAATTATAAATGGGGATAATGGAAAAATAAATTATAAACCTCCATGAACCAGATCCAGTTCAATACTTCCTGTTCTTATGTCAGGGTTTCCTTAGGTAACATACACAACTCAATTTTTTTTTTCCCATGACTGTACAGTATACCAGATTTTCACAGAAAAATGGATATTATTCAGAACAATATAATTATAAATGTTATTTTGTCAAAGTTTAAATGTAGAGATTATGTAAAATAATGATCAATGAAGAAGTAAAACATAAGTGAAACATTACCTCATCTTATGGAATGACAAATACTGTAACAGAGACAAAAGAACAGGTATATTACAGTATTTGTCAAATGAGTATAAATGGTGAGAACGGAAAAAAAAAAAAAAGAAACTACTGTAACCCAGTATTTTCAGGCACACCACAGAGCGCTGCCCCACTTTGAGTCTCTACAAATGATGCCTCATTCATTTTATTGAAATCATCAAACACAGATTGGATTAAGAAGAAAACACTGTAGTAAACAACACCGAAGTTCATTAAAGCCTTTGTCAAATAACTAGAATCTAAATAGCAGTGTTCATTAGACCAGCAGTGGTCATTATGTCCAGGCTAGTCATTCACTGATATTGTATTTCTTCATTCAGACTAATAGATTCACCACTCTATGCTTTATGAGAATAATTGAAATGAAAAAGCGATGCAATATGACCTGACACTGACTAAATGTTTTTGACGGCGAGAAGCTGTCGAGCAGAATGGGGAGTGTGAGGCAGTGTATGTCTGTTGGGGGAAGGTATCGACACTCTTGTGGCCATGCACTGTACTGCAGCGGCTCACATGTCAAGACTTTGATAGACAGCCGTGACACTGAATGTCATGTTATGTGTGTATCATGGCCGCAAAAAATCAAACCCACACATACATGGCTGGCAGCTTTTGATGTTTTCCCAACATCACACAAATAAACAAACACACACACAATATATATTTCACTACAATATGTTTCTTCAAAAGTCGACAATAGAGCCACACTAATGGGGAAATTTCTCTATATTTATGGTTTAACATCACATCAAATCTGAGTAAATCATTCAGAGCCATGATTTTTTCTTCTTTTCTTTAACATCACCATTACACTATACAGAAGAAATGTGTTGAATCAAGTTAAATAATATGTTAAAAGCACCACCATGTTATTAATGTTTTCTTGAATAGCTATTGTTTGATAGGCGATGCAGTTTGGATGTGTTGTGGCCACAGTTTACAATCAAAAACAGCCTCTAAAACAGGGGTGTCAAACTCCAGTCCTCGAGAGCCGGTGTCCTGCATGTTTTAGAGATTTCCCTCTTCCATGTGATTCGGTTTAACCCTTTAACTCCTGAGATTTTAGTAAAAAGTACAAAAAATAAAATAAAATAAAATGAGCAACAACAAAAAAACTAAAATTAATAATAAGCTAACAAAATAATTGGTAACATGAGCAAAGTAAGACACAAATGGCAGAAAACCAAAGAAAAATAATGACATTAAAAAAAAAAATGTAGAAAAATAAACAAAATCAGCAACAAAATGAACAAAAAACTAATACACATTTACAAAATGAAAAAATAATGTGGAAAATTTTGAAAAAAGAAAACTAGTATTAAAATTTGGTCCCAGCAGTTTTAATTTTGCCTTTAAATATATATATATATATATATATATTTTTTTTTTAAATACAATTTTTTTTTGCTTTTTGACACCTTTTCCATCCACAAAACTAAAAAGGAAAATGGTAGAATTTTTCTGCATATTTAAACTAAATCATCCATTCAGAATGCATCAGAGCTGACACTTAAAGAGTTAATAATCAGCTCCTCATCAGTTCTGCAGGACACTGATAATGATGCAATGGGCTCCAGGTGTAATGGAAGAGGGGAACATTTAAAACATGCAGGACACCGGCCCTTGAGGACCGCAGTTTGACATCCCTGCTCTAAAAGAAAAACCCAAAAAAAGTAGCTCCAACCAGCCTGATCTTTGATGAAGGCGAGTGTTTGGACACATTTTGGGTTTAATAATCTCCTGAGGAAGAAAGAGCTTGACATGACTCATACAATATGCAGCTGTTTAGGCAGCTATTTTCAGGCTCGTACTGCAGTGTACTGTTCGCTAATACAGAATAAATTTAGTCATGTTTTTGTTACACTGCTTAAAAAGTCTTAGACAAACTCCACACATGGATGAAACAAGGGTAAAATTAGTTACTGAGGGAATTAAGGTATTACCATCAATATAAGAAAAGAGAGGGAAGACATAAAATTGGCATTATTATTATTATTATTATTATTATTATTATTATTATTATTATTATTATTATTATTGAACAGTGAGCTCATGAATCAATACAGATTCATACAAGCACTTAACATGAATGTGAGATACAAAAGTCAAAACACAAATGGCCCAGTGGGTTGTAGTGAAAGAAAGAAAACTGCAAAGGTGAATGTTTGTAGAGTTTGAGCAACGAAACTGCAAATGCAAGTGCAAAATGACTCTGCACAAGGTTGCATCTCTTTAGTCAGTGTTTAGTGTGTGTGTTTACTGTATGTGTGTTAAGTAAGGACACCATCTGCCATCTTCTTTGCTTTGTGCCAACCCCCTACCCCCGTTAACCCACACCCATGCTCATATACACAAAATCCTTCATGTGCAGAGTTTGGCTTGAAAGACAAAAGAAGAAATCCCACTTTGGATTTATGAGAGACTAAGTGAAAATGGAGAATTAGACAGAGGCAGAACACGCTGGAAGTAGAGTGGGTGTTATGTAGAGATCACTGTAATTGTTAAAGGGTGATGAATTAAAGAAATCCAGAGACTGATAGAAAAAATAATAAAAAAAAAAAAAGTTGTGGCATTTTGGCTTGAATTCTGGCCTCTGACATGTTAACACACACAGATTGTTGCTGCACACACTTTCATATGCACATTGAAAATATATAAGGTATAAATAGAAATACAATTACACACATACTTGCACACACATACAAAGTGGATTTTGGAATAATGCCTTGTTTTTTTCTGAACTGCCCTAGATTCATTTGGCATCTGTGCTGCACACTCATCTCTCTCTCTATCTCTCTTTCTCTCTCAGTTGTTATCACTCTCCTCTTCCTCTTACTCACAAATGTATTCTCTCTCTCACTCTCTCTCTCTCTCTCTCTCACTCACACACACTGACACTTTCTTGTAAGCTGCCATCTTCTTGGATCTCTTTCTCCCTCTCTTTATACATCTCTCCCTCCATCTCTCTCAGTGCAGACTGCAAAGATCTGTGTATAAATATTTTAGCTCTGTCACCCATTCTGCATCTGCAGTTTCACAGGGAGACAGTAACTCTGTTCCTCTGGTGTGTAGTCGTGTGTGTCGGCTTACATGGGTGCGTATTTGAGCGCATGTCTAGGCACGGATTGGCTTGATGAGTACGTGGCAGCATTATTTACTGAAACATCTGTTTGCATTCTAAAACGTTCCACACAAGCAAGTACTTGAATATCAGCTTTCGCAAAACGTGTCCACATAATCTTAAATTTCTTGTTCTTTCAGTATTTGTAATGGAAAAATTAGTATTTACAAGTTTGGAATTTGCATGAACTGCCCTTTTTAAGAAAGCATGTAATTAATTGCAATTAAAAAGTCTGAAAGACTAGAATTATTGTCGTATGATTTTCAAAAGGCCAAGCTAAATAAATGTCACACAAGCCAAATTAGTGAAGAAAAAAACAGATTGTACATAATGTGTTATTACCACAAAGAGCGTACAAATTAAAATGTACTTAAAATAAATGAATAAAAAGTCTAATAAAATAAATAAAATGAATTAAAAGTATTGTCACGCTTTTAAATTAGAGGTTTACTTTTCTTACACGTTGTTTATCTTTTTTATCTGTCAGTTTCTGTAGTTTCCTTGCTTTCATTGCATGTTAAAAAAACACATAAAATGAGATTGGAAAGATGCAATAGGTGTGAAAGATAGAAGAGTTTTGCTGGCATGCCAGAGGCACTACTGTAATGGTTTACAGATGGACACAAGACAAACAGACAGACAGGTGTTGGAACCATAGGAACCATAATTCTGCTTTATTCTGGAGAATTAAACTCAGAAACATCTTTCACTGTAACCTTCAGCCTGCAGACACACATCTGCTCTGGGAATTTGCTTCCACCAGTGCCAATTGATTTCCCAATATTCGCAGACCTATACATTCATTCATACCTAAGGTGTGAAAAAATGTCCTTTTTTTCTTTGCTGCTTCACATGTTCAGTGCTGCTTAGTCAGTTCTCAGGGTCTGGAACCATGGAGGATAAAATGTAGAAATAAGCTGTTAGCTGGAGGTAATCAATAGTTAAACAAATGCTACATCTCCCCTCAGTCAATAATAATATTGATTGTTACACATCCTCTGTTAAAACAAGCCAAGAGAAGTCCATTTTTTTCACTTCCCAGTACTTTTTTTTTTATTTCATTAACTCTAGTTTTGCTAGTGTACTGTACACGCTGTAAAATGTGTACAAATCTATGCTAAATACTGTCCACACAAGACTGCATGTGTACACATACTGTATGTGCGTGTAAATACACCAAGTCTGGACTCCTCTTTACACCCTAGGGGTCCAAATGATTTGATAAATGCTCTCACTTAATCCACAGGACAGGCGACAAAAGCTTAGACAAGTGTGTGTGAGAATGTGTGGATCTGTGTATTGTGCTACGATTTGCAAGGGAAGGAAGATAAGGTTAAATAGCTTTTATTTCTATTAGAAAAATGTCTCTTTTTTTACAGGAATGAGCATAGGATGGCATTTACGAGATCAGACTTGTCTTTTTGCACTCAGAAAATACAATTATTTTCTCAAATTAAATAATTAAATAAATAATTATGCAAATTTGGGTGTTAATTAAGATGTAATATATAAGTCATTTACATTTCAGGCAGGCATAAATTACCCGGCCTGTGTGAATAAATAACAAAAATGAAAAGAGATACTTTGGGAATGTCATTGGTAGACTGAGCCATCGCTTTAAATGTTATGCAACTGATTGGACTGTGACAAGCATATATCATATCATATCATATATCATATCATATCATATCATATCATATCATATCATATCATATCATATCATATCATATCATATCATATATCATATCATATATCATATCATATCATGTATCATATCATGTCATGTCATATCATATCATATCATATCATATCATATCATATCATATCATATCATATCATATCATATCATATCATATCATATCATATCATATCATATCATATCATATATCATACCATATCATATCATATCATATCATATCATATCATATCATATATCATATCATATCATGTATCATATCATGTCATGTCATATCATATCATATCATATCATATCATATCATATCATATCATATCATATCATATCATATCATATCATATCATATCATATCATATCATATCATATATCATATCATATCATATCATATCATATCATGTCATATCATATCGTATCATATCATATCATATATCATATCATATCATGTCATGTCATGTCATGTCATGTCATATCATATCATATCATATCATATCATATCATATCATATCATATCATATCATGTCATATCATATCATATCATATCATATCATATCATATCATGTCATATCATATCATGCCATGTCATATCTATAATTAATGTATATGTACATACTTTGTCTTTTCTGCATGCATTTTAGTGAGCCCAAATTTCAGTTAATATTACAAGTACTCACAATTATCCAGAAATAGTTGAATAATTGATCAGACTCATTTTCAGCATGTTCATGTAAACATAATACAGCAGTGCAAAGACAAACACAGCTGGTGTTTTTTTTTTTGTTTGTTTGTTTTTTTTACATCACAATTAAAAGCAGAGAGCATGTCTGTTTGCCTAAATTTTGATGGAAAAAAAAATAATTAGCTCATTAAAGCAGAGCTCTGTACTCTGTTTTCTTTTCATGTTATTGGTGATGGAGTTGACATTTATTCTAATAACCACAACTTATCCCAATAATAATAACATATACTCAGAGACAATGCTAAGAATCTGAGTTGTCCAAAGAATCCTAATTTTCTTTCTATTTTCTGGTGAAAAGTCGTGAGAATCAGCTACATTCTTGACTTCACATTTTTATGATGGCATCTCCACTTGACAGAGATTTATCTTTCACCCCTCGACTGACAACGAGAGCGAGACACAGATAGAGAGATGGGGCAGGATTATCAAATTCCCCATTCTCCCTTTAATCCACAGTGTTCTACCAGAGAGCATCATAACTCTAGCCAGTCCAAAATTTAAACCCCTCTGCCAAAGGTTTAGTCAAAACATAGGCTTCTATTGTGGTTGTTGGCAGGCAACTAAACCTTTTTTTTTTGTTTTTCACTGGAATGAATTGTTATTTTTCATTTGTCCTGCATGCTTAGGAGGCTTTGTGATGAAAGTGGAAGGCTTGTTTGATCTGACTTGGAATAATTTGGTATGCAATACAAAAAAAATATATATGTGTAGGTGTTGAAATAAAGTGAAAGAAAAAATCTGAAATATGGACAATTTATGAAGAAAATCTGTTTTAATGTGAGTTGGTAATGTCTGTTTACAATACAGTTGGGCTCATAAGTTTACATAACCTGACTGAAGGCACATGAAAGTTAACCTGTCACTGGCTACAGCAGAAAAAAACATCAAGGTTAAGGAGTGTCCATGTGAGTCACCTGACCTCACTATCATTGAGCCACTTTGGATAAATGTTAAACATGCAGTTCATGTAAGAAAACCCCAAATCTGAAGAAAGAAGAATGAGAATTTGAGAAAATAAAGTGTTTGATCCACAACGGCCACAAAAGACTAACATCTGCCACTGATGTTAAAGGGGCCAATACAGAGGATTAAGAACTAGGGTATGTAAACTTATGATCACGGTCAGGGGTTAATATGACGGGACCTCTTGATTTGAACTCTCCTGTGTTCTGGGACTTATTTGTATGGATTCTACACCTCTCGTGAATAAAAAAAATAAATTTACTGTATATGAATTTTAAAAAAAAAAAAAAATTCATACATTTCATTTAAATATCAAATCCCCCTAACTGACCCGCACCATGCCCCATACATACACATTGGAGACCAACAACTTTTCACCAGGTGATTTCTTAAACCAACACTCCCAACATAAACCTTAGACATATGTTTGTTTCATTCCCTGATAGAGCACAACAACTTTCACACATTCTGTGGTAGCCTTCATGTGCCTTTTTGTGCCTAGCTGAGGGCATACCTACCAACATTTGAGTAGCAGAATCCGGAAGATTTTTGCAGTGGCGGTGGGTGTTGCGTTTTTAGGAGACACAAGCGAGCAAATGTTGTTCTTATGATGATAAATGATGGTAAAATGGTATCTCATTAGTTTCCAGTGCATGATTAAATACTCTAAGACTGTTTTTATCCAGAAATATGGTTTTATTTTTTCAATGGATGGTATATCGTTTCATCATCTGAACCCGCTTTATCCTCACTAGGGTCACAGGGGTCAATGGGGGCCTAATCCAGCTACAATGGGTGAAGGCGGGGTACACCTTGTATGAGTCTCCAGTTCATCTCAGGGCTGAACATATATAGACAAACAATCACTCTCACATTCACACCTATGGACAATTTAGATTAACCAATTAACCTATCAGTGCATGTGTTTGGATGTTGGGAGGAAACTGGAGTACCTGGAGAAAACCCACACAGACACGAGGAGAACATGCAAACTCCACACAGACACGTCTGGTGTGGGATTCAAACCAGCATCCTTCTTGCTGTGAGACATGAGTGCAAACCACTGCACCACGCATTTAACCTCAGTATTTTACAACACACACACAAACACACAGTTATTTTCTTTCATAGCTACTACAACCTAAAGTAACTTTTTTTTTCTTGAAAGTCTACCCTGGGTTCAGAATCTGTAAGAAGAACCCTTAATTGAAGAATCACCCTCTTACTGGAAGATTCGCCCTCTATCCTCTCACGAGCTGCATTGAATGAGTAATAACTAGTGACAGTCGGAGAGAGTAAATTGAAGCCCCGCCCATACCGAAAGCTTATTGTTTAGTTTGCTGACCAAACCAATCAGCGTGCGCTCTTGCAACCATTCGCCCTGAACACTCTCTGAACAGATCTCACTTTGAATGCATGCACAGGTTCCACAAGTACCCCCCCCCTCTCTCTCTCTCTCATGCCTGTGTAATGTAATTGCAGTAATCAGAGCATGATGCATGAGATATTGTCTCTCCTACATCTCAAAAGACCGGGATATTTTATCTGACTTGCAGACATCAGTGAGCAACAGGAAGACTCGTGAAACATACGTGAGGAGCAATCGAATCGAGAGGAACAAATGAATGGTGTTTAATTTTCAACAACAAAAACAACATGTTTAAATGACAAATGAGTTTCATGTCCTTTTTTAAGGAGAAGGAAAAAAACTAGAGCCCTCAGTTGTAAATTTCGTGAACCCACATCAGCCATCCATCCATCCATCCATGCATCCATCCATCCATCCATCCATCCATCCATCCATCCATCCATCCATCCATCCATCCATCCATCCATCCATCCATCCATCCATCCATCCATCCATCCCTCCATCCATCCATCCCTCCATCCATCCATCCATCCATCCATCCATCCATCCATCCATCCATCCATCCATCCATCCATTTTGGTAAGACATGTATAAATCTCTGACAAAATGTACAATTTTACGAAGAAAAAGGTGATTTTTAATTTTACCGCAGTGACATGTCTTCAAAAAATCAAAGCAAGGTTATGTTTATCACTGCATATCATTCCTTTTTCTTTTATAAATAGTCTTTTTTTTTTTTTTTTTTAAGCAAACCAGATTTGACAGTGGCCCATGGCTCTGTGGTGTCCAGAAAATCCCTGGGCCAGTTGTCTCTACTAAAACAGTTGTGTTTGTCTTCCTTCCAGTTTATCATTATAATGCACTTTGCTGATAGAAATCCTAGTGACAGTATTTTGGCCATTATATTTGATTTTACATTTTGGCACTTTACTCCTAGTAGGCATTCCGTTGGGCATGCTCATATCTGCACATCAAACGGAAAAGATAATTTTTTCAACAACAACTCCAAAATAACTTCACAGCTGGGCTTTGACACAGCATGCATTTAGCCCCATTTCCACTATGCAGTTTGGTACGGTACATTTTAGAACGGTACACTTATTTTAGCATTTCCATTATGACGAAAGTGGACTGGTCTCATGGTACTGTTTTGATTTTGGTCACACGCGTACCGTACTGGGATTTGGGAGGAGCCAAGCACTCCCAGACGGTGATTGGTTAAAGAAAAGTGTCATCGCGTAGCAGACCACGCCATCTGTGTCGGAAAAGAAGAAAAGATTTCTGGGAATGGAGTTTGGAGTAGTGATAAGGTACAAGTTTTATTGTGAAATATTGGTGGGGAGGCGGTGCAGCCTTTTGTTGCTGCTTGACATGTGAGAAACATTCCGAGCAGGAATTACCTTCACATGTTTATGTTTAGTCTTAGGGCTGTTTGTAATGAAAACCAGCTGGTTTCGGCTAAAATGGCAGAGAGGGGCGTCATTCGATTGGCGGATTAAGCAAAAAAAAAAACTAAACTGTGCAGCGATTATCAGCGGGCAAAGGACCATAACAGTAGGAGTGGCTCAGAAAGAAAGCAGTGGAAATGACTATTATATTCCTCTACTTCGCTGGTCTATTTGTTTATATTTCCAGCTGATGGTGCGCCTCATACGATGTAATCACACTTCCATTAAACAGCACGCCTCCTTCTGAAGATCTCCATAGACCACTGTTTCCCAACCCTGGTCCTTGAGGAACACTATCCTGCTTGTTTTAGATGTTTCTCTCTCCAACCACACCTGATTCAAATGATCTGCCTAATATCCAGTTCTGCACAATGATAATGATCGTCAGGTGTGTTCAAACATGCAGGATAATGTGCCTCGAGGACCAGGGTTGAAACACTGCCCTAGACAATGAAAACGCAAGCTGTCCAGAAGAGACCCGTACCGTACCCAACCAGACCTGACCTGTACCGTACCGTACTGCATAGTGAAAACATGGCATTAGTGTGCCTTCTGTCCCACAACCATGCCAACACAGACTAAATATATCCTTTTCAGGCTGTCAAATGATTACATTTTTTTAAAAATCAAATTAATCACAGGGTTCCTTTGGAGTTGTTTCAATTAATCATGATCACAACACTTTATATTGGTCTACTGTTGTGTCTATTATTTTGTTTAGTACTCAAATTTCCCACAAAACATACAAAACTACACTAAGAAACAAAAAAAATGTGGAGTAAAAAATATACGAAAAAATTAATGCAAAAAGCAATGAAAAATTTTAAAATATAGAAATATGAAATATATATGCAATAAACACATTTTATTTAACACTTTCAACAGTTTAAACCAAAAAAAACTGTAAACAACTGTTTCATTTAATTGTACTAAAAAGTTTTAATCAGATTAATCATGATAATGGATTAACCCGCATTAATGCATTCATTTTCACTGCCCTAATTTTGTATATAGGGTGTAGTATAAGCTCAATGTAATAACTGAAGCTGTATAATTTTATAGCTGACACACAGGAGAGACCCTTTTGAAAAAGGAATATTCAGATACAGGCTGTAGCCTTGAGTGTTCTTTATCATATTTTTCATGATGCAGCACATTACTATATTCAGTATGCAATCATTTCTATTGCAGAATCGTCTGCGTTTAATGCAGCGCAGCCTGAAGACCCAAAGATCATGGGCATCCAAAATTGATTTCCATCCTTGTCCTACTGTATATGTACAGAATTTTCTCCAGATTGTTACAATTTTATGATTATGTAATGCACTTTAGATGATGAGATATTCAAAATGTTCACAATTTCACACTGAGAAGCACTATTTATAGATGTGTTTTTTACAGATTGGTGAACCTCTGCCCTTTTTTTAAAAAAAAAAATATTTCTGACAGACTTTTTGTCTCTAATATTTTCTTCTTTTGTAGTTGGCAAATCATGCAATTAGCTGTAAAATTTTTCATCCACCTCTATCTTTTTTGTCTCTCAAAGGTATTTTTATTAACAAAAAAATAAACAAAATAAAACATTTACCTTTTTTTTATTAACAAAAAAAAAAAAAACCATTTACTACACAGGAAGAAGAATTTTATTTTAACAGCATCCACCTGTGAGACAACATAAAACTATACCCAAATATGTACAAATACAGACAGCCACTGTGAAAAGTAATGGGGAGAAAAAAACTAAAGGAATAAAAAATATAAAAATGTATCATCCCTGTTTAAACAGAATATATAAATGCAGCATAAAATAATCAGCTGGCTCTTTTTAATACCATCTACTTATCCATCCTTTTATTGACCTGTCCCAACTTTTTGAAAACAAAATATACATGGGTTAAATATATTTGTAATTGTTTACATGTTTTTACATTTTAGCCAATAAAAACCCAGTGTAACTAATTAAATTATATAACATTTTCTTTCTATTTAGCATGTCCTAAGTAATTTTGCATTTTTCTAGTGAAGATAATCTATTTCCCTCGATTTAATTCACTGATCATGCAGATGTTCATTAAAGCTCAGAGTAGCATCAACAGTTAGTATAATAAAACTGAAATAACTAAAGAGAGAATGACTTTTTCAGTAAAATATATCATTAACGGAACATAAACCAAATGTCTCCATCCACTGTCACTGATCCAGTGCCATGACTTTTACTAATAAATCAATGTTGTAGAAGATGGTGGTGTTTCCATGGTAACTATAGAGCCTCTGAACATCCAAATGGTTCACATCTGATGACCATAAAAAGATGACAAACTGTATTTTACAGGATTAATAGTTTTGGTTAATGGAGGATGTTTGGGTATGTATGGGTTAAATAATATCCTAAACTTATTATTTTTAATATTGGCATTAGAAATAATAACACACCTTAACCTATAGAGACCCAGTGCTACAATATTTTTTCTCTATTTTTAACCTTACTTAAGTCATTTATCACCATATATTATATTATTATCTTCTGTATTTACTATTTTTAAGTGAAAATCATGTAATTTTCTACATTTAATTCACTGAGCAACACATGGTTGTTATTAAATACAGAACAGAGCAATACGAATAATATACAATGTTTATTTTAGGGAACATACAAATTAATTGTTTATTAAATCAGGATTGTTTAAGTGTAACGATTAATTAAGGGCATTGTTGGTTGTGTTTAGAACTAGAAATGGACTTTTGCCTGTAAATTTAAATGATTTGTTTTAGTATCACAGGATGAACAACAGGTTTAAATCATGAAAAGGTGAGAACGACAGGAAAACAAATGTGCATTTCTGTTGTTGGTGTCAGAATGTGGAATTGTCTGACAATGAAAGAGAAGAGCTGTATAAATATTTTTGAGCTTAAGAGGATGTATAAGGAGAGAGTGGAGAAATAAAAAAAAATAATAATAATGAAGTGGTTTTGCTTATGATTTTGGATTTATTTGTTCCTTGATTTTTAAGTAAATATTTTAGTTTTTTGCTGTAATGCCTGTAATGGTGACTGTCTATGTATGGGATGTTGGAAGAAATGGGCAGGTACAGTATTATACATTTTCTTCATCCTGCTCCTTTGGTGATTGGAATGAATAAATGAAATGAAATGAAATATTTATTAAAGTTGACATAAAAATATATGGTTATATATAAAAAATGCAGAAAACCGCTGAATATATCATTAACTGCACATAAACTAAGTGTGTTCATCCACTGTCATTTTCACTCATGAGTCAATCATCACTATGGAGCCTCTGAACGTCCAAAAAAAACATATCTGATGACTATGAAATGATAACATTGATGTATTTTACACCAATTATTTACACATATCGACATGATAAATGAATTAAGAGGGTTTTTTTCCCCCACATTTTATATCAGTAGATGTATGTATATATGTATGTAGATGTTGTATATTTGAGTCTTTATGGGTTAACCATTTCCCCATTCATAATTTTCTCAGGATACCTTGAAAAAGTCACATTCATATAAAACCACCATCAATAAACATCGAAACACACACAGGGATAAACAAATCGTGAAAAACACTGGGCCTGTAACTATGTCAAATATCAATTTTTCTTCATCTTTTGTCACTAGGTTTCTCTTCTTAATGATATCTTTGTCTCCTTCTGGCCCACTCTCTCTATTTCACCTGCCTGGAGCTGTGCAGTTAGGAGCCTCAGTGGCAGCTTTTGCCTGGCAGTACTAAGGACACATGTTCCTCCAAGGAAAGACAGAGACAGGAAAACAGATGGGTGGGCATTGGAGATAGACTGTGTTTGTTAGTCACTCAGCTTCACAACTTCCTCCTTTCAATCTTTCCACTCTGTCAGTAGAGCAGGCAGGTTGGAAGCACTGAATGTCAATTTACCAGTCCCTTAGTCCCAATTATAATTAAATGAAGAAACTTCCTTTGAAGAGAAGGAAATTTGGTCATGCTGTTGGTTGAATGACATATTTCTTTTTTCTCTTCTTCATTATCCAAACAGTTTCTTCTACTTCCTGCACTGAAATAGGATTTATGGTTTAATTAGCTATAAAATTCTCAATGACTTTTTTTTTTTTTTTTCTTCTTCTTGAGGTACAGACTGACAGCTTTCCCAAAATGTCTACCTCATGCTCATGGGCAATGATATCAAATCAGTAATGTCACATTTACCAGATGTGGATTCCTTTTCAAACATTAGCTCAGTTGGCACACCTGCCACCCTCGGCTTTTCTGACATAACTCACACCTGCTTTCCTCCAAATATTTAATTTTTCTCTTTATTTGACAACTTTGGTGTTTGCCCTCACAGGATGTTTTTCTGTGCATACAGATGGTGGAATGAATAAAAAGGATAAACCTGTATATAATTAGTGCACAAACCATCCATAAGTATCTATATTTAGAACAAGACTGTGGATTTGGAGAGGAGTGCTACTGAGAGTGTCATATTTAACACAAAGTAGTTTCAGATTATTATTAAATGCTAAAAATGACTTCAAAAAGCCCTGAATGTCATAGACTTAGATTGAATAAATACTGACTTAACCCTTTGGTGCATGAATTATGAAAACCGTTTTCATAAACATTTTTTTTCTTTTCTTTAGGCATGAAAAACACAATGTAATTCAATTGTTTATATTAACCTATTTTTCCTGGAATTACAAAGAAACCCAACATCAGAAAATGAATTAAAAAAAAAACAAACATGATGTCTACTCTAATACTAGTTATTACTTTACTCATTACTTCATGGAGATGTAATGACTAAAAAACAAACAAAAAAAAGATTATTTTGATCAAGAACAGCAAAGCTACAGTAATGGTATGAATTAAGTACTATTACTGATGCATAATCCACAAAACCCATGAAGACAACAGCTGTGGAATAAATGTCCACTTTGTGACCAAAGGGTTAACCCATGAAGACCCAGGGATATATTTGTGGCAGTTCCCAAATTATTTTTTGATTTATTTTTTTACATTTATTTTCACCATTTAGTGTAAGTTTATGCTCAGTATTTTTGCATTCTTAACTGAAATGAGGTAATTTCCTATATTCTATTCTCATCATGATTGATGTTCATAAAGGATGAAAATTAAAATAAAATTTTGATTAAAATTTTTATCTCATAACTGACTTTTTATCTCATGATTTTGACTTTTTATCTCATGATTTTGACTTCACTTACAGTAATGTGCCTTATAGTGCGGAAAATACTGTAACAATATAATGCAATATAGGTGACAAATAAAAAGAACACGAAATGTAAAGAAATAAAAACATTGCTAAAATATCCTTTAGTTTTTGTTGTTGAACAAAACTAAATAAGATGTTATTTCATCTCTTTTAGGCGCATTCTTCTTCTTCTTTTTATTTGGTGTCTCTCGTGAGAAAGTCCTCAAATTATGTCCTCACCAATATCAACATCATTATTACACCCTTGCCCTGATGTATTGGAGAGTGATTTTTAATTTGTCTAGTAACACAAATTATGCACAATTCTTGGAAAATAATAAGAAAAATAATTTCACACAAAAATCTTGTGTCAGTTTATCAAGTCAATTACCCTGTACATATTACATAACAATAATGATTGGAATAATAAAACCAATTCATTTCAGGGCTTCACTTGTCTTTTATATTCAACAGTTGTCCAGTAACTACTGACATATATCAATGACAGTTAATTGAAGATCCTTTTTTTTGTATATTTTCATATTTATTGACTGATAAATCTAATTTTTCCTGCTCCAAACACTGAAAACTCACTAGACATTGTTCAGTATTATTTTAAAACAGACAAAAAGACCATTTATGTTCCTAATTTTGCAATTTCAGTGTGTTTGATTCAATGAATTATGCCAAGTAAGTGGGTTTCAATTTCATTTTAAGTGCACTGATAATTCTGCCACTTGGTAAGAAGCAATATATACAGGATGTTTAAACGATACAAATCCAACTGAAATGGTTTCCAGGCTCGATGATTTAAAAGTTAAGCTGCATCTGTACTTGTTTGCATAATCAAATTATATAGGAATTACTCAGATGTGCACTGTGCAGTTGAGTTCAGCAAAAAAATAAACAAAAAAAAAAATCTGTGTCTGGCTGTATATGTTAGTCCTACGATGATCTAGTGACACATCCATGGTGTCCCCGCCTTCATGCAGTGCCAGCTTGGATAGACTCCAGCACATTCATGACAAAAAAATAAATAAATAAAAATCCTTTATCGTGTACAATATTATACATTGGTATGCAGCAAAGCATGAAGAAGCATTTCAAGCATAATTAACTATCTTTCGTTGCTCTTTTTGGCACACTAAAATATCACATGCAGTGTGATTGTGAGTATCTATATCTCCTGTCACGTAAACATCACATCAAACTAATTAAAAAAGGTTTGAGTGCAACAAACCGCAGCACACATCTGACGCTCAAAATAAACAATTGGTTATTCAGATTCATAGGATAAACCATCCAAGCATAAATAAGTAATTAACACAAGTATGTCTATGTGAATTAATTCAAGTGGAGATCTTTCATTACCAAAAATGTCGTGCTTTCATTTAATACAAGGGTCTCAAACCCGCAGACTCCTGGGATGAATTTGTCAAATGCACAAATTCCACAGTCAAGGTTTCAATTTCAATGTTTTGTCTTTGTTTTGGTGCAAAAAATGACATGAAATCGTGAAAATATTTACATTTAAAAACTGTACTGTAACAATAAAATGCAAATAACCTGAACAAACATGAACAACCTGAAATGTTTAAAGAAAATTAAGCACAATTTGCATCATTTTCTGCTTCTGTTATTAAGTGTTAAGTGTCTCTGTACATCTGATCCATAATAATCATGTGGAAATGATATCTCATCATCTGAACCCGCTTTATCCTCACTAGGGTCACGGGGGTCACTGGGGGCCTAATCCAGCAACAATGGGTGAAGGCGGGGTACACCCTGTATGAGCCTCAGGGCTGAACATATATAGACAAACAATTACTCTCACATTCACACCTATTACAGATTGGATTTTTGGCTCTTTTGGGGGATTTGGATCTTTATGGCTCATTCCTTTCAAAGATCTGTTAAATTTTTTTTAAAGGGTTTTAGGCTAAAACAGGGTCCCCAGCATTTTCTCTTGGTTTCCCCCTCTCAATTAAAGTGGATCCAGACATTATGCTTTTCCCGTGGCCCTGACTCATTTTACATTCTAAATATTTCTTTCAATTTCTGTAAACTTGTGTCATTTAACTAACTGACTCTTGATCTTCCCACCGTTGACAGACGCAGAACCCCCCCACTGTCGGACCCTTTCTGCACTGTGATTGGTCAATCAAAATTCTAGGGCGGGGAATACTCGCGTGCAAAGAGGTTGTGCATGCGAGTATTCCCCGCACTGGAATGTTGATTGACCAATCACAGCGCAGCAAGGGTCCAACAGTGGGAGGGAGTTCTGCGTGATTCTCTCTCTCTGTAGGGGGGCGAAGGTGTGTGTGTGTGTGTGTGTGTGAAATCTGACTCCATAGGGGAAAAAAAAGAATGACAAAGAGAACGGTTCCTAGTCAGCTATGACTAGGCTTCTGTCGTTCAAAAAAGCTGTTCAAAAGAATGTCACAACACTAACACCTATAGGCAATTTAGATTAACCAATTAACCAATCAGTGCATGTGTTTGGATGGTGGGAGGAAACTACAGTACCTGGAGAACACCCACACAGACACAAGGAGAACATACAAACTCCACATAGAAAGGTCTGGTGTGGGAATCAAACCAGCATCCTTCTTGATGTGAGACATGAGTGCTAACCACTGCACTACAATATCACCCTGGAAATGATATGTTTAGACATAATATTATTAAAATTGCAAATATTTTTCTTAAAAAATATTTTTTGTCGGGTTTGTCATCTTTTCTGTTTGGATAATATATAAAAATAATTTCCATAATTTAATGGGGATTTTTTTTTTCACTAGAACTTGGAGTTGTGATTATTTATAGGTTATTATGCTTTTATTTTACAGGTCTGGCCCACTGGAGCTCAAATCACACTGAATGTGGCCCCTGAAAGAAAATGAGTTTGAGACCCCTGATTTAATAGTTTGGCAAACTGCTCATGTGACATAAGAAATACTGATAAGAATTGAGTCTAACGACCGCTGTGCACTCCTACAGATAATGGTGCTAGTATTGTTAGCTGCCTGCTGCACCAGCTGGGTATAGAGGTAATTGTAGTGTCTACACTGATCAGCACTGGGAGTCTAATTACTCTTCTCCAACGCATACTCGCATCCCATTCTTCGCTGTAAAAAGAAGCATATGTATGTCCACAGATGACGCCTTTTTGTGGCTTTGAGTGAAACTGTAAAGATAATATTAGTGTGTGAAATATAGAGGCTGCCAACTCAGATGGATGGATTAGAAAACACTACCATTATTGCACACAGTGAGACTTCACTGTTTAATTGGCATGTTTTGACATTTTACTCTTATATTTATTCCAACTCACATTATTGTTCATAAATTGAACATTTACACCCAAGGCTATTTTTTTTTCCAGTATGGAATGGAAATACTCACATATGCAGTTTGACTCTAACCTTTAGAATATGGTGTGAAGGTTCTGCCGATGTTTTATCCTATAAGTGTTAGGAAGTAATGGATACAGCCACACTGTAAAAAAGAAAATTGATATTTGTTGAGTTAAGAAAGATATCTTCATAGTTCTAACAGAAAAAAAAAAAACCTTGCGGCCATGAAAAACATTTTTTTTTTACACCAGACTGATGCCTCAACATAGATTTATTAATAGAATGAAAATGTGAATGGTCATCGGCAGAGGACAACAGAGGACTACGGTCATGTTTTCCCCTGATGGTTATATATAACCATACACCGTACACAATAGGAGGTAGAGCAGGTCATCCTATAACTGAAGGGTTGGTAGTTTGAATCCCACCCTAACATAGGGTCAGTCACTTGACCTTCCTTGCCTCCACTTCCTGCTGCTCACACTGGTGTATGAATGCTTGGTGGAATGTATGAGTGAATGAATAATAGATCTACTGTACATGCTTTGACTATGCATTCATACAAAAGCACAATATAAATATAATCCATTACTATGACTACTATGACTATGACTTTGTACAAAAGTACTCACATTCTGTACTTAAGTGGAAATGCAGCTACTTGTGTGAAACAGAACTCATATAAAAGTAGAAGTACTGATTCAGCTGTTTTATTTAAGTAAAAGTACAACTTCTGGAATGTAATAAAATACAAAATTAATTAAGTAAATTATGTATTTTGCCGTGTGTTGCGAATGGCTCAAAATGAAACAACATGAATGAAACAATACTTACTGAACCAAACAAAGTCATTAAACTTTCAAAGCTAAGAGAGTTAGTGTTAGTAAAGGTGAGTTACTGTGTAAGATGGAGCTCAATGGGACTTTGTGACTTTGTGCTGCCAATCATCTGTGTGTGTATTTGACTTGTGTGTGTGTGTGTGTGTGTGTGTGTGTGTGTGTGTGAACAGGACAGTTGAGACCCCACCTATCCAACTTCTGAGCAAATCATGATCCATTTCTTTCTTTCGATTTTCTTTTTCTTTCTTCTACACCGAGCTGAATACCAGCTTGGTTCACACATATGCAGCACCGACGGTGTTGTCAAAACTCCCAAGTTGTTGTCTGTACCCGGGGCAACACTTTAGCCCTAATTCATTAAATTGTAACTCGTCACATTATTTCCCGAGTAACAGTAAAGATAATGTTGATATAGTTATGGATAAAGTAATTAAGTAATTACTCCATTACTCAAAATGTGGCTACGTTAGTAATGCTGTTGTACTATAACACTGTTATTCCCAGCACGGTTAGTTAGTTAGTTATTGTTATGTATTTAGTTAGTTAGTTAATTAATTGATGAGTTAGTTAGTTAGTCAGTCAGTTCATTAGTCAGTTCATTAGTCAGTCAGTTAGTTAGTCAGTCAGTCAGTCAGTTAGTTAGTTAGTTAGTTAGTTAGTCAGTCAGTCAGTTCGTTAGTCAGTCAGTTAGTTAGTTAGTCAGTCAGTCAGTTCGTTAGTCAGTCAGTTAGTTAGTTAGTCAGTCAGTCAGTTTGTTAGTCAGTCAGTCAGTCAGTCAGTTAGTTAGTTAGTTAGTTAGTTAGTTGGTCGAAATCAAAATTATCAGATGACAAAGCACCATCCAACATGGTCAACAAAATGTGAAGATGAGTGGGAAGATGTATAACTTATAGGCTCCACCCCCTTTTTAATAAGTAATAATCAAACCAATTCCACTTCCTTTGCTTTAACACAATTTTTTTCTGCATATCTTCTAATAACACAAATCATCCATACAAATTAATCATGTACGCTTTGAGAAAGTTGTTGAGCAGACTTAAAACCTTTACTGCAGAATGTAGCTTTAAAAGGTAAAACCATCTGCACATTTTCTTTTCTACACTTAGGCTAACAGGTGGATTCTGGGGTGATGGGGCGAAGGGGCTTATAAAGAACCAGCAGCAGCAGTGGTGAGTCAAGAGGGAGACCTGGGAATTTGTTTTACTTTAAACAGACCGCCAAATTGGAGGGTGTGTTGGAGCGTAAAGAAGCATGTCATTATAGTTAGTACGTATCAGCTCCAGTTGCCCATCTGGATCAGCTCACAGGCATCGCTTCATCAAACATACCTGCTCTGGTAATGTGATTTTATTGGCAATAGCAGCGTAAACAACTCCCAAGCACAAAGCTCAGTATGAAAAGCACTTTTCTTTTATTTAGTCAGTTTTGCTTTTGAGTGCGTTTGTTGGTTTGAGGACATTTTAAATCGTCTCCTAGTTTTGCTCTTCAAGTCTTTTCCATTCACAGACAAAACAACTACACACAGATTGTTGCTGACTTCATTTCATACAAACAAAGTGCATTGTGTGACACTCACAGGTATTACTGTTCTGTACGTTTCACAAAAGCACATTCTGTTTTTGTTTTTTGTTTTTTTCTTTTTTTATCTCGTCAATTCTCCACTTCTTTCTTGTTCTCATATCTACTTGACTTGCTTGACATTTCTCTTCATTTTCGTCCCTTTAACCTCATATCTTTCAACTGTATAAATACAAAGTGTGAAGCAACACCAATACACACCAACCCACACACCTACGACTCTACAGTATAAACCACTTTTGAAACCTACCCATGGATTGAGAGGGTGTGGAGGTTATAAAAGTGCTGACTGCACCCAGCGATGAGTAAGACTTTCACATATGTGCATTTTGGCTCTCTAAGCATCCTAGCTAGTATTTTCTGGGTCACATCGGTGTCTCCTGTAAGACGCATGTTGCGATTGTGTTGTGGTTGAGTGGCTTTTAATACTTAAGTGTTTTCTCGTCTACATCATTTGGCTATTATAAATAACAGTGGGAAGTGAGACGGTAGTCAAACACTGTCCATCTATTATTGAGAATCCCATTGAGACCAGATAGAAAGCATGTTACTGTACTATGTTGCACAGCGAGGGAGCAATACAATATTTGTCTCCACATTTTTACGGGCAATAACGTGCACACCACACATAGAAAGTGAAGGATTATGGAGTTCAAAACTGTAATGTTTTTTTTCTTTTCTTTGTGTAGCTCATAGATTTCATACCTTCTCATGTACAGATTCTTGACACTATTGATAGAAAAGGTCTGAGTATGACTTTAAATATAAAGACATCTTCTAGGCATCACTAGAATGTAATAATAACTCTTAGTCTAGAAGGTTGCCAATTCAACCTAAGTATGTCCCATGAGATAAACCCATGGAGTTTGCAAAATGGAAATGGTTCATGCATGAATATATAGTACATGTGGGTGATGTTTACTCTGAGCTCAAGTGACAGATGCAGTTTTCCTTTGAAATCTATTTTCACCTTCTTACGTAAAGAATAAAGTCATGTAGTATCTCCTAAAAATGTGCACAAAGCTGATACAAGTACTTTTTTTTTTTTTTTTTAAAGATTACACTGCATATTTTGAAGTATGGGGAGAGATATTTTTAGATATCTCCAATTCGAACAGTACTTTGAATCTTATTTTACCAGGCACAGGCATAAACACTGGAACACACACATCATAAATTAGATCTATTTTGGTGCCTGTTTTAGTCTTAGAGTTTTAGTTTTCCTGCAGCAAGCAACACTTGGGATTCACTACAAATCTCGTTCAGAAATCAGCATGAAAGCCGAAGTGCTTGTGAGTCTATATGGATATGTGTGGTTAAGTGGATAAGAGTCTGCAGGGTACGTGCAAGACATGCTTTGTGTGCATGGTCACATCACTTATGAGTATATTTTAATAGGAGTGGATGTGTGTTTTTCTAATGTGCATATGTTCTCACATGCCCCCCGTTCGTGCCTGGTTGTAATCATGTGTAATGCGGTGCTGTTTTTCCATTTAACTTGTAAGGGAGGAGCAGGATGGGCTCAGTATTATTGCTGAAAATGAGATGTCATGCTCTGCTCACTTTAGGGCAGCTAGCTGGGCTCTCCCCAACTGACTGAGACTGCATGTGTGTGTGTTTGTGTGTGTGTGTGTGTGTGTGTGTGTGTGTGTGCGTGTGTGTGTGTGTGTGTGTGTGTGTGTGTGTGTGTGTGTGTGTGTGTGTGCGTGTGTGTGTGCGTGACATAGAGAGGGTGAAAGTGCTGGAGGGAGAGTGAGAAAGAGAGAGAGGGACAGAGACAGATGAAGAAAGGCAAAGAAGAGATACCAAGAGAAGGAGAGAAAAAGGGGCTGTGTATGTCAGTTTCCCTGACAGTTATTTGCAGAAATTATTCATATATAGGCAGTGTGTTGTGTGCTGACGGCTTGAGGTGTGTTGTGACAGGTGTCCTGCTCTGTGACTGAAACAGAAAGATAGGTAGTATCTCATTATATATATATATATATATATATATATATATATATATATATATATATATATATATATATATATATATATATATATATATATATATATATATATATATATATATATATATATATATATATATATATATATATATATATATATATATATATATATATATATATATATATATATATATATACTGTATACACACACTTACAGATCCAGCCATCTGTCACCTTGTACCCTTCTGATGCTTCATCAGCCATTATTGTTATCATTATTGTTATCCTGCTTGTCTGCACTGGTGATATTAATTCAACTGAATCACTGCAATGGCAATGTGTCGCTGAAAAGGGACAGAAAGCTAGAAAGAAATAAAAGACAAAGTGACACAGTGAGTCAGATAGATGCAATAAATAGAAAGAATTATTAGATGTATTACCCTCTTGATGTAGACTGCTTTACATCTATCTGGTGATATGGCATTATCATCATTTATTAATATTTTTGTTGCTATCTTTTTTTTCTTAATTATTTATTTCAGCTCTGGACACTGGACCGCTGCCTCTGCCTTCATGAAAGATGCACAACAGAGTAGCCACATGAAAGGAAAGAACATTATTGTTTTCCTATAAACAGCTAAATAGTGACAGAGAGAGGGAGCAACGAAAGGAGGAAAGAGGTAAGATACGCTTTTATTTTTCATCAAAGTGTTTCTCTCTGAGTTGAGTTTTACAGTTTTGAATGTTCACTCCTGGGTACGTCCGATACAATCAGCTTCAAGTCAGTGCTGTTGAAAGGCATTTGCCACACGTGTATTCATGTGTGTTCACAGGAATCACACAACCTTTATCTGTCTTTACTGACATTTTCTTAAACATCGCAGTGTGGTTAAAAGAAAAAAAAACCCCTCACTATTAAACACCCGCAGTGCATTTTAATAGGTTAAGGATTCTTGCTATTGTGTATGCATCAGTGTGTTTGTGTCATGTGCATTACAGTAGTAGTGTGTATGGACAGCATTATGCTTTTGGCACATGGTTTGGCACTAGGTTGAAAGCACTGGTTAGTGTCTTCATAGACATCTATTATGCCATCTTTCCTGCATTTATCGCCCTTATTTTGCTGGCAACACTGTCATTAGTGGAGACAGTACTTCTCTTAACACAGCTATTATATTCTGTCTGTGTGTGCATATGTGAATGTGCTGTGTGTGTCAGGCAGAGATAAAGTAAAAGAAGTAATTGTTGTAATTATGTCTTCTTTGCGCTCCACTCCCGCCTACTGAACTGAGCTGTGCTGAAGAAAAGCTCGCTACTATACAGAATGTAATGAAGGAGGGGGGGGGGGGGGTTGTACCCAGTTTCAATTTATCTGAAATTAAGTTTCAGTGCCATATGACGGTGATCATATGTCATTATGTTAATTATTACTGCTGCAGACAGAACCAGGGCTGCTGACAATAGGATGAGTAGACAAGAGGTCCCACATATCATCACTGTTAATAAAAAAAAAAAAAAAGATTTATCAGAAATATAGAGAATGATATAATATGAGCTGTGGCACCAATAGTCAATTATGATCCACTCAGCGCTTGACGATTTTTCCTCATTATTCTGTTGTTTCCATTGATATGTGTGACTGCTTTTAAATTTGCACTGAAATTGTCCTTCAACTCATGCTTTATTCATATTGTATTTTATGTATTTAAAAAATATTTGTTCTAACAATGTCTATGCTCAGTTGTTCTCTTGGCGAGGTCACCCTTGGACAATAGATTTTAATCTCAATGAGGATTTCACCTGGTTAAATAAAGTATATACACTGTGACTAATTTCTTACATTATTGTGTAATTTACTAAATCAACAGTAAGTTTGTTTGGTTAGTACATTTATTATGAACACCTATATGCATCGCTCAGTCTCTGAATTTAGGATTGCATTTATTTTCATTCAATAATTGTTTATACTGCTTCTTGTCGCAGGGTCAGGGGTCACATTAAGGTGTGACTTTAACCTTTAGAACCCATTTAGTTCAGTGTGTATCTTTTTTTAAAAATGAGGGTTAAAGACGTGATTGTAATAGTTTTTTTTTCTGTGGGTAGACAGAAATGCTAAGAAAGGTGCCTATAGTATATATAGTATATTTATAGTATAAAATTAGACATAATGTTTATATCAATGTTTCATAATATTTAAAAGTATTCTGGAATTGTGCATCTAAGGAGAAAGGTACTCAAATTAAAATCTTTTTTTAAAATGTACTTTTAATGTTTTTTGTTTGTTTGTTTTTTAACTCCCATTTTATCATTGCATATTTTTAAATAATGGTAACTTTTAAGGGGGGAGTTATTGCTTTTATTCTAAGTACTCTGACCCTTTTTTTTTTTCAAATCAAGATTGTGGATTGCAATTGGACCTGAGAAACATGTTTTGTTTCTGTGAATGACTGAAATGACAAATAAAAATCTGAATCTGATTCTCAAAAGAAGTGAAATATCTCCATAAAGACAGATAATTTCACTTGACAAGACAACTCTGTAGAGCCTGAACCATTAAAACACTGACAGAAAATGCCAGTTGTTTCTCGAGCCTTTATTAGTAATTCTAAACAATGTTCCATTTTGTTTAAATATCAGTTTCCATGAATCATATTTCATACATCAGGTCTAAGTGCTCAGATATTTTTGAGTAAACAAAAACACACACATGTAAAGTGTCAATCTGCCTCCTTCCTTATTAATGACAGTGTTGTAGTGTCAGTGGAAATGCCTGTGGGGAATGAATCCCACCCCCCTGGTGGATTATCTGTATATTGCATGTATCTAATCATGCATACATCCCCAGGAAGATTAGCTTGTCACCTTGGTGACAGCTAATGATGGTCTTTTTAATCATTAAATATTAAACAGGTTCTTCAAGAAAAAAAATAAATAAATAAAAAAAAAAAATAAATAAATATATATATATATATATATATATATATATATATATATATATATATATATATATATATATATAGCACACTGATCATGTAGAGGATGTCAACGCTTATGTATCAAATACGATATGTTTGGTATTAAAGGGTCATTTTGAAATACGTCTGTCTACACACATATGAGCACTTAAAATAACAAATGAACCCAGAATACAATATATTTTTAGCCTGGTGAGCTAGACTATAAGTTGCAAACTATAGTCTAGACCTGGGGCAGTATGCTAGCAACTGCTAAGGACTGTGGGTGGGACCAAAACCGTTGTCATTCAAACTATTTGTGCAGGTATAGGCAAATGACCAATCAGCATACAGTAGCAGTAACTGTGATGTTTTTTCAAAGAGACGGAAAGCAGTGGGAGGCGGCATACTGTGGAAATAAACAAGTCAGATTAGCCTTTTTGCTAGCACGCTAGTATATTAACGTTTTGTAATCAGTCGGCAAAACACCAAAAATATCGTTCTTCAAGAGGAATGAACAGAGTGCCTCTTTCTGTTCATCTCTCAATGAAAAATCCAAGTTTAAGGCTAAATCTCATTTCACCCCTCACCCCTAACCCTACCCTTTACCCTTTTAAACATAGCTATAAGGCGCAGGGCTTGAAAAGTAACACCTATGAATTCAGATTCCTGATTTATTGTCCCGAGGGGGAAATTAATTTTCACAGTTCTGTTCCATAATGAAGAACAGACTGAGATGTCGCAGCAGAGCGTGCGCCATGTCACAAATTCCCTGAAGAGACACAGGAAAGGAAAAGACTAAGCAAGTGCACATTAAGCCTATATAATTAACATGAAAACAGATCACATTACTCAAGGTTATTGAGCTGGAAATTCTTCGATAACACAGGATGAACAGACGTAGTAAAAACAAAAGATAAAGTTGCAGAACAGAGCAGATACATGAGTTTGTAGGAGTTCCAGCACTGGAATTTCAAGGGCGCATGAGGACAAACAAAGGAACCAAAAACAAGGACATCTACTCAGCTTTAGGAGAAAAATTAACCCCTTGTAAGATTTTTCTCCACCCTTAAATTAGACGTCGCCTCACAGAGCGCTCATCGACCCGAAGTTGATGTTGTTGTTGTTTTCTCAGTTCATCCACCCTTTCAACACTCACCTATGTCATCAGTTCGCTCGGCCAGTTGTTACGTAACCAAAAAAATGACAGCTGTAACCAGAAGTAAATAGCGATTTTTTTTTTTCATGTGCGTTTTATGGAGAAAATTACCATTACACATTGCGACAATGTCAAACTTTATACAATACCACAGTTATCACAACTTAAAAACAGTTAATTATGGCGAAAATACTACATTTGTGTACTTCCTCTGCAGATGCCGCCATTTTTACAAAAATAATTTGCATTGTATTCTGGGAAATTTCTCATTTGGAGTCCGCCTCTAGAAAATGTTCATGTGAAGGGGTATAAAGGTCTTCCCCCTCCCCCTACTCCTCTGCCTTAACATGCATTGAGACACCCCTACCCCTACACGTGGACGCACAGCCTAAGTCTTCTAAAACCAGTCCCAAGCGGAGTCAAATGACCGCTGCTTTCTAGCTGTAGCCATCTTCCTTGTGCTGTTTCCACTGTCACAGGGCCGTGTTGTCACCCTGCCAAGCTCCGCCCCAATGACTCAAACAGAGAAAAAAACAACAACCTTGTGTTGTGATTGGTAGGCCTTGGTTAGCTAATGCTAGGCTTAGCAAGTCTTTTCAGCCACTAGGTGATTTCGCTTAGCTTACTAGGCTAACATAAATTATCTAATACTTCTAAATTTAATTTTTGTTATCCTGGTAAAAAAACAAATAGTTGGCAGTGTTATATTTTTCTTCCCAATATCAGATTCTGCAGCTTTAATATTAATGCAGATATAGTTTAGATATATATATATATATATATATATATATATATATATATATATATATATATATATATATATTATATATATATATATATATATATATATATATATATATATATATATATATATATATATATATATATATATATATATATATATATATATATATATATATATATATATGTATATATATATATATATATATATATATATATATATATATATATATATATATATATATATATATATATATATATATATATATATATATATATATATATATATATATATGTATATATATATATATATATATATATATATATATATATATATATATATATATATATATATTATATATATATTATTTTATTTTTACATTTATTTATTTATTTTTTTAATTATTCATTCATTCACTTTCTGAAACCACTTGATCCTCACTGGGGTCATTATTTATGTATTTATTTATTTATTTATTTATTGTAAATCTAACCTGAGCTGCAAATTTAGATTAGAAAATGTGTGGACAAGTGCACAGTTCTGCTTGTCAGTAATGTTGCAGTGGTGCTCTTTCAAAACAGCAGCTGCATAAGTAATTTAAGGACATGTTTACTTGTTACAGTAAGCTTGCTGAAGAAGCTGACATTTCAGTGACCCTTGAAAAATATATGAGCAGCCAGTGATTTAGGGGGAAACAAAACATGATCAAAATTCTGTAGTTTAGTCAAGTGAATGGACAGATTTGCTGTTGCAGTTAAAGGCTCTGTTACTGTTGACATTCATTACCTGCTTTTGCTGTCCTGTTGTGTGCACTGGTTTGAAAAAAAAAAAAAAAAAAAAAAAAAATATATATATATATATATATATATATATATATGTGCACAAATTTGTCCCTCAATGTCAGAGATGCTTTCAAGCAATGGCTGCGTAAGGCACACATTAATTTGAACAAACACTCATAGTCTCTGTGGGCATCACTACACCGTCCTCACATGCACCAACAGTCACTGTAAGCTTTCTGTTTACGCCAGTAGCATTCTTGTGTTGGGGGAATGCTCTGATTATTTTCTTCTTTTTTTTTCTTTACAATACAATTTCACGTTGAATACAGTAATTACTAATAGGATGTAGTATCATTAGAAACTCTGGTATGTCGTTTTGCATCACAAGATTGATTATTGTCACAGATTCAAAGCATTAAACCATGAAATCTAGCACAACACCAGTTCATTTAAAGTTCTTTGAAGCGTTTCTTCAGTAAAAACAAGGCCATAAAGCTTCAGGTGATACAAACAAATGACATTTCTGAAAGTCAAAAGCACATTGAAATGTGAAGTGATAACTCTGCTGATTCAGTACGTTGAGTCATTCAGTTACAATGAATACTTATGATCAGATTTGGTTTTTTTTTTTATGTATTTTTTAAAAACATGCTTATCCAAGCACACTGGCTGTTATTGACTTGCACTATATTAAATCAGATGTTTGCTTGACACTTCATATGAGATGTTACTGTATGTTTGTGTTTACAGAATTATCAAGTATGATCAACAACGACCCTGTGACATTTTATACAGGTGATCTAATGGTTACTTTGCCAGGTGAGCATAATGTCTTAGGTGTGTGCTATAAATCATCTGTGCATTCATGTTTAAAGATATTTTAACCCACGTCTAAGTGTCCTCAAATTCAAGGATGGTACTTCCATTTAGTGATTTCTATTTGCTTTTATCTGTTTGGATACAGAAGCTGCAGTGACCTTGGGCAGCTGCATATAGAGCTTTTAAGCTGAAATGTACTTTAACTCTTGACATGATAGTATACACAGTCAGGACATACATATAATTATGTCCATCTCTTCTCTCTTCAGTCTGCTATTTAGCTTGGACCTTGGGAAAATAAAACATGCATATGGTGTCGAAAAGACAAAATGAATACAATGTACTGTGAAACTAAGTGAAAGTGTTGCCTGCAGTAAGTCAAAGATAATGATGTCATTACAGGCAGAATCAAAAAGCACATATTTAACATTGTGTCTCTTCAAAACACAGACACCAGTACTTTTTTAGGCTTTAAAACACAGCAATCAATTGACTTCCTTGATGAGATTTGGGGAACAATGAACCAAGTGATAAAGTGTTCTTTTATTGGAAGCTCCAGGGATGAGTCTGGATGTGTCTCAAAGCGGAAAAACTGTATTCAGATCACAAATAAGATGGGTTTTAAGCACTGAGGAGTCAACAAACAATGACATATAAGATGACATATTTTTCAGTTCAATTTATTTAGAATATGCAACAAATAAAAACAAACACAGTAAAATATATATATATATATATATATATATATATATATATATATATATATATATATATATATATATATATATATATATATATATATATATATATATATATATATATATATATATATATATATATATATATATATATATATATATATATATATATATATATATATATATATATATACATATATATATATATACATATATATATATACATATATAATCCATTTACATGAAAAGAAAACACACAAAAAAATATTGCTTCATTTGCACATTTGAAAAGGAGTGGGAGGAAGTAAAACTTTTATAAATAAATATAAATAAATACATGTATTTTTTCCCATGCAAATGAGTTGATCTTTAACTTCGCTTTATTGGACAAGATCAAACAAAGGTGGAACATAAACTTGCACCATCAATAAGTTTACTCCTTGTCACCTATGTTTGACAATATTATGTGTAAACAGTGGTGCAGTGGTCCCTAGGGAAGTGGGTGTACTCTCAATTTTTGGCTTTTTTTTTAGTAGTCCAGAAAACCAAATAACACTAATACGATTTTTGGGTATTGAGTTTACCCAAAAATTATTACAAAATTTAGATGTCAGATGAAAATCAAATATAGAAAAATATATATATAAAGGAAATTAACATTGGAAACAATGCAGAAAGAAATGCAAGAAAAAAATTAATGAAGCATAAAAATGGTCTAATAATAATAATTAATATTATATGATTTTTAATATTTGTATATTTATTTTTCAATATGGCAGGGTCATTCCTCCACACTTTTCAGGGGGATTTACCTAATACTGTCTGAAAAATAAGTCTGTATACTCCGTACAGCTGCCATATATACCCTGGGATACACCACTATGTGTGAATATGTATGTATTTAGATGCATACCTAAAGGAAGAACAGAAAATAATGAACTCCTGTCTTGACAAACTTAACATACTGACCAAAATATTTAAACTACAACAGGGTCAAAAATAATTCCTGGTCACAAATAATTCATAACTAATATTATTGAAATAAAACACATTAAACAAATTAATCCTAAGTTAAAATATTATCCACTAACTAATAAAACAATTAATCCTAATACTTCTATAGCTGTGTTCTTGAATCTTGAAAGCCATAATAAAGTGGATGATTGTATTCTTGGATATAGTGGGAAAAGTGCACACATTGTTTACTCAAGCAGAAGTAGAGAGTCCTAAAAAGTAGAAACAGTATTCTGCTGCTGTGCAAAACTACAAACATGAGGTATGTCTTTTACTCCATTTTCAGTTGGTTATATATGTGTGCACCATAAGATGTTTAAACGTCTTCTAGAAATGATAAATTGTCCAAAATTGAATCAGATTTTCCTCTCCATGATATTCATTTATATGGAAAACATGGAATTTCTAAACCAATTATTTTTCAACTTATCACATGAAGGATATCTGGTGGCAGCGGTCAGACCAAAAACATCATATCCCTGAACAGAGTAATAATTAAATAATATGAATTAAACTGAAGGACATTTTTGGTGCACAGTGAAAATCGATACACTATATTGACAAAAGTATTCGCTCAGCTGCCTTACTTGCATATGAACCTCAAATCCCATCCTTAATCCACTGGGTTTAAAATGATGTGGGTTCAACCTTTGCAGTTATAACAGATTCAAATCTTTCTGGAAGGTTTTCCTCAAGCTTTAAGAGTGTATTTATGGGGATTTTTGACCATTCCTCCCAGAAGTGTTTGTGAGGTCTGGGTCTGGGTGTGTAATTCACCCCAAAAGTGTTTTATAGGGTTAAGCTCAGTCCAGTTCATCCACATTAAACTCTTTCCTCCATGTCTTTATGGATCTTACTTTGTGCACTGGTACATAGTGATGTTGGAACAAGAAGGGACCATCCCCAAACTGTTCCCACTAACTTTGGGGTACTCGCTTTGTCCAAAATATCTTGGTGCTGAAACAAGACTAACGATGTTCACCCTGGATACACTTCTATAAGGCAGTCATGTCTTAGATTTGATCTAGCACTTTGTAACCTATGTGATGTTTGTGTCATTGCTTGTCTGTCCAAGACTACAGATGGAAATTAGCTTCTCTGCTAAATCTGGTGCATGCATTTTGTTCCATGTGACTAATGCCAATACACACTGTCCTGTATTAAATAAATAAATGAAAAGAAAATGAAAAGATTTTGGACAATGCAGCCTTTGCATTGGTAAGGTTTAGCTGTGGAAAAGCTGTGCCATGGCAAAATCCTCGCTGACACATTTCATACAAAAAAAATGTCATCACTGTCACGTTAGACTTAAGCCACCCTACCCTCTCCATCTACACACACACAAACACACAGTTGCAGAATGTTATACTGTATAAAACTCTATGGATTAAGAATGAGATGTCTCATCTCATCTCGTCACTTGAACCCACATTATCCTCACTAGGGTCGCAGGGGTCACTGTCCAGGGGTCACTAACCCAGCTACAATGGGTGAAGGCGGGGTACACCCTATATGAGTCTCCAGTTCATCTCAGGGCTGAACATATATAGACAAACAATCACTCTCACATTCACACCTATGGGCAATTTAGATTAACCAAGTAACCTATCAGTGCATGTGTTTGGATGATGGGAGGAAACCCACACAGACACAGGGAGAACATGCAAACTCCGCACATAAAGGTCTGGTGTTGGAATCGAACCAGGGTCCTTTTTGCTGTGAGGCACGAGCGCTAACCACTGCACCACCATGCCACCCGAATGAGATGTCATTTAAGTATATTTCAAGGCATGTAAGTGAATCCTCATGGCAATATAGTGTACAGTACTTTTCACTTTAATATGTGATATTTCAGATTTGTTTTTGTCATGATAACCCATAAAAAGACCTTGGTCATAAATGTATATATTTTCCCACATCATGGTGTTTAATTGTTCCTTGAAGCTTTTAGAGTATAGGTTTTGTACATTAGACAGTGAATGCACCACTACTTATATTAAAACTGATTCTTACTAGCTGTTATCCACTGGTATGGTTGAGTGGCTGTTAGTTGAAACTGGTTGTGTATTGTAAGGAATTCCAAATGAATATTGATTTGTTGGAGTACTGGACACTTCTATAGTGTAGTGTATGTTCCATGAACCAATGCATCGCTGAACCTTGCTGTTGCCAGGGGTGTGAATGCCAATGAAGACGAGATTGTTACAGCCACAGCCTGAAGGAACTGTTGCACTGGGACACAATATTCCATGCAGCACCCACACTGTGCATGGACTGAAAAACAGAAAAATAAATGTTAAGAACACACTGCTGATGGGAGGAGGGGCAGATGCAAAGCATGGACCAGTGAAATACATGAACAAGGCAAGATTAAAAACAGGGTGTTTTGGGGTTGGATACTTTAGTGTGTTGTTCTATGTATACAGTATGCTGCAGCCGAAGTGTCTGGTTACATTGTGATCCACCCCATTTAACCATCAATCTAGCAAATCCTTCTTTAATTATGAGCCATGCTTCCCCATCCCCAAAAACTCAATCAGAACAAAATAAAAGAGCCTTTTCAGCTATAATGGGATTATCGATTGGGTGGCAGCCTGAGACTTTGTGTATGTTGGTGTCTGGCATATGTGTGTGTCAGAAAACTGTGTGTGTGTGTGTGTGTGTGTGTGTGTGTGTGCTAGTATTTTTGTGTATATGTAAGTGTGGAGCAGTCTGGAAATGATAAATTGAAAGGCATTTTCTCTATGAGTGTGTGTGTGTGTGTGTGTGTGAGTATTGTCTGGAGTCTTGTCTGTATATGTGAGTGCTGCCAGTGAAGGGTGAAGGAATGAAGCATTAAATTGCCTCACAGTTTGAGTCTCATCAAGTGTGTGACATGTTTTACTGATGAGTATGAGTTTATTTTTCCACCAACACTTTCATTACTCGGCTTTCCCAATTATCTCAGATGTCAAAGTGACTGTAAATTGTCCTTGTTTTAAAGCAGCAGATACATTGGACGTCATTCTGCAAAGTTTAAATATATGCATATACAGTATTCACTACTGATGCCCTGCCCACTCTAATATATTACATAGTTTTCTAAATGGATATTTTCCTTTTCCAATAATAAAAAAAAAATTGTCCAAAGGTCAAGGTCTTTTATTATTTGTTTTGCAGGCAGCAAAAATAGACAAAAAACAAAACAAAAACCACTACAGATGTAGTCAGAACAATCTTACCATGTGTATTTATTTAATTTGTAGTGAAAATGTCTCATCATACTTAAAATAAGACACAATCATCTAAAAAGTAACTTTTCAGTCAGATATAAAAACTTACTTTTAGATAGATAGATATAGATATATCTAGATATATCATGTTTTGTTGATGTCATGTTATTGTTTACTTCCTGGAATTGTTATTTCAATGTTGGGTTGTTTGTCGACTGGTGGCAGTAAAGAAACCTGTACAATTCCATATTTGAAATAAATAATAATAATAATAATTTAAAAAAAAATAAATGAATACAATTTCAAGAAATCTTACCAAGATAATTTTGACTTAGTTTTTTTTCTCTGAATTCAAGTAAAATAAAATAAAAAAAAAAAAAGATCTGAAAATGATCTTGGTAAAATTAAAATAACTTCTTATATTTCACATAAAAGTGTCCTCTGTAGGTGTTTATGTCTTATTGTCAGTGATATTTTGACTAGACATGAGGACAAATATATTCAGTAATATTTAGTTAAGTTTATTTTTTTTCAGTGCAGTGTATATACCAGGCTTATTTTGTGTAACTGTGTGGACCACATTTACAGCGAGGCTTAAACTCATGAAAGAGACTGTTGCCTTTGAAAATATGACTGTCAGGGTGAATAAGGTTTCAAATTAAAACAGTCAACTACAGCAAATGTTCATGACTCATGTTACGAGGGCAACATCTTAGAGGGAGTGTGGGAGAGGTGGGGGGCTGGTGGACAGTATTTGTATATTTTTGTCTTTATTATACATGCATACAGCGGTGGAAAAAATGTTTTTGGACACCCCATGCATTTGTCATATATTACATTAAGAATCATTGTTAATCTGCTACGTATTATTCCTTTCTCCAAACCCTTCTCTTCTGCACATGCTCTGTTCTGTTGAGGTCAAAACTGGATTTTTCAGCAGAAATACATTGAGAGCATAACATATTGAAACTATAAATAATTTAATTACAGTGGTATCTCTAACCAATTAATTAGTTCCAGAAGTGTTTTTGTACTGTGAATTTTTCTTAAATGGAGTTGCATTTTACATGTAAAAGGTCTGATTCGTTCCATGGCCCCCAATACTATCCCCTAAACCCTTTAAAAATTATACAAATATTAACAATTTTGTATGAAATATGTGTTAAAAGTAAAAGAAAATGTAGATTTTAGATGTCATTTATTGGCCTCAATGGGTAAATGTATCTTCACTGACTGAACATTAAACATTAAACCATTAAAATGAACCAGATATGTGGGTTATTTTAATACCGTTGTGGTTGTTTTGACACTTTCACCTTCAGCGATGTTTGTTGACGGACAGACGTTTGCCTTTGACAGCTTTTCATGATCTTCCTGGGATGTGCAGAGCAAATACGTTGTATACGGGTGGTTGATGGCATGACTCGTGGACATGTTTTCGGGCTGTTTTTTTCCACGAATTCGGAGGGTTCATGGGATTTTGCCATCATGTCTTTTGTTCCTGCTGGTGGAGTGATGGCTGCCTCCTTCTTTTTTATCATCTCCTGTTTCACTTCTGTTGATAACGCAGCCCGCTTCTTCTTTTCATTCACACTGGGAATCACTTTCTTTGGGCTTGTGATGGATAATGAATACGTGCTGTGGTGGGGTTTCATTGGACGCACTCGGAGGGACTCACCCGGCAGCGGTGGCTCTGTCTTTTACATCTGGCTTCTGATGCTGGGCCAACACAGGTACGGATTGATGAGGGTCAAAGGCTAACGAAAAGCATCATGGGTAGATCCTTCATAGCCAATGGGATGCTACGTACAGTACGTATAGTAATGTCATCTTTATGTCTCGGGGGCTTCGGTTTCCTTTTGTAAATAGAATTTTCTTTCATATTTAGAGACGAAAAATTGAGGTAAAGGTTTTTCATTGGATTATTCATTAGCAGGGTCTTTCATAAGTAGAGGTACCACTGTATTTAGATTGTTTGTTTGTTTGTTTTTTCCTGCTAACCAATAAACAAAAACAAACCACTCTGAGTGCATAGACTCCATCAAGGCAGATCAGCCCCCTGTCCTGAAAGGAACATGTGCGCCCCCCCCCTTACCCCCCACCCCCACTGATCACCACTAAACTTTTATCACTTGTTCCTTCTACCACTATCAATGTTTCCTGAAAATTTTGACCAAATACGCCCATAACATTTTGAGTTATCTTGCTAAATAACAAACAAAGTAACACATAAACGCAGGCAAATACACAACTCACTGCATCTGTTTGTCTGACGCAGATACACCTTTTGAAACACAAACACATTTGCATGTTTGCGACTGCTTTTTTTTTTTAAGTTGGGGGCTGTTTTGTTTTTCTTTTTGTGAATGTATGAAAATCTGATAATTTTAATGAAACTTGAATGGAAACATTTTTTTAAATTCACACAACAATATCCATCCATCCATCCATCCATCCATCCATCCATCCATCCATCCATCCATCCATCCATCCATCCATCCATCCATCCATCCATCCATCCATCCATCCATCCATCTATAGATATAATCCCTCCAGCCTGCCCTGGGTGTGCCCCTGGGTCTCCCACCATCCTGACCAGATGCCTTCAGCTGACTCCTCTGATGTAAAAGAGCATCAGCTTTACTTTGAGCCCCTCCCAGATGGCTTAACTCCTCACCCCACCCATAAGCAAGAGCCCAGCCATCCTACAGAGGAAACTCATTTCCACCGTTTGTATCTGCAATGCAATCTGTTTCTTTCGGTCACTACCCACAGCTCGAGAGTAAAATGACAGTTTCTCTTTTTGGCTTTGCTTCCTCTTCACCACAACAGACCAATACAGTATGATGCTGCGCCAATCCACCTGTCAATCATCCTCTCTGTCATTCCTTCAGCCATGAGAAAGACCCAAAGATACTTAAACTCCTCCATTTATTGCAGCAGCTCCCTTTTCTGACTGTTAAAGTAGGTACGGTCACTTAAAAAAAAAAAACTTAAATTCAACCTGTTGTTGATATTATGGGCCAGTTGCTATTTGATAATCACTGTATTGTGGCAAGGTAAGTTTGTTTCTGCCGCATACTTCATATACAATGGGCTTTACACGAGTAAGAAGAACATCTAGAGGGAAATAAGAATCAAAATTGTCAAAAATATTGGAAAATATAATTCGAAGAAGCCACAATATACATAAAATCATAACAGCGGAGAGCAACATTTTCTTTTTTAATGTTAAAGTCATTGTAAGAGTATACAGTCCTCCAAACTTCCATTAAAATAAGCCTTCAAGTACAATAAAAATAAATGAAGACTTACGGGTAACAAAAGAGTTCATTCATAAGCATATAAATGTTCTCAACCTACATTTGTTGTGTGTGAGTGTGTGTGTGTGTGTGTGTGTGTGTGGTGAACTTCTACTGGCAGTTTGTTCCACTTCTTGTGCTTCAGTCGTGACCTCTTTCTTATACTATACTCAGTGTCAGCTTTGGAAGTGTAAGAGAACATGTTAGTAAGGAATTTGAGTGTGGAGCCAAATTTATAATGTTTAATAATGTTCCACTAATTGCATTTTAATGATGAACTAGTGGTGTTTGACCTCAGTGTTCTCATAGTAAAAACTGAGGTAGAGGTGGATAAATGGAGATAGAACAGACCTAAACCTGTGACTTTTGAAGCAGGTTAGACATCATATCTGTAGTTTGGTGTCCTGAAAACACTTGTGTGTCACTTAAAGGTATACACAGTACATTTTGCAGTGTTAAATCAACACTTAGAGAGTTTATTTAACTTCTTCTAGAGTGTATTTGGTCCCATTGTCTCCAAATTAACACTGCAAAATCTATAGTGTAGTGGTGGTGTCGTGGTCCTTGGAGAAATGGGTACACTATTTTTTTCCTGAAAAAAAAAAAAAAACAGTGACATATAAGATTATTCGATTTAGTTTACCCAAAAATCCATATTTGTCTGCTATTGTGAAATTAAGATGTGATGAAAATGAATATAGAAATAAATAAGAAAAGAGACAAAAGACATGTAAATCAAAAATAAATACAGGGATAAAAAAAATAAGAGGCAAACATACAAATAAGGACAACATAAATAAAAAAAAATGGCACAGAAATGAATTCATTAAACCATTTTTTTTTATTTCTGTATTTACTTAAGCATTTATTTTTCCATATGGTAGGATAAGTGTTCCATATGTACAGTATCAGGGAGATTTAGAAGTGGGTATACACAATGCAGACTGAAAAATAATTATGTATACTCCAACTATATACTCTGGACTACAGCATTGAGTGGGCCTCTTAAGGCATGAAAACGCAAAACATTGTAAAATACTATAATGGTAGTTATTACTCAGATAAAATCCAAAACACCTTTATTATATATAGCTTGATTACGTTCCGGAAAAAAAGCATCAATTCAACTTAATGCCCTGTTTTCAAGCATATTTACCTCTGTCCAGAGGTTATATCTGCCCCATCTGTGTATTTGACACATATAAAAATAAATGTGCCTCAGTGTGCACATTTATGATTGCTTCAGAAATAATCCCACAGGCTTATATGTGTTGGATGATTATTTCTATAGAACTGCTATCATTCTAAATGTTCCGTTTATATCTATTTGATCAAATTCATTCGTCTGTTCAACAAACCAAAATAATTGACATGGTGTTTTTTTGTTTTTTGTTTTTGCAATGAGTCATGTAAATCAAGAATATTTGATCACATTACAGTCACTGGCATTAGAGGCAGCCCCTCCCACTCTCTTTTGGTGTTACGGTGACAGTCAGTATGCCAGTACTAGTATGCTGTGTCTAGTGTTTACTAATCCTGCTCACATCAGGTTACATCACTGGCCCTTTCCTTTTTGATACAGTATTTTGTACCATTACTGAGCTTATGCTTTGCATCTCCCTGTCATGCACGAGGAGTGTAGGAGTGACTTGCCTCTGTGTTGTACTGTAGTATTTTTTTTTTTTTTGGTTTGTTTCATGAAATGCTATCGTATTTTGCTCCACAGTAAAAAAAAAATAAAAATCTAGGAAACAACTGTGCTGTTTAATATATGATGATCCATTGCATTCATTTACGTTTTAATGATCTTGGTGTTTGAGAGGCTGCTCTAATCAGTCTTTCTAATTACTCGTAACTACCACTTCTCATAATATACACGAAGAGTTACATAAGCAATAAAGTAGGGACTGTACACAGGCTATCAAACCAAAAACTGCAAATGCAGATGCTCATTAAATTAGCAAATATAAAATGATGTAGAGTGCAGGGGAAGAACAGGCTGGATCCACCGTGTAAAGCTATGCTCCTCGTTTCATGTGAAGTCTTTGCCTAATTCCTTTCTTTCTGCAAAATGCTGAACTTTAAGTGGAGCATTACCTCATATTTTTCTGTCTTGCCAGGATGTGTTTTTTTTTATTTCTTCTTCTTTCTTTTCAGTCTTTGAAGTGTTAAGCCTGCTTGCCAGGTTTTTCTAAAGGAAGCTGCAACAGCGAAGTGATTATTAAGGCCCGCGTACGAGAGCGCCAGCAACATCAGAAGAACAAAAGATTATATTATATACTGCAATTATAAGAGTCATTTTAGTTTCAATTGTGTAAATGTGAAAGAGGGAGAGACAGAGGGAAATTGAAGAGAGAGAAACTGTAGTATATTCATAATGAAAATATAGTGTTGTTAATGAGTGTGGTTTCATTGATAGATACAGACTGTCAAAGTTATATTGACATTAGCTGATGAGAAGAAGAGAAGAGAAGAAGAGAGGAGAAAAGAAAAGAGGAGAGGAGAGGAGAGGAAGAGGAGAGGAGAAGAGAGGAGAGGAGAGGAGAGGAGAGGAGAGGAGAGGAGAGGAGAGGAGAGGAGAGGAGAGGAGAGGAGAGGAGAGGAGAGGAAGAGGAGAGGAGAGGAAGAGGAGAGGAGAGGAAGAGGAGAGGAGAGGGAGAGGGAGAGGGAGAGGAGAGGAGAGGAGAGGAGAGGAGAGGAGAGGAGAGGAGAGGAGAGGAGAGGAGAGGAAGAGGAAGAGGAGAGGAGAGGAGAGGAGAGGAGAGGAGAGGAGAGGAGAGGAGAGGAGAGGAGAGGAGAAGGAGAAGAGAAGAGAAGAGAAGAGAAGAGAAGAGAAGAGAAGAGAAGAGAAGAGAAGAGAAGAGAAGAGAAGAGAAGAGAAGAGAAGAGAAGAGAAGAGAAGAGAAGAGAAGAGAAGAGAAGAGAAGCAAAAATGACATAATGGGGTAGGAAAAAGGAAAATCAGAATATTTTTGAGAAAAGAGAAACAATAGAACTGACAAGACAAAACATAAAAAGACAGCACTGCCTTGGTAACATTGCCCTTCATCACGATGTACAAATGGAGAGTAGTTAACTTTGATATGCATAAAGAAAGACAATATGTACTCATCTGAAACAAGAGTAGGAGGATGCATGCACATCAGGTTACTTGTGCTAATCCACCCTGACATTTACATTACAGACATGCTCTCAACCATATAAAAACACAGCATTTCTTATGATAGAAGTATATTCATATTACAGTAAATTGGCCAGCTGGTTTTATGTTTGTGTCATTTATGATCTTAATCCTGCTCCAATCTGTCGAGTCTGTATGTTGTGAAGAAAAAGTAAAAAAATTCCATCATACAAAACAAACCCAATTCCAGAAAACACAGAGGTCTTATGATAATATTGGTCCTGTGCAAATTTACATCTCTGCAGTTTTATTGGATATGCAGCATTTCTTGTTTCCTCTACACTTTTTTTTTCTCATCTTATTTCCTGGTTGAGGCTGTTTTAGGTAGAAATTCAGGAGGCTCTTGTCACATCATAGCAAGGACATTCACTGATAGAGTAAACTTTCAGTCTTTTAGAAGAAGAGTGACATCTAAAAACATGGATGGATGACAAGTAAAGCAGCTACAGGAAGGAGTATTTTTTTTTTATGTGTACTGTTGTACTACTGTAGTTCTATGTGAATGTGATCTATGACCGTCATACATAAAGGATTCCCATTGGGTAATTAATGAAACATAACTTTCTCACAATTCTCACCATCAATAGACTTAATATACAATTGTGTTCATAAGTTTACATACCCTCACTGAATGCACATGGGACTGTTTTGACAGGAGGAAGTTTGATCTGGATTCTTAAGGTTTGGACTTAATTGGTAGATACATATTAATAGGCAACGCACAAATACCAGTAGGTGTTGAAGTGAAAGAAAAATCTGAAATATGAACAATTTATGTGGAAAAAACAATTTTAATATAAGTTTGTAATGTGTATTTACAGTGCTCATAAGTTTACATACCCTGACTGAATGGGATGGTTTTGAATGTTTCAACAACACAATGACTCAAAACATGAAGTCGACCTGTCGTTGGCTACAGTGTTGGCGACCCTCTGGAATCTGACAAACATGAAAAGTGACATTTCTCAGTTCAAAGACACCAGGTATGTGATGGCACAACATTTGAGCTATATTTCTGGTAACACAATCTGGTAACACTGCAGAAAAAAAACTGGAGTTTTCATGAATAATACAATGAATGAATTTACAAAGCAACACAGATTATGTTTAGTTTGTCTGAATGTGTGTTATATACAGTTGTGCTCATACGTTTATGTGCATGCGATGGTGTTGAATGTTCCAACATGACAATGACAAGTCAACTTGTCATTGGCTACAGCAGAAACAAATGTTTCCCAACACAACATTTGCACACATTTGACCTGATTTGCCCTATCTCTTATCATTGACTGTGACCTTGACCTTTGACCTACATTCACCAAACATTACTGGAATCTACTCTGAACTACCTTGCATCTTTCTTGAAAATGTCATGGAAATTGATCAAGGACTTTTTGTGTAAAGCTGCTGACAATCAAACCAACAGACAGACAAACACACATGCAAACTGACTGAAAAAAATAATACCCCACTCCCCTTCATGGTGAAGGGTAAAAATGGAGTGTCCATCTCAGTTTCCTCATCTCAATATCATTGAGCCAATTTGAGGAGGTGTCAAACCCACAATCTGAAAAGAAACTGAAGATGTTTTATCAAGAAGAATGAGCAGCTTTAGTATGTGAGAAAATAAAGTGTCTGATCCACAACTACCACAAAAGACAAACATCTGTCACTGATGTTAAAGGAGCCAATACAGAGGATGAAGAACTAGGGTATGTAAACTTATGATCAGGGTCATGTGGATAGTTTCTGTTGATAGGTATCATTTATAAAGAGCCAAAAAAAAAAAAAAAAAGATCATAAATGGCTTCACTAAACCACTAGCCACAAGTGAAAGAAATATGTTTGTATTATCATTTATATTCTCTAAAAACAGCCAAAGAATCAAAAACTCTGCTTGAGTTTGTAAACTTATGAGTACTACAACATGAGGTAACCATACAAAAAGACATTTCTACATCCTGAATATATAAGTTGCTTGGCATCAGTGGGCAAAAGTCAACCTATAGTACAGTAGTTCAACACTCCTGTACCTCAATTTGACCCTGTTTACAGACTATGGAAAAACTATCCCACATGACAAGATTTTAAAAGTTTCCAGAGGGTTAAATATGTGACTATCTAAGGCAACTCTACAGTCCTACATGTGCAACGTGCAAAATTTCATCTCTTTTCCCCTAATTTCTTCCTCCTGGACTTTCAACCATTGCAGTGGGAATAGGAAATATGTGAACTGGACCTTTAAATAGCACAATTTAGACACATCCCTTAGTCCCATAATAACCCCAGATGACCAAAAAAGTGGGAAAACACAGAAATAGAGAATAAGAGAGAGAGACATATGCAGCGAGCCATACATGTTGCATAAGCTGACCTATCTAGTGCTGTAATCAGATCAGTATGCTTACACAAACCTAATCCAGAAGCCATTGCTAAACAACAGCAGGTTAGCTTCAAAATAATAACTGACAGCCAGAGGTTGTGGCAAAGAATGTAATTGGGAGGGAAAAAAAATGATCAAAGACAGAAAGAAGATAAATCTCCCATGGTGATTGTGTGCATCACTGTCCCAGTTGAGGTTTCCTTCTAGAGGTTTCCTCTTTTTTTTCCTTTTGGCAGATACTTCACACAGCAGGGAATAATATGTATGAGTGCGAGTGTGTGTGTGTGTGTGTGTGTGTTTTTTTTTTCTCTGTATCTATATTTTATGAGTCGTATGAAAATTTCTAGGTCCATGCAATCTCTTGACTTTCACTATTCTCAGAAAGATGGAGAGGTGGGCGGAGGACGGGGGTGTATGCTTGGAGTTCAGAGAATGACCATATATGTCCACTGGTGCCGCAAGTGTAGACTGCAGCATTTTCATGTTGAAGACACAGACTGTATAGATCAGCAGCCTCTATGACAAGTAGATCTTCTATAGGGATCAAAAAGAAATCCTGTGAAAATAAGCGTCTTCTGTTTTAATAAGACTTACACTTTCTTCAGAAGCTGTTGGGCTTTGTAACAGTCACGTCTCACTGCACCAATCTGAGTGTGCACCAGCATCTGTAAAGGCAGGGTGACATTTCACGACTCATTATTATTATAAAGCAAAATCTGTGAATCCATACCAAGTGTTATATTTGCAGGAGTGAAAGCTAAACATCTATACTTAAAAAACAAACTTACTGTCATCATAAACAATCTGTCGGTGCAATTTACTGGTATTATTCACATACTTATGGGACTTTTACAAACTTTGCAATTTGTATTCCATAATATTTCCGAATGCCTGTAGACATTAGTAACACTATAATTATGTGATTAGACTCAAAGCAAATCAAATGTCAGGCAATTGGTTATGTTTGTGCAGGATAATATGTGGTATTACATTTTGATTAACAATTAATTCACAGTGGAAAATATAATCACTTAATTAAACCAAATTACTTTAATTATATATAAATAAAAAAATTAACCAAATGAGTAAAAATAGGTTAAAATTGATTTTATTGCATTGGTCTAAATCCATATATTTTGGACATTTTAGCTATATTGTCAGATAAGTGATTTTGTTAAAGGTAAATGTAATAAATTCAATTTAGTTATAGCACTCATTTACAGTTTTAACAGAATAACCAGCTTATTTCTGATCATTTTGCAATGAACCTTTGAAGCACAGACACAAATTTTCACACAACAGTTAGTGGAAACATTAAAATATATATTTTGAAATGTACATTTTCCTCTTACAGAATTTCTGAACACCCCTACATTTGTGTAACTGTAGTCTTATATGTAGTCTTATATTTAGACCACCCCCTGAAGAGGAGGCAAGGAGTATTATTTTTAGTTAGGTTTGTTCCTTTGTTTGTTTAGTTTGTTTGTTCTAGCAGCAAAACTATCAGTTTATTTCATACCAAATTGGGTTTAGCAATTGCCTGTGACCCAAAATAAATGTGATTACATTTTGGGTTTGAGTATTTTATTGATCCCACAATTGGCAAATTGTTTTGGATAAACAACAGCATTCACATACATAAAACAAAGTCAGGTGCAAGGACATAATATAATGGAAAAACAGATAGAGTGCAAACTAGTAAAATGAGTGAAGAATATAATTACAGTATTATTTACAGAAAGTGCATAGTGTAGACAGAAATAACATTTGTGGTGATGATTTATTGTATAATGCGATGGTTTGTGGGAGGAAGGATTTCCTGTGTCTATAAGACAGCAGAGCTGTAGCAGTCTGTTTGATAAAGTGCCCCACTGTCTGTCCAGTGTGTGGTAGTCAAAGTTCACATTTGAATAAAGTTAGAAAACAAAAACATTTCCCCATTTACTTATAATGGGTGAAAATTCTGATGTTATAATGGGTTAAAATCTAAATGTCTGCAGCAGCAGTCAGAGAGGAAAATAGATGTGATTATATTTTGGGAACAGTACACAGTAAATTTTGCAGTGTTAAATCAACACTTAGAGAGTTAATTTGGAGACAATAGGACCAAATACACTCTAGAAGGAGTTAAATAAACTCTCTAAGTGTTGATTTAACACTGCAAAATTTACTGTGTAGGTGACAGTTCTAATTTTTATAGATTTTTTACATGTTTTTATTTTTTTCTCCCATGTACTTATATTGGCCAAAATGTTTACATATCTGTAGTATCAAATTATAGATTGAATTCCTATTGAAATATTCAGTGACCTAGAATGGAAGTCATAACAGTCGGTAAAAAAAGGAAAATTATTATTATTGTTAATTTTATATATATAATGAATGAAAAAAAATCTACTTGCATTTACTTATAATGGCCGACATATGACATGCCTAAAAACATACATTTTGTTTTAATTTATTTCAGACATGGCGCATACTGTATATAGAGACAATTGATATCCTGACATGAGCACACACATACACATGATGTCATTAGCTCGATTAATGCCAAAAAATAAGTCACAGTATGTGCTCTTGGACATATTGTGGCTTATTTTTTGTCACTAAATAAGTGCTGTGAGGCAGGGTGTGTTGTGCCTCACACACTTATTTTCTACATTTTCCCAACCTTCCATTCGTTAAAATAGAAAACACAGGCACTAAATAGCAAAGACAAATAACAATATTAGGAGGAGTCAACAAAATGTGTTGACTTATATTGATATTTTCCAGACTTTTCAGCTTTATTGTCCAGAAATTACTTAATAACTAAAATAAATTACTTAATAAGTAATTTCTGATCTTTCTCATTTTCCTTTTGAAAAAAGTAAAATTTAATAGATACAGCACTCATTACATTTTTAACACAGTAACTACTTCATCACTAGTCATTTTGCAAAAAACCTCAGACACACAGACAGTGATATTCACACATCAATAGTCAATGGAAACACAAATGTACATATACAGTAAATATGATTGAATTTGTGTTTAGTGATGTGTTCTCTATAAACCGTTGGACGTTGCATCAATATGTGGGACGAGGGATCAAAATGCTGTCATCATGTCCCCCTAGCTTTATATCTAACATTTGTATGCACGTTGGTGAACATGTCATTGCTGTTTATGTTGGCAAAAAACTGTCTACCTCCACTGAGAAAGAGACATGAAGACATCAAGAGCATTAGAAAGGAGGGCACTTTAAGCAGTCCATTACCTGCACTGTAGAGTGATGTGAATTATGACTGAAATTCATCACAGCCGTGGGTATGAATAAGACATCAACCAAGAAGCTACTTACCATCTGCTTTTTACTCAAAACTAATAATGTCATAAAAAGGCAGTTCGGAGAGAGCTCTATCACTAATAACTGTTAGGGAATCCATTTTAAAAATAACTGAAAATGTACTTTGACTGCTTTTCAAGATTCCCACAGAGAAGTTGTTCTGTAGCAAGAATTACCGTATTTTGTTTTTGTTACCCCCCGAATGCATGTTGAGACTGGATAACACTTGAGTGAATGAAAAACTCAGCTTGCAGTCAAACTTTTTAACTGATATCCATCCGGTGACTCAGACTTAGCTTTGAGATTCATCTCATTTGTTCTTTGTTATCTCACTTTTATCCAAATATATCTCATTACAACATACAATGAAACATCTGCTTAGCCCATGTCTTACAGTAGGTAACAGTTGTCGACTATTTGAGAAAAAAAAATTGGAATTCAAGACTGTCAGCTCATGGAGTTTATGTACAAGATTATATGTGATATTTGCTAAGCCTTTATCCGACCAGCAACATGTAGATTCACAGACGCCGATAAGGATGTGTTGAGCTCTCTGAGGCTCTGAATAGAGACGCTACTTACTGATTTGATTTCAGCTCCCAAGTGATGAGGATTTTCATCTAACCTTTTGCTCTGTGCTTTTTTTTTTTTCATGTCACGTCTGCAGCTTCTTCCCCAAATAAGCAAATGTTATTAAAAAGTTTAGATATGCAGTATTTTCAGAATAGTTACAGGATGTTATTACTAGGCCATAAACTTATGTGTGTGTCTCAGTTAAGACATGGACACACACATACCTATCATAACCACACATATATGCATGAAGATGAAACTGGAGCACAAAATGAGGAACAGTTTGTCATCTGAGACCTAGCCTTGTGTTATTTTAGACCTGGGAAGCGTGTCAGGGTTATATTATGTAGGTAGCCCAGAATGAGAGCAACCTGTTAGCTGCTATAATCTGAAATGTATGGTTTGGTAAACAGTTGAAAAGATCTACAGGTTGCAACAAAGACAACACAAACTCCTCCAACACCATCATAAAGTAAAAATGGCAGTACGATTTTGTATACTATTTTTTACTCTCGAGTTGCTTTAAGGTTGTGATGTTTGTTGTAACATCAGATGAGTCATGCTGCCACAGTAATTCCTTTTCACAAAAGCCAACAGTCAAGTACGGTCTCTCAACAAAGCATTGTGTGATGAATGATTCAACTGTACTCATCATGTGTCTCTAGAAAAGTGTCTCTTCCTTACTGGCAGATGTTTATTTTAGTTGTGTGGCTGTGTGTTTCTACTGCTACATGCAACATGTTTTTTGACTACAGACTTAATTTGAGCCGGATGAGGATCTGGCACCTCTATAACACTACACTGTAGATTTTGCAGTGTTAATTTGGAGACAATGGGACCAAATACACTCTAGAAGAAGTTAAATAAACTCTCTAAGTGTTGATTTAACACTGCAAAATTTACTGTGTAGACTTACACTGTCAGAAGTGACAGCTAGGGGTATGTCCCTGAACACCCCAAATCCAGACAGCTATGATGTCATGGTGTGAGACATCCCCAGGTCATGACCTTACATTTGCACTTGATATGAAGTCAATCAGACAAATAGTTCCAGAGATATGAACAAAAGAGTGTTTAGTGATTTCAAATGTTTGCAATCTCGAAATGATAAATCATCCAAAAGTTTTTTCTCTCCATGATATTCATTAATTTGGAAATTATTGAATTTCTAGACCAAATATGTTTCAATTTATCATCTTCACACAAAGCAGGACTCTAGCAAGGAGTTGCAGCACCTCCTTGCGTCTGGAGTCATGCTAGTGAACTCCAACAATGCTGTCAGGTCACCATGTGTCAAGCATTTAAACAGGACACACCACTCTAAATTTTCCATAAACAACTCCTTTTGACAAGAATCATAACCAAAGCCCACGACATGCTGCAGTGGAGAGACGGCAGCTACGTGCGGCACCAGGAGTGGGCGATGGTGACATATTGTGCCGGGGGGTTACTCAGAATTTCTAGGGAGAGTTCAGCAAAAGACAGTGGTTGGTCCAAAAACACAATATCTCCAAAACTCCATTCAGGGATATAGAAATGGAGCTGCCATGGCTCAGGAAGTAGAGAGGGTCATCCATTAACTGAAGGGTTGGCGGTTTGAAAGGTTAGCCCTTCAAATCCCACTCTGTCCTAGTCAGTCCGTAGTGTTCTTGGATAAGACACTTCACCCTCCTTGCCTCCAGTGCCACTCACGCTGGTGTATGAATTTTTGGTCGTGGTCAGAGGGGCTGTAGGTGCAAATTGTCAACCACAATTCTGTCAGTCAACTGTGGTTACAAATGCAGTTTATCACCACCAGAGGGAGAATGTGAGAGTGAATGGATAATGGGTCAATTATGTAAAGTGCTTTGGGTCCCTTGAAAAGCACCATAAGAATGTAATCAATAAGAATAAGAATAAGAATAAGAATAAGAATAAGAATAAGAATAAGAATAAGAATAAGAATAAGAATAAGAATAAGAATAATAAGAATAAGAATAATAAGAATAATAAAAAGCCTAAATAAAACAAATATTGCTGTTGAAGGAATGTGCGTGTATATGCACATATCCATATATTTATGTCTGTGTTTATATACAGGCATCCTCAAACTTATACATATACCCTGCCATTTTTTGTGACATTTTGTTTTTATGGTAAAAAAGAACGACTTTTGTCCAGTTTCTTTCTGACCTGTGTGTGAAAAACAAGTGAAGGATAAATAACAAATGACATTTTATTAGTGGATTTCCAAAAAACACCATCTTCAAAATTATTCAAACCCTAGGTTTACTCAGTCCAATGTCTTTTCTTAATAGTCAATAGAGTAGTTTTTGTTCTGGATAATGTTCCTCTAAGTGTCCACAGTCTGTCTTGTGTCTCCTGTGGGGTTCCAGCTGGGTCTGTTTGGATGGTCTCCTCCTATCACTCTGGTCTGAACGCTCCTCTACATGCACATCCCTTACAATGAGTGAATGCATTATGACATTCAAGAGCACACAGCAAAACAAGTTCACGTTCAGATTTTACCGATCAAATACTCCCATTGCATTAATACCACATTAATATACTTCAGTGGCAACACGTTCGTTACCTCTAATTGATCCTCTCATTTCTTAAACAAACATGGGTTTGATTGAGAACATAAAGATTGGATTGTTTCAATAGAAAAAGGTCATGTGGTCTGATGAGTCCAAATTGATCCTGTTCCAGCATGATGGGTGCATCAAGGTGGAAGAGAGGTCGATGAAGTGATTACCCATCATGCCTACAGTACAAGCCTGTGGGTTCAGTGTTAAGATCTGGACTTGCTTCAGTTGCTCTGGTTATTTTAAAGGTTAATTTGCTTTATTATCCCTGCTAAGATATTTGGTGTCTGTATTTTATCCATAGAACCTAGCATTAGCATTAGCATTAATGTTAACAGTAGCCCATTAGAAGCACATTAGTGCTGAAAAGTGTATCAGTTCCGAGAATAATGGTCGGAAACTTAACCCACATAAAATTGGGTTGGTGGAGAACCTGCACAAAACCTGTATGCTACTTATAAATTAATCTTGTAATGTCACATAAGTTTATTAAAATGCTACAGGTTGCTTCAGGTTGTTCATATTTGTTCAGAATATTCCCATTTTGTGACAGGACAGTTTGAAAATTGAGAAGAAAATATGGAGTCAGTGTTTTTTGTACATTTCTATGTTATTATATGACTGCAGATCATATTGGTCTGAATGTGGAATATGAACTAAAATTAGTTTTGCACTTTGAAAATTCATCCCACGGGTCAGATCGGAACACAATCTGGCACATGGTTTGAGACACCTGATCTAAACAATATGATGATTTGGATACAACGGTCATAACAATAGGTTGTAATGAGCAGGTTCTTTGAGTGACGTATAAGGATAGTTAAGTAAGTGCCTTGAGATTAGCTATACCATGTGTTTCTTGTCAACAGTCCATGGTTCTTGTGTTAAAATTGTGAATTGCAGTTCTATAAATATATGTGAGCAGTGAAGCGGCGCTTGGCTTACAAAGCAGTGAGAGTGAGGCGCTGATCATTACCACTGTACTCGCTGGTGTAGAACGCCATTGTTCTCACATCTGAAGCTATTGTTCTTCCAACAAGCTTCTGTTTCTGTATGATCACAGGCCATATGTTGCTATATATGTCTATACGCACGGGTTCTCAGGAAAAATATGGCCGCCCACAGACTAGATAGATAGATAGATAGATAGATAGATAGATAGATAGATAGATAGATAGATAGATAGATAGATAGATAGATAGATAGATAGATAGATAGATAGATAGATAGATAGATAGATAGATAGATAGATAGATAGATAGATAGATAGATAGATAGATAGATAGATAGATAGATTCTTTATTGCTCAAATTTTCACCCATAATGTATTTGTTCAATTAAAAAATGCGTAAATAAAGTTCTATTCCTGTTAGTGGTCACCCAATGGGTAAAGATAGCAGAAGACAGTATATTATCCACATGGACATATGCTCATTACTCACTGTTAAAGAAGCTCCTTAGCTTTAGCATGACCCCTATGATCAGCAAAGACAAAGGTAAGCTAACCTTTCTATGACTCTTAGAATTATTTATCAATTGTGTATTTATGTACCAGCCTCATCGGTGCCACACCCCTGTTTGAACATGGAAAATGTTGGGAAAAATGCAACCCTTCCTACTGGGATTAGAACATTTTACACCGTAGAGTTACTTTTCCAGCTACCAGTGATGCGCGGGTCGATGTATAAACGTTTATATAACTGACCACTTTTTTTTAACTAACCTGCCCGCAACTAGAGTCAAGTAATATATTTGAAAAGGACATATATACAAACATACAAACATAGCATCTTAGTGGAGGATGCTATGTAGAAAAACATAGACCAAAATAAGCAGAGGTAATTATGGGGGCACATTACATTGGCAATGGTGTGAGTGGGTGGAGAGACAGTCTGACAAAGATGGAGGGAACAGGTAAACTGGCAATGACATCTTCTAATTTTTTTTCCAAAACATCCCAGTTATAATGGGGCTTTTTTTTTGTTCTTGTTTTCACAGTGTCAACTAACAACAGCTGTTTGCTTTCCCTAACATTGCTCTTTGCCATCTCACCTCTCTACCTCTCTCTTCCCTCCCTGTTTTTCCTTTCCCTTTTCTTCTCACTTTCATGGCCTCTTTCTCTCTTTCTTCCAGCACTTTTTTTTTTCCTAATCACAGACTCTCTTCCCACGCCGTACCTCTACTATCTTTTCACTTTTTCTCCATGTTTCTTTTTACTGAACATCCCTTTCACTGATCTTTCCTACCTCCTTCTCCACCCACGACCCACATCTTACCATTAAATCTCATCTACTTATTAAAATGGGGCAGATAGAGGGCTTCAAGTAAATTAGCTCCACTTTTAATGTATAATTCAGTTTAGTAACCGTGCTGTAGGTCGACACTCATATAGTGTACCTATCTCCAGCTCCAATAATCTCTATTCTTCTCAGCCAGTTTTTCTGTCTATCTGACAATCAAGGTGGAGTGGAAGACAAAACAACACAAAAGGGATTCACTGCAACATACTCTTTGTTTCGAGTAGAACATTTTAGATAGCTGAAGGAAAGGTCAAATATGGCAGGCTAATAGAAACTTTGCCAAACCAAAGAAATAGATTCATTCTTGAAGTCAGACAGAAGAGTGTAGGGCAGAGTGAGTCTTGTATGTTCAAGGACCACCGTAAAAGGCAAATGCGTATCTGTAACTGGAGTAAAAATATGGAATAACCTGGATAAAGAATTAAAAACGTGCATTTAAGTCTAAGATGTTCAATACATATAAAATATTAGAATAAAGTGCCAAATTAAATCTAACATTTTGCTTATTGTATTATTTTTGTTTAAACTATGGCATTTTATTATCTTGTTTATGCAACTTTGTTTCTTGTAAATATGGTAAGCATAAATAAGCTGCTGCTTCAGACTGTACGTTTTCAGCCATGTCGGTATGATGATCTGAACTATGTATGCATTAAATCATGCTCTTTTAAATGGAATACATTAATAAAATTACTACTACTTACTACTAATAATATACCTTAGAATTTAGACCCAGTTTTTGCTCTTTTTTATTTGACACATTCTCAGTCATTTCTAACAATGACAGCAAATAATACGATGAAAATAACCATGACTAATACTCTTGCTTTGCATAAGCTCTAAATAGCATGGGTGATTTCAGTCAAACTAAATTCATTAAAAATAGCCTACACATGTGTTTAAGTGTCTTCATCTTATAATAATTTCATGAGTAAAATAAACATAATTTTCCTGCAGCTTTTGAAACAAACTCATACTTCCATCCACAACTACACAACACGTTTTATTTATCATTAAACCCAAACATTCATTCACATCATGAAACAGAATGTATTTATCACCATAACTCATCAGATCTGTATGTAGTAGTTTAAGTTGATTTACCTGAGGAAAACATCCAAGGACAAACTTGAAGCAGATATTTTTTTTTGTCATGCTGTTGCCAGTCAGTGATTTTTGTATCATCACATTCACAGTCACAGCGTCATCTATGACAAGTTCAAAGAAAACACCACCACTGAGCAGTGACAGCACAAAGAACTTAACACAATGTCTGTTTGTTTGTTTTTTTTCTGCACAGTTCTTGGATCGGGTTTGGATCACAGGGGTCCTCTACCATTCAGGCATTGTTCTCCATGTCACACAAGGTAACATTGCTTTTGTAACTTGACAACAGGTGTCCCATACAGATGTGTGAAGATATATATATATATATATATATATATATATATATATATATTGCAGCAGTACTTTCAGTTTCAGTGTCATCATCCAAGAAAAAGATAAGGAGCTTAACATTCTAACTAAAGAAGCACAATTCACAAAGTAATGAATCCCATTTTTTTATGTGAAACAGTTTGTCATCAGAATATTATCAAATTACTATGTTAAGTTTCTATGTAAAGCATTAGTCTGTGAGTGTAATATTTGAACACAATAGACATGTTTGAAAGCTGCAATGGTTGATACTGTATATTTCATTTTGTTGCCGGACACCTGAATTTCTCCCATCCATCCATCCATCCATCCATCCATCCATCCATCCATCCATCCATCCATCCATCCATCCATCCATCCATCCATCCATCCATCCATCCATAGATAGATAGATCTTTAACAGACTATATTAGGGGTGTAGATACTGTTCCACCTAGAACTGCCTTAGAGTTTAGTAGTAATGGTCATGGTGAGTTGCTTCTGGATTTCTCCAGAGACTCTAAATGCTGTATGTTAAATGGCAGAATGAACAAAAACATTGACAATTTCACATCAATATCAGTAAGAGGTAAAGCTGTGGTGGATTATACATTAACTCCCCACGATTGTCTATAGAGTCATGTTTACAGTTTAGAGTTATCACTCCAATTGATCTTATTAATAGTAACAATGCAGGCTGTATTGGCCTCATTGGGGAAAGATGTCATTTACCTGAATATTCTGTTTTGATGCTAAGCTTTAAAGTTGATGTTCAAATGGCAGAAGAACGCTTATCTGTTGGTGCAACAAAGAGAAGATGTAGAACATTACCTGACAACTGCCTCTCATCTGAGAGCTGCGGATCTGCACTATTGCAGCTTGGTAGGCAACTATTACACAAAATAATGTTGATTTATGTGATGAGATAACGTCTGAAATGGATATGTGTCAGCCTAAGAAATGTCCCTTAGATAAACAAAATAAGGCTTATAACAAAAACGTATGTTCAATTGAACAACTTAAATTACAGTGGAATGAAAAGAAAATGGAAGAAACAATGTTTTTAAGATGTAACAATAATACAAGTAGACAACAACTGAAAGATACCTTTAGTTAGATGCTGTAGGACTCTACGTCACTATAAAAGGAAGTTTATGAGAAGGCAGTCTTTAATATTAGAATTTTTACAAACTAGTAATCCACAAAGCTTTTGGAGGGAAGGACCTAGACTACTGCAGAAAATACCAATGTAAGTTCTTTTGAGTGATGATACTGTTGAAAAAAGGAAAGAATTTCAAATTTGCTTTCAGGAAATCATATACCACCTATTTTTGATGATACCTTTCTCAGAACAGCCTGTGATTTAAAAGATGAATTGGAGAGAGATATGATTAGTGAAGGGTATTTATCAAATGTATTTCTAAATTCAGATATTACCTTGGAGGAAGTGAAAGCAGCCGTCGATGAGTTAAAGGGGAGGAAGGCTGTTGGAGTTGAGGAAATACCAAATGAAGTATTGAAGTCGCCACCATTGTTACGTGTACTTTATTGTTTGTTTAAATTTAGTTTTCAGTAGAGCATTATACTTTTGGTTTGGTAGAAATCTATTATTAACTCCATTCCGAAATCACCTAAAAATGATCCAAGAATACAGAGGAATCAGCCTTCTTAGTACAGTTAACAGGTATAAAGTCTATTCTAGTGTTTTGAATGTTTGGTTATCTCAACATCTAGAAGCAGGACACTGCTTGGTAGATGAGCAGAATGGGTTTAGAAAAAAATCGAGCCTGTATTAATCATATTCAGCCTATCGTCACAATAAGAAATTCTGAGTATAAATCTACTTTTGCATGTTCTGTTACTTCCAAAAGGCCTTTGATTGGATCCAATGGGATTTACTTGCTTTGAAACTTTTAAAGGCAGGTGTGGATGGGAGATTGTATGATGCTTTAAAATCAGTATATAGTTCTCCTGTATCATGCATAGAAGTAAACAGCATGTAGACTGGTGTTAAGCAAGGTGATGTTCTGTCTCCCACTCTCTTTACAGTTTATATTAATGATCTGGCACTTGGTATAAAAGAGTCTAATTTAGGTATTCATTTGTATAATCTGACTTTGGGCATTTCATTGTATGCTGACGATATTATTTTATTGGCAGAATCTGAGGATGATTTGCAAAGCAAGAGACTTGGTGTAATAACTGGAGGCTTTCATTAAATCTGGGTAAAACACAGGTCATCTATTTTAGAAATAAAGTTATTCCAAGAAGTGAACAAAATTTTACTTTTGGTCCAATAATAACTCTGGAATATACTTCAGAATATATATATATGGGTTTTATACTTGATTAATTTGTAACCTATGAAGCAGGCATTAAAGTCTTAGCAGAGTCAGTGGGAGAGCACTGGGGTCTGTTGTTTACAAATGAAAAGTTTGCAAAGATCTTGGATATTTTACTTATTCACAGCTTTACAATACATGTGTCTCCCCAATATGAAATTATGCTGCAGGTATGTGGGTGTTTAAGAACTGTAAAATGTCTGACTCCATACAGCCAGAGCTGCACCTTATTTTTTAGGTGTTCAAAAGTTTGCCCCAGTTCTGGCTGTTCAGTGGGACGTGGGCTGGATTACCGGTTCAATAGTCAGTAAATGTGAAATGATTAGATTGTGGAATTGTTTATTAAAAATGTCAGAGAGCAGGGTAAACAAGAAAGTTATTCTTTGGAGTGAACTGAATAACTCTCTGTGGAATACAGAGGTTCATGCTATTGTTGGTGAAGTTGAATCACAGTACATTTATAATCATTTATTGTGTATCGTCAGGAGAAGATTACTTGCTTCATTTGAAGAGAAAGATATTTTACTTTTACGTACGTAATTACGTAATTACGTACTTACTGTAGATTTAAATCAAAGTTGTGGACCTGAGTCTTATGTCACTGCTAATTTAACAAGGAGTCAGAGATTTTTAGTTGCACAGCTGAGGGTTGGAATCCTTCCTTTGGCCTTGAAGTCGGCAGGTTTAACAATGTACAAGAAAAAGACAGACTGTGTGAGCTGGGTAAATTGGGTGAGGTTGAAGACGAATCACATTTTCTTTTGTATTGTTCATGTTATGATCAATTTAGAATGATTCTGTTTAATGAAATGACTGTTTATAATTCAGATATGTTTTGGCGCTCCGATGATGAATGGTTAGAATGGCTGTTTAATTTTAATGTGTTTAAATTGGCTGCTTTTGTTTCGAACGCCTGGAGAAAACCTCAGGAGGGTTTGTTTGTTTAAGATTATATCTATTTTTTAATTATTTTTTTTTTTAACATTTGTACTCTGCCTTTGTTTTCATGTTTTGTGGGCTGGACACGTGTGCATGACACAGGAATAAAAAGAAATAAAACATCTATCAAATCATCAGTCTAATACCTGTTGGCCACTCATCCTATCAATACATGTAAATACCTGGTGTGAAATGAAGTTTGTCGACTTTTCATGGTCATCAGATATAAACGATTTGCACGTTCAGAGGTTACGTAGTGAACATGGGGGTCACCAACCCTGATCCTCCAGAGCGACTACCCTGCCTGTTTTAGAGGTTTACCTCCTCCAACACACCTGACAGTTGTTATCAGGCTTCTGCAGAGCTTGAGGATAAGCTTATCATTCGAATCAGGTGTGTTGGAAGAGGGCTACATCTAAAACATGCACGATAGTAGATCTCCAGGACCAGCGCTGGTGGCCCCTGTTCTATAACATTGATTCACCAGCTAAACCGATGGAGTGTGATCAGTGATAGAAGTTGTAGCTGCTTGTTTTTATGTTCAGTTATGAATATTGTCATATTTTCTGCAGTTTTCTCTGTTGGAAAATAATAACCTTTGAATTTACACTGAATTTTCATGAACATCTATATGATCAGTAAATTAGTTATAAGAAAATATCACATTAAATAAACACAAATACCACAAATTGAACAAAAACTGTCATGAAGGGTGAGGTGGAGAGAGTACTCAGATGTTCAGTGATGAAGAATTTAATAACAGACAGAACCAAATGCAGACAGAAACAGAAAAAGAAACTGGAAAAGAAACCAAACAAAACCTAGGGGTAGATCAGCCAGAGTCCGTGGTGGTGAAAGAAATATCCAGGTTATGGCGACAAGAGAAATGGGCAGAGTGTCCGGGTTATAGAGGTGACAAACTGAATGGTCCCGCACCGGCAACTCAGAGTTTCACTGCTTAAATATTGCAGATCAGCAACGACTTGCAGCTACACGGTATGGGCCAGGTGAATTTGATGAGCACTGGGGGAAAGGTCGTGACAAAAAAAAACGGCCAAATTCAGCAATAAAATGAACAAAAATAAGAAACCCACAAAGTAAGACACAAAAGGAACAGAATTAAAGAAAACATAATTAAATAAAAAAAAAAATGTAGAAAAATAAATAAAATAAGCCAAAAATGTATCAAAAACTAATACACATTTACAAAATTATAAATAACATGAAAAAGTTGGCCAAAAAAAGAGAACTAGTATTGAAATTTAGTCCCAGTAATGTTGCCTTTTTCTGAATCAGTTACTTTTTGACGCTCAGTAAACTCAGTAAAAACACAGTAAAAAAGGAAACAGTTGAATTTTCCTCAATATTTAAACTAAACCATCCATTCAGAATATGTCAGCCCTGACATTTAAAGAGTTAATAAATAGATCCTCATCACCTCTGCAGAAAACTGATGATGATGTAATGGCTTCTAGGTGAAATATCTAAAACATATATGATACAAGCCGTTGAGGACCAGAGTTTGACATCCATCTTCCAACAAAGTCATTATCCGGCTACTGTACTGTAGATGATAAGCCGATCATTTGAATCAGATGTGTTGGGAGAGGGATACGTCTCAAACATGCAGGATAGTGTCTCTCTACACAGTCAATTTTGCAGTGTTAAATCAACACTCAGAGAGTTTATTTAACTTCTTCTAGAGTGTATTTGGTCCCATTGTCTCCAAATTAACTCTCTAAGTGTTGATTTAACACTGCAAAATTTACTGTGTAGGACCATGGTTGCAGACCCAATGGGTTAAAGGGAAGGGAAACACAAGTCTGTGGGCAGTGGCTGTAGATGCCAGAGCCCCCTGGAGCAGAGTTTGGATGATTTCAAGTGTTCTGGGCAGGTAGGAGGGAAATACAAGAATAGCAGCTATAATTAAATACTTCTGTTTAGAAAAACAACACATAGTCTAGGAAGGGATAATCTTCTCTTTTCCATAGTATGAGGTCATTTCTTTTTAGTTTTCTTGGTTTGGCCTGTTAGGATAGAGCTAGAGAAGAAGGGTATGTATTTTTAAATTATGGTATATTCCCACGATTTTGCTCTAGCAGCTTCAAGTTGAACTCAGAAATAGATATTTGGTGAAAAAAGCCTGATTTTCAATTTCAGCTTTCAAGTATTTGGCATCCTCTCCAACAGTCTTCCTCACTGTATTCCACTACTGGCACAGAATCGTGAGCTTCTTGGCTTTATTTTTGGCTTGTGACCATCCATCTTCCTCCTTGATCGCAATCCAGAGGTTTTCAGTGGCATTCAACACTGGAAATTTCTTAATTCAGTAATCAGAGCTGTATTTGACTGAGGCTTGGATAGGCTTAGTTAATGTGCGGTGCAGTCTTGACGGAGCAAATGAAGCACTGCTAGTTGTTCCTTGAGGGGAGGCAGGTGCTGAAAGAGCACTGATGCATATAGACTCACAGATGCATCTAATCATGGTCTTGTTCCAGCCCGTGCCCACAAACTTCTAAGGACTGCAATTGTGGTTGACAAATCTACTCATTTTAAGAATGCTAATTGGGTAAAGTGGCAGTTAGTTAAAACTCCCTGTGTGAGATACTACACTTCGCCGTAGGGGGTTGCGCTTCAGGGAAATCAAGCGAGACAGCAGGAGCGAGCACATTATCTGGATTTAAAGGAATGGTTCTACATTTTGGCTTGTGCTCTTGTCACTTTCTGGTGGAGAGCTGAGATGAGGTGACAGGAGGGAAATAGTCCCAGCTGGACTCACAGTAGTTTGTCAAACAAGCAAGAAAACTCCTCTCAGCTGAGAAGTAGACTAGCACATACAGTAACCTACTTTAACTGTCATTTTTACACTCGGGTTTGTGCACAGATTAAAACAAATGTGGCATAACTAGTTTTTGCTTCTAAGTTTCTTATGCTTTTGGCTGTAGATTTATGTGTGAAAGAGAGAAACAGTAGCAGAACACTGTACCGTTCTTAACTAAAGCACCTCTTATGCTGCTCAAAGTCTTTCTACTTATTTTAGAATTGAAGATGCAATCCTGAAGTTTAGCATCTTTTGGCTCCAAGCAGAATATGAAACCTCTTAACCTGTTTACATTGTGAAAGAATAATACATAGAGTAGAATAACCATTTTTGCAGTTTCACTTTTGATGCACTATTCATTACTTTCATGACCACATTACCACATGAAAATTAACCACCTAAACTTGTACTAATATTTACACCGACTAAAGATATATGTCCACTTATCAGTTATAACACTGAGACGTTGTACTCTTCATTTCACATAAGTAAATGCCACAGAGCACACAATATAAAACAGCTGCAAGTCAGAGCAGCAGAACTTCACCAAGTCCATGATTTTCAATTTTCCTACAAGTGGTACTTTGTTCTGACATCAAGGCCTGATTTGATAGAGCTCGAGTGGGCTTGTTAGACTGTGGGGCAGCGAGGCTCATGACATGAATGCTTTATAGTTTGATAGAACAGATTATTGACAGCTTCAACATAAGAGTGTGTTTCAGAGAGAGAATAAGAGACTCAGAAGGTAAACTAGTAATAATAATCGACTGTGCATGATGTTAATTCTAATTATGTCTAGTTTAACTGGGACAAAACCGTGTCTTTCTATTTCCAACTCTGCCTGAACCTGTGATATTTCTTGTTCAGTCACATCATGTCTGCAGGTTATGGGTCAACATGCACATCTCTAATGCACTGTAGTGTATAATGTATGCAGTGGTAGAAAAAGAGGTTTTTGGATACTCTATGCATTTGTAATATACTACATTAAGAATCCTTCTTCAGTCACCGAATATTCTTCCATCCTCCACACCCATATACTCCCTTCTGCATGTGTGCTGTGGTCAAAACTGGATGTTTCAGTGGATAATAATACACATTCAAGACATAACATGTTGAAAGTGTCAAGAATTTAGCTTTGTTATGGTTTCTTATTAACGATTAATAATAAATAAATAAATTAGTTCGTGTCACACCTTCTGAAACACGACTATTTGTATTAAAATTTACATGATAAGATGTTAACCCTCTATGGGACTTATTAAGGAGATTAATACAAATAAATAAGTTAAAAATTACCTTTGATTTTAAGTGTATTAAGCTCTAAAGTCAATTTTCTATGTTTACTTTACAAAATTGACCTTTGACCTTTATTTTGGGGTACTATCATTCATAAATGACTTTGTCCCGTTAGGGTATATATTTTTTTCATGAATTTTTAATGCAAAAAAATAACAAAAGAACAATGTCTTCATTATACATACATATTTGACTGAAAAAAATCCCAAATTTCATTTCAGAATGATTTTAAAATCCTAAAAAAATACCCCAAAAAATATTCATGTCAGTTATGGATTCTGAAAAGTTGATGAACATAAGGTTGAATGGATGACTACAAATTAAATGTAGTTCAACCCTCACAAAAATCTAAATTCTCTACAACTTATGGTACAATATGATTGGTTATTTTTTTAACTGTTTTTTTTAAGCATAATTTTTAAATGACATAGTCCCATAGAATATTATGGGTGCTCCAAAACATTTTTCTACTGCTGTAATATATAGTTTATTTCTTCACTTTACCCTTCTCTAATCTTCAGTTGAATAAACAAACTAGTAAGGGAAAGCTCAGATTCAGTCTCTGTAGGTTGTGTGTAAATCTGGTGAATGGATTGTGTATGGATGCCTCTGACATAAGCTGTCACTATGTACTCCAGTGGTAATGATATATTTAATAAATGCCTGCAATTAGTCTTTCTTAGACTTGATTACAAAGCGCTGAGTATTGATGCTGCACTCCTCCTGTGTCAGCATCTCTTTACAGATCTACTGAACTAATGGCCTGGCCTTTTACATTCACCACATCTGTTGTAGCTTTCAGACCACACTTCCTTCTGTCTCTCTAAGTCTTTGTCTCTCGCAGGCTGTTATTTTATTCAACTCTGTCCTCTGTACTTGATGTATAATTTTGCCGTCTTCTCTACTTGCCCTCTGCTCATCCTCCTGTTCCTCTGTCCTCAATCTATTCTCTTCATTTCCATTACTTTCACTCCCTTCTTCATCTTCCCCTGTGCACCTGGGAGACAAAACATACGTGCATTAGTCACATTTTATTTGCCCCCACATTGTGTTCTGTAATCTTTTCTTTTATTCCTGACCTTTGTGAGTGACTCTGGATTTGTGATGCAAGTGGATGCTCTTGACCTCTAACCACAAAGCTCTATCCTCTCTGTCTTTCTTCCTCGCACGCTGTCATTCTCTGTCTGCCTCATGCTCTCCATCTCTCTGTCTGCCTTTGTCGCTGTCTCCAGGATTTAAAACGCAAGGGAGTGATTCATAGCATGATCTTTCACAGCTTGTGCTATATCTGGTGTCGAGCCCTTTGTTCTTTTTATCAGCCACTTTCGTCAGGCCTTCATGTCCTTGCATTTTTCCTATTTCTTGTCCTATTTCCACTTCTTGTCTATCCGTTTCCTGTCATCACTGTGCATCAGTATGCACATGTGAAATCCTACTGCATGTGCTGTTAGTCTAGCTGATTAAATCAATATGCACAGTGAAATCATTTTTAATACAACACGCGTTTAACTTACACTGTTTATCATTGGAGCGCAAACACCTTTAGAGTTGTGTACGTTAGTAAAACGACGCATTACAATCTAACCAAATCTATGGATTTAAATGAGGTTTAGTCCATTCTTTACTGTAAGTCTATAATAATTATTATAATGAAAGAAAATCTCTTCAGAATATTCCATGCACTTAAGCCTGCAGTGTCAATGAACACTGTGAATTTTATCAGTGGCAGGGCTCAAAATGAAGACAGCTTTAGTTAAATGTGACCTACAAACATGAAACAATAGTTGGAGAAGCATGAAAGCCTCTTAGACCTCGAAGTATTAAGATCATTACATTTTAGATTCTTAGACACTGAGCTGATGGTCTTAGCTCTGAGCAGCTTACAAGTACAAACAATAAAGCACCACTCATTCTTTTCTCTGTAAAATAGAAATCAAACAAACATCTGTCTATCCATCCGTGTCAGGTTTTTATTTCACCTGACAGTGTGTTTCATCATTACTCTTTGTGTCTGTGATGTGAAATAGTAATACAAGCAATCTGTGGGTCATTGTGACATGTGAAGCGACAACACTGATTGGCTCGTTCCATGGTATTTTAGCTGTTATGTAATTTCTTCATTACCTCCATCTTTTCTCCTCTGCCTCTCACTCTCCCCTCTGTCTCTCTGGTTTTTTCTTTTCTTTTTTTTTTTTTTTTTTTTTCTTTTTTTTGCCCGCAGCTAGGCAGTGGCCTACTTTAGCAGTGCAGAAGGTTTGATAGCAGCATCACCCCCAAACAAGACAATATGCATGGAGGTTTGGAAGCTATGCATGCATAAAGTTACACATGCAGTCATGTACAACTACAGTATAATGTCTTTGTTTAAGCGTGATACAGGTGCAGATGGTCAGATTTTCATATTCACTGTCAGTGCGTATCGTAGAAGCACATTCAAAAACAGAAAAACAAGCACGCCCACACATACATATAAGCATTGCATGACTGCCAATTTAATCTCTTTGGAGCATATAACATGTTGCTTTGAGGAAAGTACACCTGCTCTCTAATACTGCTTACTGTATTGTTCACCTAGTAAACTTCTTAAGTACATTATACAGTTGTATACACAGAACTCCACCTGTATACTATTTTTGTTTAACCCTTTAACTCCTGAGACTTAAGCAATTCCACACTAAAAAATACAATGAGATAAAATAAGCAACAAAATGAACAAAAACTGGCAAAGTGATCAGTAAATTGGAAAAAAAAAATTAAACTAACAGTAATATGTAACAAGAACATAGTAAGACACTCACGGACAAATAATAAGATAAATAAACAAATAAACAAAACAACATCAACAGAAACTAATAAATATTCACAAAATAAAAAGTAACATGAAAAAATGCAAATAATATAAAACCCAAAACAAAACAAAATGAAGTTAAAAAAAAAGGAATAAATGACTAGTGTTATAATTTGGTTCCAGTAGTTTTACTTTGGGCTTTTTCTTTTTCTAAATGAGTTGCTTTTCGACACCTGTACATCAGTTCCATGAACAAAATTATTAGTTAAAAACACTAAAAAAAAACTTTAATTATTCAGAATTTTTAAACTAAACCATTCAGAATGCATCAGCGTTGATGGATCAAGGGTTAAAGGGGTCAGTTACAAGATGTCTGTTAACTCTAAACTGTCTGTATATACATACTGATCATACTCAAAATTAATAGCCAAAAAAAACCCCTGTAAAAACAGAAGCTGTATTTTTGGTTAAAGTGTGTGTTCCATTTTTCAATTTATTTGTACGTGTTTATTTATTTCCCCTGTCTTCTTCAGCATCGTAACAGCAGAATGGTAGTTTCACTGGCTTTTGGTGCAGAGCAAATTCGCTTTGCCAAGGAGAACTTCATAAGATATATGAGGCTCATCTTAATATTCTGCTGTCTTTATTTTTAGTTTTGTTGAACCACATTTAGATGCTGGACCTAACATGGAAGGATGTGAAAAAAAAGAAAGAAAAGGGGTGGGCGGGGGGGGGGGGTCGCAAAAACACTCACAAGAATACTATAACAACCATGGTAGCAACAACAATAGCAACAACAACCAGAATGAGAACTAAGCAAACTGGGCAAACAGACAGGAAAAAGACAAAAACTAACAGATTAAAAAAAAAAACAACACACACACACACACACAAAAAGGAAAGAAAACAAATAAGACCTATTCAGGGAGGAACACAAGAAAATAAAACCTAAACAAAACATCACAGACAACGACAGTCCTGTTAATATCCACACAACAGTCGTTCATATTAGTCTGCTGCAGCGACTGCATCAGAATAAAGCATTCGACTAAAGCAAAGAGGACAATTTCATCAGCTATAAAGTGTCAGATTGGAATAGTTGTGCATCACTGGACTCATGATATAGTCTGTTGCATAGGATATATCCCTGCAGGCAGTTCTATCAACCATCCATACATCCGTTATCTCAGACCCAGTCATATACTGTACCATCTATGTTAATATTAAACATGCTTAGATATATTGGTGACATATTGCTCATGAAAAAAATCAATATACACTGTGAATAATAGAAGCTATGCTTGCAAACAATATATATATCTATATATATATATATAGATATATATATGCCGTTACATGATTACATGATGTAAAGTCTCTAACAGTAGTAATATGAAGAAATTGTGCTATCCAGCAACAGTACCCTGGGCTACCTGATTGTTGTGCCCATTGATTAGAGGAAATGAGATTAAACTGCACCCACATTTGTTAATGAATCCCAAGCTTTCTCAATACATCCACTCTAATGCATAAAACGGTGAGTGGAGATCAATTACAGGGCTGAATAGTGCTGGATAGTGTTGGAGCATATCTCATGTTACATAATCTTACAGTGAGATGAGATATAAATATATATATATATATATATATATATATATATATATATATATATATATATATATATATATATATATATATATAAATTGTCCTTTCTTGATTGCAACACCCTGGGCCATATTTACACAACCACAGGCTGTGAATCTTAATTAAATTATCCACAGTTAAAATCTCAATCGTTATAGAAAAGTATCTTTAATTAAAATAGAATAAAACATCCAACATTAAGCACATTAAGCACCTTTTAAATATGAGCTTAAACATATTCATAAAGAAAATATCACCTCAAACAACACAAAGGGGGAAAAAACGGCTTAAACCTAATGAACTCCTTGTGATTATCCAGTAAGCTGCTCTCTCCTCGACACTCAAGGCTACTAATATTACTAAATCATCAACTGGATGATGATTCTCAGTCATTGTGAGAATGGGACAACTGAGCCAGAAAACTAATTTCTCCATGAGCAAACAGTTCAAGAGCCATCAAGAAATGGAGCAAACGGAAAGATACTTAATCAAATTAGCTTTTTTAAACCACCATGCATACAGTTCAATGACGAGTGAAAGAATAGAACTTAGTTTACCGTACAAACTAAAAGTATCTTTCACACTCTGTGGATACTGAGCCTGTTAGGCGGTGAGTGCAGAAGAACGGGTAAAAGTGCTGTTTTTCACAATGTCAAACTGAATATTTAATGCAAGAAACAGTCTTGTGTTCTCACTGCCCCCCGAGCTACCTTGGGGTCTGGTAATAGTCGTGTCCCGCTCAGAGACATATAGTACAGTTTTACCTTACACTTTGCATTCAGCTGAATCTCATTGGCCATGGTACTGAAAAATAATGATTCAAAAGGACAGTTAAGTGTTTCTAAGAATTCCACTGGAGGCTCTTTAGAACATTAGACCATTTCTCTTACCACATATGTTACTAGAGAAAATAAATGACAAATACTTGGTGAAAAAAAAAAAAAATCTGACAGACAAAAATAATTGCTTTACATTCTGCTACTTTCTTATTGTTTTCAGCTCCATACCTTAAAATTACTTTGAAATTCTTTTTTGAAAGTTTGAAATTCATTTACAGACATTGTACATCAGTGGTTCCCAACCTTGTTTGGCTCAAGATCCCATTTGAACATAACGCATTCCTGGCACTTTCAGATAATCAAAACAGAGATTTTTTTTTTTTTTTTGGCTAAAATACGTTAGTTTTTGTTTGTTTTTTTTTTATCATGTAACAGTTTCCTATATTATGTTGCAAATAAACATTAATTTTAGACAATATTTAGTGTATATAATGCAGAGGTGTCAAACATGAGGACCGGGGCCCAAAATCTGGCCCCTGGGATGAATTTGTGAAATGCAAGAATTACACAGAAGATATTAATAAGTAAGGAAGTTAAAATTATTTGACATCAATTCAATCTAAAATGGATCAGACCATAATCATAACAAAAAAATCAAACAAAGCAAAGTTTCTTCTTTGTTTTAGTGTTAAGAAAAATGGAATAAATAAACAAACAAATAAATAAATAAAAAAAAAGACTAGACTATCTTGCTGTTCTCTGATTGGCCAGCTCAATGGAGGCACACAGACATTTTTGGGTTCGCCCCCACATGTGTATTTGTTTTCTGTACAATTCTGGTAGGCTAACATAGGCTACTGTGCACAGAGGCTAACAGAGGCTACTGTACACAGAGGCTAACAGAGTCTACTGTACACAGAGGCTACTGTACACAGAGGCTAACATAGTCTACTGTACACAGAGGCTAACATAGGCTACTGTACACAGAGACTACTGTACACAGATGCTAACATAGGCTACTGTACACAGAGGCTAACGTAGGTTACTGTACACAGAGGCTATCAAGTCACACACTTTTCGGTCTTAATATACATTTCTCTGGCACAACACTGTCACTATTGAACTGAGAGGAATCAAGCACGTTAATATTTTGGACCACTCGCATGTTATGTTACAGCGCTATAAACATGTCCAACTTTGATGTGCGTCTGTACGTGTTGAACCCAAAGTCTGACCTGGTCAATGAAAAACAAGATGAAAATCCGTCACAACTGAGGAGAAGGTTTTATGGTTGGGACATGTTTTGTAAAGAAAAACAGTTGATATGTTCCTTCACTGTTCAAAAACCAACTACAGACTGTTTTAGGAGTCATCTTCCCTCGTCTTCTTCTTCAGGTTGTAATTGTAACTCCCAGAAAAGTTTGAATTATATGTCAGGTGGGTGTTAAAAGATTTTCTTTTAATTAATTTACAGAGATTTCAAACAGCCCCATTTGAATTCCATGTGACCCCATGTGAGGTCCTGACCCCAAGGTTGTAAAACACAATTGTAAATGTTGCAGTCTACGTGGGGCGGCTGGGGCTCGGTTGGCAGAGCAGGTTGTGCCGTGACCGAAAGGTTGGCAGTTCACGTCCCGGCTCTGGCTGGCATGGGCAAGACACTGAACCCTGACTTAGGTTCCCAGTAGGACTGACAGAACCTTAGAAGCCTGCCGGTGTATGAATGGGTGAATATGAGATTAATGTGAAGCGCTTTGAAGGTGGAAAAGTGCTAAATAAGTACAGTCCATTTACTATTTATTATGTAATAAGTAAAAACAGTTAATTATGACAGACTGCTTTGCTATGTGTGTATATAAAAAAAAAAAAATAAAATGTTCCTCTCGCCCCACGTGGGCGGTGTCTCCTTCAGACTCGGGTCCTCTACCAGAGGCCTGGGAGCCTGAGGATTCTGCGCAGGATCTTAGCTCTTCCTAGCAATGCGCTCTTTTGTACAGAGATCTCTGATGTTGTTCCTGGTATCTGCTGGAGCCATTCTCCAAGCTTGGGGGTCACTGCCCCTAATGCTCCGACCACTACTGGTACCACTGTTGCCTTCACACTCCACATTTTCTCTAACTCCTCTTTCAGCCCTTGGTATTTCTCAAGCTTCTCATGTTCTTTCTTTCTGATGTTGCTATCACTGGGGACTGCTACATCTATCACCACCACTGTCTTCTCATGTTTATCCACCACCACTATGTCAGGCTGATTGGCCATCACCATCTTGTCAGTCTGGATCTGGAAGTCCCACAGGACCTTGGCCTGTTTGTTCTCTGTCACCTTTGGGGGGTTCTCCCATCTTGACCCAGGGACCTCCAGTCCATATTCTTTACAGATGTTCCTGTACAGTATGCCCGCTACCTGGTTATGCCTCTCCATGTATGCCTTGCCTGCCAGCATCTTACACCCTGCTGTGATGTGCTGGACTGTTTCAGGGGCTTCTCTACACAGCCTACACCTGGGGTCCTGTCTGATGTGGTAGACCCCGGCCTCTATTGCTCTGGTGTTCAGGGCTTGTTCTTGTGCAGCCATGAGTAGTGCCTCTGTGCTGTCCTTTAGTCCAGCCTTTTCCAGCCACTGGTATGTCTTTTCCATATCAGCCACTTCCTCAATTTGCCGATGGTACACGCCATGCAAGGGTTTGTCCTTCCATGATAGAACCTCTGGTTCCTCGACCTTGTTGCCTGAGGCAATATATATATATTGTATATATATATATATATATATACATATATATACTGTATATAGTGGTATTCTATTGAGAAGTGGAGCCAGTATGAAAGTGTGAAAACTGCAGCAAATAGAACTGGGGCTGCTTCGAACGCAACTCAATCCCCATAGGCCCCATGTTCAAAAGATAAACTTTTATAGTTCATTTCCACCTCTGTGATAACATTAAAGGGAATGAATTTTGCTTTCACTCTCCTGTTTAGATGTCCCAAAGCAAAAACATTCTGCACAATTAAGGGAGTAGCCACTGTGATTGACAGGTGAATGCTGTCTGTGTGGGTTTTGGTTTACAGTTAGTATTAGTTCAGCTGAACACTTGGACACTATCAGCTCCTATTGATAGAGCCAAACATATTTTCATCCCGACTGGTGATTCTTTAAGGATTCATACTAAAGAAACCTGCAGAGGATTGTGCCATGAGGGTCATTACACTTCATTACACTAACTGGAGTAATTTAGCTGAGATTAGCCTTTTTCATATTAAATGATATGGTCTGTCAGCTGGACTGCTAATAGGCTCAGGTAATGGTAATTAGTGAGTTAATACATTTCACAACATTGCTCTTATTAAGCATAACTGTATGTGTTGACATTTGTAAAGTAGCTGAAATCCTCCAGTGGTGTTTAATATTACTGTAGTTTATCATTTTTAGTTCACATTGGTGGTTATAGTCCAGTGTTTTCCAACCAGTGCGCCACGAGCAATCATCAGGTGCGATGTGGAAAATTATCCAATTTCACCTTAATGGTCCTGCAAGTGAGCAGCGTGATTATAGATTCATATGACAGTGCACACCACTGATCCACTCAAAGCTGTTGAGGAAGATTTGTGGGTCTTTCTTCACTTCAATCCAAGAATATCAGCTTTGTGTTTAACTAAACACGCCCAGGTTTCACACTGAATAACTAAATCAAGACTACATTTGCATTATATTTCAATAAATATACTTTTTGTTTGGTCATGTGCCTTGTGATATTTCTATTTCTAAAATATGTTCCATGGCTCAAAAAGGTTGGGAACGTGGTATAACGGTGTTAGCTGTTTTATTTCTCATTCTGTCACCTGCCTATGGACTGCAGATAAAAAAGTAGTAATTTTTTTGTACTAATTCTGGCTCTTTTTTTATGCAACAATGTTCACAAATATGCATGGTCCCTATTAGATAAACCAATAAAATACAGTTGTGTCTATTATTAATATAGAGTATATGATTTAGTCATGCTTAATCTGTGGCTACAGATCCCTCCATGTTACTCTGTCTCACTGAAATCATGTCTATATGTGACCACACTGTAACCATGAACAGGTTTTATTATATATGCGTCTTTCATTTCAACATAACATTAACTGTGGTTTATTAATGTAAGTGTGAAGAGTTCCCCCTGAATATACTGTATATTGTTCTGCCCATATTCTATTCCACCATAAGACACACCACATTGATTTACAGTATCACCTGGTTTTGATGACACTATCATTAAAACCTTTATGGTTCAATTTAAGCACTGAGAGCAGTTGGCTGAGTTCAGTGAAAGATGCCAGTACTTAACACACACAAAAAAAAATCTGTAATATGTAATAGAAAAAAATGCTCAAAATGTATTTGTTGATACTTAAACCAAACTATATTTTCATAAATGTAAACAGTTTTATTGCCTGCACCTAAAAACCCACTGGAAGTGAAAAGTGTAGTGGATCCTGAGATGAGAAATTACATTTCCTTGCAGCATAATGAAGGCACAAATCAGATCAGAGGTGCGTGGCATAATGTGCATCACATAAAGTAAGTAGAGTGCTATTTAGCTGTATATGAATGTAATATCTGTGAGATGGGGTTGCTCTAGCACCTTAACCTCTTTATTTCATGGCAGAATATTTGAAAATATCAGTTTTTCCTATGATTATAAGTAGGTTTACAGCTGTTCCTTGAATTCTGCATACTAAACATGATGCACCCGGCTCATTATTGTGACGGATTAGTGCTCCCAGCAGAATCCTTATGGCTGTTTGGATTCTTTCAGAGCCTTTTATACTAGATATGCCAGCATAACCATTTGCAGAAAATGCTCAGTTCTTCACCTTAAGTGACTGAAATACTGCATAAATGAGGAATCACATATGTTGAGGTATAATGTTGTAAGATGCTGGAAGACACACCAGCTCATTGATTTGCTAGTGCCTCTTAATTTAAAGATGAAGTCGTACTACAGTATGCCCTTGGGTGAATGTATGTATTTATGCCTCTTTAGAGCCCATTGAACACATCCACTTTCCCAATGTTAGTGTCACATTTTCAATTAACAAACCTATGAAACCAAGGTGTTTAGAACAAAGGGAACACACCTCAGAGTTTTGAAAGTACAAATTGTACCTACTCCTTATTTGGCATTCTCATTTTCTCACTTTCTTTTAGCACAGTGGTTTACCTACAGGTGATGATCTTCTTCAGAAATGTGAAATACAATTAGACACTACAATCTCCATGATTCACACCCAAACAGTCAACACAGCACACTGTTGTCACAAGTAGGTTTGGAGGTTCTCCCTTATGCAGAACTGAAGAAATTAATATACATTCAAAAATGATGATGAAATTCCACTTTGTCATTTTTCTTGTTTTATAATGTCAAATGTTTTCATCTGATGATAGATCTGGACTGCAGACTGACTAGTTCAGGTCTTTTACTATGAAGCTGTGATCGATGTAATAGATGCAGTTGCTATTGCATTGTCTCCTTGGAATATGTAAGACCTTCAGAGTAAAAGCTATTGGGATGGAAGTGTGTGTTATTCTGAAAGCATCTATACCTTTCATCTTTGGTAGTGCCTTTCTAGATGTGGTGGCTGTCCACTCCATTGGCACTAATGTGCCCCCATATGATCAGAGATGGAGGTGTTTAAAGTGAGTGCTGATAAAGGTGGACTAGCGTGCTGACCCATAGAAATGTGCGGGTTCTTGAAGCAATCGAGTTGATAGAATGGGGAGCTGAGCTAAGTTTAATGGTCTAATACACAGATTGGGGAAAAGATATAATGGCCCTCATTTTGGTTTTTAATTGAAATCAATGTGGGCCAGAGAGTTTTATACAAGATTGAGAGTCTGTTCTGTGTCTGGATCTGCTTGAACTCCAGGTCTGTTTGATTGGAGTCTCCAAAGAACTATGGTTATATGACATAACATTTAGGATTGAGGATGGGGGGAGATGAGCAGGGGTGAGGCCCAACACTGAACTCTCATCCTGGGTTTAGATCTGCCAATGTGTTTGAGCTCATTGTGGTAATGGAAGTGGTGTGGAGAACAGCTGTGAATGGGAGAACAACCATTGGGCTGTCAGTACAGGAAGTGACATCTGTGTCACTATGTTGTAGCGAAAGGGGGGGGGTGGTCTATGCTAAGGGGGGGGTGCTAGCGGGTTGGATCTGACCCGGGGCCGATGAAGTGGAACACAGTAAGGACTAGACCAATCTTGTTAGTGTATGATCACAGCTGGATGCGGTCCTCCCGTCATGTCTCAGTGGTTCTGTTGATCTTGATCCACCTCCCCCTGCTGTGAATTGACTCCTTCATGTGCTGCCTGTAAGCCTATTGTCATTTTAAAAAAACAACTAATAACACAAAAGTATTGGTTGTCTCAATAAAAAGTTTTCACTTGTCTAATCATGTCTAAAATACTCCAAAGGCAAAGGCTAACTCTGTCCAGTGTTTCAGTTATAAAGCACACACACACACACACACACACACACACACACACACACACACACACAGGTAACTTGGCTTTTATAGTTCCTCTTTTCTTTCATCTACAAGATATGGCATCCATGGCTTCCAAAAATAATTTTAGATTTTATTTCTTCCAACCACATATCATTTCTAGATCATGTTCACATATGGTTTCTTCTTTGAAACAAAGGCCTTTAATCTGCCACACAGTGATTTCTCGCAGTGCTTCTGAACCTGTGCAGTGATTTCCATCACATAATTATGTCTGGTTTTAATTCAGTGCTGTGTGGAGGTTTTAGGGATCCATCATTGATTTTCAACTTGAACCTTGTGCAGATATTTCTCCACGTTCTTTTTTTTAATGAACTGATATATTCAAATGTTTTACATTGGAAATTGTTCCAAAGCTTATTTTTTCCACAGATTCATGAACATTTTCCCATCTTTACATCTGAGAGATGAGCTCCCTAAAATCCTATTAATATGCAGTTATGTTGCTGGCCTGTTGCCAATTCATATAATTTGCTGCAAAATGTTCCTCCAGCTGTTTATTTTCAGTACCACTCACTTTTCCAGCTTTGTGTTGAACCTGTCTAAAATTTTGAAGATGTGTTCCTGCCATTTAAGCCAAAAATGCCTTAGGTTTTCTTAAAATGGCACATTTCCTCAGTTCAAACATTTCATATCCATGTTCTGTTATGAAAAATTAAATACATAAATCCCCCACAGTATCTAATAAGCACCTCCTTCTGTGACATTCCAACCAAAATTGAAGTGTGAATCATCTAATGTATTGATAATGTTGATTGATAGACCAGTCAGCGACATAACGGTACAGTGGTCACCTGCATATAGTGCATATATGGAAATACCATTAATATGCCAGTGTTTAAGCCTATTCCACATTATTTGAAGTAACAAACTTGAGGTTTGGTATTACTGCTTTGATTCTTTACCCTATTGGTGACTCTTTCTTTTTATCCTCTGGGCAGAATAATTCAAGGTGTGCTTTGATTTATGAAGGCATCACAATCTACCAACACCTTTCTACTTTTTTACTACAAGACCTGTTTAGGGCTGCAAAGAGTGCAAGTCAATCACTGCACACACTGAGTGAGCGGCAGGGTGCACTGCAGACAGGTTGCCATTCTATTACTAGAAAAAGAAAACTAATCAAAATTTAATATCAAAACTTATTGAACACCGTGTGCTTGGCAGTACATTCACAAATCTTGATGGCTGTGCCATGTCATTCTACCGATACAGAATTGGTCAAATGATTAGTGTCTCCATCTAAAAGGAGATATGAATATAATTGTGAAGCTGCTATTTTGTGAACACAGCAGTTTGCCGTCACACAGTATGAGGGTTAGTGCTGATTCATCACTGCCGACACCATCATTCTTCATTCCTTCTACTGTTGTACCCCCTGAATCTCCCTCCCCATACTCAAATCAATTCCCCATCTACTCGTTCCACATCTATTTCTTGAGTGGCATTTTCCTCCCTTTGCCATTCATATTCTTTACATCAGTGTCTTCTGCTAAAAACATTTCTACCTCAATCTTTTCCTAGGGTCTTTTTCTGGCCTCATATCTCAAATTTTCCTCTTCCCTGTCAGTGTTTTATGCATCATTGGTTTCCATTCTTCTGTGTGATCAAGAACTGATTGCACTTCCATGTCTCAGGCGTTGATACATTGTTGCTATGACAGCACTGGTGTATTGGCTGGAGGATAACAGATGCACTGATAGTAGAAAATGCATTGGGCTTCAGAAGCGCATATGGCTTAACTTGTGGTCGTGTATGTCAAACACTGTAGACGTTAACTCCACAACTGCCCCCACACTGTATATATGTATATATGTATTTGAGGAGACTGGCAATGCTGAAACATATACTGAATGTTTGTGTTTGAGTTCAGACCAATACACATGAATCTGTTATATTTTTCAAGTGAAAAACCTTAAGACAATCAATAAACTGATACGGGTTCAGAAACAAAATGGACCCAAGTGCAAAACTCAGAAATAGGAATAAGTTTTTAAATGTTTTATTATAAAAATAGTCATTTGCTAGAGACTGGGTTGCTGTATGGTGGATCATTAGGTGGCATGCGACAGTAACTGAGGGGTAAGGCAAAATGGCAATCAAAATCAGAACCAGATATCCAAATACAGTAGTCATGGAAATTCAAAAATCACTACCAAGGTCCAGGTGAAGGTCAGTACGTGGATACAAAAACCAGAATGGAGCCGACAAGGGCAGGGCAAACTCTCAGTCAGGGACAGGGTCAGGAAACAGGAGGCAATAATCAGGCAACAAAACAGACAAGGGATAGACAACAGACAGAAACTAGAAAACCAGACCAAGTAATACACAGACAAAACCAGACCAGATAGGGCGACTGTGGCTTAGTTGGTAAGAGCGGGTTGTCCAATGATCGAGGGGTTGGCAGTTCGCATTCCGCATCTGGCTGTCCACATGTTGAAGTGTCCTTGGGCAAGACACTGAACCCTAAGTTGTCTACTGGTGTATGTGTGTGAATGGGTGAATGTGAGGAATTGTAAAGCACTTTGGACACCCACTGGTGTACAAAATGTGTCTATAGTCCATTGACCATTTAGATACAAGACCGCTTATTTGCTCTATGAAAGGCAGACAAACTCGCACAAGACAAGACACAGGAGGGGTTTATATAAGACCCAAAACAGGTGATCCACATGAAGCTAAACGAAAGTGACAGGAAGTAAAACAAGACAGAGTGAACATAAACCCACATGACAAAATAAAACCACAGATACTAACAACAACAGAAAAACAGGAAGACAAACATAAAACTTGGAAAACAAGACAATAGAAGTCCGTATCATGACATAAACTGTATGTGCTGTAACCTTAAAGTCTTACTCTTTTCTGTCTTTTTAAAGCAAACCTATAAGCAAACATTACCTTTAGTATGTTAAACAGCGGCTAACAGTTAGCAGATTTTATGGCCGATGAAATGCATTGCTGACTCTGGACATTCTAATTCAGAAATAAGGCCTGATTTCATCATTTAGTTGTATTGTTTTGTAATGTATGTAAGGATGTATTACTCTTTCACGACCACTAGCATTAATTAATAAAGAGGAAATACCTTTTTTTTTTTACACACAATATGCACTTCCATGAATGGGATTAAAATTACTGATCAGCCCATGTAATTTTGAAGTCAGCCAACCTCCCCTCGAGAAATAAATCCTGCCTGATTGGAGCTTTAGTTTATCCAGTGCAAAGGCCCTGCACAATCATTTTCATTTGCTGTGCCCAGGTCTGCTCATCTGTAATTTAAGACCCACCCACTATCTCAGCTACTTGTTTTTCCTCTTAATTGCAGTCATTTCTTGAGGTATTTCCTTTTGAAATATCAGTAACCAATACACCTGTTTATCATACTAAAATAACTATCAATTAGGAAAAGTTAAACCCATTACCCATTACTTTCCTTCACTGCTGCTTGGTGATTATGTATAAATCTGTGTTCATCTAAACTACAATACATTCTGCTCTAAACAGTTTTGGAGGCAAATGTCACATTATGTGATTATTTGATTTTTTTTCTCATCATCTGCACTATTTTCAGTTAATCTATTTTCAGTAAACTTGGTTAAAGGGTTGAGTGAACCAACCAAATTTTTGCGCGTACTTCAGTGCTTTCTTTTGTGCATTTTGCAATCACAGTACTGTGGCAACTGATGGACGAAATGACAAACTAATGATAGTATATAGTAAAGAATAGGGGTTATAGTTCTACATATTCTATGTTGTTTTATGGTGTTTGCTCGATGCAGTCAGTGAAGCTGATGAAGGTGGGCGGAGCCACATGTTAAATGTGGCATGTGACGTCTCAGTTCTGTGACAGTCCTGTGTTAGTCTCAGTCTAATTTCAGTACAGTGCTTCAAATTCTGCACTCTGAACATTGTCCCAGTGCCCCCCCCCATTTGAAAATCTCCAACTCAGAATCAAACCCAAACCTTCTGCATTGCGGCCCAATACATTACCAAGTGAAGTAAATCTTTACTGTCTGGTCTGTTTGCTATTTGTTACTTTTTGGGCTGTAATGACTTACCAGTCTAGAGGTGATATAACAAGGGTGCTGATTGACTCTGTGGTAATAGACACATTTATTTTTTGTGCCACAGTACTGTACTAATAGCCACTTTGTTAAAATAAATAAGTAGTGTGAACACTTAAATTAACCCTAGACAGAATTTCTGGGCAAGTTTTTGGTTTAATAATCCCATGGCAAAGGAGGAAAGTGTAAAATAGACCTGAGGTGAATACCTTAATAGTTCACTTTTGTCTTGGAGTTTTAAAAATTGAAATTACATGTCTTACAGTAGAGTGGAACTGTGGAGAATGATTAATCTGCATATTGGTCTTCATCAGTAATGTCTATTTTAGTGTCTGTTTAGTGATTTTGTGTGTCTTAATTCACTTCAACAGGATCGATGTCTTCATTGATCGTAGATGTGAACACTAACATCCTTATGGGAAGCAAATCTCTAACTCTGCAACAAAGATGGAGGTTTTGTTTTAACCCACATCTGTCTGAGAATATTAATGGACTATAGACTATTTTTCCTCTTTTCTATTATGGGATCATGATTTCATTATGCTCATAATACCTTTATTGCCCAGGCTGCAATCTCTGACATTTCAGTGACCTCAATCACAGACTTATTCCACTGGTCGTTGTACTTCACATCACCCAATTTCTATGTTTTCCCCTAGTCTTGGTGTGTCCTGGACCCAAATCTGCCTTTCTCCACAAGTATTCCTTAAATCCTGTCTAGCTTCCAGCAAAAACAATCTGCTTCTTCTTTCCACTTGGTTGCTGTAACTGCTCTTGAGTTGGAACCTTAACCCTCTCTGGGCATCATCTCAGCTCTGTGAGGCAACCTGGTTCTCTACCACAAATTCAAGCGATCCATGTCCCAAAACCCAATCCCCACCACACAGCCATGTAGGTCCCCTGGCTTTATGCCCAATCATTTGAGGAACAGAAAGGAAACTATGGTGGTAGTGGTGATACAGTGGTCAGTTGGGGGGACTTATAGCTGCTCCGCTCCATTTAGCCTTAGACCTTCAGGCCCTTTTCTGTCACGCTCCATTGCAGCACTTCTTCTTCCTGTGAGGCATTCAGGAAATGGATATGATGTCATGCATGAGCAGCCACAGATGACAGTGGTCTAAACGTCAGACATCGGTAAACTTGAACAGGCTCAGACACACACAGAAGGTCAAGGAGGACACGGAGCAAGAGAGACAAGAATGAAAAAAAAAAGAGTGATGGAACTTGAAAAGACCTTCTCGTGGGACACATGACGATAACATATGAATTATAGATCAAACTGTGGTGAGGTAGTTATTCCTTTCTGTCTCACTTTGCTCTGCCTGCTCATACTCCTACCTCTGTCTGCAAAGCTGGGCAAGCTGCATCATCTTCATAATAATTCAGTGCATCGAAGGTGATTTGCGTTTCCACATTTGTGACTTTGCCTGTGTTCTTTGCAGCCATGAAAAGCTGTGGCGGAATCAATGATCAAACGAAGCACCTCATCGGTTTTGTCTCGGTTGTCTCCTCCATTGCCCCCTCCTTTTTTCTGATTTTCTTTCACTAGCTTCCTCATTTATTTGTATTTTCTTACATATTTATATGGTACTTCAAAAACAAGTTGCTGCTTTAGACTTGGGATTTAACAAACACAAACACACACACACACACACACACACGCGCGCACACACACATATATATATATATATATATATATATATATATATATATATATATATACACTAAAGAAAATCGCACATATGAGCCATCTGTCTCTTTGATCACAAGACGTGCAGTATATACAATGGAACTGTTTATGCTATTAGATACTTATGAAATGTCACTCTATTTCTGCCCAGAGCTGCATTAATTTTTCACTAAGATCAGGCCACTGTACAGTTAATTCCTTCAATTTCTTCTTCACTTTAATGCCTGGTCTGACTTTTTGGACAAATTTAATGATACCAACAAGACTATCTGATAGGAGTTTATTTTCAAAGCTGATATGTTTCCATTTTCCATGGTTTTCTTGATAGTAACCAAAATCACTTCAGTTCTTACATCAATATCTATGGCATTGTAATGACAAAAAGAAGGCTCATCCAGACCTTACAGCTGTGATACCTTGCTATCAACAAAAAGGAGGCATTCATTAGATCATAAAATCAGAATTTAAATCCATTGACAATCGAGGGAGGAGAAGTGATTTTAGTGACGGACTGGAAAAATAAAGCTGTAAACAAATGGTTTACAAAGGCAAATTTCAGTTCAGTTCAATTCAGTTCGATTTATTTCGAGCACACAAAATCATCTATACATCAATTAACATAGTCCAAAAATAAAAAATAAAATAAAATTTTGTGCTCAAAAAGGACAAAGTTTTGTGCCTAATGCTTAGATCTATCTAATGAATCAATCAGAATTGAAATCCATTGAGAATTGAGGGAGGAGAAGCGATTTTAGTAAATCGTGGTGACGACAACAGACAAAGTCGCGATTGCAATAGCTCATCACGACTTCTTCCGGATGAGCTAAACAGTGCTGTTAGGCATTCTGTATTTTCTTTTCACTCTGTTTTAGTCATGTGACTCACAGGAGTTGGCACTTGATTGCATAACTATTGTTTTTGCTGAGTTTTGATGGTCGAATAATTTTTTCTGCAACTTTATAAAGTCTTTTCCAGCACATCCCAGAGATTCTCAGTGGGATTTAGGTCTGTACTCTGTGGTGGCTGCTCCATGTGTGAAAATAACATCTTACTGTATGCTCTCTGTACCCCTTTCAAAATGCCATCCTTATGAATTTGTCATCTTGGAATATGTCTGTGTCATTAAGGAGGAAACAACTCTACTGATGTTTAGAGTTGACCTCATTCTATGGACACATTACTGAACCTAGATCTGACCATTTAAACCCCAGAGGAGAACACCACCGCCTCCAGAGGCTTCTACTGTAGACCCTGGGCATGATGGGTAATGACTTCATCCATCTCACTTCTCACCCTGATGCACCCATCACTCTGGAATAAGCCGGTGAATCTGGACTCATCAGACCTTATGACCTTTTTCTGTTGAAACACAAGCCAATCTTTATGTTCCCTGTCAAACTGATAGTTGTTGAAGAAATGATAAGTTACTCACTGCACCAGGTGTGGTTAAAAATTTATTGCATCTGAAACTATAATTATTATCCAATAGAAGAATGTAAAAGACTGTTTTCTTAAGTCTAAGTCTAAGTGGGAAGTATATATCATACTAAATAACCCACCTTTTCCAAGAAACAATAGAATCACTTGCATATTTATTTTGCATATAGTAGACACGACAAATACTGCTGAACACTTTTAAGGCAAACGAATACTGTTTATTTTATTATCTTTTAAAATATTGCCATCACGTGACAGGCAGTTAGTTACGGTTGCTGGAATGTAAGTGTCAGTGTCAACTGTCAAGTCTCTGTTTGGTCTTGGTCCAAAAGGATGACCTACTGTAGTGAGTTTACATGTCATATGCATGCACTAGAGCCAGTCCTAACTATCTTATGCCAGGGAAGGGTTAAAATAAGAAATATTCATATAAAACATGACAAAAATAAATTGCCTGCCCCAGTCACATCCTCCTAAGGCAGAGGTGTCAAACTCATTTTAGTTCAGGGGCCACGTTCAGCTAAATTAGATCAGAAGTGGGCCGAACCAGTAAAATAAAAAATAATAATCAATCCCAAACTGTTGTTCATGTTTTAGAGCAAAAAAAAAAAGTGACCTTACATCACGAAATATTTACAAACCAACTTTTCAAGCAGTGTTAGTAGCATGAAAAAACTGAAATAGATGCTTAATTTTAACATTATTAGGCTTTATTTTGTCATTTACATGTGTATAGGTTAGCTTACAAATACACAAAACATTTAGTAATATATGGAATATTATTAAAATTTTACTTCACTCTCTGAAGACATTTCAAGTTGTTCATATTTGTTCCAGTTATACAGATTTTTTGTGAAATTATACTTTGCTTTTGTGTAACTAAATGAAAACAATTACTAAGAGGAACAAATTGACTTGTGAGTATTTATAGGTTCCAAAGGTTCCAATCCAGCCTGTGGGATAAAATTCCACAGTCAAGTTGTGGAACTCATTTTAGTTCAGGCTCCACATATAGAACATATATGATCTACAGTAAAATAATAGCATCATAACCTATAACAAATAATGACAAAAAAAAGATGAATAACATTACATTATACAGTATACAACTTCAATTTTTTGTCTCTGTTTTAGTGCAAAGCAATCATTAAATGATGAAAATATTTACATTTACAAACTATCCTGTTACAAGGAAATGTGAATAACTTGAACAACTATAACCAACCTGAAATGTCTAAATAAAATTAAGCACAATTTGAACGATTTTCTGTTTCTTTTACTCATTATTAAGTGTCTTTGTAAATCCAATCCACATAACAAATGTATCAATAATAAGCTGAGGCATAATACTGATAAAAATCCACTTATTTTTCCTGAGAAATTTCAGATTTTTTTCAGATTATTCACATCTTTTTAAAACATAATTTAATGTTTTGCTTTGTTTTTTGACTCAAACATAGACCAAAATTTGTAGTTGTCACTATTCATAGGTTAACAAGGCAATTTTTTTTTTTTTTGTATGCATTGGTCAAGGCCCAGTTTTGGTCCAGTCAGACTAAATGTGGCCCTTGAAAGAAAATGAGTGTGTGACCACTGTACTAAGGTTTGCTTCTATTTACCGTATTTCCTGGACTATAAGCTGCATTCACTGTATATTTAAAAATATAAACCAAGTTATAAACCACAGATATCTATGTTGAAATATCATATTTACTTCATGTACAGAACGATTTTGAAAGTTACATGTTTGTACCTGAACAGATTTTTTTTTTTAACACGGCAGCAACTTTGCTGATTAATACGGAACAGAAAATAAACAGTATTTTCCATATTTATCTTCAATTCTCCCGTGTTTTAAATCACAACTGAACAACCTCAGAAGCGCTTCATCAGTCTCACTCTCGTGTCACTATCATCTTCTGGTGAAGTTGATTCTGAAGGTGTACTTCGTATAGCAGTCCAGCCTTTCAGAACCTGTTGGTGATAGTGGGTTCTTTCTTTCACAGCACTCCAGGCTGTTAGGATCTACTGACAGACATCAGGAAATGATGCTTTTCACATGTGGGTGTTTTTTGTGAATGACTTCTCACCACTTGTCATCCAATTCTCCCGATCAAGCCGGAGGTGCAGCTTTAAATGCCCCATTCACACAGATGTTAAGTGGCTATGTGTGTGTTCTTGTATCTTTGTTTCAATGAATTTGTGGAAGTTTTTATTTTTTTCCCTGATAGTCAGTGGGGAGTTGCTGACAGAGAGTGGTCCATGTCCTGATGACCAGGTTTTTATGTTTTATAAATATGGAACACCACGACGGCCCTGCTTTGAAATCCTCAATATTCATTTCATGGGTGATTGTTTTAGCTTTAAGTCGGATCCGTATAGTGGATACACCTCGACCACCTGCTCTCTGTATGTTCATTCAGTCTTCCAGGATATTTTAAAGTTCAGGTCACCTGCTTTTATCTCCTCTGAAAGCTTTTTTTTTTTTTTTTACTTTTGGCATCGCATGAGCTCTTCCTGTGCCCTCCAACGTCCCACCATTCATTCATTGATGCTTAGCTTGCGTTCCTTCCTGGATAGCATGATTGATAGCCTTTAACTTAAAACTTACATCATACCAAATTCTTTGTGTAGGTTCCATGATGAAGGGATGAGAATTAAAAAAAAATAAAAAATTAACAGCTGTCTTCCCTGTTCTATCTACTAAACAAAAAGTAGTGTATTCTTCATTGCATTGATTGTTCTTAGTAGTTTTGATTCTAATTCCGGTTAGAGCGCCCCTAGTGGTGGAAGAAAAATCCATAGAATAGCCACACCTTTGTATAAGCCTCATGGTTCAAAACAAATGAGAAAAGTAGCGGCGTATAGTCCAGATAATATGGTAATAACGCCTGACCTCAGTGACCCTCTTTTTTTTGTGTGATTTTATTTAGACAATCTGAATATAAAACCACTGTTCATTTTAATCCCCTTCAAACATGAACCAGTATCATTATATCATTCAGGGACAGCCTGTGTCATATATATATATATATATATATATATATATATATATATATATACACACAAATAGTTCCCTGATGAGACTGAACATGCATCATTTTGTTCAGCAGCGCTTAACAAAGTGCTACCACTGTTGTTTAGCAGGTTCCTCTCATGACCACTGAGAAATAATCTGTTCCACACACAGACACATAGCAAAGCCCTCAGAGGAGCCTCATCTGTCTGTAGCTGTGTTTGTCTCATCTCTAAGCCCTGTGTGAAGTGGAGAGGAAATGGTGTTTAACTCACAGCCCCAACCTCGGTGCACTACACTGACTGTACACCAGGGAACTGGCCTGGACAAGACGAAAGTTTAACAACGGCGCAGGCTGATACCGAGAGAGAAAATGAGGAGAGGGAGAGGACAGGGAGAAGGGAACAAATATCAAGGATGGTGGAGAGAAGAGCTTAGAGGTAAAATGAGGTACAGATGCCAGAGGAAGATGCGGAACAGAAGCTCAAACCAGGACAGATTAAAGGGGTTTGGTGATAGTTTCTCAGTCAAATACTAAAAGAAAAAGTAGCTGCTGTGCTCAGGTTAAAAAAATACTTGTTCGTTACATGTTGAAAAAAAACCCCTCTGGTGTATCCTATTATAATGCAGGTTTACAATTTGTATCTGAAACAGCAGTAATAATAAATTATAATAATAGATTTATATTGCACTTTTCTAAGCACTTTACATTAGTGACCCATTATTCATTCACTTTCACATTCTCCCTCTGTTGGTGGTAAACTACATCTATAGCCACAGTTGCCCTGGGGCAGACTGACATGAGTGTGGGTGCTATTTTGCGCCTATAGTGCCACTGACCAACACCAAACATTCATACACTAGTGTGAGTGTGACACTGAGGGAAAGAAGGGTGAAATGTCTTCCTAAAGAATACGACGAACTGACGAGGATAGACTGGGATTTGAACTGCCAACCCATCGGTTATTAGACAACCCACTCTGACAACCCAACTGAGCCATGGCCATCCCAAAAAACATTCACTCTCACATTCTCACTCTGGTGTTGGTAAACTCCATCTATAGCTACAGTTGTCTGCCCCTCTGACCACCACCAAACATTCATACACCAGTGTGAGTGGCACTGGAGGCAAGAAGGGTGAAATGTCCATTGACTGAATAGGACAGAGTGGGATTTGAGCTACCAACCATTGGGTTATTAGATGACCCGGTCTACCAACTGAGCCATTGCTGTCGTTTCATCTCTACTAAACTGAGTTGAAACAATGGAAATTGTTTTTCAATGATTTATTGAAAATACAGATATATCTTTAGAGGAACGTAAGGGAGAAGAGAATTGGGAAATGTCCAATTGAACATTGTAATGCCATTTTGTCAGGCTAATGACGTGCTATGTTGTAATCTGTGAGTGTGTTGACATTATTCTACGATACATTAGTAACAATTGTTTTCCATAATTATAGATTGCACATCACAGGTCTGAGTAAGAAACATCGGAACAATCTGGGTAAATGCACATTACAACTGTAAGAAAGAATATTCCCAAATAATGAGAGGGAATGGATAAGTGTATGACATGATAGTGGCTGGAGAAGTCCTGGAAAATAATTTCAGGCAAAGAGTAAGAACCCTGGTACATGGTGTAGGGGCAGCAGTTATATACTCGAGTGTGCAGCCCATAACTAATGTAACTAACGCTGGCGTGAAGCGAAAGTGAAAGTTACCATACTTTCAACATCCAGCTTCCAGCTTCTATGCCTCTATTATACAACAGGAAATGTTTTACAACTTCTAAAACAAGTTTACAGCCCTTTATGCTGCCCAAGTGTTTCTGTCAACTACTGTATGATACCTTATAAAGGTAAAAAAGTCCCTAAATTAAATATTGACCCACATAATGGAATCAAATGTAGAAAATGTGTTGATGTTTTTACACGAGTGTTGATGAAGACTGGAAACAAACAGAATAGGAAAAAGACTAGACACTGCAAAGTATACGAAAGTTACAAAGACCAAGGTTTTTACTTATAAAGTATCTGAAATGCAGAGGTGGAAAAGTACCTGGTTACTGTGCTTAAGTAAATTTTTTAGGTATCTGTAATTTACTTGAGTATTTATTTTTCTGGCAACTGTTTACTTTTACTCCCTAAATGTGTGCATAATTATCTGTACTTTATACTTCTTACATTTATATAAATATCTGTACTTTATATTCTTTACATTGTCAGAATAGACACGTTACTTTTTCAAACTAAACACATCAGTGAAGGAGAGAAACTGTGACTTTATATATTCTAGTTATATGACTATTATCTCTCAATTTTGACATTTTCTCTTAAAATTATGCATTTTTTAAATCTCATTTGTCATTTTTTTAAAATCTCATGATGACTTTTTATCTCAATTGTGATTTTTTTTCATGTTTTTCCTAAATTCCCTGCCCATCCCCACAAAACTAAGTACAGCGACCTGATCAAACACATTATCTACACAGTAACTCACTTTGAAATATTTTCTTTTATATACTTTTGCATTTTTTCAGATTTTTCCTGGTTAAATAATAATTATTGCATTCATGGCAAGAAAAAAAAACAGTTTTACTTTTTACTTTATTACAATTGTGAAATTGTACTTCTTTTTTTTTTTTTTTTTAATTTTACTTAAGTAGAGTTGAATCAGTACTTCTACTTTTACCAGAGTATTTTATCACAGCAGTAGCTGTATTTCTACTTAAGTATAGAATGTGAGTACTTTGACCACCTCTGCTGAAATGTGATCTAGACCACTACAGTTCTGTTTGGAGGTCAAAAGCTTAAGAAAGCCTCATAGCTCTGATGATGATGAAGTAGTTACAATAAAAGTGCAATATTAGAGGTCAGAAACATGCAAGGCAAGAAATTAAGAACATCCATGATGTACGATAGCTTCAGTGGAGAAAGAGAGGAATTTATTAATCTTGTCATACACCAATGAAGACCAAAAAAATAACCAAAAATACCAGTGTTAAACAAGTATTCATGGTCACCTCTCATTTTACTGCATCTTTAGTTACCTGTCTGAGCTCACAGAGACATTACCCAGCAGTGTTCTGGGTGATTCAGTGCAGGGAAGCGCTCCACAGGTTCTGTCTACAGGTTGTTTGAAAAGGATCATTCAAGCAAACTGTGGTGAATAAAAATGTTCAAGGTAAATGGTCCTCTTTTATATGCCAGACTGATGTTTGTTGTTGTTGTTATTGCCTTTTTTTTTTAAATCAGAAAATACCACTATAATCCAAGGACATATTTGTGAAGTGAATGAAAGATCCTTTTTTTTTATTCTATAAAGGTCCAAACACATCGAATCATCAAGATAAACTGATTAATACCTGTTGATTCACTAATTATATCAATCCATATAAATAAATGGTGTAAAATACAGTTTGTCATAAATTTATGGTTATAAAATATGACCCATTTGGGCGTTCTGATGCACCACAGTGAACATAGAAACACTGGCATCTATTATAACATTCATTCACCAATGAAACCCATGGAGTTTGATCAATGATAGTAGATGGAGACCCTGGGTTTATATTCAGTTAATGATATTTTTTACTTTTTCTGCAGTTTTTTTTTCTGTTTTTGATACAATAATGCTCAACTTTACTTTGGTGCTTTAATGAATATTTACATGATCAGGGAATTAAATATAGGAAAATACATGTACATGATTTTCAGTGAAGAATGCAACATACAGAGGATAATTTTGCAATAAATGATGATTTAAGGAAGTCATTTAAGAAATGTTAGAACTACACAAAAACAAATCATTTGAGAACTGCAGCAAAATGACCACCATATACCGCCTAGCTATCCTTTTTCTCTGTAATGAAATAAAAAGAATAAAGATGATTTCCCAGTAATAGGTGATTTTCATGGCTTTCACTCTGTCTTCAGTTGCAGTTTTCTCCATTAACTCTCGAGCAGTATAATTCACATTCAGCGAATATACATAGTTCCACCCTGTATTACACCATAACATTTGTCATTATGTTAAATTATTGTAAAAGTAGTTCTGTGACATTGACTTTCTAGAACGTGCTCACATTGCTCTGTAATGCCTTAGTGTCATTTTCATTTCTAGTTTCTTCTCTGACCTTGCTTCCACCAATCATATCACGTATGTGCGGAAGGCATCTATAATGCAAAAGGTCCTCATCTGATTGTATAATGAGCTGCTTCCACAGTAAATCAGCCGCTAATTACATGCAGATTGTGAACACAAATTAAATGAGAAGCACAGTGCAAATTTGTCCTGCATTTTCATGTCCATTAATATGGTCGCACTATGTTTTCACATGTCACTTCAATGGGCACATACTCACAGGTGACACGATTCAAAATGACAGGGATGGTACAAGAGGTCCCAGTAAGTAAATTTACATGTGGGCTGACAGTGGCCTAGCTGCAAGACTTGTGTTGGTGTGAGAGGAGATAAGGGCCCTCCCCAAATCCAACACCTGTCACAGCCAATGTTCATTGGATTCTATTAGAATTCAGGGAGAGTTTCATCATCGTGGCTAATGAAGTGGAAGAGACACACTGAATTCTGAGCATCCTATTCTGTTAGCATTAGCCTTAATTGGCACTGTCAATCATCAGTGAGTTTCCATGGTAACAATACGGATCAATATGAGCATGCACATTGAATAAGCCAGATCAGTATCAAACGACACTACATTAGGGCTAATGAAGTATGATGCTATTTGTGTGTATCTATACAAATGTTACATATTATATCAAAATGAAAGGAGAACCTACTGCAGTAATATCACCACAGAATAGTGGGGCAGTACAGCTTTTTGTTTCCTACTCAGTTGGTTTGAATCCTACTTTCCTTTATGCCTGTGATGCACTGTGCCAAGGAATTACAGTCACTTAGCATCTCCAGTTGTATCCTCCTTGTGATGCATGGCAGTAAGTCAACTACAGGATGAGGCTTTGGAAAAGTGTGCTACAACATGTATTTCTGGCAGCCAGGTGAAGTAGGACAGGCATCTGGAGCGAACTTTGTTATCACCCCTACACCTGATTTTCTCCTTGAATAAACCAGCTCTGCTGTGAAGTAATGAGATTAAATGACTGTATTCGCTCCAAGTCAGAAAAGAGACTTGACCCATAACACTACTGTTCAAACAGTTCACTTTTCCTCCTCATAACTACATAATTACACATGCTAATATGTTTCACACTTCCTAAATCTGCAGCCTAAGGATAACTGGTATTTATGTGTATTTATTTTACTTATCATATTGCTAATACATAATCTAATACATAGTGTACACATTGCTAACTAATAGTGTTTTAATACATTACATTTATATATTTACACACACTCACTCACACACACACACACACACACACACACACACACACACACACACACACAGAGTTATATAACTTTGTCCCTACTATGTTTTCTCAAAGTTGTAGAAAACAAAAGTAACAGTAACCACACAAGTTCCTGTGGGAGTATTAAAATGTTCTGTATCTGCATCTGAATACTGCCAGGTATACTCTTACTACAGTAAATCCCATTTGCTAAGGATCTTTTGCTTGGCACGGTTTACATAATATACACTGAATTTTTTTTATTTTAATATACTGCATACATTATCTGTATGTAACCAAATGTAACAACATGGGAGTCTGAAGCATGACAGAAAAACTTTAATCTTGCGTCCTATATTTTCATTCGTACAAACGGATCAGAATTATGAGTCATGCTCTCTCCCTTTGAGACAGGTGTTCTGCATGTCCCATATTCCTAATTATGTAAGCATTTCCCCAAACACACACACATAGAGACCTACTGAGCATCATGCCTCCCTTTTGTGAACCCTACGGGATTCACTATGTGGAACACCAAATGAGATCGTGTCTCATGTGGAAGTGATAAACCTCAGACTGAAGCACCAGAGCAAGACAATCAATTGCAGGGAAGCGTCTCAGTCTGTGGATGTGTAAAGGCTGTAGTGACACTCCCTATAGAAAATACTGAGGAAAATGATGAGAGGAAAAATATGTAATATGTGCTGATCACATGAGCAGGATGTGGTGTATAGGCTTCTAAATATAGCAGTCCCAGTTGTACAAGCAAAGTATTTAAGTGATTATGTCAGACAAAAATGACTTTCTGCAGATTTATGGCCCATTTATGGCTATACACTCATTTATGGCCTTTGACTTTGGCTCATAACAATGACTTGAAATAGTGCTTATGAAGAAAATAAAAGTCAATATTTGCTGATTTAAAGAAAGTTTCATAACTAATGTGGTAATGTTTGCCTCTTTTGATTTTGGTAATAATATATCCATCCCCCCCCCCATGGATCAGTATGGATCCATGGGGACACTGACTTCATACGCATTTTAATGAAGCTTTCGGTCTGTATTGATCTTCCAGAAACATTTACATGATGAGTCCATTGGATTTTGCATGTGTTTAATCTCCATTTTCTCTGTTTTGGCCCAGTAAAAAGAGAGCAGCAGGTCCTTAAGGTCATTAGGTTGACATGATAATGCACTATTTCACACATGCTAGAGGTAATACAAATTTCTTGTGTAAGTAGATTAAATGGAGAATGGACTTGATTCTTTGCTCGCTCCTTCAGGGAATGAGGACTGGAATAGGCTGAAATAAGTTCAATTCTGACAGAATTAGAAAGGAATGGAATTTGGAACATGAAGAATTATTCATGGTATTTTGCAGAGAGAGGAAGAAAGATTTTTTTGCTGCTAAAATGAAATGATGATTGGTATACAGAGGAGGACCTAGAAATGCTATATAAATGGTGTAACATGTATGAATATATCGCTTAGGTAGAAATAAAATGTGCTGGTAGAGGCAAGTTAATGTCAAGAAAAGCATCCCGTTTCTGTGTTTTGGAATTCATCTTGATAAATTAGCATTGTATGTCTTCGCAGGTATCGGCATCCGTGTATATATCATGCTTTCTGTGTAGTCCTTACAGATTGCATGTCAACCCTCAGTGCTACATGTGCATATCAGTGAGCATGTGTAATTGTAATGTTTTCTCCACCAAGAGGACAATGTCTGTCATGATGCAACAGGCTACTAATCCTCTCCTTATGTAAACGCTTGACTGCTATTCAAATTACATGCAAATGGGATAGAGAGCTTATGTTTTGGCAGGATACTGTCATAACAAGGAATGTCTGTGGAGACAATGTGCTGTCAGCATTTGGGTGATTAATGTTGCACTTCGTGTCTAAAAAAGGAATTCACCTCTCTGAGGACTGAGCAGAGATTGGCAAGTGCACACATGTCACCAAAGCTTGATGACCTCCTCGCCGAAATGAAATGGAAGTCCATGCAGGGATAGGAGAATGCACATGCAGTAGCTAAAAGGGGACCTGCTGGGGCACTGTGCCATACATATATTAACAAGATGAGGGGAAGAAAAAAAAAACAGCAGTTCAAGAAAAACCTGAAGAATCAGCCCTGGAGGGAAATGTGTCTGATTTTGTAAAATCTGCAGTTTCATGGAAAAGAGTTGTTCATAGATACAGAAATGTTATAAAAAGAAATGTAAAGCATCTTATGAAAAGTCTGGATTTCAGAATGTCAAGCCAATGTTAGCTGGAAATGTCTTTCTGGTGGTATCCTCTTACTTACATTCTTTTTTAATGTTTTCTCCTTTACAGCTCCACGGGTCATTCGTTTGAGTTAGTTGGAGCTGAGGTCTAAGGAGAGAGTATGAAGATAAGCTGTGCCAGCCCGCATTGCAGCCTGCTGCTTGCCACAATGACCACAAAGCTGTGACTGGAATTGTAAAGCCTTCACCCTATTTTACTTCACCTATCCTTGGACCTTTTTCCTCTGTGAAACTCCTTCCTAGCAACGTGTTGTTGCTTACTTTTATCCTGCAAACACAACCTCCTCTCCTATTCTCCCCAGGGTTTCCCTCTTTAATAACTTAAACATCCCATTTTCCTACTTCTTGTTCATCAGCATCATGCAGGGTGTACCAACCACCTCCACTCTCCTTCTTTGTATTCTATCCCCCTTCTTTTTCTTCTCTCTCCTTCCCAACATGGTCAATGGGGACTGCTGGCTCATTGAGGGGGATAAGGGCTATGTGTGGCTGGCTATCTGCAGTCAGAACCAGCCACCATACGAGACTATCCCCCAGCACATCAACAACACGGTTCATGACTTGAGACTGAATGAGAACAAGCTGAAAGCTGTGCACTTCACCTCCATGTACCGCTTCGCCAATCTGACTGACCTGAACCTCACCAAGAATGAAATCAGCTATATCGAGGATGGAGCTTTTGCAGGACAAGCCAACCTACAGGTGATGGGGGAGGAAAGGGACATTGTGATGTGTTTTGGTTTAGTTTAAATATTCTGTAATTTTTTTTTAGGTACCTCTACAAACTTTATTTTTATTTTGCTGATATCCTGAGTCCTTCAGAAAGGACTAGCTTTAATTCAATGGCGTTGCCTTCAGGAATAATTGGGTTCCATTACTTTTTTCAGTAAGGGTTCTGACACATAGATAGACTGTTCAGTAATAGCAATTTTTCTGACAGCCAAATGGTGAACAGATTTTCATGGATATGTTCACACACACACACTCCTCCGGGATGTCTAAATTTCACATGTGTTTGTGTTTCTATGACAGGTCCTTCAGCTTGGCTACAACAAACTGACAAACCTAACTGAGGGTATGATGCGAGGACTTGGCCGCATGCAGTGTCTGTTTCTTCAACACAACCTTATTGAGGTTATTGCAAACAATGCATTTTGGGAGTGCCCCAGCCTCAGCAGCATTGACTTGTCATCCAACAAACTTGCCCGTGTTGACCCGTCGACATTTGTTGTCCTCAGTCGGCTAATGGTGTGTGAACTGGCCGCAAATCCATTCCATTGTGGCTGTGATCTTTACAGTTTCCTGACCTGGTTGGAATCATTTAACAATATCACACACACATATGATCGTCTCCAGTGTGAAACACCGCGGGAGATGTTTGGTTATCCCTTACTGAGTCCCATTGCTGCTGGCCATGCTGGCCGGAATGCCAAAAACATTTTGTCTTCTCGCTGTCGTGATGGAGTGATGATTACAGGATTTACATCTCTCCCACCAGATCTCGATGGTCCTTCTGGAATGGGACCAGACCTATTTGGTGTTGTACCTTACCATGGACCCACCCCGTCAACTTCATCTACAGAACGAAATTATGTTGCCAGTATTAAGCTCCATCATGTCTCTTTGTCAACAGCCTCTGTCATTGTCCAGATCCCACGGCCCTTCAGCAAAATGTATATTCTAACACAATACAACAACTCATTTGTATCTGATGTCATGAATTTGAAGAACAAGAAAGAGATGATCACCCTTAGCAAGCTTAAACCACACACAAATTACACCTTCTGTGTAGCATCCATCCGCAACTCCCAGCGTTACAACCACACCTGTGTCTCATTTGCTACACGAGCACAAAATTCTGACATACCTCCTACACCTTCTACTACCACCCACTACATCATGACTATAGTGGGCTGCCTTTTTGGTATGCTCATTGTTTTAGGCTTTGTCTATTACTGTCTACGGAAGAAGCGAATGCATGATGAGAAAAAGAAGTCTATTTGTGTGAAGAAAACTATTCTAGAAATGCGCTATGGACCAGAGGTGGCAGCAGCTGTGGCAAATGATCCATCAGCAGTCCACAAGCTACAGGAACAATCTAGAGACCATCACCAATATCAACATCACCACGGAGGCAAACTTCCAATGTCCACATCCTCCAGCTCGGGAATGCTCCACTCTGCCAACACCAGCTCTTCCAGACTTTCGTGTATTCCGCAAGTTGAAAAGATGGCCACAGCCTTTTCAGAGGCTATGGGTACAAGTAAGGGAAATTATATGGATGTCAGAACTGGAGGGTCAGGGATAGCGGGGATGGGGGATGGTCTGCATGGAGGGTTGAGGGGAGATGATTTGAGGGATGATGATGGAACTGATCTTGGGGATGACTCAGATGACGATGGACATGGTTCTGCATCAGAGATATCCACCATTGCCATGGAGGTAGACAAGGTGAACCAGATCATCAACAACTGCATTGATGCACTAAAACTAGATGCAGCAGCAGTTGCTGCATCAGGGGTCTCTACTAACCCCACAGCTTCTTCCAATCCCACTTCCCCTCCCCCCACCAGCACATCCTCCCTTACTCGTGGCCTAATCCCACTCTCCCAAGGGTCAACAGAGACTTGTCAGGTCAGTGCCCCAAACAAAATTCCACCTCCACCTCCACTCCCTGCCCTTAATGCCCCTCTGTCTGAACGCCCAGGAATCAGTGGTGGTGGTTTTGTTGTCAGCCCCCCCTACCGGCCCCCTCCACCAGCCACGGCCGTACGTCCTATTCAGCGCCAAATGAGTGCAGATGCAGCTGTGGTTATTGTGAATGCTGTCAAGAAGCAGTGTAGCACCACCTCATGTGGCTCTGTGGGTCGTGAAAGGGAACGTGGTGGACCTAGGGTATATAGCCTAGATGTTCCAGAGCCAAGGAGCCCAGATGGCTGCAACCAACAACCGCCACAGTACCCTGATCGAGCCAGTCCTGTGGGCTGTGGGGAGCCTCTGGAGAGACTGCCTTTAGTTGGGAGTGGGAGTTGTGGAGGAGGGGGTGGTGGTGGTTGCGACAGTGGTGGTGTTGGTGCCCAACATCAAGACAACCAGAGATCACACCACTACCATCAGCAACAGCAGCAGCAGCAACAGCAACAACAACAGCAGCAACAGCAGCAACAACAGCAGCAGCAGCAGTTGGAAGTGCAGCAGGACTACCACTGCTCGGAGCACCGCCACTCCGTCCCAGCTCTCTATTATGAAGGCTCCCACCAGGGCTCCCCTGCCCAGAAAGTTTCCTTCCTAAAACCCCTCACACGCTCCCGCAGGGACGCAGCATCTTACTCCCAGCTTTCACCTGCCCGCCACCATTCCAGTTACTCTGGCTACTCCTCCAGCCCAGAGTATTCCTCAGAAAGCTCACTGCGCATTTGGGAGCGTTTTCGACCATACCGTAAAGGCCAGCGTGATGAAGCTTGTTATGTTACAGCTGGAAATGCCCTTCGCAAGAAGGTGCAGTTCGCCAAGGGCGAGGACCTGCATGACATCCTTGATTACTGGAAGGGTGTGTCGGCACAGCAAAAGTTGTGACTGGGAGACCAGAATTAAGCATTTTAGAAGAAAAAAGTATAAATGCCTCTTTCCTTATCAAGGCTGGAGGCCAGAAAAATTATTTGAAGAACATGACATAAAATGCAGGACAAAAGTTTGCCTTTGGGTTTAGTTGGCATGCTAGGTGTATAGAATATTGTGCTAAGATCAAGGACTGTGAAACTGTGCCTGGAATATGAGAGTCATTACAATGTTTTATTTTACACTTCATTGTAGCACCATTTCTAAATCCCAACAGTTTAGTGATTGTGGGTTTTCTTTAAATCACAGGGAGCAAAAGCCAACTGTGTAGTTAGTGTGATCTGACAGACTGTCTTTCTCAGTGCCATGTTTTCATCTATGGGTAATTTCAAGGGGGGATTTGGATACTTTAAGGTAGTGTGTATGTGATGCAATATGTTGTTTTCTAATATGTATTGGGTGCTGTATCTATTTGCAGTGTACACTTCAATATGTTTAGACTTCTAAGTAAATGAAGACTATGGTGGGGTGGGATCTGTGCTCTGTTAGAAGTGAAATCTCCCCAACCGGTGAACAGAATTGTCAAATGCAGGTACTATTTCTCTTTCATGTAGTCTTTCTTGTGATTGAGTCATTTGCATTTCAGTAGTGTTAGTCAAATAGAAAGTTTTTTGGGGAAAATGGAGATGAAACAACATGAAATTGAATGGAACAAAAGCTTATGTTGTTTGTAGAACTCATCAGCGTGATCAAGTCTAACCTTAGCCTGAAAGAGAGCTACAATCTCACCCCACATTCCTCAATACACCAATTCCTAATACGCTTGCTTCCTTTAATTAGTGGTGTAAAAGCATGTCCCGTAAATGTCCTTAGCAGCATTTGCCTAAATGATGAAAATGTAGTTTTCTTGAGTGCAATTTGAAGGACAACTGAGGCCAATAATATTCACTTCATAAAATAATTAGATGCCACTTACCAGATAGTGTACAATAGGGAAACTAAGTGACAAATGAGCTTTCACACTCACCTTTAAAAAGGCAAATGGGATGTGACCCACATGTGACTAAGAAATGAGAAGAAATTTAAATAGACAGGGGATATAAGAGAAGAAATAAAAGACAAGCAAGGGATTTTTTTCTGCTACCACTGTGAATGTAAGTAGATTACAGGCAGGTTAAAGGGAAATCTAGTCGTATCATTCACTGCAAGGGCGACGGTACATTCCAAATCCTTACTCTAACCTGAAAAATGAATGAGGCGCAGAGGTAAAGGACACTTACAATTACTGCCAATTTTTTTTTTTGTTCTGTTCTGGACATTAGTATTATTGTTGTCTCTTGATAACTTCATTTGCCAACGTGTCACAGGCATGTTAGCTTGCACTTTATGCCTCATGATTGTGTATTTGGCTGTTTAGTGCACAGTGGTCAGTGCGTGTTGGCATGCCTTGTCAGATTTACTACATATGCCAAATTGACTCTTAATTAATAATTGTCAAATATATTGCCCAGTGGTTGGTCGTCTGAATCAAAAAAAAAAATATTGTATTAGTAATGGCATGAACAAATGTAAAAATGACAACAGTGTTTGTTGTAATTTCTCACATGATGTTGATGCTCAGACTTACCATGACAGTGTACCATGGACCATCTGTCATCATGGTCATGGTTTAATGACTATTCTTGTGTAGTATTATCCATCTGCCTATTTTGATATTCTTAAAAGACGGTGACATCAACTAGCACTCTGACAAACATATTGCATATGCAAAGAGCTGTGTAGCTTTCTCATTTTTACATAATAAGCTACTATACACAATCTGAGACATTTTACCCCAAAAAATGTGAAAACTGAATCAGTGGTCCTCCACATTTTTGTTCAGGGCTTAATCAAGGGAATATAAGTATAGTGACTCGTTTCATTTCAGGACAATCTATCTCTTTCTTGATTGTGATTTATTTATTGTGACCCACCTCCTCCCCCTAACCTGTTTCTGTAGACCCACTGGGATTTTAAGGGTAAGGGTATGATACTGAACATGACCTTCTCCTTATAAATAAATGAGGAAGTTGAAAAATTGCCTTTGCTGCAGGTTTAACTTAAATCCCAAAACATATCAGTGATGATTTTATCTGTTGTTTTAATTTGTTTCCTTGAGTGGGTCAATTTTTTTTTTTTTTATTTTATTTTATTGGTTTTTTTTGTTTGTTTGTTTGTTTGTTTGTTTTTTTTTTACAAATGTTTGACATTTTGGAAGATGTTTAAAAAAAAATGGTCTAATTCTCCATATTGATCTATGTACTTCTTTCTTCCTTATTTTCATAAAGCATCTATCTCTGTCTCTTTTTCATCCACCTTCTTAGACGTGCAGATAGGGTCAGAAATGATATCCCTTGGAGACTATATTCAAGTGTTTACAATTGAATGGACCATCTACGTTCAAGGGCGCCACAGTCATCTTTTATTATTGGCATGTCTGGGATGCACCACCTCACCCGCCTTCTTTACAAGATAAAGAACCACGTAATGGACGTAATGGAAATAATTTCTGTGCTGATCTCACACTATGAGATAACATTTCTGAAGGAACTTGTTACTCTTGACTTTCAGCAGCGAAGGATTTACTCTGCTGGTATGTACTCATGGCACCCAATCCTGTAAAAATGAATTTGGTGTCCTCAACTGCCAAGTTTACAGAAGTGGATGCAGAGGAGTAATACGAGTGTTAATACAGACATGTTCAGTGATATCAGGATTGACTTGCCATTTACCACGTGTCCATCCTCTGACAGAATATAATGCTTTGTTTTGGGGTTTTTTTTTACTCTTTTTATGAATTGCTTTTAATTCCATGGGTTTTTTTTTTATTTAATTAACATGTTTAACATATTAATGGGTCTTTAAGGAATTATATTTTCACGAAACAGACTTGCATTTAAGTGCTTTTCTGCTCAAACATATCCAAATTTATCCAAAATGAGTGTTTGAATAAATATCGATGATATCTATAAGTATTTAATAATGAGAGGTGGCTTCTATTTTTTTTTTATGTGTGAACTTTTTGTTTCTCATTAATACTGAAAGTGCAACACCGAAATAAAAAGTGAATGAATTAAAAACATGTAACAAAAAAATCCACAAATGAATAGTAGGGTCGTCACATTTTGCACAAATGCCAAACATTTGTAACTACCAATAGGAATGCAGAGAATAACATGCTTTGCCACTTCCAATAAACTTGTAAAATAAATTAGCGGTTGGCAATGACACATTTGACATTGACAAATCTGACGTGTTTATCACCAAATTTGTCTTTCAAGCTATAATTTTTGACTGTAGTTTCCATTTGAAAATATTAAAAGGCAGCTTTTAAACAAGTATAGTTTACAAAACACCCAAACAGTGCCACAGAAACAGCTTAACACAGTAGTATTATGATGATTCGGCCTGTTTTTCTCTCTGACAAAACTAGTTTAGAGCAAAAAAAAAAGCCTCGCTGTTCCTCTCAGCGTGTGTCCTTCTCATATCCTCTGGGGATGGTGGGGGGAGGGTTTGGGCTCATGTGGAGATTGAGGGTGTATTTTGTAGCACCTGCCTTGTTGTTTGTCTCAGAGCCACAGGAAAGCCAGACGAAAGAAAGTCATTGAATGTCCTCTTCATTTTTTATCTGTTTGTAGGAGGGTTGTCTGTGTTTGATAAAGACTCTTTTTTAAAGCCTTGTCCAACCAACTTTAAATTCTCATTCCCTAAAATAATGAATCAGCTCTAAATGACAAATAGCTAATTTGTGGTTTATTAAATAACAAAGACTCAAATGAATCTCTGTCATCATAGGACACTACAGAATGAAATGTTGTTTCCGGAGAAAACTGCAATTCTAGACCTTTGATTTAGGGAATTAAATATCAAAGTTACATCTAATTATTAGCAGTCATTGTGCTGCTTAATTAATGTTTATTATGACATCATTGAACCTATTGACTGATGACTCATTGGCAAATCCTTCTTTCATTACAAGGCACAATATTTCTCTGCCGATGTTACAGAAAACAGTCTTTTGATCTTAAAAATATCTGTCAACTTGTTCAGATGAAAGGCAAACTTACATTTTTCAGGCTGTTGGTCATGTAGCATGCCTAAGTGGTTTTCTCTCTCTCTCTCTCTCTCTCTCTCTCCTCCCTTCGCCACGTCATTGACATTAAGAAATAAAAATAAAAACTAGCATTAAAAAAAAAAAAAAAAAAAGTTAGAATGAGTCATGGTCCTCCCAGGCTGACTACACTAAAATGATTCCTTTCCTGAAAGGCAGGTAATGGGCAAGGTCTTCAAAGAGAGGTGAGTAATGAGACACAGAGAGGGTGGGGGGTTAGGCTGAAGGCAGGCAGACGTTTGTGATAAAAGAGCCAATAGCATGGCTATACTCAAATGTACCATGTATGAATCAGCAGTCAGTTTCTGATGAACCACAACACACACACACACACACACACACGCATCTACAACAGAGCCGTATTGATGTGTAAATATAGTTCTAACATGTTTTGGAAGTTTTTTCGTCCCCACAAGTCAAAGCAGACATCGTTTAAGCTCCATTTCTGCTCCAGGCTAGTATCAGCTCTGACAGTGGGTTACAAATTATTTCATTAGGTATCTTTGCACCTTTTGTCTAATAGTCTATTAAGTCCATTAGCTAACTGTGTGGGAGATTAGCCTTTGTGGATAATGTGCCAAATTTGTCAAATAGGAAAGTATCCTGTGTGTCTCCTTATGATATTCACATAAGGGCTTATGGGATAAAATTAACCGCATGTCATTTTTAAGGTTGCTTTCATTTTGTATTTTTCTTAAGAATGACAAAGGAAGTCAGTTGAGACAAATTAAATTCATTTCGGCATGAATGATTTCTTGGTCAGTCTTCCTAATTTACAAGGCGCCTCTAACATCGAGCACTGCCAGCACCTTGCTTTGCAATTTTCAACAAACCTATAGAGTTAAAAAAAAAAAAAAAAAAAAAAAGACGAGCAGACCTTAGCGTAGGACACATTTCTTACGATAAAGAATGCTTAAATTGCTGAATAAATAATGATATACAGCTACCTGTGAGCTCTTCAAAGCTCCAGATCATGCATATACATGTCTGCAGGGATAGATTTAAAATGTCTTTGTCAGCTTTTCTTTCTCAGGAGCTTCTGTAGAAAAAAAAAAAAAATGAAGCTTGTGAATGATCCTGCAAATGATTTTTATTTTTTTTTTCTCTGAGCAGAAGAGCACTTGAAAATCCTGTATCTGCTTCACAGATTATCGCCTGACAGTAGTATTTTTAATAACCCCATATATATAAGGAAAAGAAAAAAAAACATTTATTTGTACACATTACAGTATATACACATTAATTTGATTTCAGGAAGGTTTAGTTTCCAAAGAAGGATGAAGGACTTGAAAAATCTGTGAAATATCTGTGAATTTTGTACACTAGATACAAAAAAAAGACTCATGTTAAAAAAAAAAAGAAAAAAATGCTTCTATGGATGTTTTATACTCAGCCTGATCTTGATATGTCTGTGTGTTTCTTGATTTTGAGTTGGCTCTTTGTCTATGTTTATTTTTTTTTTATTTTTATTTTTTTTTATTCTTCTTTTTATCTATCAATTGGTTTTGGGTTTTTTTGTTTGTTTTTGAAGGGGTGGGATTGTTTATCAGGAATCGAGGGACTGACTTTTAGTACTTGCAATGATATATGTTATAAAGGTTTAAGAACAGAGAAAGTCTAACTTAGTGTACTACATAAAAGAAAAGTTGTTATATTTGCATGATTCCCTGTATTTTTTGAGAGACAAAAATATATTGTTGTGTACCATGAGTGGACGTACAAAGAAAACTAAAACTGTAGGGGCTAAAATACAGTATTGTCAAGTATCTTGATTTAAACTTTTAAGTTTTTTGATTCTTTGTGACGTTTAATATTAACATTTTATATATGGGTTTTTGGTTTTGGAGATTGTATTATATACTGGCACTGCAGTTACCATTGCTCAACTCTGAGCTATTGGCTATCGGAGTGTGTGGTGCAAAGACGGGCTAAAATGTCTAAACTATTTGTTGCTTGTATGTGTTTTAAGGAACAATATCTCCATTATATAGACTGCTCTCCAAAGCAGATTTCCATGTTAACCTGTTCAGCTCCAGGCAGGGCTCTATATCACAATTTATGGTTGTATTTTATCCTCAATTGTTTCATTAACAGGAAGAAGGTTTTCTTCATTCTGCATTAAGATATATATAAATAAATAAATAAATATATATATATGTCACTATACATTCAAAGAAAAGTAAACAGACGTGATCTGATTAGCAAATTTTTATTCTAAACCATCAGTTTGAAGTCACTGATGACAGTAACTGTGTTCACATCCACGCTGTTATTCCATTTTCTTTTTCTTTTTTAATAATTTTAAAAAAGGGTACATTAGGTGGCCACCCTGCCTTTTTTGCCTCATCCAAAATCTTCAATAAGACAAATACGTTGTCTGTATTTCCCTGTATCTATAAACCTGTTGATATCCTCTGTTATAATATTTAACAGTAGGTGTGTTTCTCTTTTCTTTAGAGCAGGGGTCTTAAACTCTGGTCCTTGACGGCCGCTGTTATGCATGTTTTACACGTTTCCCTCTTCCAACACACTTGATTCAACCATATGGCTCATCAACAGGCTACTGGGGATGCTTGATGACATGCCATGTGGTTGAATCAGGTGAGTTGGAAGAGAGAAACATTTAAAACATGCAGGACAGCGGCCCTCAAGGATTGGAGTTTGAGACCCCTGCTTTAAAACATCCATCTCTGTCAGAGATAATCTTTGTCTTTACTCCAGCCGACTGTAAACAGCAGCCACGAGTCACAAAAATTACACTCTTTTTCAAAATGTCCATAGGATGTCCTAATAAAACCAGAATAATACTGGCATATTCTATATCCTCCTGAGACCCGGCAATGCACTTTTGTCCTCTAGAGGGGACAAAAGTCCACTGCACAGACCACTGCAAAGGACATTCCATGCCTTTTTTTATGTCTTCAAAAAACTGTTGTACCAGGCTGTTTCTATTAAGGTGGTTATTTAATGTAAAAAAAAATAAAACAAAACATGTACTTTTCTGGCTCTCAGGAGGATATGTCTGAATCAGAAAATGTTCCACTTTCAAATAGGCCTAATTTAACACCACCTTATGCAATTGTTTTTAAAATACATATATTTAACCATTATTAAGTGAGTCGAAAATATCCCATTGAGATTAAAAACCTAATTTTCAAGGGGCTCCTGGCCAAAAGGCAACATAAAATTACAACACACATTTACAACACAGTGAAAACATTCAATAATTTACAGGTCTACATGGTTTCTAGCACTTTGAGTTTGAATGTAAAAGGATTCAAGGAGATTAGTTTAGTCAGTTTCCAGTCTTTAGCAACATATTCCATGTTTGAGGAGCAGAGTAGACCCATGCCTTTATATCCAGCCCTGTACAGGTGAATGGTATAGGAGGTAACACATGCTCATTTGATCTCAAACAATAAGAATGAACACTTTATTTGATATTAAACTACAGATATAGGAAAGCAACAGTCCAAGTATGGCCTTGTAAATAAAAGTATACTGACACCAGTTAAATATGGATTAGTACCAGAACTTCAGTTTGCATGTAAACATACTCAGGCTAGCTTTTAATTTCCTATCTACAAAATTAGTAACATTTTCATATTTGTCCTTTGTCCTCAGAGTCTGCAGGTACATTATCATACCTGGAAGTTAAACTGATTCACCTTAGATCCAATGCACTATAAATCAGTTGCTCATAATTAGTATTTTATGCAGAACACTTTTTTTATTTTTTTTTAAAGTATCCCAAAATGGGGACATGAATTTGATGTTATCAGAAGAGGCTATTGTCATAGATGCCAGTGCAAAAGCTAAAACCACTGAAGACCGATAGTTGGGACAGTAATTCAAAGATGTTAGATAACAAACAAATCATTTTTATGAAAAGCTTTGTCACAGAAACACTTGATTTCTGGTCATTTCATTCACAATATTTAAACTAAATGAAATATAATACAGTCTCACTGACAGGGTAGAGTCGGACTATTGAGTGCTTTTCATTTGGTGTCCAGCCAATAATGTCCCGGTAACACCTACTGTAGCTCCACTGATACATTACTTATTGCATTAGAGCCAATGCAGTGACAGTGGGCTATAAGTCACAGCCATGTTTGCATTCTGCAGTGATAATACAACTCTGTGTAACTCAGATATATGCACTATATGTGTTGGTGCAGCATTTACCAAAATCTTAAGAGGCCTCTCTGTGTCAATTATAGTACAAAAAGAAAATGAAATGCAATAACCTCTGGGCAAAAATCTCCTCTTCAGCTTGTCAACATGGCCATGCTGTATTAAGCAGGCAGTTTGTACAGCTAGTTTTTTTAATTGGGTGCAATTGCAGTGTAATCAGATAGGGCAGTTGTTTATTGGTACTGGAGGCTAATCTGTAACTCAGAACTCCCTTTCCATAGCCCCACACCCACGACTGTGAAATTTGATAAAAATGTCCAAATCTCTGTGAGAGCAGATCGTCATTCAATGTTAGTCGTCCATGATTCAGCCCAGTAGTAGTAGTAGTAGTCTTACATGTGCTCACAGATAGTAACAGAGGTTTGGCCATTCATTGCTATTCCAAACACACATACCACTGCTGTCATACTTGCAAAACTCCAAATGATTGGCCTTGTCACTGACGTAGATTGAAACCCCTCCTAAAAAAAAGAAAAAGAAAAAAAAAAGAAAGTAATTTCATATGAAAAGGCCAGGGGAAAATGACCTGACTTGACTCATTGAGGAAATGAAATGTCTGGAAATTGATCGGCTCAAGAGCTTGTGGTGACATGACTTTAGAGAAGCCAAAACATGCAGCAGTTATGTTTTAAATGCATGTCACGAGTTGACACAGTTAGATAGTATCATGTAGAACTCTGAAATTCAAAGTATTATTCAAGAAAAATATGACTAAAGACAGATCTAATTCCTTCAAACTTAGATATTCGACTCTCCATGTCAGTTCAGTGCACGATATATGAAATAAAATACAGAATAGAGAGCTAATACACACTATTTGTGTCAGTGGTCAGTCTGTTTTAAGTGCTTTTGCTTTGCGACATACAGTATTTACGTTGCATTTGCATTTATTTCGGCTACACATTAATTTTTTTTCCATTTGCATAAGCAGGGAAATCTTACACTCCAGCTGCTGTCAAACAGCATTTTAGAGTCCCTGCCATGTTATTAAACTATGTAGTAACTGAAGCATTGAAGTGTGACCACCATCTGTGGAGGGTGTAAAGTCAAATCAATGCATCACCTTATTTCACTTGACATTTATGTAACATTTCTGTCCAAACACAACTCTTGTCAGGCTGACAAGATCTGGCAAGAGGTACAAAAATGGCCATCACTGTATCAACTTAATAGTACTGTGGTTGTTTTTTTTGTTTGTTTTCTATTTTTATTTTATCTAATGTCTGCTCTCCCTCTGGTTTCAGTGCTAGACAAGTTCATGTTTATAGACCAAAAGGGAAAGACTAAACAAAGGTTTGGATGCTGGTAACAAATCTTGGCTTCTTTTGCTTTCTACGATTATTTGTTGCTGATGTTGACTTTTTTTTTTTTTCCCTTTGCCGATTTCTGTACAAAAGATCTATTTCTATATTTGCAATAAATTTGTAATTAAAACTGACCAATGTGCAGGTTTTCCTTGACTTATTAGAATACTATGAAATGTTTAACCCTTTATGGGATACTCATTATAATGCTCTGAATTCTCTGAAACCTTTGTATGTTATTGGACATTATCATGTCTTTTTTTTCTTCATATTAAATATTTGAGCAGCACTTGCTAAAATGTAAAACAACTGTTATAAGATCATAAATGAGCAATAATCACTCATATTCATAATTTTACAGCTTCAAAATGTCTATAGAATCTCTCTGAATGACTATCTAATGTTATAAAAACTAACATATTTATTTCTTGACATCACACATTCTGTTCTTACTGTAAGTAGAAGTACAGCTACTCGTGTGACAAAAAAAATACTCTGGTAAAAGTAGAAGTACTGATTCAACTCCTTTACTGAAGTAAAAGTAAAAAAGTTTAACTTCTCAATGATAATAAAGTAAAAAGTAAAACTCCATATTTGTTTTCGCTATGGATGAAATAAAACTTATTTAAGCAGGAAAAAACAGAAATCTTTTTTTAAAAATATCCAAAAATAAATTAATAAATATAAAAAAAAAAAAAATGTTAAAAGCGAATTACTGTGTTGAAATCATGTTGAACGTCCTGAGCCCTGCCCCCGTCCCACCCCCTGTCTGTCCGGCCGTTCCAATCTACTGTACAATCCTACTGTAAAATGTTTCTTTCTTTTTTTTTTTTTTTTGCAATCATTCTATTCCAATTCGTGTGATGCAATATGGTAAAAAAAAATATTCTCCCATCCCACCTTTAAGCACAGTAAAGAAAGGACTTGTACTTAGTTACTTCCACCTCTGTGATTCACCCTATATGCTGATGTTTGTGGAAATAATTAAAAATAGTCACTTGCGTCATAAAGGGTTAAACTGAAACATAGAGTAGTGCATCATGTACTGTATATATATATATATATATATATATATATATATATATATATATATATATATATATATACTATACACATATCCAGGTGCTGTGGTGAGCTCAAGCTGTTAAAGCTGCAAAGCACCTGGAATTTCTATAATAGCAGACAGTGGGATTTCCCTCCTAAACACATAAACAAACACCAGTGGATACTAGTGCTCTCAGCATTTGGAGAGTCCTGCCACACAGGCACAGATGGGTACTAAAAGAGAGACAGAGGAGGAGGAGGAGGGGGGAGGGGGGGTGATGACACATGAAAATGTTTACTTTAGCTACTGTTCCATCAGAGTCAGATGTTTAAATCTAGTGTTGGAAAACATTTTGCTGAACATACAAATTTAATGAGATAAAAACCAAGGAGTTTTCAAGCCTGACCCTCACTGGGATCACTCATGGGTTCTGTTATGGACTTCTGACAAAAGATAAACCCTCAATATACTCAGTGCATTTCTATTTTCCATGAAGATTTAAACACACACATACAAAATAAAGTAAAGAAATATTGTAAACCAAGCAGAAAATGAAATGACATACTCTTGTCTCAAAGGATAAAAACATAATTAAAAGTATTTTCATCCATATATTTGGCTTATTTTAGCAGTCTGCTACACATTGTGTTTAATTCAAGCAAATGAAACCAATTTAGGAAGGGCATACAATAACAAAAGAATGCTGGTCATAAAATAACACTGTTTAACTCACCCCAGGTAAAAGTGCATGTGTGGTGATGTATGTGTTTATTCTGAAAGCACAAACCAACTCAGAACATATTGCATAATACATCTCGCATTAATTTTACAGCAATAAATGAAAGACACCATGAAATGAGACTTACTTTGGGAATATATATATATATATATATATATATATATATATATATATTTTTTTTTTTTTTTTTTTTTTTTTTACCTCTTCTCATTAAATGATTGTGACAATGTGATTTATTCTTGACTGCGACTCCATGTAACCATGGCACCTGTTCAAAGGTGATAACTTTAATAATGAAATTACTCTCATCATTTAAAAAAAAAATGATTTGTACTAATTACATTTATTTTATTTATTGGATTTTGGAGGGGAGAGTGTAATATCTCAACTGGATATAATATTTAATTGAGATTATGTTGATTTTGAAATTTTGTGACTGAGTTGGTTTGTGATTGAATGTGTTTGAGTGACAATGCAGCAATATGTGGCATTTACTAATGTCCAAAACACATTTCCCATAAGGGGACAATAAAGTTGATCCTGATCCTAATAATGATGTACATAAATAGGAGTAGAAACAAGGAATGTGTCTGTAAACAGCAGTGTTTCAGCAGTTCAATTCAATTCAAGCCTTTATTGTCATTATATGCCGTGCATACAACAAAATTAAAAATGCTTCTCCATAGGTGCTTGGCAAAAAATGTTTTATAATAAAATATATTTAATTATAATATAAATAAATATAATACAATAAATATCAGGATAAAAAAAACATTAAAACAGCAAGGATCAATACGTTAAAAAAAAGAAGAAACTCTACAAATCCTAATCCACATCCGTCTATTCAGCTAGTAGCAGTGTTGTATCTGAACGAGTGCATTGAACGATCGTTCACGAATGATATATTTTTGACGAACGTGAACGACCCGTTCACTTTTGCCAAATGAACGGGAAGTTGTGAACGCCGTTATTCTGGCATTTATTGAACTGCGCTCTTATGTAGTTCATATTTCGTTTTTATCACGTTGTAATTATTGAGTCCTATAAGGAATAAATTGGATCAAAACACAGCATTATCATTGATGTCATTTTTGTATTATTCTGAACAAATGTTGGCAACATAATGTTGTGGAATAGCCAATGAGAAGTGTTTTGGGCGGGGCAGAGAGAGAGAGAGAGAGAGAGAGGGGTGCAGAGAGTTTTTGGGAGCAGAGAAAAAGAGTTAAATGTACAGTGTGTGACCGGCAACCAGAGCAGGTGTTGTCCCATTCTTGGAAATAAACATTGAAAACGAAACTCACTAAAACCACTCCCTGTGTTCGAAGAACCTGCAGAGGGAAGTTAACCCCGGGGTAAGGTACTTACTTCCATCCGAGAGGAGGACAGCATTTTCCCCTGATTTCCTGACTACAGTCAGGATAACGTCAGGAACGGTTAATAATAAGTTTACAATAATAACACAAAAAAGAACAAAAAAAGGAATGAAAAAGTTCATTTTGGGATCCATGAACTTCTAGTTCATAATTTGGAAGAATGAACGATGAACTGAATTAATTCATACTGAGTAACTTGAAGTGAACTTTGAGCTAGTTCCTAATCAAGGTGAACTTTCCCAACACTGGCTAGTAGCAAGCTGAAGTAGCTCGTAGTAATGTCATGAGCAATTCCTCAGACCAAAGGAAGCTCATTGTCAGCTTAGATCATGCAATTTCTCAATGTATTAATATGTACATTCTGTTATAACTCCAGTCTCCAGTGTCATGTCTTTGTCTAGTTTTTGTCCATCTTCCTGTTTTTTCCATCTTTGTTAGTGTTGAGGCTTTTATTTTGTCACCTGGTCTTGCCTTTCTTCCTGTCACAGGTGTGTTTCATCCTCATTAATTTTCCCTCATTAGTCACACCTGCCTTCCTCTCTTTATAAGCTGTTTGTCTTCTTCCCCTCATTGCGAGTTTGTTTAGCCCTGGTGCAGCAGATGAGCAGTTTGATCCACGTCTTGGTTTGTCTGGGTTTTGACTTTGCTTCGTTCTATGGTTTTTGTCTGTTGTCTGACCTTTGCTGTTGTTTGTCTTGTCCCTGTCGGACCCCGTTTGGATTCTGGATGCCTGGTTTGACCCCCATCTGTATACCGGTAACAATTTATGCACTTTCCTGGAGCTTAGTAATTCACTGTCTGGTTCTGATTCTGTTTTGTGTTCTGACCATGGTTCTGCCTTGTCTCCTAGTAGCTGTATCGACCTCACTCCACCAGACGATCTCCATTACAGCACCTTGTCAAACCATTTTTTCACATTTATTTAATAAACCGGTTAAAGACTTACGCTTGTGTCAGATTCCTGCATGTGGGTCCACTTTGTTCTTGAAAACGTATCACATTCTGCCTTTTGTAGAAATTGATCTGTGACCATATCGTACCAAGTAGGCTCCTTTTCCAGGGACTTGAAGCAAATACTGAATTTTACCGAGCAAATACTGACAAAGTTTGAAGTTTGTCTTTCTACTTCACTTGTAAAGTCAGCAATGGGACTGAGCTGAGCTGTCAAGTAACATGTTTATCTCAGTCGATCAAAACAGGGTTCAGTCTTTCCACTGTAGAAGCTCAGTGTCCAGGCCAGCCGAGGCCCCGCCCACAGCTCCATCCACTCCCAAAGACACAGGGCAGAACAAAATCATAGCAGTTCTCCATTAATAACTATTGAGTTTTGAGGCAATGGAAAAAACTATTCCATTTGGTCCCACTGAAGTGCATGGACGCTGAACTTCTATGAGAAAATGCATTGACCATAGAATGTAGAAGAAAACAAGGACATGGGAATATATGTCATTTGTGATAAGAAGCTGATTCTGAACAAACTTGTCTTAGAGGTGTTGTAGTCAATTAAATGTTAACACAACTGAACATATTTAACCACTTAATTTATGACATTTTATGGTAACCTGAGCTTCCTTTTTAATTCACCTCTACCTGAGACCCAGTATTCCATTTCTGTCCTCTGTAGGGGACGAGTGATTCACAGCTGTATTTAGGAAATCAAAATCCTGTCCACTGAAAAATGACATTCTATCAAAAATAATAATAAAAATGAAGACTCTATCTGGGGAAAAAAATGGTCATTATGTTGTTTTAATCAAGACAATTAGTTAATGTTTAAAGATAAAACATTTACTTTACTGGGTCTCTTGAGGATATTGGTGAGTGATTCTCTGAATTCGGTGCACATTGGAGGGTGGTCTAAGTACAGACCAACCTTCAACCTCATCATAAAGACTCATCCCAACAGTCTCAACAGTGTTTTTGGTTTTCGGGTTGAATGTTTTAAATAAAAATAGCCATAGATCCATGTTAGCTATGGTATGGAGCATTAGAAAGCATGAGGAAAACAAGAAATCAATAATGTTTTGAAGACAGTTATTACTAGCGTAGTAAACTAGTCCACCTCTAGTGGCAAACATTATTTTTGCCTGAATCGTTGGTCTAGCGACGCTCCATAGATCCTCAGCCAGAACCAGTAAAATATTACCGGTCCAATCACAACGCTCCATTTGTGTAGTGAGCTTGTAGGGCGGGGCTTAGCACAATGACGACAGGGTTGAAGAAGTATGAACTTATATACAGTCTATGGTCGGATAAGCAGCATGTAAACTGACCCGGTTAGATATTTTTAATCCACTGTTACCAGTGTGTTAACGTTAATTAGCCTAGCCTATAGGATGTCTATATATAGCCTATCAGATATTAAAACAATGAGTTAGATGCTCATTTTCGTTGCTCTGTATACGTGACATTGTTCATTGCTCTGGTTGGTGTTGTGGAAGTTTTTGAATCACAACGAAGAGAGAAAACTTTTCAAATCAGAAACAATCATTTATCGATCAGATGAACAAATTGATTTGGAATCTGCATACAAGTGAGAACATGAACAGAACGAGCTATCGATAGCTGTTCTGTTGTAGAGTATAAAACACAGATGCTTCATAGTGTGAATCCTTTCCCTCATTTACCAACGTAGAAGAATTTCAAATCAGAAACCCTTTTAGAAACCCATATTAAGATGATATATTGTTGATTCAGTTCATAACACATAATAAACATCATGTTTATGGTTCATGGTGACCAGTGATATTTAATGACCCAGTCAAGGTAAAATTTCCTTCACATTGGTCATACAGTGGTGCTGGCCTATTACTATACATGCAGAGCAGTTTGACAGACAGCTGTTGATCCCACCCATAAGTGTAAGCTCAGTCTATGGATCGTCTCCAGACTATAAATTCATATCATAGTAGGACTTGCCAGGCTAAGTTATTACTTTTTTTCCCAAACAATACTAAATGTAATTGATGTTCCTAACAATGTTAAAAGGTTGATCTTGACAATGTCAATCTGATGATATAACAATGAAATATAAGTAAGAAAGTATGGTACTACTGACCTCTCTTTACAGTTTGAGTGGAAAAAAACTTCAATGATGTTGGACTAAACCTTTTTTTTTTTTAAAGTCATGATTGATACCCTGTTACAAGGTTGAGTGAAATTACAGTAGCGGAGAAAAGAAATTAGTCCCATTTTATAAATAATTGAAACTTTTTTTTCCACATATCCTCAATTAAGGTTAAAGTAGATAAATGATTATATTAGCAGAAAAAACTGTGGTTATTGACTATTTTTATTAGTTTTATATTCAGTAAAAAAAAAAAAAAGTACCTTTGCTCAGTGTGGACATGCTCATTTGGCTGAACTCTACACCTCAGAAACCAATAAAATGTTAGAAAATATAATATTTAAAATATGTTTGTGGGTTATGATGCAAAGACACATGCAAATTTTCATCTCATGTTTTAGAATATATTTTATGCTTTACTTTATATGAAAAACTTTGAAGTAAACCTGTGAGACACAGAGTGTACCAAATGAAGAAAATCACCCTAGTGAGAGAAAGAAAACGAAAAATCTTCTGATCACGCCGCCCTTTACCATCAGCTAGTGTGTGTTGTGTGCTTGCTCACCTGTTACAACACAGTCGACATTGTATTTGGCATTTGTTGCAGATTATGGCATCAGCTCTGCCAGTTTTCACAAGACAGAATAGTGAGCAGGATGAAAAAAATAAAAAGCAAAAAATGAGGAAGCCGTAGTTAGTCACACTGTGTCTTAACATTGTTGCCTAAAGCCATCATTAGCTTGTGTTGTTAAGTATCCTAAAGCATTTAAAACTAAACAGTAACTTTATTTACATGAATATCATATCCGCTGCTTTAGTTTTATATTTTACCCAATAAAGATTGTAATAATTAAAAATGCCTATTACTGTACATCTCCATGCAGACCGACGACACCTTCTTGCAAGGTCAGATAAATATAATTTCTTACATCTCAGTGTACGTCTGTCTTCACAGTGCTTAGAACAGACAGCAGGAGAATGTTTGCCCTAGTTTCACAACCTGTCAGAGGTAAAACCATTAAAAATACATGCACCATCTTAACTGTGAGGTTTTCCATTTTATGTGAGATATTAAATATGTAACTGAAAATATACTCCCTTATTTATTTTTTAAAAATCTGACAGAGTTGCAGAAAACCATTACCTCAGGCCGAGGCATTTTCTTGATGCAGTAAGTGGAAATACGTGTATGACTAGGTGAGACAATTACATTTTCTTCATTCCTGTTCTATTTGTTCTTGCTCAGTTGTTTACCCCGCACTTCTATTGTCAAATGAAATAATTCTCCTCCCTTTTTATCAGGTAACCATTTTCTCTTCATCCCTCCTGACCCTATTGTTCCTTCACAAACTCCTCCTCCATTTTGTGTTGTTATAACCTCCCTACTGGTCTTGTATAAGCTAAACACTGCAGTGACAAAAACATAAAATAAAATAAAAATACCCCATATTTCTAAATATCTATAACCCCAAAGCATTCCTGCTAAGCTCTTTATCGCCTGCGGATTAGGGGTTAGACTAACCCTTGACTATCCATTCTGCATTTTAAACTAAGTGTTAATCCTGCCGGCTGACTGTGTGTGCACTTTCATGTCCGGATTTCTCATTGTGTTGCTTTTGTGTTTGCACATAACAGAGAAGCAGAAGGGCAAAGAGGAGCACATGAAAACCTCACATCTCAATTATCACAACAGGAAACAGGACTGTTCAATAGCATCTATAGTTATCTGAATCCATGGAATAAGACGGGTATATTATTTACAAAACTAAACAAATTTTCTTTCAGGGCTACATTCAGCTCTATTTAATCTACAGTGGGTCAGACTGGTTAAATAATAGCATGTTAACATATTAATAATGCAACTCCAACCCTCAAAAAAGACAAGTCTCTGGTCTTCCTTTTTGGCAACTTTACTTTCAGGTTGTTTGTTTGGAGTTCACATGAAGAATACACAGTTAACAGTTCATTAGATTAGCTCTCTCTCTCTTTTCACTGCATGTTTTTTTTTTTTTTTTTCGAATTTGATCCATGATGTTCTCATCAAAAACTAATTTAATGTAAATGAAAATATAAATAAACAGTGCATTGAAATAAAAATATTCCCCTTACTAAAACCTTTTCTCATATTAATAAATAATAATTAATCATATTATGAGGTACAACATGTGTGTGATTCAGGACATACGACAAACCAGTTACGATTTTAGCATTTTATTTCTCATTGAATACTATTCATTCTTTTTCTTTTTTTTTTTTTAAATTCATTCATTTTCTGATCTCAGGTCCCATGAGCCTCCCAGAAGGGGCGGAGACTTAAGCTCCCAATGATAAGATATAGGGCAAATCAGGTTAACTGTAAGTGTGTTGGGTTTGTTGAGCTAGGTACCACTTATTATTTATTAACTTAGTATAATAACCTACAAAAAATAATGGCTCCATATTTTCTTTCACGGTTTGATGAGAAAACAATAACATTATATTAGTATTTGACTATAGATATATGATTGTTTTGACTTGCAGCAGCTGGTATATGATAAGCAGTCATGTCAAACTTTTTGGTTTTGTTTTTTTGGTTGGTGTAACAGTGAAGAGTGTCTGAATCATAATCATGATCAAAATCATTTTATTTTTCATTTGGCATATCAAATGAAGTTTGCCTCCAGCTTTCCACCATTGTGAAATCACAGTAACATGGACGATGAAGGGGTGTATATACTCAGAGAGAAGTTGAAATAAATTGGCTTTTTCCAAGGGATAAGAAAGTCAACCAAATCTGTTCTAGTTATCACCTTCACATGAAGGATAGCAGGAGGTGGCAGCAGTCAGGGTAAAACCATTATATGTGCAAAATGGACTTTTTGGCTAATAAAGATACCTTTATAAACCTCATCTATGTAGAAGAAGTTATGTGATTTTAAACATCAAATTCCATTGTTTCCATTTCAAACTGTGATAACACTGTTACTGGCTTTTAACACTTTTTTTCTGTTTCTTTGACCCTAAATGTTGCTTATCAGCAGTTATGATAACATGTCACCACTTTCTGACACCTTTTGTCAGTCTGAATAGATTCAGTTCATATCTCTACCATCCAGGACCTGGCTGTCTTTGATTTCATTTCATTTCAGAAGCCACCTATGGACCGGTGTGCTGCATACACATATGCACAACATCTGCTCGCTCTTCGTAATTGTACTAATGTAATTTGTTATGTCTATATTAAATTAAGTTTTAATAAATAAAAAAATATTCTGAACACACACACACAATATGACATTTACATCATATTTCTATTTAACATATTACAACATATACCAACCTCCAACAACCTCTACTGAACCACTAAATTAATTCAAGTGCAAAATGTATATAAAACATGAAGTGTATGCCAATAACACAAACCAAAAAGCCCCAAAACATCAACCTATCAATAATTCATTGTCAGTCCAGTCCCCTGAGAACTATCTGTTCAGGAGATGGAAAGTTTGAAATGGTGATGTTAAGAAATGTGCAACTACATGCATTTATTCTTACTCAAATTCATAATATAAGGAGAGACAGGTACTTTAACATGCAAAGGTAACAGCGACAGCAATTTATTTTCATTTATTTTTTAAAACACAGAGTGGTAAATGCTACATTAGTTATGTCATTTGCAACACTGGCTTTTATCAAGTCAGAAATTGCATTTTCTTCCCTTTCTCTTTTAATATTTGTAAAAAGCTCCTGTTTTTTTCTTACTAATAATGGATAAGAAAAAAAAAATCCTCAGCAAAATAAAGCTGCTTTGGGACCACAGAGCATTTAAATAGTGTTTTTTCTATTATGTTATTATTACATTCTGGATACAGTATTTAGAAACTATACATTGTGAATCCTCATGTATTTATTTGTATTTTTTTTTTTTAATTTGTATTTGTATTCTGAATCTGTGTGTAAAAATTTTGGACATGTTTAGCATGAAGAATAGGACGACATGTTCTTGAAGTTAGATTTGTGTCAATATGGAATGTGATTAGCATAGACTGTGAAGTGACAGTTCACTGCCGGCTTTATAGTTTGTTTTGGCAACCCTAAAATACTGTTTTATACCAAGACAAACACCATGAGATTTCATACAATACTCTGAAATTTCTTTTTTTCTTTCAGCTTCCAGTAACTGATGTAACCTGAACTGAAATGCCATCAAACAGAGTCCACACTGTCCAGGTCAATGATCTATCACAAAGCTGACATTTAGAGATCAGCATCCATTTACTCTCATATTAACATCTACAGGCAATTTAGAGTGACCGCTAAGTTGCATCTTTTTGGAAAGTGGGAGTAAAACCCACACAGATATGGGAAGAACAAGCAAATTCTAAATGGACAATCCAGTCGGTATTTGTATTTTATTTCACTAATTAATATTACATATTATCATATTTATTTATAATTGATTGATTGACTGATATCTTTAGTTTATGGTGGCTGACATTGCAATAGCCCAATGTATCTCCGTTAGAAAAAACAGCTACAAATACAGACACGATGCAAATTCACAAACTCAACCACAAGACTAAATCACATGTGGAAAGAGGAACGTGGTGCAAATGACAAAAAACGCACTGTGAGATACAAAAACACATGCATAATTATCAAATGTGACTGCTCAGCACGAAATCAGGTATAAGTCGCGCTGACCCGTTCAGAGCTACAGCCAAATTTAGGCTGGAAGGCGATTTTTTATGTGTTTACATCTTATTAAAAAACCGTACCTTAACACCTCTATTTTCAGTTCCCGTGGTCATTACATTGAAATTCAATGAATAAAGGTGTTTATTGAGTCAATTATTTAAGCGGCAACAAAAATTCAGGGATTGTTGAGCAAAGACAAAGCCGAATTCCACCTCTTTTCGCCGAACAAACCGATCTCCGTTCCGTGGGTAAACACCCAAGTGTTTGGTATGAGGAAAAAGCCTATATTGAATGATCTGTCCAATGGCGTAAGCCAAATGATTGTAATACGTCGCACTTCTGTCCTATTGTTATAATGTATAAAACTTCTCTGACATGTCCATCAGAGTGTCCTTTAACATCTGTGAAAAATTTGTGTCAATCGGATACAAATTATTATGCGTTGCTAAGGACTTCCTACCCCAAAACAGTCCAAAACTTTGACGGGCAATTTCTCAAAAATGCAAATTGCAAAATATGTCCAAATGTGGATGTTAAAATTACCATAACTTTGGTTCTACTTGTGATAGAAACACAATTTTTTCACCATCTTAGACCTTAGTTTCCACTCTACCAAGCTACACAGATAACTCAGTTTTGATTTCCAGACACTTATGCCTGGTTTCGTGGTGGTGGGTCACAAATGCTCTGCTAATAGAGAAATGATGCAAACCAAGAAAATATCTGCAAATTTAAAAAATGTTGCATAACCAGTCACGACAAAAGAACCGCTGCAAATTTGTAGCCAGTGTTTATAGACAACAGACATGTCAAATAAAAGTCACATGACTGCACTATGGTATAGGGTGTCCCATGAGTCTCCATAACTAGGACACATAATACGATCAACACATGATTCTAACATGTATTTCTTTGTATTTCAGATGCAGTGATGGACAGTAGTGTTAGTTATTAGTTAAACTACATTTTCCAGTAACTTGACCGTAGCGTTGCCGTTTTATAAATTAAGTAACTTTCCTGTAGTTAGATTTTTTTTTTTTTTGATTAAGTAGCAACGTAGCATCCACTAAAGCTACAAATTCCAGGACATGATTGAGAAAAACAGAGGTTTTCTCTGCAGTAGACTATGTATGATTTTGAAACACAACAATAAAAGTGAATAAAACCTTTTCAACATGTTCATGCGGGAGCTTCCATTATGTTTCTTCCATGGACTGTGTCTATGGAAACATGTGCATGCGTATACGGCTGTGGAATTAGAACAACCCAGACTGACACACACATGATGGAGGAGACAGAAGAACAAGAACACCAGTCAACTGACCTTATATCGTGGCCTTATCTGTAAAAATATGACACTTGTCAACTCGTCAGTACATGTTCAGATGTGTGCTTTGCAACCCCAAAACCAAACTGTTGAGGACCAACCTAAGAACCCACATTCAGGTGAATCATTCATTTACCTCCTGCAGTAGTGAAGTGTCTTTGTATAAAAAACAAAAGAATAACATGATAACAAACATTAACTAAGCTAGCTAGCAGAGGGAAACTAGCCAAATGACTTAGATCTTTTTAATAAATGCTTTAAACACTGTACCTGACTGTCGTTTTGAATGAATATGACATTAGTTTGGTACAACGTGAAGAAGCTTCTGATGTAGTGAACTACTTTTACCACATTTGTGTAACTTAGCTTGTTATATTTCTGTAGGTGGTAGCTTTTATGTAGTGAAGCTTCATTTGCCCAACATTGTTTAGATGTCGTATAGAGCATATAATATAGATAAAAATGTTTTTTGTCAAGAAACATTTACTATTACAACATATGGAGACTTTATGGGGCGCTTTATTTGTTCCCACTGCATTATGCATATGTTTTTGTTTCCTTTGGTGCATTTTTTCATTTCATTTCATTTCATTCATCCATTTTTACACCTTTAAAAAAAAAAAAAAAGGAAAAAAACAGGAATGCAAATCAATTATACTTTTGTGTGATTTTTACTGTCTACCATATTTATTTTTATTCTGTTATTTTTGGTTTTAATTCTAATTCTTCTGTCTAACACTGTGGTACACTTGGCTTGGATAATCAAGAGAATGAAAACAAAATAAAATGGTAACTTAAAACTGCAATGTTTTGAGCCTCAAAATTTACATGAGCGAAAAGGAGTAAGAAGAAAGAAAAACGTATCCAATCTTACCCTTTCAAACCTTTCCATACAAACAACTCTATCACAAATGTATCATGTACTCATATTACCATATTACAACACATTCTCTGACACATTACAAAATTGATATCCAAATAACAAACATCATATTGAGTTAATTTATCAATATGTACCTCTGAAAAATATAGTTTTTTATTTCTAAACACAATCATACTGTAAATTTACTTTACTAGTTCTTCACTCAAGCTGCAGTATTCCACAGTATACTTTTATGTGATGTACACATGCTTATAACCTTTAGAGTTAAAGATTTCCCTTAAATTATTGTCCATTGCTATTGAATACATTGTGTGTTCGACCCCTTGTCTTTCATATAAGATTTTTTTTTATGTTTTTCAGACACAATTTATTCCATGCTGTTATACACAGTAGTAATTGAGTTTTTTGTTCCATTAAGTCAAAAAGTAATTCTTATGCAAAATAATAATTTACATACTATATTAAATCTATTCTTGTCTTGTCACTATTACTGTATGACATACGCCGTACATCATACATCAAAAAAATCACACACCCCTTTTCTCTATCGTACTGGTATCTATCAAAGTTTCTCCCCCATAGCTGTAGGATCTACATCCAGTGTGGTTGCTGGTAGAAATGTGCTGCTCTACAACTTAACAGTGTGTGGTTGAAATGGTTAGGAGTGCATCAATCTCCTCCAACATGAAAAATGAAATATAAAATATTAATATGACCTGATATTATGACATAAATTATGCTCACATTTTAGAGCAGACATGGATTGCATGCAAGGTAGTTGGCTAGTACTTACTAAAGTTAGCAGACAGCGGAGGTTTTCTGTTATTTGCATAACATGATATTGATAATGGGGAGACGTGTGGATCATAACAGCATAGAGCTAATAGGTTTCACATTCAGTAGAAGTTATTGCAGAAAACACATGGAACATTATAGTGTATTTTCCTTTATGGAAATTTGTTTCCAATTTAACAAAATAATTTTTTCCCCTTTTAAGATTATCTATATTTTATGATGTTGATGATAATGATGATGATTCGTTAAAGGTGTCATTCTATCATTATTTCATTAATTATTATTTTCTCCATTGTTATTGAATACACTGTGTGTTGTTTGTGTTTTCACGGTAGAAAAATGACTTGAAGTCGAACAACAGAGTTTATCGGTGCAGTACTTCCTCATACATGTCCATGACGCGGTGACGAGGCGTCTCTGATTGGCCTAGAATGCGTGAAGGAACACTCCCCCTTCGCCTCTCGCTATATGTGTGTTTACCTTTACCAGAGTAGCATCCAGCTAGGTTTCGTGCCATTGCTTGTTCTGAAAAACGTGCAGGAAAAAAACAGACTTTATTTCTACAGAGAGCACATGAACCAGTTTGATCCACCATTTTTTTCAAGTTTGTGCAGCAGCTGCTGTGGCGCCGTTTTCTCTTGTAGATGCTAATGCTAATGATACTTTAGTTTCGTTGCAATCGAGGACGGGCTTAACCCCACGTGGGTGACGCTAAAGTCCATCTGTCGTCACTTTTTCTGGGTCCCTCGTTCCTCTTGTTGTTTTCTGTGAATGCAGTATGCAGCCAGTGGAGGTGATGAACCACTTTCAAAGGCAGCATGTGTTGGTAACAGATTCCAAAAGGAGCATGGAAAAGTGGTTTTCAGCGGAATGACACCTTTAAAGTAGATGTGTTTGAAAGAGATAAAACTACAATGAGTGAATATCCCTGTTTACATGGGAGCTTTTATTCCTGTTTAATTCCGAGAAAAGCTTAATTGTGTTTTAAGATGAAACACCTAACATGATAATTCTGAATTAAACTTAATTCCGAATAAAGTCACTCATTTATTCTGATCTGTTCTATTCTGTTAATTCCTCTACCATATAAACAGTTAATCCCACTTTAACATTATTCCTGTTTTCTGCACATGCTCCTGGTCTTGTCACACATATTTCACGCTGCCATCAGTAATATGTTAAGTCCTACGGTTGATTCAGTCAAGCTGCTGCTTCACACTTATCACAAAAAATAAATGCAAAAATCACATGTAGCAGAGGTGGGTAAATCCAGGTTCATCAAGTCAAAGACCTGCCATATATTGGTTCAAACCTGGTCAATGAACACAGGTGATTTTACTAATACCATCCCATTTACCTGGATGAGGCACTGTGCTCATCAAAATGAACAGGTTTGAACCATTAAATGGCAGGATTTTGACTTGACGGACCTGGAATTACCTACTGTTGGCATGTAGTATCTGGTCTTCCATGTTGATAGTTAAAACAAAGGCAAAACAGGAAGTGGAGACGATCGTTTTCTTCCAGTAGACATCCAGACATTAAGCTCCCGTTCTGTCCAATCAGAACCCTCTGTACCTCCAGCCCTTAAAGCCCAATTAACTAGAATGGAATACACCTGTTTCCCATGTAAACTTTTATTCAGAATGAACATATCCATGTCAACATAAAATAAATAGCTCTAATTCCAAATTATTTTAATCCCAACAAATAATTTGGAATTAAAAAACATCATGAAAATGTAGCAAATAACGTAATTCTTGATTAACATTGTGGCTTCATGCTCCATATGAACTTTTTTTTCCCAGACAGGAGGCAGAAGTATAGAAGTTGGTCAATAAATGAGTTTCATTTTCAATAACTATAAAAACCTAAATACCAAAAAACAAATGCCTTAAATGCTAATTCATACATATATAGTATTTATTTATCTACAAAAGTTGATTGAGTGATGTCCGATATCTGTATAAAACTGCATAACCACCATGTCCTGTGCTCTGTACTAACTCAGTATTTTGTCTCATAAACCCCAGTGTTCCTAAAAAACAATCACTTAAAATTACAAAGGTGAGCGTATAAACAGTACATCCTGCCATGTTCTGTCTGACAAACAAGTAGTGCACAGTCAGCTAATGCTGGTAAAGCTTTGAAAGCCTTCCATGGCACCATGTAATTACTTTGAATATTATGTGTCATCCTCACTGCCACATTAAAAGCTTGTCAGGAAGCACCCTGTGCCGTTATAAAACTATTAACACACATTGAAATGTCTCTTCGTCTTCCCTTCTCCGTTTTAATCCTTTCTTATCTGTCTTTATTTCATCACTTCTTACACGATCTACTTTTGTACATATGGATTTAGAAAAGTGCATAATCCATACCGTCACCTTCATCCTGTTGGCAGAAAAAACTTTACCATGTTTAGAAAGTGCACAACTCATAACCACATATGTGTGACTGGATCTCATATGCACATTATTTTCCATTTTGCTACATTAAACCATAAATGTAATATTTAACTCGCTTTGTGGTTCATCAAATGAGCCTTTTTCAGTGTCGTTACTGTCAACAGCTGTTGAAAGGGATGTGTTTTAGTAATTGTTTTTACTCGTCCTTGCTCAGCTGCTCTGAAACTACTGTGTGGATTTTATTTTTTGCTTTAAGTTAGCAGCTGTGGTTGGCAGAATAATCCTGTAAAACACATCAAACCATAAATATGTTCACAGAGTACCATGTAGATGTAATATTTTAAAACATGTAGATTTAACATCAAATGGATTTCCCCCTTACATAGACCTGCATGGCGTTCACAGTGTTTAAACTATCACACATTTAGGCGTCAGTGTCTCCAAAATTTTTCAAGGACACTTTGACATGTGAACAGTCAGAGTCAGGATTCATACTACCAACCCTTTAGTTATCGGATGACCTGAACCACAGCCACCCATTGTTTCACATATTGAAAATCTTAAATTGCTAAATATTTTCTTCTTTATTGCTTTGTTGCTTTAAAAGAAATATAAAAAAGTAAATGGGCTGTTATTTCAAAATTATAAATAAATGCCAATTTAAACAGCATCACATTGTTTTTCCATTTTTTAAATTCTACATAGAAATCTGGCTTTGTTCACATATTCCTCTTGTTAATACTACAGCTATATTTGATTTAATCCTTAACAGAAAAATCTTTGTATTTTCTTTTCACTTACAAAGATTGGAAGTGAAAGTGAATTCTATCCTTTGACTCCTGTGGGATGGGAACTTGGGCGGCTGTGGCTCAGTTGGTAGAACTGGTCGTCCAATGATCGAAGGGTTGGCGGTTCCCTCTGGCTGTCTACATGTCAGTCAGCGCCAGTGTATTGGCAGCAGCCGTCTACTGGTGTATGAGTGTGTGTGAATGGGTGAATGTGAGGAGTTGTAAAGCGCTTTGGACACCATGTTTTAAAATGTGTATAAATACTAATGTATAAAATACTCCTGGTCTATAAAGCACTAAATGGCCTTGGACCCAAATACATCTTAAACTTGCTGGTTCCATATGAAGCATCCAGAGCCCAGAGGTCATAGGTCATCAGGAACAGGTTTCCTGTGTGTTCCCACAATCAGAACCAAACAAAGTGAAGCATCATTCAGTTGTTCTGCTCCTCACCTGTGGAACAAACTGTCAGTTCATTTAAATCAGGCCTGAAAACATTATTATTTACTGGCGCTTTTACTCAGATTCTCAACAGTTTTTTTTTAAATGTTTTATCTTTTAATGCATTTGAATCATTTTAATTTTCTTATATGTTTTATGTAAAGCACCTTGAATTGTCCTGTACATGAAATGTGTTATACAGATAAATGTGCCTTGTCTTGCCTTACCGTTTTTTTTTTTTATGTTACAATTTTACAACTTTTTGCTGTTAATTCTACAGTCTTTTTTTTTTTTTTTTTTTTTTAGTGTCGGATGTGAAACCTTCCTGCAGGGAAACTGCAAGTCAAATCAACCATTAACTAATGTAATGCATTTAACACCAAAATAGCACATATTGGTGTCAGTGCAAGCAATTATGTGGACAAAATTCCTGTCAAAGTCATTTTATTCTCTTAATTAAGTGTAAATGTTTTAATGTTGAGAATAGAGACAATCCAGGACAGATCCAGACACAAATTGAAAATAAAGATTTAGTGACAAGCAGAAATATTACCTTTATTTGTACAGTTCTGCACCATCTTGAAGGTAATTATCATGCGTTTTTATTTTAATTATGCCTGATAATCACAGAGGAGTCCTGCTGCCAACAGCAGACGAACAAAGATCCTCACTGTGCAGCAGAGGCGAGGAGTGAATACAAATGCATTATGAAATAGAGCTGAGATATCCTAACAACATGACACAACCGAACAACACTCACTCACATGTTTGCCCCAGCCAATCAGGCTCATTAAAAACCTGTTGGTGGGGTCCTCTGCATTTTTAATGCAGAGTGAGCATTCGGGATTCTGCCAGATGTTTTATTCATCATGCTTAAATATAAATGGAATAAGATGAATGTCAAATGTGTTTTTAGACATATTTGTTCATAGCCCAATTGATTATGCAAGAGTAATATGAGTGTGTGTTCTTTACTACGTTAGATTCACATGTGTATGTTCTCAGGTCTGAGGAGGACATGATCAAGGACTAGATACATCATAAAAAAGGTACAGTAATATACTACTGTACGTATGGGTGGGGGTGCGTGCCTGCATGTGTTTCTGTGTCAGCTTTCTACTAGAGCTATAGGTAAAGAAGTCATATTTTATAAGTGTTTGGTTCATTTATTCACCTAATAGTTCAACTTTTTTTTTTTAATTTAAGCCCTCAATGTACAACAAAGGTAGATTTATATTAATTTTGGCAAAAAATAAAAATAAAAAATCAAGTGGTTTCTACAACCTGTTTTAATTCCTTTTTAATTTGTCACATCTATTGTTATACCCCAGGCTAGGGGAGGCAGGGTATATCATAAAAAAAAAAAAACCTCCCTTCCTTCTTTCAGCTTCCAAATAATAGGCCATGGAACTATAATCCAGTCCAATATTAATTATTTATTATTTATAACAAAAGGTGTCAGGCAGGCCATAACTAAAATTAACAAAGAAAATGGCACTAGAACAAAAAACCTTTATCTAAACAAACAAAAGAACAACAGTTATTAAACGTCATAGCTAAACACAGTGAAAACAAAATGTCTACAAAAAAAACTGGTCTGTTAACAAAAACAAATAATCAATACTCTATGTAAACTCATCTATTTACAATTCCCAAAAGTAATCTATTAGACACATTTACATACATAACCCTACTGGCTGCTTGGAGAAGAAAAGAGAGAGAGAGACTTCAACAGCTTCCTCCTTAAAAGACTGCTGCAACCAATCAGCATCTGCCAACAAGAACACACACAATTCAAAATAGTTTTCAAATTTTTTTTTAATTTTTCTCAAAGTTGTTTTTATACATTTTTTTCACAGATGCATGGTACGAATATAGAGTGGTGACAGGAAGTATGTAAAATGATGTAAAACTCTTGTCTGTGCACAGAAGGGAAAGAATAAAAAAACATGTTTACTTTAAAAAACAAAAAAGTCTAAATGTATATGTATTTTTTTAAATATTTTATTCATTTAGTTAAATTAGTGTTCTTGTATTTATTCATTCATTTTTATTGTATTATTTCACATGTTCTATGACAAAAATGTTATGAAATTATTCATTTCACTTTATTTTTTAAATTCAATTACATTTAAAATTTTTACAATTATTATTTATTCATTTTTATTTATTTAATTTTTTAAATTATTGTTATTGTATTTATGCATTAATTTTTACTTAAATGTTTTTTTATAATTAATATTTTTATTTTATACTTAAAAAAAAAGAAAAAAAAAAAAAGAAAGGTTTACACTCACTCCCCAATCGCTACTTGATTACAAACTTGGTCCTCATGACACGTGGATACGAGAATGTGTGTGTGTGTGTGTGTGTGTGTGTGTGTGTTAGATATCTATTTATGCTCAGTTGGTGTGATCTTCTCCAGATGATTTGACAGAAACAAAAGGAGAAACGCTTAATACAGGATGCCAATTACTTTCTTTTCATTACTACCCATCCTGAAGATGCTGTCAGTTAAGAGCCGAATAGTCAACACAGGGAAGAAAACAGAAAAACACCAGTCCCATGTGGGAAGAAGGGGAAAAAAAACCATGAGTGTAGCAGTAGTAGCCTGTATTCAGCATGCAGGCATCATTCCCTGAGTACATGTTTGTGCTTTTGAACTATATTGGACATTTATGGAGAGAATACAAGCTTCAACTCTCTGAACCCTTTCTACTTTCTGCTCGTCTGATAGAACGTTTGGAGAACTCGTTACTCCATGTTTGTGTGTTTTATATGTGTGTGTGTGTGTGTGTGTGTATTTGTTCCCCCTCACTGTGCTGATATTATTGTCCTCTAGTGATCCACAAGATTCTCAGGACAAATAACAATAGTCTACACTTGGTCAATGCTGGGACAGTAGCTTTATTATAGCCACATAATATCAGTAAGCACATAAAAACACATACACACACACACACACACACACACACACAAGCAATGTCAGGGATTCAGAGATGTTAACTCAAGCATAGCGATGTCAGAGCCCAGCCGAGCCTCTAAACAACCCAGGCTTATGAACACCAGGCTCTAAGTAATTACCAACAGGCATTCACAGGCCCAGGAGCTTTATTCGAAAAAAAAAAAAAAAAAAAAACCTTGTGTATGTTTCGCCAGAGGCAGCAGCTCTAGTCATAACTGTGAACTGAGAGGCCATTAGCAATGAGAAACACTTCATCACACCTTTGAGACATTTAGTAAACAATGAAATCATAATACTCATGTAGTGAAGTAGATAAACACTATATTGCTATAGGTTGTGTACCTGAAAATATGTATCCACTTATGCCGCTTCATGTGACAAACTGTTTGTTGACTGAAAAGCTACTTCACTTGAGTGCTTTTCATGTCACAGCCTTGGACAAATTGTCATGCCATTCGATGAAATATAAATTAAAGTAGCATCAGTCATGAGCAGTGAGTGATGTGGGCAGTCGTTTCTTTGCCACCAGGGAGCTGTGAGCAGTCAACAGAGGGCTGAGTATGAGGAGTAAACTGCACTGGGAATCAGAGGTTTACAAAGTCGAGGCATTCAAAGATCAGAAAATCTTTCAATGCATGACACTGGTGCTTTTAAAGTGCCTCTATGTAAGGTTTGCTTATGAAGGTTGTGTTGTTGTCAGTGCTTGTGCTTTGAGATGCATGTCTGTTGGCATTAGCTGTCAGTTCAGAGGACCTGGTGTTGCACACTGTTGCAGAAGTGGGATAGAGTCACTGCAGATCTAAGACATACTGTAGGAGTTTCTTAGAGACTCTGGATGTAGGCCACTGAGATGGTTGTTAGCTTAAGCAAGGTACAACTCAAAGATAATGAGTCTATTTTTGTTCAAATTTCACCCTTTCTCAACCTAGGATGGCAAACACCAGATTATTTTATGTCCTATAATATTGTCCTATGGTCTGAGGTGTATCAAAAGTGAATTTGTCCCTTTAATAACTGTAAATAATAACCTTGTTCTTCTAAAAATCTTTGTGTGTGGGAAAAAAAACACTGACTCCTGAGCAGAGTCCACTTTTCCGAACCCATCTGTGCCCATGTACATTAGACCATTGACCTGACCTGTCATAAAATACATTGTCTACACAGTAACTAATAATAATAATAATAATAATAATAATAATAATAATAATAATAATAATAATAATAATAATAATAATAATAATAATAATAATAATAATGGATTAGATTTACTCTATAGCGTTTTCTATTGAATAGATACTGTACAGTGGATCCATTATTCATTCACTCTTACATTCTCGCTCTGGTGGTGGTAAACTACATATGTATCCACAGCTGTCCTGGGGCAGACTGACAGAAGCGTGGCTGTCATTTTGTGCCTATGATCTTGGCTTTGATCACCACCAAACATTCCTATGCATCTGTACACCAGTGTGAGTAGCAGCACTGGAGGCAAGACACTACAAGGACAAGGACAGCACATGACCAGAACAGAGTGGGATTCGAACCGCCAACCCTTTGGTTATTGGACGACCCACTCTACCAACGAAACTCACTTTTAAGGGTTTTATTTTTGCCTAAAACACACGCTATCAATAAATCTGGAATATGTGCTGGTCAGTAACGTCTGTGGTAAACAGACTCACTTCAAAATAAAATGATTCAACCAACAGTCAAATTAAATGATCATCATCATTAAATGTAATGACAATTATGTTTATTAACAGATTTGACCTCCTTGGCTGCTATCCACTTGCATTTTGCTTAATTTTACCCAGGCCTGTACCTGGAAAATCTCTCCTCTCCTCTCCTCTCCTCTCCTCTCCTCTCCTCTCCTCTCCTCTCCTCTCCTCTCCTCTCCTCTCCTCTCCTCTCCTCTCCTCTCCTCTCCTCTCCTCTCCTCTCCTCTCTTCTCCTCTCCTCTCCTCTCCTCTCTCTTCCTCTCCTCTCCTCTCCTCTCCTCCCCTCCCCTCCGCTCACCAACATATTTTTCTGGGTTACCTTTTTGGGGCCGATTCCAGACTGTGCTACCAAGTCATGCAATATTTATTTTTCGTTGTTTTTGTTAGATTGCATTTAATTAAGTGATATTTCCATCATGGAGGACTTTAGTGGTACAGAATCATTGTGTACATGGTCTTCTGTGTTGAGATTATCAGAGCACACAGTATAATCTAATATATTCAATGCCTGATTGTTTTTTGCCTCCATGTATGGTGTCTGTAACATGTCTTCAGTAAGTCAAGGAACAAACTAATGTCAACAAATGACCGGCTTGAAGCAAAAAAACTTCAAAATAAACTTGAAATGTATGTGAATTCTTATACATCACTGTAAAATTGTCTGGTCAATTTGCTCTCATTTGTAAATATAATCCATTCCTCACACTAAAGCTTACTTTACTATGGAAACACATTATGGCAACATCTTAAAATAAGAAAATTAATATACAACAGGTGATGTGAGTACATGGCATACAAAAGCAGCTGCCATCAAAGTTCTAGTCCATTAAGAGCTTAGGTGTACTGAGGAACAACAGAAATAGATAAAAGAAAGAAAACTGTTTAAAAAAATTCCCAAAAGAGCAATAGGATAGGATTTATATACTTGATTCACTACAGGGCAGAACAGAATTGAAGAATCTGGATGTATTTCAGTGAGTATAGCCATATGCCGTAGTCCAACACTGTTATCTTGGGTCATCCATCTAAAGCTGACATGGGCTCAGGAGTATTGTACGTTAACTGTGTCCAGAAGCAACATGGACTTCCCTGGACTCTGAGGCATTTGGGATGGACTATTATTCAGTGGAAGTGTGGACTATGCTAAGACCAATCAGTATCCAGGTCCTTTTTTTTTGTCATATGCTCCAAACTAAAGATGAAAAGAACCACCCAGATTACTACCAGCAACAAGTCCAGAAAAGACACTACAGTCTAATGCTGTGTTATTCTCTTTCCCAAAGTGTATGCAGCATCTGTGATGGATCATTATTGCTCTAAAATCCTCACCTTCTTTTTCAGGGATATCAGTGTGAAATCCAAATGTAAAGCTGAGGGAGAATAGACTGTGGATACTGGCCTAGCATGTCTGCAGTGACAGTCATCACTTCTCCTCAAAAGAGAATATATGGTGAATTTTGCCTCTTGTAATTCTGCCATGATGTTAAAATGAATCATTATTTTAAATGTCTCAGTTAATTATTCGTCAAGGCTGTCAATAACTGTCTAATGAAGTACATTAGAGTAAGAGTGGAACCAAAGACAAAGACGAAGATGCTCTTCTGGAGTGAAAACAACATTACACAAGCATTGCATTCAATATTCCATGAGTGAAAATGACTGAGAAGGGACAAGCTCACTGTGTGTCTCATGGGGCAGATGCATTATGAATTGTCCTAATCATACATGTGTTTTCGATGCTAGCTCAGTTTTGTTTACATAGTTTGCTACATCATCTACCCAGCTTTAGGCTACCATTGCCCAGCCCATTCACAAACATGTGATATAGTAGCGTAGTATTGTTAGAGTAAAGCCATTCTTCCCCAGCAGTTCACAAGTTTTGGGTGAGTTAACTTGTGAATTGATGCAGTGAACACATTCGGGTTGATCATAAGGCAAACTGGATTAAATAATCTGATGTGCCTGTATGTGGGGGCAATTCTAGTGTGGGGACCAAGAGGGAGCAATGGCCCTTAAACAAATGTCCTGTCCCCTCAAATGAAAGTTAGCAAAGTTGTTTCAAGAGGCAGGGAAACAATAAATGGTTAGAGACATGTGTGTTAACTTTCCCTTTCACTTTACAAACGTGACATGAGGTTGAATGGTCTGCGTGTATCCATTGGGGGGTACGCATGGAATGGGCTGCGACCCACATGAAATAATGCTAGTAATCGTTAAAACCATGATTATTTCTCTGGTGATAATCGTAGCACAAAAATCATTACATCCTGTTTCCAAAACTCCTTGTTTGCAGGACAGATATCTGAAACACTTCATCACTTCTTGTTACGTGCTGTGAACAGAAAATCTAACAGTACAAAGTGGAAAATGCTTTCATGACCCAATTTTTTGTAATGTATTACAGGTCTGCAAATCAGTGAAGTGAAGTTGATCAGACAAAACCTGACGTTTTTTCATGTCATATTACCTTCAATTGAGTAGAGGTCATGTTAAATTGTATTCTTTTCTTTAAGTGAACTACACTAAGTTTTAAAATGTGTATTTCCATAACACTCAATTTTTTTTCTTATTTGTGGAAATAAATCTGTTTGTGTGCAGCATGGTGGTGCAGTGATTAGAGAAGGATCCTGGTTCAAATCCCACACCAGACCTTTCTGTGTGGAATTTGCATGTTCTACCTGTATCTATGTGGGTTTTCTCCAGGTACTCTGGTTTCCTCCCACCATTCAAATACATGCACTTAATGCACATGCATTAATTTGGTAATCTAAATTGGCCATAGATGTGAATGTGACACTGATTGTTTGTCTATATATGTTCAGTCCTGCGAAGAACTGGAGACTCATACAGGGTGTACCCCGCCTTCACCTATTGTAGCTGGATTAGGCCCCCAGTGACCCCCGCGACCCTAGTGAGGATAAAGCGTGTTCAGATGACAAGATAAAATCTGTATGTTTTCAGTTTTTCAATAGGTTTTTATATATGTGACCCACCACCACGAAACCAGACATAAGTGTCTGGAAATCAAAACTGAGTTATCTGTGTAGATTGGTAGAGTGGAAACTAAGGTTTAAGATGGTGAAAAAATTATGTTTCTATCATAAGTAGAACCAAAGTTATGGTCATTTTAATATCCACAGTTGGACCTATTATGCAATTTGCATATTTTTAGATATTGTCCGTTAAAGTTTTGGACTGTTTTGGGGTAGGAAGTCCTTAGCAACGCATAATAATTTGTATCTGATTGACACAAATTTTTCACAGATGTTAAAGGACACTCTGATGGACATGTCACAGAAGTTTTATATATTATAATAATAGGAAAGAAGTGTGACGTGTTACAATCATTTGGCTTACGCCATTGGACAGAGCATTCAATATAGGCTTTTTCTTCATACCGAACACTTGGGTGTTTACCCACGGAACGGAGATCGCTTTGTTCGGCGAAAAGAGGTGGAATTCGGCTTTGTCTTTGCTCAGCAATCCCTGAACTTTTGTCACCGCTTAAATAATTGACTCAGTAAACACCTTTATTGATTGAATTTCAATGTAATGACCACGGGAACTGAAAATAGAGGTGTTAAGGTACGTTTTTTTGATAAAATGTAAACACACATAAAGAATCGCCTTCCAGCCTAAATTTGGCTGTAGCTCTGAACGGGTCAGCGCGACTTATGCCTGGTTTCATGCTGAGCAGTCACATATATAAAAAAATGTTGCACCATTCAATGACCTTTCCATGCAATGTTAAATGTGCATAATGTGTTTTGTCCCCAAATGTCCTATTTTCAAACATTTGCCCTAAATTAACATGAAACCAGCCATTACTCTAAAAACCTCTGCACCCATTTGTTTCTTTGCTCTCTGTCTGATGCCATTAATCCCTCATGGGTTTCCATTATGTTCACCTCTCTGCAGCTGGGGGCTGCAGCAATCAATCACATCTTCTGTGTTTCGGTACCTCACTGTGCTGTTTATGTGTTTGTTTTGGTTTGTTCAGGTCCATGTGGTGCGAGTATATTAATTGTAGGATACATAATGAGCATGTCTGCAATAAATATGTCTGCTATAAAAGATATGGGTGTGTGAGATTGCACAAAACCCAAATCCCTCCAGATTCAGTGATGCTGTTAATGGATGTGTGATGTGCAGGGAGAAATTGGCTGTGCACCGCTGATTTCAGTTCTCAAACTACTCAAGTCATTTTATGCTGCTGGAGAATACAAATGCATATAACAGACAAAGGTTTTGCACAGACATGTTATAGGGTGCCTGCAGCTAAAGATTAATTTTATTGCCCTGCTCCCCAAAGGGGAGGAAAGGGGTTATTGTTTTGGTTTAGCTGTTTCTTTGTTTGCCTGTTAACATTCTAGCAGCAAAAGTGTTGGTTGAATTGCTATGAAATGTAATTTATAGATTGCCAGTGACACAGAATAGTATTTTTGGAATAGTAGGTCAAAGTAATTGTTTTTCACGTCTTTCTCTCTCCCCCATTTGTTTATAATCAGTGAATTTTAAAATGTTCATAGCAGCAAAACTATTGGTTGATTGCACACCAAGATGGATATGTAGATTCAGAATAAATGTCATTGCATTTCAGGAGTAATAGGTCAAACATTAAATATAAATGTAAATGTTGAAATGACTTTTTTTTTTTTAAATCTCCATTTTCTTAGAATGGGCAAAAATTCAAATGTCTGTCATCGCAAAACAATTGGATGAATTCAGACCAAAAAAAGTTTCCAGATTTACAGTCACCCAGAGCAGATGTTATTACATGGTGCGAAAAGTAGGTTAGAGTTTCAAAAATTTACATTTTAAAAAAAATCTTTTTTTCCCCCCATTTACTTATAATGGGCAAAATTCCCAGTGAATTCCCAGTAAAAACTATTTTCCAAACTTGGGATATATATATATATATATATATATATATATATATATATATATATATATATATAATATATATATACCATTGGTAAGGTGTCATCAGGACATGCATAAACATGATGACATCCATTGAATTGATACCAAAATAATCTGCAATACGTACAAGAGGCGGGATTTATTGTGCATGGCACCACATAGTGTGAACTTAAGGTTTGCTGCTCTGAAGCTGGTAAGGTTTGGAGACCATAGATGAATATTTTATCTTTGTAAAATCAATTTGTTGCATGTCATCTGCAATATGTGTGTATGTTTGTCACAGTCACATATTATACGTGGTTGGCTGAGTCCAACTGTTACTACAGTCCATGTTCACATTAAATATGAAAACAAACATTACCCTCTCTGTCATGAAATTTCATAAGCCACAGAATGAAGAGAGGATAAATTCTAACAAGTCTACAAAATCTGCTGATCAAATTTAATAGTCACACACCAACATTGTGAAAACCTGATCCTTTTTTGTGGCATTCATGAATAATTATAGCATCATACTAAAAGCTAAATTCTGTTTGCGTCAAGACTCGAGTAGTTGTTATATAATTACTGTTATTAAGTATTCCTTTTAATGATGCAATATGGAGCAGTGATAGTCCCATATTTCCTGTTGAGTAGATAATTCGTAGATAATTTAGTGTCCATGGTTAAAATGAAAACTGACATGCATGTGTCTGCTGTTTCAACTATTGCAGACATAAATCCTTTGGGCTGTTCTTAATATTCACCTCACAGCAGCTGATTAAACCTCCCTGTCCTAAGCCTGATGCTCTCTGTTCCAATGTGACTAACCTTTACCTCTCTCCCCTGCCTGGAGAACTGACCTTCCCAGAAGGCTGTGCACCATCAGCTCACTGCGAGGCCTGTCATGCTCCACTTGGAGTTCATCACGCTATGGAATCCAGCTGACAGGCCTGTTGCGGTGGCAGATGAAGGTGTTCCCACATTAGACATGTTTCCTATTCTGATCTTACAGAATGATTTAAAACAAACAGCATCAGTTTCTGTTGTTCTTGAACACAATGAATGACAAATCAACACTAAAACGTCATGCTACCGTATTTTTGTGAAACATTAGCTTAATTACATATGTGTTAATTACTTTAAAATTAATTACTGTAATTTCTAAATTATCTTATATGTTTTTCAATTTATTTATTTTTTGTACATACTGAGATATTTCATAAAAAAATACAACCCAGTGAGAAATGTTGGACTGGATTGATAGTAAGGCATACCGCATAAGGCATTTGCCCAGTGGCCTGTGAGGCCTGCTAGCCTACTTTTTAAAAAATTTTTAAACAATGTTTAATAGTTTAATATATCGCCATAGGTGGATGGGGAGCTTAAGTCTCCACCCCTTCTGGGAGGCTCATGGGGCCTGAGATCTGAACATTAATGAATGGTATTCAATGGGAAATAAATCGTATCTGGTTTGTCATGTGATCTGAATCACACACGTGTTGTACGTCATAATAAATGATAATTATTGATGTGTGTTTCAATTGCTTCTGTTAACCAACGGCTGATTTATTTGTGACTAAAACCTGTGAATAATTTGGACAACATGCCTGGTGCACATGTGACGTCACCACAGACTCCACACCACAGCTTAGCGGAGTGTAACGTCACATACGTGACGCATTGTAGTCTCTTACTAAACCCACATAAAACCTAACGTCACTTTTGCTTCCCATCAAAAATAGCTGGTCTGTCTATGCCACATCAAATATTTCTTATTAACCACTATCATATGTGAATTTCAGAGCACTTGTTAAACTGAATCACAATTTAGCTTGACTCGCTCCATTCACTCCCATTCAAATTTTTTCCGAGCTAAGCATCCATGGACCAGAAGTAGAAGGGAGTGACTTAGCCTCCCCATAGCGGTATATAAAGCCTCCTATTGGTGCACAGACTGGTAGCTCGGCCCATTGGTCATGATCGATGTGTGCTGGACGCTTCCAACACACCACCCCATATAAACACGTCTCTCCATTGACTTTGTATGTTATCTCGAGGCGCAAATGTGAAAATTCGCGTTTGGTTTGGCCATACCATGAAAAAGTAATGTGACCTACTGCCTATAGATCAGACTTTGCCATTTATTGGCCTTTTTGTGTATTGCAGTTTCAAAAGTTCAACCTTTGTATCTAGCCATTTATTGTTTTATATGATGAAGTGGATCATACAAGTAATGATATGTTATTTATGGTATACAGTATTTATATAACCAATATTTTATTGTATAATTTGTATTTGTACTTAGATTTAAGTAACCAGGCTGAATGAAATGACCCCCCCCCCCCTCCATAAATAAATAAATAAAATTGAAATTCAATCAACCCTAACCCAGGTGGTGGCCTGGTCTAAATAATAAAAAAAATTAAAAAATTGGCCCAGTCCAGCCCTGGATTCACTCTTGAAAGATTTAGACTCATACATATACCTAGGTATTTAAAGGAACATATTTCCCCACCTTTTGATTCAATAATAATGTCTTACACACTAGATTGTTGTCAGAAAAGTTTTCATCTCCTCACACCCACATAAATATGCATATAGAGTGCTATCATGGGGTCCCGTTTGGATTAACAAAGAAAGCATTCTTGATGTTGATGCATTTTTTGTTGCACACTGTGATGTTTGGAGCTTTAAAATCAAACACAAGCACAGAGTTTCGACACATTTCTGCTTTGATTTTTTTTTATTGACCTAACCTGGAGTTTTCATGTGGATGAAAGGCAAACATGCAGAATGAAATATACATTTTCACAGATTTATACGTGTATGCTAGAGGCGATAGCTCCCCAAACATTCCAAGAAATGAATAAGCAGAATTGCTGTGTGTTGCAAATACAGTGAATATATGAATTATGAATTTGAATGTATGAATTATATGAAATTACATTTTTAATTGTAAGGCTTAAAGGGCTATAATTTTATGGTCAGCTGTTTATTTTTTGCTTTCTGACGTGAATATCCCTAATACGTTCTCCTATCAGCCCACACTGTTGAATTCCCTACTGATGTTGAGCATCAGTGGGTTGTCTATGAGGCAACACCAAGCTGTTTATTTCCCCACAGGGAACCGTGGTGGTCAACGGCTAAATGCATAAAATCATCCCACTCAAAACCTTCTCGTTGATATTCAGCATCTGTGGGCGTCAATGGTTCAGTGGGTGGGCCAGGACGCGGGACTTTGGATGTTTGATTGGATGAACTATTGAAAAGAAGCATTGGTCCAAAAGGCTGAACCTATTTTGACTGACAGCGGTGTTGAAATATACTGGCATCGGAGCACACTGGAGCTCAGCCTCCTGCGGATATAAAAGACGTTAATTGCCAAAGTGTAGTGACTACATCAGCAGAAGAGAAAATGGGTCAAATCATACACCTACAACCTCGTGTTTCTGTGGTTTTATGGTATAGATGAAGCATAACAGCCTCAGATGAGCATTTTTTATTTTTAATTGCTTTGCTATGATTGGATATGTTTTATGATGGAGCTGTAAAAATGCTGTTTTAAAGACCAGTAGCCATCCCTGGTATATACTGTACATGGCATCACGTTAATAGAACTGCAGAAATGTAATAGAAAGTATGTTTTCATTAGGGTTCAAATACAGTGTGACCAAAAAATGTCAGTCTCTATAATGTTTCATTGGTTTGGATGTGTTCACTGTCATCATTTTGAAAAGTTTATGCAGTCTCATATTTATTTCAATTCATAGATTCACTCATTTTTGACAAGTTTTTCCTGCATTGAACCACTATGTGAAGTCTTCTACATCCCAAACATTCCCAGTGAGGTCTGAACTCTTGAACCACACTTTCACAATTTGAGACAGATGACTCCTAGTATCCTGTCATTGGCAAATATAAAACAAAGCTGTTGATGTTCAGACCTGGTCATTCAGTTTATTCAAGCAGTCACTGACCTCCTTTTACAGATATATCACAATACTGAACCGAAACCTGACTAAGTGAATCATCCCCAGATCATAACACTGCCTTCACAGGCTTGCACTGTACACTGCAAAAAAATAAATAAATAGATACAAATCCTGTTGTTTTTAGGGAAAAACTGGCAGCTGTGGTTACCATAACACTACTGTAAAAAACACATAAAACCATGAACATATTTGCAGAGTAACATGTAGATTTAACATTTTCAACATGTATATTTAAATAGACTGCATTTATGTAGCACATTTTATACACCTTCATAGCGTCCAAATTACTTTGCAATGCCACCAGGACCTACTGGGAGAAATTGTCTTGCAGGGACACTCTTACATGTGGACACTCAGGCCACGTCCAGACATTAATCCAATGTGGAGTCATTTGGTGCTGGATAGAAAAGATATCACATCCACAAAGGGGACGGATCAGTAACGTATCACGTAAAGATAGCAACGAAACATGTGCTGAAAACGATCCAATACACATGACACACGTCCACGTACTGTAGGTGCGCTGTAAGACAGTCCTACCAGATACACCAGAACAATAGAAGAAGTAAAGCATATGCACATACACCCCTTCTTATTCCAGTGCAAAGCACACATTGGACACAAACAACAATAAACTCTTCACTCTGTTTGATCCGTTATGACAGTAACGAATCAACTCCGCTGTCTGATTTTTCCACTCTGGAACCCGTTTTCAAAAGTTTTCTATTTGGGGCGCCTCAGATGCTGTTAATGTGTAGATGCGAGGCCCAAAATGATAACAAACTATTATGGATTCACTTGAAAACGGTAATGTCTAGAGGTCAGGTCATTGGACAACCTGCTCTACCAACTGAGCCATATTTGACTGTTATACATGTTTAAATTGTTAAATTGTTAACAATTAACTATTTTTTATAACAAGCAAATATGCTATTAGTTCAACATTGTGATCCTGCAATTTAAACAGCACAGCATTGTTTTTCAATGTAGTTACAAAAGGCTAACTTACAAAACACAACAAATAAATAATTTCTATGTACAAATGTGATTTTATTCACATTCAATATCTGTAAAAAAAAAAAAAAAAAAACTACCGCTATATTTGATTTAAGTGGTCACACAAAATATTTTCAAATATATAACTTTATATTGTATTTTCACTGAGAGTTTTTTTATTATCTTGCAATGTTATTTTTCCCCCTATAATGTAGGAACTAGGCATGATGGGTACAGTAATCATTGTTCTATCTTTCCTCCAGATGGGGTCAGGATGTATACATCACATTAAGCCATAAAGAACCAAATAGTCACTGGCAACCAGAATCATCTACTGATCTAAACAATTTTGATCCATTAATCCAATCAATACATGTAAAAAATTTGTAAAATACAATTATCCTTTCATGGTAATCTTATACAGTATGTATATGTATATGTATATGTATATGTATATGTATATGTATATGTATATGTATATGTATATGTATATGTATATGTATATGTATATGTATATGTATATGTATGACCCATTTGCAGTTCCCATGTAAACACTGTCATCTCCTATACTTGTGGATCAATGGATTTAGAGTTGGATCAGAGATGATTTTGTTGCAAAAGTCACTTTTTTGTGATATATTAATCACACTTTAACCTGGGTTTTTATGAACCTCTACATAATCAGAAAACTACATATAGAAAAATCCATGTTTTACACTGGAAAACCACAAAATACAGATATATAAACTAATATAATAAATAGTGATAAACCATTTAAGAACGGTTACAGTAAAAACATCAAAAAATTCATTCGAGAACTGGGTCTTCTTCTTGGGGTACTGGGTCTTCATGGGTTAAAACAAAACTTTGACAGGAGGAATTAGTCACATACGTAGAGCTCACTCTGTTGTACAACTATGTTCCTACACTAGCTCACAACTGAACTCTCCTTTCATGGAGTTGCCAGATAATTTGCACCCAGGGGGTTCACCTCCTCCAGTTTGTACCTGAAGTCTGGACCGTTCACCTTCCCAGTCAAGACGATTCGCTTCACAAGCCTTCTGGGCATAATTAGCACAGTTTCTCATCATCTGGTGAGGGCAAGGGTAACCCCCCCCCCAAAAAAAAATTCTGTCACTCAGCTGTACAATTTTACAGTGATTTTAATGTATAGCTTCATAAAATCCTCCCCCAGTTCATTAATGCTTACATTAATTTAGAGGAAGATATTACAAATATGATTAATATAAATTTGATTTATTTCACTATTACTTTATGAGCTCTACATCACAAATGAAATGTACCAATGTTTTTGAAATGCTAGTTTCCAAAACAAATGAATGAAGCTCTTTGCAACCTATAACAAACTGAGGTTGTATTTCAATCATGATAGTGTCTAGTGTCAAAACAAAATGTTACAATTCTTTATTTACAGTAAGCTGTCGAGGATTTGTTAGAATCTTAACATGCATTTCTAGAATTTTTTAATAAGGTTATATTTGCTTGAATTAATTAGAAGATGATATTCTAAATGTGTATAAAATAAATTACATTAATTTCAAATTTCAAATTTCAAATTGTTTTGAAACCTTTTTTTATCCCAGGATTCCAAACATCAACTCTGGGTGAAATATCCAGGATCCATAAAGACTTGCTCCCTTTTACAGCACTGTATGAATGGAGATATGAGGGTTGTAAATACTAAAATAGGTTGTCGATTTTTAAAAATATTTCTTATTAACATTGCAATTTTGGTGACTTGCAGAAATGTGCTGTAACCCTCGGGAAAAGATTAGTCATCAGTGCAGACCACTGATGTGAACACACTAAGGTATTTCAATAAAAAGACCAAATATACCACAGTCATGCAGCACCTTTTACCCAGTTGTGCCCTTAGGTTGTATCTATAGAAACGTTCAGTGTATGTTCTAGAGGCCTCACCAGGGAAGACACATTAAAATTTCAGGGTGGAATAACCTCTCAGAGTGCCCATATAAATATTTAATGTGCTCTATTTCTCCATGCGAGGCCTCCAGTGTGTGTGTGTATAATGTGTGTGTGTGTGTGCAGACTATAATTACCTTGCTGCAAAAACACCAATAGAGGAAAAAGAGGGAAGGGGAGTGAGAAAGAGGATGAAAGCGAGGGCATAGTAGGGAGCGAAATAAGTCAGACTACTCTGAAAAACATGATTATGATAATTTACACTGTTGAAAGAAGATTGTAAAGGTTTCAGCCTCCTTGCACTGTAATTAGATGGAGGCACGTGTACATACACACTCCTGTTACTCATATACTGTATATGAATCTATCGTTCTTTTACTATGTTTCACACAAGTTAAAGGTCGACATTGATCCATCATCTCATTCTTCGAAAACAAACATCTCTTTAGCGTGATAAACATGCCTGGTAGAGGAAAATTCTCCTCATAGAATAGAATAGAATAGAATAGAATAGAATAGAATAGAATAGAATAGAATAGAATAGAATAGAATAGAATAGAATTCATTCTTGGTTAGGATCAGAGGCGGGCCTGACTTCTTAGATGCAATTTCCTGTATTCTAGTGAATTTTAAGGTGACCTGTTTGACAAATCCTAACCCCATGACATAGATATAGAACACTATACAGTATATCAGCATGTTAGCATGTTAGCATGTTAGCATGGTCAGCCTCAGATGCCACAGCTGCCATCTTGGTTCAGGGTCCCTATGTTTGTCATACTATAAGGAAAGATATTGCCAATTGATGATCAGGCAAGCAGCATTACTGTCATGTAAAAATGGCACTGATTAAACTGCGACATTCATTCCAATAGACAAGGCTAATAGGGGTGTTCTATATTTTTGACCCCATGACATAAAAATAAACATTTTTAAACGAAGAAACTGAGAGGTTTCCTTCCCACAAGGAAACTCTGTTTAATGGAAAGAAAATGCATTGCAAAGGAGTACATATTTAATGTACATATTTAACACTGAGTGAATATTAACACAACATTATAAATAAAATAGCAGAATGTAAAAATGGAAACGTATCAGGGTTATAATAGTTTGGATTTTTCATTATAGTTTCATTTTAGTTCGTTTTGACTTGTTTCCCTCTAATTCAGTTAGTTTTAATGTGTTTTTTTGAGCAAGTTTGCTAGTTTTTATTAGTTATCTTTTTTTTCTGTATGCTTAGTTTTAGTTTAATTTTAGTATTACTTTTAGTTTTTCCATATCTTTTATCTTCCTCACAATCCTGTTCAAAGAAAGGTGAGGTGTGGATCAACTGGGTCAGGTTGAGGTGGGTTATTGACTGAGCAGAGACACAAACATATGGATAGTATGATGTATAAACTCCCTATAGCAAGCTGGGAGGGGGGGGCAAACATAGATAGACCAGCCAACCAGCAGAAAACCAGACAAGCGTATAGAAATATTAACCAGACAAAATATATGAGCCAGACAGTAATGTACAGAAATCAACTCAGCAGAAGTCTTTGTCATTTCCTTCATTTTCCTTAACGGTTATAACCTTGATTATCACCACTAGTTAATTAATTTTTTTCCCAAAGCTTGAGGACTTCTGACAAATGAGAAGACTCTATCAGACATGACAGTTTAGAACTAGAACACACAGACTGTATCTGTTGGTGGGATGATATTTTTCTAGTTATGGGTCAAACTAAGAACATTTTAAGAACCAGGGAAATTTTGATTTTAATGTATGATTTCTGCCCATATATCAGTTTTATTATGTGTTGTATGGATTGTAGTAGCAACACGGGTGATTTTTTTTTTTTTTTTTTTACAAGATCAAAAAAATGGGCTTGTGGCGTGAGATCTGGGGCTTACTGTAAGTCCCCAAAGCCACCCCCTCTCTCCACCAATGGTTACAACAGCAGAAGGGCTCCACGTAACAAGCTGCCAATCACCAGTACCATATAGAATCCAGGAATTACAGTACAGAATACATGCACATACATAAAACATACTCACACATAAGTATAGACAGAGTACCTGTGATCACATGATAGAACTTTTTCAACAAATTCAGGGAAACCGGGGAACAGAAAGGGTTATTTCACAAATCTTAGCTCTATCACAAAATAAAATAATGTTCCGCCTAACAGACAGAAGAATTTCCAAAGTTAAGCATCTTTCCATCTTAGGATAACTATTAGCTGATTGGCTACCAGCCAACTCCACACTGTAAACCCAAATGTTCAGAATAATTAAATATATTAAGTTGTGAATACTCAAAGTTTCAGAAGTAGTACCACTAACTCAAATGTATTAAGTTGTTGTAATATGTTCTTCTTTTTCAGTACTTCCAACTAATATGATTTATTAAGGGTAACTATTGTGGATATAAGTGAACATAACAACATAGATGAGGTACAACTTAGTGGAGTTAAGTCATACTGTTATTTCTATTGTTTCAAATAAGGATGATTGGAGAAAAAAAATAAACTTCACTAATGTAGTAGATGCTGAAATACAATTTCAGAGCACTCCAAATAACCACCAATATCTATTACACCAAAAAAACAAAACAGTAAATTTATTCAGGGGCAGCTGTGGTTCAGTTGGTAAAGCAGGTCCAATGACTTAAGGGTCAGAGGTTCACATCCCAGCTCCGGCTGTCCACATGTCAAAGTGTCCTTGGGCAAGACACTGAACCCTGACTTAGTCTCCCAGTAGGTCTAAACTATTTGGGTTTACAGTGCACCTATGCAAATACATTTTCCTTAAACAGTAAAGGAAACACCAGCAAAGCATAACATAACATAACATAACATAACATAACATAACATAACATAACATAACATAACATAACATAACATAACATAACATAACATAACATAACATAACATAACATAACATAACATAACATAACATAACATAACAATATAACACAACATAACATAACATAACATAACATAACATAACATAACATAACATAACATAACATAACATAACATAACATAACATAACATAACATAACATAACATAACATAACATAACATAGCATAACATAACATAACATAACAATATAACACAACATAACATAACATAACAATATAACACAACATAACATAACATAACATAACATAACATAACATAACATAACATAACATAACATAACATAACATAACATAACATAACATAACATAACATAACATAACATAACATAACATAACATAACATAACATAACATAACATAACATAATATAACATAACATAACATAACATAACAATATAACACAACATAAGGACAAACACCAACAGCACTACACAGACAGGCCAGGTTAACAGACAGACAGACAGACAGACAGACAGATCAGCGAGGCCTGCTGTTCAGGGCAGTTATATTTGCAGGGATCAGGACTTTCCTGAAGCGATCCCTGCTGAAGTTGATAGCTCTGTACCCGTGCCCTGAGGGTAGAGCGGTGATGTATTGGTGTAGTGGGTGAGTGGTGTCTGGTGTTATGGTGCTTGCTAAGCGGGAGATGGATCTGTTGTTCAGTTCTGTGAGGTTGGGTGTGAGGAGACCAATGAGTTCAGCAGCTGTGTTTGTGATGCCTGTGTCTGGCCCAGTTGGTGAAAGAAAGCATGATAAAGAAACATGTAGAACAGGATGGCTTTGATGAAATAATAACACTGATTTGTAAGTAAAATGACATATGTGTTACTGATAAATTCTTAAATGATGGTCAGCTCAAATTTCCAAGATAAGTCTTGGGTCAAGATGTAACATTCTGATTAGAATTAACAACAGAAAAGGTTTTAGTCCAAAGAAAAGGGAAGAAAAAGCAGAGGCACTCTGAGATTAAAAAATATATATTTAAAAAGTATTTAATAAAACAATGCAAAAGTTAAAAACACATCAGCCTACGCGTTGCGGCCAAGGGCCTTCATCAGGGTATATACAGAAACGAACAATAGGTCACAGGTTAAACAGACACCTAAGGCTGTCAAAAGGGGGTGGAGTCTTCAATCATGCAAGTGGGAAGCTGAGCAGACAATTACTAATTAAAAAAAACAAAAAAAAAAAACCCTGCAGATTTAAATACAAATACGCACTAAAAATGACTTAGAAATATATATAAAATACTATTAAAAATGTATACTATTTTAAAAAATAAATACTGTTACATTGTGTACATTGGCATGTCTTGTTTTGTTAGTTTTCTGTTTGTCTTCCTGTTTTTCTGTCATTGTGAGTGTCTGGGCTTTTACTTTGACATGTGGGTTTGTGTTCCTCTTGGCTACAGTGTGTGTCTCCACCCATTAATTAATCCCAATGTGTCTCACCTGTGTAGTTCCCTATTTAAGCTCCTCCTGTTTCTTTGTCTGTTACCCATACATCAAATGAGCGGTCTATCTCTTGTCTTAGTTCCTCTAGTTGTGGCCTTGTTTTTGTTCTCTGTATTTTGTCGTTTGTTTGCCCCTTGTTTGTCTGATATCTGCCACCTGTTACCGGACCTGGATTCCACCCCTGACCAAGAGACTGTTTACTACCCGTTGACACTTCTGTGGATCCTGGACACCTGATCTGACCCTCGCTTGTTCTCTGTTGCTACTCTGACAGTTTATCTTTGGATGACCTCCTTCACGGCAGCCCATCTAACTCATCAGTTTTTTTTCAATAAAACTGTTAAAATTATATTTTTGTCTTGGAGTCTTGCATTAGGGTCTACATTGTTCTGGGTCTCGTATTAGGGATTAAACAGTAGCTCCTTTGTTTTATTGACATTAATTTGGAGATCGTTGCCTGTGCACCACTTAGTGAAGTGAATGATTGTGTTGTGATAGTCTAAAGCGGGTTGGTTATCTGAGAAAAGTGCAAGGATGGCTGTGTCGTCTGAATGTTTGAGATAAGATGTGGTGGGTGAAGTGCTGAGGCAGTCATTACTGAAGAGAATGGTGTTACACAGCAGATGGTTCAAAGTTAACTGCCTTGAGTTATAAAAAGATGGTAACTATCTGATCAATTAATGTCTACCTTACAGTATGTTCGGTATGTTTGTATTAACCCTTGCATCCATGAATTATGACAACTTTAGTCAAGATATTTTTGTGTTGTTTTTTTATTCATCTTTAGGCATGAAAAAACAACGTGATCAAGTTGGTGGGTTTTTTTGGTTCTTTTTTTAGGGAGTTACAAAAATGTTCACTCATCCCGATACTATGCATGTGCAAGTAAATAAATGTGTATTTAAAACCTAACAAGTGATATAGAGCATTTGTGAATGCAGTTAATCAGATGTTTTGTCACATTTTAACATACTCTAATATGAGTTATTGTTCACTTCATGGAGATAATATGCAAAAAAAACAAAAAAAAAACAACAATTTTGTTTTAAAAAAACAAAACAAAAAACACTGTTAATTATATTCTAATAAAGAATATTATTACACCAGATCAGCAGTTACAATAGTGGTATGAATTGTATGGTAACACTTTACATTACAGATAAATATGCTAATAAAGTGCTAATTCTATGGTAATTTTGATGTAATTTCATGATAATAATGCCTTTGTAATTTCCATGCAGTTTCCAGTACAATTACTTTGCAGTTTCTAGGTAATGCAGCTTTCATTAATGTGGAAATGTCTATGGTCATTTCGATGTAATTTCATGGTAATAATTATCAACACAGCTTGGTACTTAAGTAGGAAGAGTCAATAGTGGATTTTACAGCTCTGATACCATGTAATTTCCATTAAATTACTTAACTTGTTCCAGTGTAGTTAAAGGCACATCATATATTTTTTTACCGTCTTACTACTGCACTGACTTAATTTTGTCTCTTTCTTCGTAATAACTAAGTAATTGAGTGGAAACAAGTAATGATGCATTTTACAGCGCTGATGTTGTGTATTTTTCTGGAAATTACCTCCTTGTTTTTCAGCTAATTAAAGACAAACAAGGAAATCCTGGACTCATCATTTTAGTATCTACAGATTAATTTCAAATAATTACCATTTTATTATACTTGAAATTGAAGCTGTTTGCATCGCTATTACCTACAAACTGCAGGGTAATGGCTCTGGAAACTGCATGGAAATTGCTTGTAATAATAAGCAGTTGCAAAGGCATTATTATCATGAAATTACATCAACATTACCATAGAATGTCCACCGTATTAGTGATCTGAAATGTAAAGTGTTACCAATTGCATTCTATAGGATGCATAAGTTTTTATTTGCAACTAAAATATGTTATAAATATATGCTATAAATATACAAGAAAACTGCTTTGAGTAACTGTCCACTGCATGAATGGGTTAAAATGATGAATCTTTATCGAGTCATGTTTTCCTTATCAGTGGCCAGGGCTGGTTTTTTAAAAAAAAAATGGGATTTGTGCTGTCCAATGTCTTTAACAGATCTGATATTTTAAAAAAAAAAAAAAAAAAAAAAAACTGATTAAGGCCAGATTTGCCTCAAGTGTGAATGTAGCTTTATATCTGCAAACAGCAGCGTGGAAAAAAATAAAATAAAACGACACCTGCAAGAATCAATTGATTTTGCTCTCACTGATTTTCGTCTTATTTCCTTTATAGGAAAATTGGACAACAAGTAAATTCAAGCAGCACCAAGTCAATGGAAGTAATCTGCTCTGGGCAATATTATTGAGAATTAGAGGAGTTTGGGAGTAGATGAATGTTTACATATAAGTCAGTGAGTCTCATTATATTGATTATTTCTCCATCACAAGGGAAAATGGCTGTTTGCTGCTGAGTTTTCAGGTTTTCTTTCCCATTCTTATAAAACTGATATCTGCCAGGAATGCCTGAAGGGAATTTACTCAAATTTGGCACATACGCTCGCCAGTAAAGACTCTGTTGGATATCATCCAATGTCATAACTTGGGGACAGAAACATTATCATTGGCATATTCACATTTAGTCCTGTGCTGAATTTGTGACACTGATGAGGGCAGAAACGTATAACTGTAAGGCTTCATTTGTAATTTCGGTTGTGATAAAAAATGTTATAGTGAATTACAAACAGTGTGATAATCATGAGTTATGATGGGAGCTACATTCTACTTGTCAGTCAGCAGACAACCGTCAACAACAGCAAAGCCTGTGTGTTTGTGTACTATGACTTCCTACCTTACTGAGTATAATAAAAACATATACTGAAGATCCACCCATAATTAGAAACATTAGAGATAGTGTTGATAATGCACACCAGGATTCTGAAGACTAGACCAGCATACTTATTAAAAAACCTCTTCAGGGAAATTAGAGGTGTTGAGCCTACAGGAATTGCCAGTGTGTGTGTATATATATGTATATATATATATATATATATATATATATATATATATATATATATATATATATATATATATATATATATAAACTCATGTCTTTTAACCCTCCAATTAATGATAAAACTATAGTTATGTGCAAAGCAAAAACTGGTATTTATACATACAATGATGAAATGATGAGCCTTTATGTTAAAATGTACATGTGAAATATTTAATTCCCTTGAGAACACCATTACAGAACACTATCAGAAGAGGTAATCCTAGAGAGTCAAATATTCCTGTTACTGTACAAGACATTTTTAAGGAAAAAATATTATGTTTCAGTTCAAGTTGATGTCAGTATTAACAACAGGGAGAAACAAAGAGAAGCAGTTTTTACTTTCCATGGACATTTGTGTCTATGTTTCAATACAATATATAGTGTTTTTGCTATTTTTTTTATTACCATATTTTTCGGATTTTTTCAGACCACCCAATCTCCAGTGTTTTACCCTCAATTCAGTGATGTGAAGCTTATGTGCAACAGCTCTATTTCCCTCTTTAGCAGCTGGATCGATTGTTAGCATGTGAAATGTAAATGAAACCATGTTGTTGTTTGAACTGCAGCTTCACGGCATCAGAAAATAAATAGTGGCTTATAGTCTAATTACCCTATCTCTTATCTTTGTTAAAACACATTTTGGTAACCTTGAACTTTGACCTACAGTCACCAAAATTTAATGGGGTCTATTCTGGACGACTTCACACCTTTCCTGAAAATCTCACCGAAATTGGTCCAGAAGTTTTAGCATAAAGTTGCTGAAAAATAAACAGATGCACAGACAAACCAGAAATATGAACTGAGAACAATAGCCCTCACCTCTCCTTTGAGGGATGGGTTAATAAAGTTGTTCTATGAAGTCCTTAAGCAATAAGGGACAACGTTCATTTTAGAGAAAAACACAGAAATTCACCTAGAAACGATTTTTCTTTCATGTCATTTTCTGATGCATGAGTCTGTTAAGTACATGATAGGCAAGGGTTTCATTATTAGAATAAGGACAAAGACTTCCAGACAAATTACACTCTATTAGCACAGTAAGTCAAGGTAATTTTAATTTGCACAGGTTCCTTATTACTCAGTGTAATGTTTTCGATACATTCACACACAGGTGAAAGCTTATAAAGAATTACATTTAATCAATGAGCTGACTTTTTTTTTTTTTTCTTCTTTAAAAGGAGACATATCATCGAGATAAAGAAAGCGAAATGTGAGTTGGGATTTAAGCGGATAGAGGAGACGAAAATAGGACATGGAGGTTACCTGGATGTTGAAAGTTAACTCCTCTGTGTAATTTCTTCCTCCTTCTTATCACTCTCACCCTTACACTTCCTCACTTATCTTAAGATAAGCATTTCTTGAGAGACAATTTACCGCATGAGTGGTTTCTCTGGAAGAACAAGAAGGGGGCAGGGGTTTGAGTACGTGGAAGATTATATAAAAGAATCGGTGTCTTATTCTCTAATGGGCATGAATACACTATGTGCTTACAAGTCAAGGTCTCAGTATAGCTGATGGTAAAGTAAGTCATTTGGCAGTTGCTGCAATGTCACAAGAGAATTACACGTGGTGAAGTTTTATTGATATTGTAAAGCACAGGTGTTAAACATGTGGACCAAGGGCCAAATCCAGTCCCCCAAAGGATCCAGACTGGATCCCTAGGATAAATTTATCAAATGTAAAAAGTACACTGAAGATATTAATTGTATATCAGATCCTACATACAGATCTATTTAATCTGAAGTGGGTCAAATCTGTAAAATACTGTCATAATAACCTATACTGGATGTGACACTTCCATTTCTGTCCACTCAGCTGGACAACATGTGTTTAAACTTTGATCTAAAGATACATGTATTTAAAATGTAATATCAGAACAGTATGAAATAAAACATTTTTAATGCAGTTTTTGTTTAACTCTTTAAACTTCCACTCAATTTCACCACAATTTCTTAATAAAGTCAATTGAATGCTGTTCTTGAACCATTTTAATAACATGCAGTTGGTGTTTGATTACATTATAAATGAAAATATTAAGATGAAAACTGGGATATTGGAGGCGGGTCTTGTTAAATGATGCAATAGATAAAACATTTGTGGATATTTATTGATGTTTTGTTGAGTTTTTGACTACATTTAGACATTTTTTGTTCATTTGTTTTGGATGTTTTTGTTGGACTATGACTGTGTTTGTTGGAATATGGTTCCTCTGTGGATAATTATGAGACATAATGGTTCAGGTCAGCTGATTCACATTTGTATTTTGAACAAATTAGTGTAAATATTTGATCTAAAAGTGGCTTATTATATATCTTCTGATGTGTGAGAATCTCATATCTTGTCAATTTTTGAGTGACTACTTGAGGCCTATACTGTATATGGCAGAGGTGGGTAATCCCAGGTTCATCAAGTCAAAGTCCTGCCATGTACTGGTTCAAACTGGTTCACTGAACACAGGTGATTCCACTAATTATCCCATTTACCTGGATAAGGCATTGTGCTCATCAGAGTGGACTGGTTCAGTGAACAGGTTGGAACCAATACATGGCAGGACTTTGACTTGATGAACCTGGGATTACCCACCTCTGGTATATGGGTCCTTGGAAGTTTAAAGGGCTAAGAAAACTGTTAATTACAGTCTAAAAACAACAAGCAATTGATTTACACATAAACATGTTAGTGCAGATCAGGTTTTAAGAACAGACAAGTTACAGTAATGATATGAACTGACTGATATGGAACTAAAACAACAAAACCCATGAATATATAAAAGAATAACTGTCTACTGTAGTGACCAGGATGTAGCAAAGGGTAAACGTGGCCCATAAACTAAGGTGAGTTTAACACCTCTACTTCAAAGAATTTGTACTTGATATTGCAAAATTACATAACACTAAATTTATCATATTTAAACAGTGATGACACATTATGATTGGTTCATTTAGAGTAAATGTGAGATGAAAACAGTAACTCAGTCCTGGGAGACCTGACTAATTTCACACATGGAAACTATCTACAAAATTGAGAAAATACAAGGGCTCAGTGGTTGTCTGGAGAGGAGCCAACAATGCAGGTCATAATTTATAGACTGTATGTTTTCAGTGACATAGGGATGTAATAGCTTTCATCCTGTTGGACCTCCTGTGCAAAATGCCAGTGATTCAAAAACCTGCACTGTAGTTTTTCTGAGTGGTGGAACAAGCTAGAACTTAGTTACTAGTGGTATATCACACATGACAGGAGGAGCTGACACTATCTCCTGTGGGATTTCGTTTGCCACTAGTGTGATAGGTTGTGAGCAAGGTTGTAAACCTGGCATGAAAGTTCAGTTTTTTTTAAATGAAGTCCCAAGACAAGTAGATTTTCACAGTCATAGATAAGCAGAATGATAGGGGTATGGAAGAGGATTATGACTACTGGAAAAAAGAAAAGAAAATAGGTATAATATATGTTTTCTACTATTATTGTAAAACATATAGTCAGAATTTAGTCAGTTTTTTCTCCGAATTCAGAGTTGAAAAACTCAATTTGGAGACAAAAAAAGGCCGAATTTGGAGTTTAAAGGTGCTGTATGTAGAATTTTGTTCCCACTAATTATAAAATGATGCTGACTATCACTGGGCCTTAAAGAATCCTATTCATTTCAAATAACACTGATAGTAGTAGAACAGCCAGAATATTTGCATTTGTAAAATCACACTGTCAGCCACTAAATAATGTTTATGTTTTGTTTTGTACTTTGGCTGATACTCCGCCTACTACCTAGCCTAGCCACACTAAGCCATTCATTTCATGTATGAGTCTAGCCGTGCTTCATAGTCAGGGAAGGCAGGGCTTAAAGCCTGTCTTTCAAATCCTCCGTATGCAATATGACGGTACTACGACCAATCAGCCTCATCTTTAGGATGATGTAGTTAGAGAGTTGACGGAGGAGTCCAGAGAAAGTTACATATGACTAAACAAAATGGTGGATTATGGAGCTTAATGACTGTTGTTGCTTCTGTAAAAAGAATTTAAGGATTGCTGACATTTTCCCACATTCTTCACTCATCTTTGATAAAAAGGAAATCACCACCCAGTTGGCAGCCATCTATTGATGTTGTTGTTCTTCTTCTATGGTTGTTACGCCTGCCCTCTGACTATGCTTCATCGTGATTCGTTGGCCAGTTTCAGAGAAATCTAGCCAAAAGTTAAATGGAGCGTACCTAGTCGACTACGGTAGCAAATTAGATTTTCTGCCACGAGGGGCGTCTAGCGTGGCCAGGCTACCCATCACCTATTGACCAATCACAGTGTAGTGGTGCAGAATTGCAGAGCAAACAAGGGCTTGAGCCAGATGGTATAAATACTGATGTACAATAGATCTGGCAACCCTTCATCTGGGTGTGGGCGGTACCACACATAGACAAAAATCCTACATATAGGACCTTTAAATCCAGAATGCTGATGGGTAAACAAGGCAGAATTTTGACTTTTTTCTCTGAATACTACAAAGAAATAGATATAATTTCACCTTTATTTATTTCAGTAGCCCTAATTCTCTTTCTTTCTTTCTTTCTTTCTTTCTTTCTTTCTTTCTTTCTTTCTTTCTTTCTTTCTTTCTTTCTTTCTTTCTTTGAGATTCAATGAAAATCCTTTTTACTGAGCATTTTGGCCAAGATAAGCAGTAGGATAGTTAAACCTCAAACATCTAAATGACTTCTGCATCCACTCTTCTAAATTCTTTATAACTTTTCAACCCTTAAGACTATCAATACATTTAAATAATTCAGGTAAAATGCAATTTCACTGCTTTGCGCTGGCATTTAACGTGACCCATATGACTGTTCAGAGGCTCCGTAGTGGATATGGAAACAATGTCAACATCCAATCATATCAAACTTTCAATCACTTTAAAACAACCACAGTAAATCCAAATGCTGTACAGGAAAAACACAAAACGACAGAGCAAAAAGACATAGAACTATACAAACTATACAAAAAAAACCCATCATCAATAAAACCCAAGTAGTTTGATAAATTTTTATAGATATTTGTTTTTACATCGGATCAAAAATTTTCTAATATAAAGTTAACAAGCCTTGAATAAACTGTGAGCTTTTATGAACACCCACATGTGCAATAAATCAAATATATGAAAAAAAAATCTAAAATCTAAAGGATGCTATTATAACCTAAAGTGAGACAAGTTAGTTAGTTGCCACAAAATATCTCTACATCTTTTAGCCTTAACCACATTACAGACAGGTTTGCAAATAAACATACATACATGTATACGTCATATGAAATATCAGGTAAAAATAAAATTATATGAGCAAAGAGAGTAGTTAAGTATTGCATTAATGAGGTAAAACTACAACTAGATGTTTCTACATTGGTTGAAGTTTCAAGGTTGCTTTATTTATACCCATGGGTAGATTTGTTTCGCAGACAGAGTAATTGCATGTGACATTACGACAGAACCCATATTGAACCTGTTAGGCAGGTACTTGATCATGTGTCAAGACAAAAAGTGCTCAATGTTCCACCATTCATCAATACAGCAACATGGATAAATAAAAGGATCAAATAAATAAAGCAATAAAAATAAATAAAATAAAAAAAAGGCATCATAAAATAAGATTAAATACATAAGAAATAAAATGGAATAAGGATCTTAAGAAGATAAAAACAGTCTGGGATAAAAACAGGTTAAGAACATGAAATTTAATAGTAGAAGACACAATGCTAATAATTAAGAAATGGGATAAATAACTCAATAAGTAAATAATGTGCAATGTCACTACTTCTTCTTGAGTTCAGTGATGGCAACAGGAATTGAGCTGCTTTTATACTAGCTGTGTCGTGCACCGTGGGACTTAAAACCTCTGTCCAGAGGAAAGGAGTTGAAATTCACCTCATAAAAGATGGGAGTCATTATGACTAGAGCTGTCAAATGATTACAATTTTTAAACCAATAAATCACAGGGTTACCTTGGATTAATCAGGATTAAATGTTAATTTTTAAAGGTGTCATTCCGCTGAGAACCATTTTTCCACGCTCCTTTTGGAATCTGATGGGTCACCCTGAGTTAGCAACACATGCTATGTTTGCTGCGTGTTGTGTCACCTCCACTGGCTGTATTTACCATTCATAGAAAACAACACAGAGAAACAAGTGACCCAGAAAAAGTCTGTCCACTACACATCATGGAGACACTGGCGTCACCCACGTGGGGTTAAGTTCCTCCCTCACTGCAGCTCATTTTAAGTAGCATTAGCATTAGCATCTGCAAGAGAAGACAGCGCTACAGTGGCTGCTGAACAAACTTGAACAAAAAATGGCGGATCAAACTGGTTCATGTGTTCTCTGTGGAAATAAAGCGCTGTTTTTTTCCCCTGCACATTTTCAAAACAAGTGACAGCATGAAACCTAGCTGGATGCTACTCTGGGAAGGTAAACACACACAGAGAGAGAGGGGAGGGGGGAGTGTTTCAGAGCCTGCACTCTGCAATCGATTATTTTGGACTTCCTCCTAAAGATGGCTCCTGCATTCAAAAAGATACTGGCTTCAGATAAGTAACTCTGACAACATGAAGACCTCGGGACACTTCAGTTTGCCTTTAGGGACCCTCTACTTACCACCACATAAGTGTGATGTTGTTTAGAACTGTAGAAGAGGTCTAAGAATAGTGTTTCATATCTGGGAAAAGATATGCCCTAATCACTTGCTAACACAGTTTGGCTCAAAACGTCAAAATCAAACTTTCTGAATGTACACCCGAATGGCATAATTTTGATGTCAACTATATCTATGTACTCCTGATCATCTAAAATTTGAGCTAAAATGAATTTTACTGTGAATAATCCCTTTAACATGTTTATTCAACACCTTCAACAGTTTCAACAAAACCACTGTTCCATATAATTGTGAACATTTTTAATCACAATGATGGATTAATCCACATTATTGTGTTAATTTAGACATACCTAATGATTTTGAATTGATAACATCATCTGTACCAGTCTACTGTACAAAGAGGCGGGACTGGAACTCACCAATCAGGTGCCTGGATCATCAGATGATTTAATTCAGTCATTTTTTTCTCCTGTAACTGATTCCAAATAGAGGGAACAGTAAATTTAAGGGGCTCCTTTCGAACTTCAAACCTATGGAACTGACAGAATGAGTAACTCATGAGACTGAAAAATGTGATTAGTAGTATTTTTCTGGCAGATATGATTTAGGAGATTTGAAGGAAGCAAACTGCCTACGTTTTTAGAAGCTGGAACATGCTAATATTTCAGTCTGTACATTTCAGCTCATCTGACATGAGCACGGTGATGAGTGAAGGCTTTAAAATTCATAATAAACCTCAGAGCTCCATGGTAAACTGCTTTGAGAGGATGCATACATGTTTATCACATCACCACAGACATAAATATTGCAGCAAGAAGTTTATTTTTTAGCCTCAAAAGATATCTATTTTACTTGATTATGAAATAAAATTCATACAAAGAATTATAGAAAAATGAATGAATAAGCTATTAAATATAATATAATTATAATATATTATATTATAATTCTGAATAACATAAAATGAAAACAGGGATCTCATGGAAATGACAGAAATAAACAAGTATCGAAAGAAAAGATATTACTGATTCAGTGACACAAAAGAAAACCGATAACAATGCCTCTCTGAGCTACTACTATAAGGAAAGAACAATGCCTTCCAGAGAAAGTAGAATTAGACCCAGGCTCAGTCATGCATCATAAGATGTAATACAGGACAAATGAAACAAATGCATCCGCAATTGAGCAATGTATTTCTGTCATGTAAGATTAATTAACTCCTATCACGAAGCGTTGCATTCAGCAAGAGGTGCACTGATGTAAATTTGTAAAACCACTTTAACTATGAAGTTCTTTGTGAAGCAGATCAATGCAGAGTAATGATCAAACAACACGTTGATCATTTAACATTGTTTAAACAAAGAAACCCAGCTGTTTTAATGTCTAACATAGGTTGATTTAATAGCACAGCAAAGTAAACTGAAGTTGCATTAAAGGGGACATATCATGCAAACTGCACTTTTTAATTAGTCGAGTAAATTAACCTGCCTCTGGTGGCAAAAAAATATTTTTTACCTGAATCGTTGGTCTAGCCATACTCCATAAAGCCTCAGCCAGGACTGGGCCCAGTTAACTGAACCAATCACAGCACTCCATTTGTGTAGCATTTTTGTAAGGCGGGTTTAGCGCAATGACGACAGGGTTATGCGACAGTGTAGATTGTAGAAGAAGTACGATGGCGATGACTATGGAATAGCAGTTTTTAATTTGGATTTAACAATAATTTCAGAAGAGTTGCACTTAGGCTTCTCTATGAAAGCTGAGCAGGAAGTTTTCGTTGCTCTGTATACATCACATCACATGTTGTTTTCACAAAACTAGTCGTATCAGAAGAATATACAAATAAACAAACAAATATTTAAATGCACATATATAAACATGAGAGAATATGAAGCCAAGGAATATGAAAGAATTCATAAAAACAATAAACACCAGACTAGAATCTAATCAATACAATAGCGCTTTCTATTATCGCACCATGCAGTATTTATTTGAAGATGAAGTTGGAAGGTCATTTTTGAGAACGCTGAACAGAAAAAAAAAAAAAAAAAAGCAGACGGGGGTTTAGAACTGTGATACATGAATACAAAATAAATCCCAACAGAGTAATAAGACAGTGAAATACTGCTGTTTTATTGAATTGAAATGCTAAACTTCTTTGGTCTATGATTACTATGAGGTTTCTGACAGATGAAGACAACTGTATGAGACTTTGTCCTTTTATTAATTTGTTACAAAAACTGAAGGATAGCGCTCTGTATTATAAATCTAACATCCACAAATATGTTTTTTGTCTTTGCTTTGTTTTTGAGAGTGCATGCATTTCCGTTGATAAATATTATTAGAAAGGCATTTTGTTCAAATTCAAAGCTGCACTCTGTGCTTTGTGATGTCCTTGACAGAGGAGCAGCAGTGCTGTTCATCAATCTCTGTCATTAATCAGGCGAGGCAAGTGTATACAAGCACGTACACACATAACCTGCAGATACCATCATATATAGCCTACTGTATTATCAACCTACATAAATCTAATAGGAAACGATTGAACAGAAAGCAGGATGTATACTTGTAGGTTTTCAAAAAAAGGCAGTAAACTCAAACTGTCAAAGTCATACTGTTTATCCAAAGACACACATTCGACTTGCATTTAGGATTAGCATTTGTCATACGCCTTCTGGGTCAAGGTATTTGACATCATGAAACAGCTCTGAAATCCCTTTTTGTAGTTTGTAATTTGCCAGGACACATGCAACGTGTATACTTTCACCCTCCCAAAAACACTTCCAGTCAGCCACTCACACTGACACACACCTACACACACACACACACACATATACACAAACAGCACACTGTAGGGCACCAGGATCAGTCATGGACTCCCCAGAGCATGTCTGTGTTGTAGTGAATTCATTGCGACAGGGAACCTGACTCACCACAGCACCCGAGGGAGCTCGGCATCAGCGACGAGCCTATGCAGCCAAGTGCTCGCAGCACCAAACCTCCTTTGGAAAGGGAAACAGCACCCAATGCATACTCATCCAAAGACTGTCAGCGTCAATTACGGTGACTTTTTCAAATCGTATTCATGCTTCAACTCATCTAACTGAGCTGAAGCTGAATTGTCATCCTGGGCGTTAGTTTGAGTGAAAAGCTTCCGTAATCAGTCATAATATCAGGTTCAGGGGTTTATTTAATGACACTGGACTGAAGTTGTAATACTGACTAAACATTGTTTATGTTATTAGTGTCCAAATGATGAAACAAACAAATGTGAGATTCTCTTTTCCAGAGTGGGATCATCCTATCAGCTGTCTGTGTCACCCATGTCAAATGTAATAGGATCAGTATTGTATGTTAGAGTGGTAGATGTTTTGTAGGCTTTCTTCTCTGTCCTGTGGGAGCCTGTAAATCCCAGGAGAAGTTCTTTCAAAGGCTTGCCTCTTTCAAAGGCATGTCACTTTGCAAATCTGGTATATTGTGCTACACAGATTATCCCACTTCAATGCTGAGATTTTACATATTAACTTAAGTTTTAAAGCCAGATAGGGAGGAAAGTCTATGTACATTCTCTCTCTTTGGGTTATGCTTGAGTTTTTAAGCCTCCTCATTCTTTTATGATCTGTCAGTGATTCCCATGTCATTATTTTTTTACCCTGAACTTTGTATTTTCTCCCTCTATTCTCTTCCCACTTATTCATTACCGTCTTTCGTTCTTTTTTCTTTGTTTACCTTTTTTTTCCCTTTTTTTTTTTTTACTTCATCTCTTGCTAAGAGCCTCAGTTCCCATGAGTTTTTTTTTTTTTCTGTTCTTACTGCATCTTCACTTACACATCTCATCCCTCTGTAGCGGTCAATGGCGAACAGGATTCACAGCCTTAATTACACCCCAGAGGAGCCTCCGCCTCTTTTCCTCTTTTCCTCCTCATCTTCTTATCGCTGCTGCTTCCTCATCTCCCTTTGATTTCTTCTCCTTCACTTTCTTACACTTATTCTCATGTCTAATTTTTGTGATTTGGTTTCTTAATCTCTGTGATTCTCATGTCGTTCACACAGACCATCATTTCCTCTCCACATTCACTGGATTTAGATGACAGCATCTGGATAGTTCTTAGCTTTACTCTGGTGCTTTGTATTTTATTTGTTACTGTTGTTTGTGTTTCTCAGATGTTGGTGACTGAGGCTGGTCCCCAAAGAGACACTTCCTTTGTTGTTTCTTTCTCCACAAGGAGGTCAAAGTTCAAAGTCAGCTCAATAGAACTTAAGCAGAGCGGATGTTAGCTGTCATGTGGGCATGGACTGGCAGGACTGTTGAAAGCTTGCTGTCTCCACACCCACATCCTGCCAAAGGCATCTGCAGATTATGATTTACACAACTGGACCTTGTCAGGAGAGTCTGCTGGTGTTTTAACTGATGTTTTTATGCATCGCTGTTTATGTCTTCAAGCATGTTCAGCACATCAAACTATGATAGATTCAGACTTACACAAACACTATGGTACTTTGTATATTCATAATATGGCAACTGTAAGTATATTCCTGTACAGATATGGCCATACATGCATTAATAAACAATAGAAAACTAAGTAGCATGTTGGGGTTCCATGTTTCAAAAGTGATATACAGATCTATAGTTTCCTCTCCCTATTAAAAACATGTAAAATATGAGTGACGTATTATAGTAGTAGTAGTAGTAGTGTAATCTAGATGACACCGGGGAACAGAGGTCTGACAGCTCTTTTTAACTCATTTTTGGGTGCGGAATCCAAAACTGATCTCAGTTTTTCTCTGTCACATTAAGTTTTTTTAACTATGGGATCCCCATTTTCATAAAAATGTTGTAGCTAATCAGTATGTGCTTGCTTTATAAGACTTTTTAAATATCGATATACAATGAAATATGAAAAAACAAGCATTACTGTGATGTTTATTTAACACTGTTCTGTTTTTATATAGGGCAGGGTTACTGTAATTGTACTGTAATTGTACTGACCTATTGGGAGTTGCACACACCTTTCGCTGCATTGTCTCCATGGTAACTGCACAAACAAGTTACCATGTACAGGTAGTTATACATAAGTCCAATCATAATCAGCTGGAAAGTCTGACTACAGCTAATCAGTGGGAGTGTGCTTATTTAGAGGGTAAGCTGTGGAGAAAAAATTTGATGTGTTACAATAAAACTGACTGCGATTTTGGAATCAGGATCAAAATATTAGTTTTAATCAAGATAATAATCTATTGAATTAGCTTTTCAAATTGTTCCCTGGTGTTATTGTATAAGTACTGTGAACTGACGGGAGACATTCACACTAAATATGTAAGATCATACGTCAAAACATCTATCTATCTATCTGTCCGTCTGCCCATCGTCTGTCCATCTATCGTCTTTGTCTTGACTTGACCGTACCTTGTGTCAACTGGAAAAAAGTTCTATTGTTTTGAGATGTATTCCGATTAGAGGTAGTTTTGTTAACCTCTCTTAAAGCTTTGTAGCTCTATAATATCAATCTTTATTCTATATCCTGTGAATACATTGTACGAAATAAATCAATTGTTCCCAATGTCCAACACCAAAGTGCTTTGTCCTTAAGATTCCATAATTAAGTAAATTATGTGAATATTTCTTTCACCAGTGGTATCATGGGTGTCTAACATTGGCAGTTACATCCTTATTTCCACTTTTCCATTTTCTGAACTGCTTAGCCGTGCTGCTTAGATAGCTGGAAGCACTGAAGCCTAAGCTTGAATGTATCGCCAGTTCATTGAAGGGTTGACATGTACAACCATTCAGTCTCAGGAGTTTTGGAGATCAACCAATTAACCTTTCAAGGCGCATGTCTTTGGATGGTAAAAGGTCTATGGAGGGAAACCAAGAAGATAGAGGGTGAACATCTGAACTCTACCAGCCTTTAAACCAAGACTGTTTGTTAGTGGGATAATGAGTAAATGAATAAATAAACCTAAGGTGAAAACGTAAATAATAGAAAAATCCTTTGCAAACACTCAATTTGATTCCTTACAGTACTTCCTTATGTGGCTGCTTTTTCATATCATTGTTATTGAACTGCACCTTTTTCACCTACTGCTACATTCTGACATTTGGCCATTGATGTGAATTGTCAAAGCTATTTCTTCCCCTTTTTGTCCTTTTTTCTACCTGTGGTAAGTTCTTTAAGCATTTCAATCAGCAGTTTCAGACATTTTTAGACCTCTCAAACTGAAACCCTGCCAAGAAATATCCAGCCTAACAGTTTTTTTATTTGTGGCACTGTGACAAGTTTTTGACCACCAGCAGAAAATGACTGTACAATGATTGTGTCTGTTATGGAATGGCACTAGATAATTTAAGAAATTCATTTTTGGTGTGCCCTAAAGAATAATAACAATGATTATGGCAGTCCAACATAAAATAATGATAAGCAAGGGTGACTTTTTTGCAGACCTTATCTACAGTACCATGTGAAAAACAGCCCTTACTTTACAAAATATATATTTCAAAATAATATTATCACAAAGGCAACAAAGCAAATGTCTATGCAAAATATTTCACTAGCTGGCATCCCACAAGAATTATTGGTCTAAGCATGAGTTATGGCATAATTCATATCCATGTCTTGCTGCTTCAGCATTCCTATTGAAAGTGAAGCTAGCTGAAAGACAGCTTTAAATTTCATTACTTCATGGAAGGTGTTAGCCTCTCACCAGACTGATGACGCATAGTGAAAAGGGATGAATCAAACATTTCCCAGTATACTATATTGGAATTTCAGAGGCAAAATGTATATAGTGTTGAACATGTATGTAAACGCATGAAAATATGTGATAAAGCAAGCTGTGTGTCTGCAGTGATTATGCGTGTATATGTGTGTGTGTGTGTGTGTGTGTGTGTGTGTGTGCACTGCCTAGTTTTCCATCTTTGTGTGCAGCTGGGAGGGCAGGCAGTGAAGCGTAGCATTGCACTACCCTGCTTGTTATCAGGTGAAGAAGATGAGGACAGAAAGTGGGCAGACAGGGCTGGTGAGTGAGTAAAAACAGGTGAATGGAGGGTTGAGCAGAGATCAAGAAAAATGAAAAAGAAGGGCACACGTGATTGGAGACATAGAAAGAGAGAGGCTGGAGAGCAGCTGCAAAGACAGACGACTAAGAGATAAAAGAGACAGATTGATACTCTGGTCAGTGTTGAGAGTTGATGAGACATTCTACCATCAGGACTGACACTGATGAAAATATTAAATAGTGTGGAGGAAAAAAAAAGAGTGAAGGACAACAACAGATACAGGAACGTTTCTTCCACTTGCAATTTTATTATTTGTGTTGAAGCTTTAGATGAGTGAAGAGAAAAGGAACATCTTAAATATTTGATCAAACCCAGGTAGCACAAGCTGACTACCACCCCCCCCCCCCTCCAAAAAAACAAAAAACAAAACAGGTATGCTCAGATGGCTTCTAAAGGAGAGTGCAAGAAAGTAAACACACTGTGCTTTATTTTAAGGTTGGCTTTTATATTGAGCTGAAGATAAAAGGCATTTCTTTTTTATCTGATCAGAGCGTATTTCTGTGTTTCGACAGAAATGCAGCATAATCCGCATGTGTTTTTCCGACTTTATTCTCTTGATAACTCTGCTTGGCTTCTTGGGTTTAATTTAGATTTGTTAAGTAAATACAGACGTAAAATCAAAAATGATACATGATAATTATAGTAAACTGGTGATAATACCGTAAGCGCTTTAGTCCGATAAAATAATTATGCTGACTCCATACAGTGCAGGCTATAAAAAGCTGTTAGTCAATTTCAGTGATGCAGGTCACGTAGGTACAGAGAGGCAGCTAAAGACAAGCTCCTGAGGCATAAGAATCCCTACAGTAAACACAATCACTACACTAACCAAAAAGTAAATATAGCACTTGCTAAAATGTACTGAAACTACAGTAGAACTGCCAAACAGTACATTGTAATTGCATTAGTATGTTTGTACTTTAGTTCCCAAGGTGTCGACTTTGTAAAACTGTGTTGTGTTCCTGTCCTTATTGTCAAGATAAAACCAAATTAAAACAAGTGGTGCCAGGCACAACAAACCCTGCCCTTCGCATGTATTGTACTGTAGCTTATTTTAGCATCAACCCATCATGTCTATCCATGTGGTAATGTCAGTGTATCTACTGCCTCTATATACATTATGTTCCAAGTCTGAAGTAAATTGTGGCCTTTTTTCATTTTAATACTAATCATAAAAGTAATATCCATGGTGTTTGGGTCTAAGCAGACCTATATAATATACATATTACATCTACTATGTTTGGGCCAGTGTAAACACTCCGGTTTCCTCCCACCATCCAAACACATGCACTAATTGGTTAATCTAAATTGTCTATTGTTATGAATGTGAGAGTGATTGTTTGTCTATATATGTTCAGCCCTGAGATGAACTGGAGACTCATACAGGGTGTACCCCACCTTCACCCATTGTCCTGGATTAGGCCCCCAGTGACCCTCGCAACCCTAGTGAGGATAAAGTGGGTTCAGATGATGAGACGAGACCTACCATAGGGTCCTCCTCCTAACTATGTAATGACCACAGACCTTAAATCTGTGACATCAAGTCTGTGATGAACCCATAGAACTGATACCAATGGAAGCTGTGGTCCCCCAGTTCAAATATAACTGCATGGGGATCAATAATTTTACATTGTCCATGCATGTATCCATATCATACCATCTTCCTCTGATCTGAGTCAGGGACACAAGCCCAGAGAAGTCCAGAGAACCATTTCCCTATCCATGTTAACTGGCTCCAGGGGAATCCTGAGGTGTTCTTAGCCCGACCCAGAGATATAATCCCTCCAGTGTGTCCTGGGTTGGCCTCAAGGTCTCCTCCATGCACGGATTCCCCAATTTAAATATAACTGCTTGGGGATCACTCATCTTATGTGGTTCACACACCCATGACTGATGGCTGTCACTGGCTGACATTGGTATAACTACTGTAGGCCCATCCGTGAATTTTCAGTGATTCCTGGATACCATCACAGATTTGAAGTAGGGAGCAGTATGGGCTGTGCATGAAAATGACATACTTTTGTTGTCTTTTGTAGTTTTACTCAGAATTTTAATCAGAATTGAGGTTTTAGAGGGAAAAAAAAATCGGGGTTTTAGTCACACAAAATCGCAGAGCCCCATCTTGGCCAAAAAATGAGGGAACTATGGATATAAAGAAAAGTTAAAGCATGTATACTGTCATGTCATAAACATTGCATGGCACAATATATTTATATATATTTTTAATATATCACAACTACAGGAGGTTCTAGTCATCTAAAGCTTCATGTTTCTACAATATAATGATGGAAAACTGTTATTTCAGTTGCTATTCAGCTCAGATCCAGCTCATACACATTGACTTAATGCAGGTTTTAATATCCCTGTGGTAACTTTTCATTCTTACTCTGTGTTCCTTTGTTGATTATGTGTTATCATTTCTCATGCTGTCAAGGTTTGATTTTCATCAAACATGTCAGATCATAATAAAAAAAAAAAAAAGAGCAGTTTCATGCTTTGTATGAAAAACTGTTTGAGTGTAAATTCATTTCATTGTAAATCTGGACCAACTAAAAGGCTACAGTAATTGTTTTTCTTGATGCAAAGACATAGACGTACATATCACTTCCTACCCAGGGACAAACTAGAAGACGTTTGCATAGTCTTCATTTTTTAAAACACAGTCAGCTTCCACGTTTCTACAATGCACTCATTCGTTCTTTCTTTCTTTCTTTCACATACTCATACAGATACAAAGACCCACCAGCATTTATCAGCAGTGTTGACAGAAACTAAACAACAGTGTCTCTATCAGCTGTCGTGTATCAGGGCTACAGAGACCCCATTCATTCCCATTATCAATGATTACCACCACAGAGTGCACTTCCTACTCCTGATGTTTATCTGTGCTATAGTTCGCCAGATGATCTTTATCGCACACTACAGTAAGTCGTGCAAAAAGTATGAGCTGCGCGTACAAGGTGATCATTTATCTTTGTCTATTTATTCTCAGAAGTTGCCCAAGACCTTGTAGAGGTGTGGGTTTTTATATTGTAATACAATGAATATTTTCTTTTCTCCAAATATAGTACAGCATTGTTTTTCAATTTTCTATTTACAGTATATAATGTTCACATCTGACACATGCACCCCCCCACACAAACAAACACACACACACACACACACATGGGCACACTCACAAGAACGCTGCATGCATTTTTTTTTTTTTTTTTCAGTTTCAGCCTCTGCAGCATTCAGGAACACTGACAAATGTTGTTTATTGCAAAGACACAAATAGGTGCATCTAGTAATTCAGCTTGTAACAACTTTATTGACTGATAGCTCCTCTTGTACATTTTCATAATCATTCCGCTTTCTAAGCATTAAGGCTTTGGATTTGTGTATGTAGCTCTCTTTATAGACTGAATTGAATGTAACAGCTGTCATTGTCAGTGCAGCAGGGGTTGTGTGTGCCTATTATTAATGTAACTGTGATATAAGTCAGCATATGGATCAAGGGCGTACCGTTTTTATCCTCTTAGCCAGCACTTAGTGACCGATGTACCACACATTGATGGGAACACACGCACACACGCACACACACACACACACACACACACACACACACACACACACAAAGACATAAGTCATGATCTCTGTACTTTTTTTCTCTGAGACCTTTCTTGTCCCCCTGGTCTTTTGCTCTCTCTCTCTCTCCCCCTTTCTGTAACGGAGATTAATGGGAAAGATAAAGGGCCCTTCCAGTGGAGCCATCTCAGTCCATCTCAATAAATGATGCAATTAGCATAGACACCTTTTTCTCTTGTTGACAATGTCTGTTGTTCTTGTACCTACATTGAATAATTTACAGTACATCTTCTAATAAAAAATAAATACATTCTGAATTATGGTTAATAAATGTTAAATACAGTATGTGTCAGAGTTTTAATTGTAATGTGAACTTCAAGCACATAACATTGTCGACAAAATGATTACAAAGGATAAGAATTGTAATGATAGAATTTTTGATAATGAAATGTTTGGAAGCAGCCAATAAATGTGTGTCAGGCCATTTAACTCCTGACCTGACCCCTTGAACCTGTCTGCTAAGAGTTACTACAGCTTTTATAGCATCTGCAGTCTGTTAGTATAGTATGTGCAAACATTGGCGTAGGTTTAGCAAACAAACAAGATAACAAATAACAGCTGAAACTGTCAGCTGTCAGCTCTTTTTTTCCTCAACTGAATTATTACACAAATTAAAAGAAAAACAAATAATGCAGTCAGTGCCTCTGCAATTTCACAATCAATGTGACTACATTTATTTCCACCCAAAGCTTAATGTAGCCTATTTCTAGGTGAGATCTTGTATGACGGTAGAGTTGGACCCCTGCAAAAAATCTCCTCCTGTTTATTCCAAATATTCTCAGGGGAGTTCAGGTCTGGACTCTACGATGGCCAAAAGCTGTGTGAAAATAATGTTTCATGCTCCTAAAAAATACTCTTTCATAATTTATCCTGATGAATCCTACTATTATCTTGGACTATTTCTGAGTCTGTGTTTAAAAGCCACTGATGTCCAAACCTGGTCATTCACTATATTTAGATACTTATCTGACTTCATTCATCATCATTTCCATTTAAAAGACAAACAAGCAACAAATAAAAAAAACTATAAAAACCCACAATATTATAAAAGACAACTATTCAGGATGACTTGTATCGCACGGAACTATGACTGGGATTTGTCAACAGCATAAGGATGAAATTCTGAGAATTGACAGATACATTTGCACATTTTATCATAAGAGCCTGAAAAGTGTTAACCCCTGCATTGCAAATAACTCACTTGCACTAGACCATCAAGGTTTTTGAAACAGGGTTCTGATGGAATCATATGAAACATTGAGCTTTTGTAAACTAGTCTTTTTAAACCAGGCTGACAAGCGGGCAGTTTAAAAAGCACTTTGGATGGCTTGAATAGTGCTATAGAAATCTAATGTATTATTATTTTTCTAAAGATACTCACATTATGTTCTGAAGAGATTTTCCTTCACATTTTCTTGCCAACATATTGGTCTGGACATATAACATCCAATATTACCTGTGAGATTTATCAAAAAAAACAGTGGGGGGGATTTTTTTCACAGATGTTATGACCCTCATTCCCACACAAATACCATAAATCAGTAAACAAATATTTAAAATCAACATTTTTCTCCAATGGTGCAGTTACGCGTGGTACGACAGTGCGCCCAGGACGGGATGGGCCACATTAAAAAGGGGGTATTGAGGGTCAAGCCAGTGGGAGTCAGGTTCGGGAAGCCCCCCCACCCCCCATTTTTGTTCTGACCCAGCCTGTACATCATCATTGGACATTTGATCCATAATAAAATGACTTAAATCTTTTATTTGTTGCTCACACTCAACACCTGTCCTAAAGGTAAAACATAGGAAACTTTAGATCCTTATCCTCTTTTGTTGTGTATATCAAACCTGTACTCTTTGTAGCTTGTGTAGCTCAGTGATTGTGCACATAACATTCCTGAAACAACAGACCTGATCAACTCAAGCACCTCCAATTCCCAACACTGCCCCCACAGGCTAGTACTGCAGGAACTAAACATCATCCTGTTTGGGTGTTTTATGACTGCAGTGAATGTTGAAAACATGATCAAATACCAGAAATAAACACTCAGATTTCCAAGACAATAAACATGCAGGGAAAATATATAAATAATCTAAATTCATCATGCAGTACTTTGTCCTTTTAACATGAATCAAAAACAGTTCCCGCTGCCAAACATGAAAGACAATAATATGGGGGATCTTATTACATTCTTATTTCACCTCTACATTAACTGTCACTGTGAAGAAGTACTAGAAGGCATGTGCCACACTACTGTGGGAAATAAACCCAACCACAAATTTGAAGTAATACTCAATTAATGTGATTCTCAGCCTGAGTGCCAGGGGCTTCAGTTTCAATTACATTTAGAACAGTTTTGCACATTAACTGTGTGAAAAAGTCTAATAATCCTATAGGTTAAAGTCATTTCCACTTCATGCTGACTTTCACTGCAATTCTGCATCAGCACAGCATTACTGTATTTTTCACTTTACAGTTTTGTACAGTGTGTCATAATTGGCAGACAGTAGAGCAATGTGACCCAAAAAAAAAAGTTGCATACTTATCAGGTAGTTCATAATGAATTATGCTTCAAATAATTTTTAGACAATACCATGACAGGTTTTAAATTGTATTTTACATTTAAAAAATGTAGGAACACAAACACATATGCACACAGACACTGTAGTAGCACAGACCAATGGGTGAAAGGTTAACAAGTATTACATGCACTCATAAAACAAGATGGGATGGTCGGGGTTAGAGGGATTTATATAGCTACAATATCCATTCATCTGTGTCTATCACAGAGAGAAATAATGGCTGGCATTCACCCAACAAATAGCCACAGCAGATGGGCCGAATCAAGCAACTGATACAAACAGCAAATCACTATCTTCTCTTATGCAATACTACAAGGGATATGTATCTTATAAATAAGTACAGAAAAGTTCTGATGCAAGCTATACTATTGACGTAAGTTGGATGCATCACATAGAGAAACTAACATTAAATAAATCATGGATGTGTGTGTGACATCGCATTGTAGTTCTGTTTCTGCAGGATTCACATTTTCATTTGTGGTGACTACCCGGTGGCTGAGGTGGCTGTTCTTTAGTTTTATTACTGTGATGCATTAATGCAGCTCTTTTATATGCTGCAGGGGGAAATATCCACAAGTTCTCCTGTGGTTTTATGATTATTATCTCTCACATTGTGTATATTTTACATCTCACATTGTAAATGAAACACTGTTTTTCTTCCTCATTCTACCAGTCATCATAATGATTGTTCTTTACCTTTATGTCTACCATTGTACTCAACGTTATGTCACTTCAAAATAATGTAATTGTGTTTTGTTTTTTTTTATTTTACTTTTCCTGTCCTTTCTTAAATGTTCTTTGCTGATTTGTTTCTTTCTTCCCCCCTACCACAGATCTAGAGTCCATTAATATCCTCTCTACTGTTATGCACTGCATTTAAAAACATAGTCGTAAATAAGAAGAGCAGCCCCCCCCCCCCCCCACCTCCACCCCCCAAGAGAAATCACCTGCCATTGCAATGCAGAGCATCACAGCCCATGCCCTTTACCTTCAGTCCTCTTCATCACCGAATAGGTCTTCTGAGACTGTGAGAACAGCTGTGTGAAAGCCCCATGATCCACCCCAAGAGACTCAGAGTTCCTTTCTCTACCATGGCCTTATATGCAGAAAGGATGTAAATTATCCCTAAGGCAGAGGCAGCCATCATGCCAGTTACTCCTGGGCCGTGTGTTGCAGAAAGGTTGCCCTCTGCATTTAAAGCTACATAATGCCTTTGACAGTGGAAACGTATAACATGAATCATACTCTTAGTGCTTTCAGTCTGAAAGAAGTCAATCCAAATTCATTTTTATATGTGTGGGTATAAGAGACACATATGGCTCATTTGTGATTTTATTATGCAAAGTGGAAAACACAGCACATACAGTATATATGACATAATACAAAGAAAAATGCACAGACACATGAATGCACATGATACATTTGCAAACGCTCCATTGCATCCTCACAGGCAGTACACATACAAGTAAACACATTTACATATATTCAAATCTGGCCCACACAAATGCATGGTTGTTTGAAATCTGTCAAAAGTAATAATACAACAGCGCTATCTTCTGTCCTGATGAAAAACTGCATAAATGCAGCAAACTATGTTGAGTGTGGGCAAGTTCAATTTGTGTTCAATATGTGTTTGTTTTTTTTATCTACATACTCTATGATGGGGTAATAGTGCATGTCTGTTTCTGTACAGGCAGTTAAGGTGATGGAAATGTGGAACCTGAGTGATTTTATCATTCTATCCCAAAAATGTTTTTAGCCAAATGCTTGTTTCAGACCATGCCCTCTCTTATATATAATTTGGTTACTGTACTTCAAAAGAAATAAAATAAAATATATCCTAATAGCTTTTTTTGATGATAACAATACACATGCATTTTTGACTAAATCTATTTCTCCTTTTCTTTCTGTTCATTCACACTCCCCATATTACAGCTTTGTTTTTCCTCCCCTCCCTCTCTCACATATTCAGACTCCCACCCTCTATGTTTCTCGATCTCTGTCTGTCTCCTCATTCCTCCCCTGGCATCTCCCTCCACCCCTCTGCCTCTGTCTGACGTCATAGCAACCGCAGTGTAAGACTCAGGGCTTGCTTTACAGTGCACATCTTTCAATCACATATGACAAAAATGGTCCGACAGATGAGCACTGGGGGAGGCAGAGAAAGAGGTGGCAGGGGGACAAGGAAAGAGCCACACCCATTTTTTGACATGTAGGATGCACCGCCGGGGCTACTTGCCCAGCTTGTTGATGGCAAGGTCGGCCTCAGGCAGAAGCATTTTCAATGATGTGACTCACTCTGTCCATTTGCGGCAAAGAGTATACAAGCAATTCAGGAGGGTTAAAAATGAACAGAGATGCGTCATAGTGATGTGTCAGAGGGCAGAGGCACAAGCAAAAGCATCACCAAAACTGCAGTGAATAATTCAACCTCACAGACCGAGCAGTGATTAACATTTGTCAAAGTTTTAATGCCCCCTGCGTCACCAGGCTGTGCAACATGTGTACCCATATGCACTCATATCTCTGTGATTAGTTTTCATACATGAATCTCCTGAGAGACAAGATAATACGTGCTCATCTGGTTTTCACTGTACCTATTTAACCTGAGATTTGACAAGATACTATTTCTCAAGGCCATTTTATACTGCAGGATGACACATGGCTGCATTCCTAAGATTTCATGATGTGTGTGTTTCGGTAGCTAAAGGAAGAGGATGACAGTAACTCGTGGACACTGTAATAAAAAGGATATAGAGTGTGCTGTAGGTTTGTCTTTCGGTAGTTGAGCTGTAATGAGCATAAACAAGCCTGCACATTCACAACACTAGAGACATCTTGTGGGGTAACAGTGCAAAAACACTACATTGTAATGTCAGTAAGTGGTTAGTTTTGCAAGAAGTTGAAGATTTGTCTCAATATAATCAACTTTGTAATATTTGATCATAATTACTGGCTTGAATGTTTTTTTTTATTGACAACATGTCATCCAGAGCTACACCATTTAATATGGAGAGGTCTGATTATGCATTTAATTAATCTAAATGCCATCAATAATCTTCAGGACACATGAACCCGGTTGTACACTATTTTTATTCCTATTTTCAGGTAGTTATTTGCCTTAAAATGCCAAGATTCAAGACAAAATATTTAAAGATGTGACAAACAAACATTCATAGACACACATATGCCTGATTTGTGGATTTTTGTTGTCTGTAACGTATTCCATGGTGCTACTTGCTTGTGTCCTGAAGTGAATGAACGCCCAGAGTCAGATGAATGAATGGACGGATCGATTAAACGTCGTCGTATGCCCACGTCATTAATTCCTACGCGGAAGGATATTTTACGCATGAGGTGAAGTTCCGGGATCGGGGACTACTTCTCAGGATGTAATGCAAACGAAGGAAAACTACGAGGAAAACCCTTAGCGGCGTAGGGATACAACGGAGCTACACGTCGCTAGCAGGTGCACCACGTAGGGAAATCATAAATAAAAGACGAATAATGGCTTTGCGTTTGTTGTTTTCTCGTTACCAGTGATAGAAGACACTTTCGGCACACTCAGTAACCTCGTGCTTTCGTGAAAATGATGCCACGGTAAGTTTAACCACATCATACAATTGCTAGCTTAGGGCTAACGGTAGCATTCAGGGCTAACAGCTGATAACTCAGAGTGCATACATCAACGGCAGGGTAGCGACACAGACCCATACATTCGCGTGATTTTCACAATTTCTTTAGCCTGCCTATGTATTGAAGAGTGCAATTTAGAAATAAAGATAAAAATCAGTCTTACGAACGTGTTGCCATTGGTGTTATTATCCATTTTAGTACATTACTAGTCCTGACGTCAGTCGCTTTGACGTAATGTTAATGAAGCTAACGTGGAACATATGTTTCCCAAAAAAACATGTTGATTAATTCCTACGTAACTAGCTGTAACAAGGATCACAAGACTGACATGTATTGCGGCAAAGAGGATATATGTATATAAGTGTTGTGAAACAATTCATTATTTCCGTAAATTCAATAGTGCGTCAAATACATTGATCTAACGGTAACGCCTCAAAAGTATACGAAAACTGTAGTTTAATGTGGAAAGAACAATCATAATTCATGCTGCGTAATTGTATATGATGGTTGTATTAAGACATGTACACTACTAGTAAAGTCACGTGTTGCTTTATGAAGTTGAATTAAAGTCTGTAACAAGAACTGATCGTGACGCAGCTGAGCTTAAAACCATAACATGCATGAGATGGAATCTTCACTGTGCAGAATGATGTTTCCATTCCTAAGCTCCCTGGAAAGCTTTGTACTTGGAGGGGTTTCCCAATATCTAATGAATTCCTGCTCTTGAGGAAGTGTTATTCCTGTTTGCTACTCTGATACAAGCCTTTGAGTTAAACTGTGACTGAATGGATAACTGTGACTATGAATGAGAGAGACTGTAAGGAAGTCTGCCAAAGAGAACTAAGGCCTGTCTGTCATTATTCAGCCAAATCTAAGCTGGTGGGCCATGATTCAGTCTTTTTCAGACACGCGTGCCTCTTGTAGTGGGCCAGTATATGGTAGTCACTGTTATTTTGCTGTTGTGGAAAGGCTGTGATGGACAAGCTGAGGGTGTGTTTTTCAAGAGGGTGAGGGATAGATGATGCAAGAAAACAACTGAATACAGTCAAATATCAAGGTAACAATAAGCATCACTGTTATAAAAGACCCAGCTCAGCACACACAATTCCATTCTTTAGACAACAGGATGTTAATCTTTACTTTTTGGCAGATGGGTGTTGAGTAATGTATGTAAACATGGGTAAGCACAGCCGCACCTTAACACAAGAGGAAATGTCTCAGTCCTCAGAGAAGGAATGGACAAGTCTCTCATCAAAGCCTAGACTTCTGTCCTATTGGTATCTTGGGTGTAAACTCTCCAGGAGCATTACAGTGTTTGCAAACCACTGTGCCGTGGTACATATGCACATACTGTATGTGTGCCATGGAAGATAATCAAATTTCACCTTATTGGCATTGTAAGCAAGCAGCGTGGCTATAGATGCATATGACAGCATGTACCACTGATCCAGTCAAAGCTGTTGAGGAAGACTTGTGTCTCTTTCTTCAATTCCTGCAAGAATATCAGCTTTGTGTTTAACTAAACCGGCCCAGGTGTCACACTGAATAAGTAAATTGAGACTAGTTTTCTATTATATTTCAATCAATATACTTTTTGTGACATTTTTGTTTGTGCCTTATGATGTTTCTAATGTAAAGTATGTGCCGTGGCTCAAACAGGTTCGGAAACACGGTTTTATTCTATGTACAGTATATGTGTAGGACAATCTCGAGACACATACTAGACATACATTACATAAAAACAGACACTGAAACATTGTTTTTAAAGTGATTGATGCGACTTTAATATTTATTGTTGTACATGTATATCTATTTTACGGAAGCACAGGCATACATTACTAGTCTGGCAACAGAAAACAGACATTTTCATAGGGGGTATTTTATATAGAAATTGATTTTTCTGGATTAAGACCTAATTTTAAGGTAAAATCAATCTTCTATTAGACATTAATGATCAATATGAATCTATATTGGGACATACATTGAATGTCTTTAAAATGTTTAGGTTTTTTTTTTGTCTGATGCCAATTTTATAAGTAAAACATTGGCCAGCTGATGGCCAATATCCGCAGACTATTTTTGAGGCTGATTTGTTTTTAAAGCACATTTTTCCATAAAATACAAGTGAAGCGCCCAGATAATTAAGATTTGTATGCTGTAACATAAATGAAATTATGAGGCTAGTGCATATTTGATCATGCCTGATCAAATATCTTATAACATTTTTACTACAGATCACATCAGCTTTAAAAATAATCATAACAATAAGGCCAATGGCAGATATTGAAAAATATCCATACATCAGCTGGCGAATATATTGGCATACTCCTAATTATAATTGATAAATGCGATCTATTATCTGCTCTATCCTCTATCCGGCGTGTAAATTATTTTTCCTAGCTTCAACTAGAACTCTCAATGGGAGACCCTGATAGCTTTTCCCTGAGCTTATTCTGGGTCTGGCCTTTGTTTTCTGCCAAACCTACACGATGCATAACATGACAGTGTTACTGAATGCCCTCAGTACCTGCTGTTACACTGTAGATGGTACAGTGTTTGCCTTTTTTTTGTTTTAATATGTGGAAGTGTTCTTTGTGCACACCACATTTGATGCTCAATTTTGCAGGTGAAATTGTCAGGTAGATTGCCAATATGTGCAACAGTTGTAATGGTTATGTCATATTGGCTCTCATGGCAGGTGATTAAATCGTTAGTGTGCTTGTAAGAGTGTATCTTATAATCCCTGTGCTCCCCTTAGCAACACACCGAGTTACCCTGAAAGTACTTGGCTGTACTCCAAACCTCAAATTGATTTCTCATCTCTCTTAAGTCCTAAATCCCTCCTCAGATGCTGCTAGCCTGCTGCTGGAATGAATCATTTTTGGCAGGGTAGTTGCATGGTGGCGAGCCTCTTTTCTGGATATTGCTTTTGTGTTATTGTCTGCTGTGTATGCCTCCGTGTGATTTGTCAGTTCAATTCCAAAGAGTGTTACCGTCCTTTGTAGCATCATGTTTTATTCTGTGTTGCTGCAGCTTTCATGTTTCACGTGTTTTCCTGTGTGACTCAGAGGAGAATGTGTCCAAAGTTCTTTCATCAGTTCATTGGTCTGAGTAATTCAGGGGCATTAGCACTATTTATATATGGCTGGATGCTGGATGCCTGTTCAGAAACAACACCATTAAATAGAGAGCAAGAAGTGATTTGAGCTGACTCTGCTGTTCTGAAGGAGTTTTTGCAATGATTTAAAAAAAATAAAAATAAAATAAAAAAGAGGGGAAAAAAATAATTGACGTTTTTCTCTACAAAAATTGGTAGTCTACTCACCAGATTGGTGATGACGGGAGTTCTTAGACTTCTTTCACAGCTGCGTCTGCAAAGTTTTCCCCAGGATCTGTACTGTGTAAAAACAGTCCACAAACATAATTAGCCTTTTAAAAAGTAGAGCAGTCATAGGACCACAAAGTGACTTTTGAACCTCCCTGTTTTTCCCCCTCTCTTCCTCCTCTATCTTCCTTTGTTTCTCTCGGTATCATTTTCTCTTTTCTTTTGGACTCGAAATAAGCCGCTGAGCGCAATGGATCCTTGGGCTTAAAGTTGTCTTTTGTTAAAGTGCTTGTATATTTGTAGATAAAGCAGTGCTACCTAATGGAGTGTACAGGCAAGATAATATACACTGTTGTAGTAGTTGTAGCTATTAAGAGAAAAGAAAGATGAAGCTAAATGAACAAAACCTGCATACTGTATACTAGGTCATGTCAACAGTGCTTTGCGGTAAATTGATTGCAGTGATCCAGAGACCTATGCTACTTAAAGGCATTCATCAGAAAATGTATGGAGCACTCTTGTTTATCTTTTCAGAAGAATTCATCCATATGCAGCTATTGACTGCCTTTTTTTTTTTTTTTTTCAATCTCCTGTGTATCTTTTCTATATATTTCTGTAGAACGTGTGCTTTCTGTTGACTGCTTTTCTTCAGTGACTGTAGCCTTTGCATATAGAAGGCATTGACGCTTCTACACAACACCATGTCAGGTATGAATTTAAGCTGATTTAATTTTCAACTTGATTACTTGAACCTGAATCTTTTTCTGTCAATTTTCATGAAGACTGTTTCATAGCTTGACTTTGGAATACAAAAATAGAATGTTCTGCTTTGGTGTGTAGCTGCAAGGATATTTGATTAATTATATATCTGTTAATTAATGAATGCATGTCTTACTTTTGACGTATGGTGTGTTTTAATTTCCCAGCAGTCCTATTATTCTTACGCTTCATACAGTATGCATACATCATTGTCCAAAGTGTTCTGTCTGTATTTTAGGTGCCTACACACCAGCCCCCGGTGGGCCATTCTCCGCTCTGACTCCTAGCATGTGGCCCCAGGACATTTTGGCAAAATACCATCAAGTAAGAAAAAATGCCAGAAGCAGTTTGTTTCATGTGACACTGTCATCTGATCTGTTGTCCAAGGACAGTAAACAATAAACTGTTTGTGATGTGCGTGACATTAAAAAAAAAAAAAAAGGATGCTTTGTGTTTTTCCCTGCAGAAAGACCCCTCAGAACAGTCTGATCTTCATTATGATGAGTTTGGTTTCAGAGTGGACACTGAAGGTAATGTGATAAGTTGCTTAAAGCACACACATGTTGCTTCCATTTACTCTTCTTTTTTTCTACCATTTAATCAAAGGGAACTATATTCAGTAGTTGAGTGCATGTGATCTCTCTCTGTCTCTCTCTCACTCTGTCTCACTCCCTCGCTCTCTCATTTTTACACATTCAACAGTATTGGTTCTTGGTTGAACAGTGATGTAAATTGCAAGGACAGGTCTCTCAAATTGAGGTTCTCTTTTTAGATTTGTTAAGTCATCAAATAGATACTTTCCACAAAATGTCTCTGCTTAAATTTTCTCACTTTTCTGTTTGTTCTGTAAGACATGTTTTCTTTAGGGATTTCTTTCATGTTTCAATGGATTAATAAAAATACTCTTATTTTTTAACTACAGTGTTTGTGATTTTTTTCCTTGATTAGATGGTGAAGAACCAAAGTCCTGGTTGGGCACTGAAGGCTCACCTCAGCGTGAAGATCCCCAGCAGCGACTGCGCTGGCAAGCCCACCTAGAGTTCACCCACAACCACACTGTGGGTGACCTGACTTGGGAATTAATTGCCCCTGTCCTTCCCCGCTCTGAGCGCCTGCGTTCTCTGGTGCTGGGTGGGATTCCTCACAGCATGAGGCCACAGGTAAGTAGATTTACACAACAGTGGGTACGCTCTTAATGTATGTGAAAAGGGTAAATAAACATAAAATCAAACCTGGAGTTGGATGATCTGGACAAAATATATGATTATGTTTTAAGGTAGACTCTCAGTCCACAGTCTGAATCATCATTTTCACAACTCTCATAAAATGTTGGCAAGTTACAATGAAATTAGATTTTTCTCTACATTTCTCTGCTTCCCAGAAGTGTAGGTTGTATATGATGACTTTTGTCACTTTTTTATCTGATTAGAAACTGTCAAGAATTCAGCAAACATATATATATATATTTTGACAATGTATAGATGAGTCCATATTTTAATGTATAGGTGCTGTGTTTACTTTGTTACCTAGATTGTAATGTCTTACAGTATTTTGTTGTGCTAGTGTTTTTATAATAAATCCAAAAATATTTGCAACCTCTCCAACATAATTGTTGAGTAGCAGTGTAAATCACTACACATCACAAGTCAGACTCATGGTCCTTCTTTATCATTTCTTCAGCAGCAACAAAACATGTTACACAAACTCCGTAATCTACTGTGAACTAAAACTGAATGGTTCAGTGTGTGAACCATTACTGAAGTATAGTTACTAGCCTAGTGACCTGTGCTAGCAGTGTTAATGCTCCACTCCCACTGCAACACATACAAGCAACATTCTCTGTAAAATACTATAATAAACCTTGTTTAGTGGCCATTCAAAATAAATGTTAACTTAATACCAATATTTTTCCGTGCCATTTGTTTTTTATTTTTTTTAGTAACTGTTTGTATTTTCTGGAAAAAATGGATTGCATTCCAATTTAAGACCGATCCTTATCCAAGATGGTGAAATCAGGCTTCATTAAACCTCTTGCTAGCTATCTTCAAAATGCTTTTGTATAATTTAGATTGTTTCTTCAACCTATATAGATGATTCAGAGCAATTGATTATTTGTCTGTTAGCTTTGGATGCGGTTGTCTGGAGCATTGCAAAAGAAGAGGACCTCTGAGATCTCTTACAGAGAAATCATTAAGAACAGCTCTAATGATGAGACAACCACAGCTAAGCAGGTAAATAGTCCAGCTGTGCTTACATACAGTTTACTTACATGTTCATACTGTACACACTTTACATAAACTCACATGAATTCTTTACTGCTTCAAAACCCATTGGACTAATGGTTTGTTCTGTCATTTAGATAGAGAAGGACCTGTTACGGACGATGCCTACAAATGCATGTTTCAGTAGTTTGACCAGTGTTGGAGTGCCAAGGCTGAGACGGGTACTGAGGGGCCTGGCCTGGCTCTACCCAGACATCGGGTACTGTCAGGGCACTGGCATGGTGAGACTACCTTTCTTACTGCACAAAAACTAACTCGGTGTCGTACCTATTTATTGTACCACCTTTTTTGCGTCTTTTGTTTTTACTTTTTCAGGTGGTTTCTTGTTTGTTGCTCTTTCTTGAAGAGGAAGATGTATTATGGATGATGTGTGCTCTGATCGAAGACCTCCTCCCTCCATCCTATTTTTCCTCTACACTACTGGGGGTCCAAACAGACCAAAGGGTTCTCCGGCAGCTAATTATACAGTATCTACCAGCCCTCGACCGCCTTTTACAGGAGCATGACATAGGTATAAGGAATGACGAATCCTTTCATTTTCTCGGTCAGTAGCGTAAATGGTAATAAACTGTATTATTGTATAAATATTTTTTTCACCTTGTATATCCAGAGTTGTCGCTGATTACGCTGCACTGGTTCCTGACATCATTTGCCAGTGTAGTGGACATCCGTCTGCTGCTTAGAATATGGGACCTGCTCTTTTATCAGGGTTCTTTGGTACTCTTTCAGATAACACTGGGCATGCTCAAAATCAAGGTACTTGTACTACAGAACCTACTTTCTGATTTGTGACTCTTAACTCATTGACTGCCAGCTATGTTCAGAACACATTGCAAAAAGGCAGATATATATATATATATATATATATATATATATATATATATATATATATATATATATATATATATATATCTTTGGCAGTCAATGAGTTAACTTTGCTGACCTATCTTTGTTGGTTATGTTTAGGTAGCCCCTCATTCTTTTTTTGTCTTGGATTGTGCACGCCACAGTGCCGGTTAAAGCTAAATCAACCTCTACTGCATTACGACAGTGCAATTTTCACTTAATTATATCTACTAGGCATTGTATCTCCATTCCTATTCATCAGGCACACCTCCTCTTGACAGAAAGCTTTATGTGCTGAGAATTAATCCTTGTAAAATTGACTCTCTGAACTTCAGGAGGAGGAGCTTGTATCATCAGAGAACTCGGCGTCCATTTTTAATACACTGTCAGACCTGCCAAGCCAGCTAAAAGATGGGCCTGCCCTTCTTGGAGAGTCAATGAGGCTAGCAGGGACACTGTCACAGGAAACGCTGGATGCCCACCGACACAAACACCTAGCCTACATCCTAAATGAACAGGCGCAGCTCAATAATGGGAACAACACGGCACTTAACACCAATCTCAACAAGGTCAGTTAAAGAAGTAATTAAGCAGCAAATCCAGCATTTTTTCCTTCTTTTCTTTAAAGCAGATTTTTTTTTTTTTCTTGATACTCAGGTGGTGAGGAGACAGTCTCTCCGCAGGAAATCCACGCTGAGCTCACTGCTCTTTGGGGAGGATGAGGCAGAAGCCCTGAAGTCTAAGAACATCAAGCAGACAGAGCTGGTAGCTGCTCTGCGAGAGGCCATAGCCCGCACTGCAGAGCATTTCCACTGTTTGGATCCACGACACTCAAGCACTGTGAGTTCCCATACTGTGTCTCAGGAACAGTAGGGTTTATGTCCTGCAGGGGTGCATTAAAGGTCACATTCTCTCATTTTATAGAATTTTAGGCCAATGTGACATTTAAATGCATTATTTAAATCGACATTTTTTTTCATCTTTTTTTCATAATTTTTCATTTTGATGTAGCTGTTGTATCGTTTCATTCTTTTTCTTTGCTTTTTTAAAGGACTTGACTCCTGACTACTCTATGGAGAGCCACCAACGAGATCATGAAAATTTTCTTGTAGTGTCTCGCAACCGACGGAGACGTGCAAAGGCTCTGCTGGACTTTGAGCGACACGATGATGATGAGCTAGGCTTCAGGAAAAATGACATAATCACTGTGAGTGAGGCACAGATGACTGTGTTAGAATACACAAAACATTCTCATCCTTTTTTTTTGTTTTAACATTTAGGATGATGATAATAATGGTAATAATGATGATTGTAATGGTAATATTGTTGATCTCTCTTAGATTATCTCGCAGAAGGATGAACACTGTTGGGTTGGAGAGCTCAATGGCCTCAGAGGTTCGAGCTTTTCTCACGTAGCACTACCCCTGATTACAGTAATCATTTTTTACATGATGTATCCATTGCATTGTGTTATTCCACACATTTCCATTTCTTTTTTTAACAGGCTGGTTTCCAGCAAAGTTTGTGGAAATCCTGGATGAAAGAAGCAAGGAGGTAAAAAGCTTAATGAGGTTGTGTTAAGGCTCTGATTAAGATTTTATCTTTGTCTCCATAGATTTTCAGTCTGTTAACTCATAAATGCATTGGTGCTCTCGTGTGTTCCCAGTACTCATTAGCAGGTGATGACTCTGTAACTGAGGCTGTGACCGACCTGGCCAGGGGGACTTTGTGCCCAGCCCTGAAGGCCATCTTTCAGCATGGCCTCAAAAAACCTTCAATACTGGGAGGGCCCTGCCATCCTTGGTTATTCATAGAGGAGGTAGAACAGCTTCTTTTTCAAAGCACAGGATTCCACAGTTCTTGTTGATTATATGTAATCTTTGCATCATGTTCAACAATTTTTTTCCCCATCCGGTTTTCTTGTAGGCGGCTAGTAGAGAAGTGGAACGGGACTTCAATTCTGTGTATTCCAGATTGGTGCTTTGTAAAACCTATAGGTAAAGCATACACAGTTGTAATATTGTAAAGATGAAGTTTTTAAAAATACACACCGTCAGCACATTTTACAGATTTCATCATTTCAACTGTGTCATTGATGTTCATCACTGTTCTTTTTATTTTCTACCAGGTTAGATGAAGATGGGAAAGTTCTAACACCAGAGGAGCTGCTATACAGAGTAAGTCTCCATGATCAATGTATGTAATAATAAAAAACAAAATGCCAGTGTATGTTGGCACCAATCTTACTAATAGTTCCAACTTGTAAGTCTGTGAATTTAATGCAGCGTTTGTCTTAAAAGGTCAAATTACTCTCAATGGCGTGTATAGAATTGAAATGTGCTCAGAGGTCTGTGAGTGCCCTCTGTCTGCTGTTTTCAGGCAGTGCAGTCAGTCAACATGAGTCACGACACAGCACACGCCCAAATGGATGTCAAGTTCAGATCTCTTGTCTGCGTTGGCCTTAAGTAAGTTCACTTTCCTGGTCTGAGACACAAAGAATTAAAATAAACCTTGCAGCTGTATCATGCCTTAAGTAAAGTCTTAAAAACATCTTCACTCCACAAGTTTGCTTGCATCTGCTACTGTATTATTAATGTTTACATTAGCATGTCATTCACCTATCCCTATCCAATAGTGAGCAGGTGCTGCACCTGTGGTTGGAGGTTTTGTGCTCCAGTATGGCTGCTGTAGAGAAATGGTATCACCCCTGGTCCTTCCTTCGCAGTCCAGGATGGGTACAGATCAAGTGTGAGCTCAGGTGAGGGACATTATTACTTTGTTTTTTCAACTGTCTAAGTTTTCATAGTTTTGTTTGGTATAATCAAACAGGAATGGTTACATGTTTGCGAAGTCGGTAGTGAATTCCTGAAGCTGACTGGCAGGCCTTATTAAATGCACTGTTATCAACTCTCCATCCTTCAAAGCTACTTCACACGACCCACTAAATGGTTTTTAATCAAATATTTGAAAAAACAAATTGAACAAAGAGCGAAGCTGTGTTAGCACACAGGGTCTTACCCACAAAATATGTAATGACCAACATACTAGTTTTGTTTTCTCAGGGTCCTATCAAAGTTTGCCTTCAGTCTCTCCCAAGATTGTGAACTACCTGACAAGAAAGAGGTGAGTTGAGGACGACTGCAGCATTCCTGCATACAGTAGAACAACTGGACACAGAACAGTTTATCTAAGCTCTATTGGCAACTGGGGAAGAAAAAAGTAATGATTTGATGCTATTTCAGAAATCGCCTATTCTGAAAGCAGACGTTGTAGATGTGCTGGTTCAGCATCACCTCTTTAGTTAGGATCTCTTAGGTAACCTAACGTATAGGAGACTGTAGACAATATAATCATTAGTTGTGCTGTTGGAGTTATTTTTCAGGGCTGTCTCATTACCCAGTAGATGTGCCTTTTTTGTATTTCAGCTTGGGGATAAGAGAAATTACAACAATAGCTTGGATTGATTTTTCACTTGCATAAAGTTGTCTCTGTAGGATAACAGAGGGGTAAATAAATTAACAAAGTAGCAATTGGCAAAAGTTAAAGCTAAGTAATTTTTTTATAACTTTTGCTATGGAAAGTCCAAAATATAAAACCTGTGATTAAGAAGTTTTTGTATATTTCCTTGTTGAAATCCTCATCACAACTCAAGACTGAGAGCTTCAAGTTGTTGTTTTTAGCAATTAGGAAGGCCTCAATTTAAAATAATTGACTAGTGTTTAGTGATGCCAGTGATTATAGTGTTCTGGACTCATCCCATCTTTTTAGTGAATTTCCTCATTTCTTCTCTTTTCCAGGAGAAGGAGCAGAGGCCATTGAAAGAGGGAGTGCAGGATATGTTGGTCAAACATCATCTTTTCAGCTGGGACATTGATGGTTAGACACAGTGAACCCTGGTCCCACCCCATCCTGCCTGTCTGTGTATATTTGGTGTCACTCATCTGTTTCCTACAGATTGTAAACATAAATCGGGCGCCACCGTCTGATACTGTTAGTGAATATTTGTACCATCTGAACCTTTCCCAGCTATGGACAAAGGTAACACCCAAACAATGATGGCTGTCAAACACTCATGTCATCTGAAAGGTCAACTAGATTGTTTGAGACTAAGAATCAATGCATTGACCTACAAACTTTAAAGTTTATTTTTATGCAGCCCCAGTGACTGAGGTTCCACTACATGGTTTAAAACTATTATAAATGTTATATAAAAAGACACTCCTGTATTACAGAATAGTCTGTACCTATTGGAATGAAATATTTATATAGTACTCGTTACACTGGGAAGTCAGCTTTTTGTAGCTGTGTGTTTTGTGTAAGTTTAAGAAACAGTGCATTGTACTGCACTGTTTCTAAAGACTGGGTCTAAAACTCTGTACCAGGTTATCCTGATGACAAACACTACACTACAGTTATGACCAAATGGAACATTCCTAAACATGGAGCTGTAAAGTTACAAGTTATTTTTTGGGAGTAATGCTACTTACCTCAAGAACACTAAGAATTCCACAAAGTAGTTAATTCTGAAATACAAATGTTGTACATGCCAAGAAAAGCCTTCTCAAATTGTGATACAAGACTATCTGTGTGTGCTACCGTGACAATGGTAGCCATATGCACTTGACAACCTGATGTAAATGATGCAGACTAGTTTGTGTTACAATCTACAGTAAATAAATGTTGCATACATATAAATGCTATTGAGAATTTGCTTTTTTTTTTTTAAGTGCAAAGTAAAGTCTGCTTTTGCTTGTGATCATATTTACCCTTGGGAATTGATTCAGTAAAGGACAATCACTATAAATTCACTCCTATTCCAAGAAAAAAAAATTCCTTCAATTAAATGCTATATTCCATTAAATTATTTTTGAGTGGTCTGAATGCATAGAACTTAAAAATGTGCATAAGCATAGTACAGACTCTTACATTACAAGAGTCCTACTAGACACATAGATCTAGTGTAAAGTCTAAAACTTTTAACCATTAATTGTAATATTGTCGTACACATAAAATGGTCATCTTTACTTCATGCACCCAGTTATTACAGCCTAGATTCTTCAAAATGTGAATCAAAATACATAGCACTTTATTGTCAATGGCTTCTGAGTAACTTTTTCCTAAAATGTGAGGAACAGTGAGAGCATGACAAACACTATGGTGTTTTGTAAACGACCATGACACAATGAGGAGAAATGCACAGAAAAACTTCAGTAAAGCCTGTTTATTAAGTCAGTTTTTTTCAGCAGTGAGTATTTAAATGTCACAACATTAACAGCAAGAAGCCATAACGCAATGAGTTACAAGAGTAACGATGAGCACTGCAAGAACTGCGTGTTTTCTGATAATGAACAGCTGCTGGAGTGAGAAAGTCATGTGCTGTTTGTCTGTACTATCACTATAGATACAAGATATGTCACATGGATGACTGACAGCTGGAGAATGATGGGTACCCTACTACTGAACAGAAGTGGGTGGGTGAGCGTGACAGTCCAAGAATCTGAATCTTGTGTTTTGGCCAAATAAATAACTGACAATTATAAAATGTAACAGCTTATATTTCCCATATATCTAGAATTTAAAATCACTACGTGCTCACTGCTACATTCATTTGTGATTTGCATACATTTTATACAATAGCTTCTTTCCAATCGGAGCACGATCTATATCTATATTACATACGCAGTATAAATAGTACACCAAGTGTTTATCAATACATAGGGAATGCATGGGGGTTTCATTTATAGCTGCTCATGTTATCGCTGGACCCATATTTTGGGGTTTAGCCTCCATTTCTGCCACTGACCTACAGCCAGAGGATTTATTCGTTGGAAAATAAAACGTAGATGAAATTGGAGTCTATAATTATCATAAAATCATCCTGAGTGAGGCTAACCTCAAAACACAATTTCAAACCGCAAAGGCAGCTGGCATTAAAATGCACCCAGAACACACCCTTTTTTTTTTTGTTCCCTTTAAATAAAAACTACAGGACCTTGTGTAAAAAGGCAAGGAATAGTAAGACTGAGTGTCTTGCGCCAAACGTTGGTATCTTTCATGGTCTGTGGAATGAAGACACTTAGTGGAGTGATAGCAGAGAGGGAGGTACGTGAGAGACGAGGAGGCGCTTCAACAGCCTCCTATCCCTGATGAGGAGGGGGCTGCTGTGGCATTGGCACTGCTGTTCTGGCCTTTTCCTTTGTGCCTCTGGCCACCCCTTCTCCTTCCACCGCCTCCAGACTTTGGCTATGTGAGATGACAAAAATGAATGTCAGAGACCTCCAAATGTTCTTTTGTCAGAGACAACCAGGGTTTTCTCTTCAATATGATCAGACTCAGTCAATAGTCATTTTGGAAATAAAAAGGGGGGGGGGGGGGGGGGCGCAAAACATTGTTATTGCGATAACCGACAACAGAATAAAACATTTGACTGTGTCTGAAGGTCGATGGTACTAACCAGATTCTTGGATGTAATTGTGTAATTAATTCTAGTATTTTGCCTTTAAGTATAAATATTTGAGTCGGCATAAAAACAATTGGCTCATTTTAACATTAAGGCACATTATCCTTAGTTACATGAAATTGGTATTTTAGCTGAAGGAGAAGTCTTGTGGTATTATCAGTATCGCAAACTGCAAGGTTTCCTAATATTATGCAGCCCTAATGGACACCATTAAATCTAGCTGGCAACCTTCCCCCAGATGTACAAGGGTCCTGATAGTTTATTTTAGTGATAACTCATGATAATGATGTCCAAAATGTTAAATTACACACACACACACACACACACGGTTCATACAGATCTTTTTCAAGATGAAATTCAAGCACTTAAGGGTCATTTTCAACATGTCACTGTAGTAAAACCTACAGGAATACATGTACATGTTTTTTCTCTTTTTATCACAGTTATGTAGACTATTATAGCATAAAAAAAACAATGAAACCACTTCAGTTCTTCAGACACACTCACACTGAGACAAATATTAAAATAAAAATGGACCTAGAGGTGACCTGAGAGCACCTGGGAAGTTTTGTTTGTTTGTTTGTTTAAATGCATCACGTCTCTGCAAGTAACTCTGGATATAATTGCAAGCACTTTTCAGTCCTCAAACACATTGAATTTATTAATAGTAAGATATACATATAACATGTACACATTTATTTCACTCAACAGTTGTACTTAAAATCTATGAAACATATCAGAATATACTTCTTGTTTTTTTTAATTGGAACCTTAAAACCCTCAACTGATCTTAAGCCTTCCACAAACTTGGGGAAACTTCTGAAATGAATGACACGTCAAAAATGCAACTTGTTTTTTATTGTTAAAAAAAAAAAAAGTACTGTATTAATAATGGTGGACAAGTTCTTCAAAACTAAGGGAAAACCCTGGTAATCAAAAACAATACAATGCATCAGACACTTAATTCAACCATGTTGGTTAAAACACAGCGCCATTCTGTGTTTTCACCCTGTCATATCAACCCGTTTTACCTTGTTCTCTTTGTTGCCCTCCTTTATTTGAGGGTCTTCATCCCCCTCTCCCTTAGGCCAGCCAGCAATGCAAGCAAAAGGAGAGGGAGAGAGTGTGAGGAAGTGAAGATGAAAGAAGATGGAATGAAAGGGGTGAAGATGAGGTCAAATGTCAACAGAATGGAAGATGACACAGCAGTTCAGAAGTTAGAGGGTAACTAGGCAGTTGCAGCAAACACTCAGTAGGAAGTAAGTAACAGGAAAGTACATACTGACACTGAATGGTAGATGTTGAGTATTTTAATCTCACCGGTTGTGTCGTGTTTGAACCTGCTGACGGTGCTATCGTCGCTACGTCGTCTCCGGCTGCTGTCGTGCCGTCTTCTTTTCGGAGTGGTGCCTTTTTTGTGGATTGCATTTTGATTTGAGGAGGTTTGGAATTTGACGGCAGGTTGTTGGTGGATTGCAACAGCTGTAAAGAATGTGAAATGGCATGTGAACCTGAGCGATAAAGCAGCCACCGATCTGTGGCTAAACAGAGGCTCGACACGACATCAAAACGAGACGCGACGTGAGGAAATGCACATACGCTGTCCTTTAGCGCCCTTTAAATGCCAGATGCAAATGACTGTAAATGTGGACTCTTACAGGCAGGAACCCTGACAGTTGTGAGGGAAGAGAAGGGTGTCCTACCTTAGTGATAGACCCCACAGCTTTCGTGCGGCCCTCCCTGAACACCAGCCTCTGGTCACAATGCAGGTACTCCGGCGTTTTGATGAAGCGGAAGTGGACTGAAGCCTTATCCCCAGTCCGTAAACAGTCTCTGTTCATGGACAGAATGGTGGCGGTTTGCCTTATGCTGCCACAGTGGACTGAGTGGAAAGACAAACAAGGAAAGAAACATTTTGCCGACGTTATTACTGCAATGATGAGTCGGTGAATTCTATTAATACAATCACGGGTGAAAAAAATAGAGCTTTTAAGGCCTGGTACAACTAAATGTAAATTTGCTTGGTCAAACACAATGACGACAAAAATAGCACGTAAGAGTTGAATTTAAAATCTGATATCTAATCATGTTCCATGGTTTTCTTGATAATAACCAAAATCACTTCAGTTCACCGTTCAATTTAATTGTCATTACATGGATACATGATGCGAAATTAGTACTCAGCAATGTACATCATAAAAATTCCTATAAAATTAGTCATAGTAAAATAACAGTAAATCCTAATAATACAGTGCAAATACTGATGTAAATTCTTACATCAATCACTATGCCAAAACAGTGCTCTGAAGGCATTCCAAGGTTTTTCAGTTTTAGTCACATGACACACAGAAGAGTTGGTATTTGCTTACATCACCATTGTGTTTGCTGACTTTTGAACATATAATCATTTTCTTCCATGACTGTATTTACTGTGAGAGCACCAGAGGAGCTACTACTCTGTCTCTTTTTGTACATAATGTCTGCTAGAATGCTTATACTCCAGAACTACTTGTGTTAATTGTGCTACCAATAAACTTGCCCTGACTTTGGTGAATCACACATATATTGTGTGATTTATCATCTCTCTGAATTGCTGTTCCTGTTACTGACCCATAGCCTGGTATCGTGGCGATATTGTTGTGGGATGATGCAACACCAGGATCTCGGCCTCAAACTCCCAAGTGGCCTGTGGGCTCAAGCGCGGGGACACCATCACCATGCCTTTCCTTATGGACGAACGCTTAATCTGAAGGTCACACATGAGGAACAGATGTGTTAGTTAAATTTTTTTTCTGATCTTAAGAAATATTTGTGCATTTGATAAATGAATTAAATGAATATATTGCATAGGTCACCTTTTTGAGAGCAAATGAGGCAGTCTGACCTCCTCTAACTTCCTTCACAGGCATCCTCTTACGGTGTATCGATTTGACAGCAATAGGGATGAAGCTGCCCAAAGGATCAGGCCCCAGTAGCATGGTGTCATTCAGACGTATAAGTCCACGTAAAGTAGTTCCTGATACTACTGTTCCTACGCCCTGGAACATGGAACAGAAGAAGATTGTTAGAATTAGCAGAACCAGGACGATAACGCATACAGACACTGGAAACCATCTATAGGGTCCCTACAGGTTAAATATAAGTACCACCATTTTTTGTAATTTCTCATCTAGGCTGCAAAGTTAGTGATAATTGATTCCTAATTTCACTGCAAATGATTGGGTGGAACTGAGTCGACTAACGTTACTTTCTTTCTAGTTTGAACATTGACATTTGATTTTAACACCATACAACAAACAAGTTTATGGCAACAGAACTTAAGACCTACAATATTTAAGACTTTTTAAAAGGAACTCAATACATATTTGTAAATTCAAGACTTAAGACCAGGTGGAAACCCTGTAAAAGTAAAAACCTACCCTGACCAGTTCAGCACCTAACTATAACAAATAGACCAGGAGGCAAATTCATTCACTTTTGCTTGACATTGATTTTAATGTTGCCTTTTGTTCCCCTCAGGAGTGTCCATCCACTCTAATGTTCATCTAATATAGCCAGGTGGTACGACTTGGCAGGTTAACTGACTGATATCATCCCTTTTCTAAAATTGAAAATATATTATGCTTGTCTGATACTGACTACTTTAACTTTATTTAAAAAGCTGTGTTTCTTCAACTGAACCCCAAGCCAAACTAATAAGTCATTTAAAAAAATCCAGATGGGACTAATTTTTAATCTTTTTAGTCGCATATTAATGTCCCTCAACGTCAGCATTTCTGAGGACCCTAATATCATTTATCAGCCACTAGAGGCACTCACTTTGGCCAAGACAAGTACTTAAGAAAATGGCCCATTAGTGCTGATTAATCTATAATCAAATTGGATAAGTGTGACATATATTCTCTCAAATGGTTTTAATACAATTTTGCCAATTACATCACCATTAAATTCCAGGTGGTCAGTAAACCATTATTCTGGTTCATGCAAAAAAATTCTAATAATCACAGAGCTACAGATTTATCACCCTGAGCTAAATCAAGTTCCACACATTTATAGAAAGGGAAGTTGTAGATTAAGAAATTATATATAAAATAAAATGGTATTGCAGTCTGGGATCCATAGATTAATTTAGGGTTTTTTCGACCGTTACAGATTAAACCATTCTGACATGTCTAAACATATTTGAAAAAAATAAAATAAAAAAACAGCCGACATTAAAACTGAGCTAAACCTGTATTAAAACTAGTCAAAACTAAACTAAAACTACAGTGAAATAATAAACCAAGGGTGAACGGCTGAGTAATATGAATTTACTATTTTTGAACTTTTCTAGAACTATAATAAGTCTGACATGTGAAGTATAAATTGTGTTATGTAACATTTAAAAATGGCCATTTCTTGTGCATGTACCGGTACAGAGTAGGTGTCGTCTATCTGAAACTCTGCAGGCTGGTCGTCTCGGTATGAGGTCCTAGAGGAGAGCAGGTTGAGGAACATCTTGAGCAGGTCCATGTTCTCACCAGTGACATTGGAGATCTGAAAGATGGGACACATCCTGGAGGGAAAAGGAGAGGACACAAATACAAACACATGAGGTCACGATAAAGCTGTTGTCAACCTCTTGAAGTGGGTTTTGTGGGTAAGTCGGTACCTCTCTGAGCTGAAGTTTGAGGCTGTGACTATGACGTCGTCTTTGTTCTGTACCAGGACGGGGATCTTCCTACAGCCAGGAGACTTGAGTAACCGCTGGAGCAGCTTCAATGTCTCTGATATGAGCAAAAGAAAAAAAAAAAATAAATCACACAACTGACCAAATAAGTTGATGGAACTTTTACTGACAAATTTATAACAGAGTGAAGCCATACAGAATGTAAACACAGGCATTAGGCTACATTAAAAAAAACAAAAACAAAGCATTCGAACACAATAATTACTAGAGCTGCAGCTATCGAGTAAATGATTGTTTAAACAGGCAATGACAAAATAGTATATAGTATAAATCTAAAAGGATACACAAACATATCTATAAGTCACTAGCAATTTAAGATGTAACTAACATAACTAAAAAAAAACTGAAGCCAAATATTTTTAATGTTCGTAAAAGTTTAAAAAGAGTGAGTATTTAAATGAAATGGGAATAGAGACATTTTCTGCCTGTGACTTCATCTCTTCTGACTTGTGCTGCAGGTTGTTTGTAACAATCCTGGAGTCACATGCATCAAAATAAGCGTCCATGTGAAACACAACGGTCAAATTAAGGAAACAAAAGTTTGACTCTTGCAAACTCAACTTTTTAAAAAATTTATTCCAGTCAATCATTTCAGCTCTAGTTACACACAGTGTATTTGTAGATAAAAGAGAAAGTAGACCGACCTTGCAGGATGTTTGCTGGACACATGTCTATCTTTGTCACCACCACAAACACAGGCACATTTAGAGCCAAGGCCAGGCCCAGGTGCTCTTTGGTCATCCCGACAATACCTGCATTACTGCCCACCTGGACAGTTTGGGGAGGAGAAGAAAAAGCACCATAAGAACATGTCTGACCAAACACTACCTCCTCCCTCTTAAATATCCCCCTTCCCTTCTCACCATGAGCATACAGAAGTCAGGCAGGTGTCCGGTCATCCCAAACACAGTGGTCTTGAGGTATTTCTCGTGGCCGGCCAAGTCTATGAAGGTAATCACTTTAGAGGACTTCTCACAAATTTTGGTCCAATCCAGGCTTCCTCCATGACTGTCGGGCTTATTCACCACCTGCACATGGTAAGAAAGAGTTAAGAATATGAGCATTTGTCCTGATACACACATAGAAACTAATAGCTTTGTTTTTCTTTTTTAAAGAGTTGACACTATATTCTGAAACATTAGAACAATGACATTCTTACACATCCATGTCTGATATTGTGCTTTTTAAAAAAAAAATTAATTCTGCATTTCAAACATTTCCCTGTGGTTTATAGATAAACTGTAAATGCTATGCCTGGGTCTTCATTAATTCAACTCCACAGGTCCATGTTCAACCATATTTGTGATTGACACCAATTGTTTGAGCGCCGGCCCTTTAAATCAGGGGTGCTCAATCCTGGTCCATGAGAGCTACTTTCCTGCATGTTTTAGATGTATCCTCCTTCCAACACACCTGATTCAAATGATAAAGCTCTCATCAAGCTCTGCAGAAGACTGATAATGACCGTCAGCTGTGTTGGAAGAGGGATACATCTTAAACATGCAGGACAGTAGCTCTCGAGGATCAGGACTGAGCACCCCAGCTTTAAATGCACATGAGCCACTTCATGCCTCACCCCCATCAGGTTTCGGACTGTGCTGCTCTGTCCCATTCCAACAGCAACTGAGCAGTTGAGGTAATTGACTCGAAGTGTGGACATATTTTTAGTATGGACTACAACTGCTGCTGCCAAGAAATGTTTGTTGCAAGTCTTGACCTTATATGTGCAAATGTCATGACATAACTAGTTATAGAAATAACAAATTAAGCAGAAATTAAAACGGGTTGTAGAAATCCACTCTTTTTCCAAAATTAATATGAAGATAGCTTTGCAGCATCTGAAGGGTTCACATTCAAACTTTATGAACTATTTAGGCCTAAATAGACAAATATACCAAGGTTGGGTTTTTTTTTCCCCAAACCATGACTTAAGACATTTTAATTTTCAGACCTGTGGTGATGCTTCTGATGTGAATATAAGACAATACTGAGTGAGGATGATGGTGATTATTCATAACACTTTTGGGCAGATTTTGGTTTTCCAGATGCCCCATATGTCTCTAAACAAGGTAAGTCCAAACTATTCCATGCTGGGCTGGTATGACTGCAGGTTTTTGTTCCAACCAAGCTGCAGCACACCAGACTAGACTCAATTAATCAACTGATCTCAGTCTTCAGAGTCGATTGGTCAAGCTGTGTACTTTTGGTTGGTTGGAACAAAAACCTGCAGCCACACCGGCCCTCTGTGGAGTAGTTTGGACATGTCTGCACTAAACCGTGAGTCCTCTTCAGTGTCCTCTTACCTGCCCCTCCTGGTCAAAACCCAGGATATCATTGCCAACGCTGCTGGTCCTTCCACTCTCCATCTCATGTTTGTGTCTGAAGAGCTTCTGGCGAGCAAAGCCTCTGCCATTGTCCAGTTCTCCATGTGTTAGTACCCCCAGCAATGTACTCTTCCCAGCATCCACATTCCCTACAACTGCAACCCTGGAAGATAAAGCGGTAAATATCACCATGTATCGTTAAAGAAAGTGTAATCAAAGGGGAAACTCGGCAAGATAATAGATCATTGTAGAGAGACAGCTATCGCTTATCTTTTTGTAATTGATTTATCTATTGATTATATCCTTTGATACGATTAAATTAATACTTGAATGGGTGAAGAAACAGTAAAAATGTGGAAGACTTGTCTGAAAATGATCTTCAATACATTTGTGTCCAAACAATTTAATGTTTGTGAAAACTTAAATGTTTAAAGGAATAGGTGATAGTTATAATGAAGAAAAGTGTACATACAGTATAGACATGTTCTGCCTTTTTGTACTCATCCCTTCTGAGCTATGTGCCATATTATTTATATTAATCCTGGGCTCATGTGCATCCATGTGAAAGAACAGTGGAACCAATGTTTTGTGTAAGCAAAATTAATGAGATAAAGCTTCGGTTCAGGAAACGTCATAGAAAATTGTTCTAATTGATTTGAGTAGATTAATTATTTTAATTCTTGGTCTTTGCATCGTTGACTCATACCGATTAGAAATCCGTTTTTTACCTGACCTCCAGGAAGTCCAGCTCACCCACACGCCGGCGGATCAAATAGTCACGCACCAGACCAGCAGACTCATTGCGCTCTCGGAGTGGGATGAGATCAGCATCTATTTGCTCACACATGGAGCGCACCGTGGCAACCGAAGCCTCCATATCTTTCTCATCTAGACCCCAGTCACCACCATCTACAAGAGGGAAGTAAAAAAGAGAAAAGAATGAGGTAAGAACAACAATTAACATGACTTACTCAGTTGTTGTTTGAAATTCAGGCACAGACAGTTGTAATAATATAGAGCACATTAACAATACTTTGCAACATGGTAAAGGTTCATACTGTCTTCCAAATACAACTGTGTAAGTAATTCATTTACCAGATAAGTGGACTTTTTTACCTGCTTTACTACTTTTGGCTACTTCTTGTTCCCTTCATCAGAAGTATCACGTGAAATGATATAAAACTATTAAAGCGGGTAAACGACTACCCCTGTGTGATAAACAAATAAATGACCCAGTAGTTTTCAACTACAAAAAACAAATCATCAAAATAATCACGATATACAGTAAGAGTTGTGCACAAGTTTCTCACCTGAGCCCATCCCAACCACGTAGATGGTCTCTCCACAACCCTCCTCCATCCTGTCACGTAACTGGCGGAGCAAAGAATCATACTGTTCCCCATTTGGGCTAACAAGCGCCAGCTATAGAGAATGAGGGAGATAGGGAGGAGGAAAAGAGAGAAACTTGACAGTTGTAATTTCAAAACCTCCCAACACAAACACAGCTGTCTCTCTTCCCATCAAATACCTCAGGGTCATTAGTTCAAAAGAAGTTTGGCCAGGTTGACTGGTTGTCCTTGCCACTCAAATACAGTAAGCCATGCCATGTGTCGAATGGGGATTTTATCAATAGTTAAACATGACTTAAAACAAGTAAAACGATGTTCAGGAGGTTAAAAAAAAAAAAAAAAACTGTTATTAAAGTGATGATGGTGTCATGGTGTTATCTTTCTACAATACAACACTAAAATATACAAAATGTGTATAATGTGATGTGTGTCATGTGGATCCAAGCATAACCTCAGTAACTAACACAGAACCTGTCAGATGCTGGTTACAAACGAAATGAATAGGAACCAAAGATGACAATAAAAACAGTCCCAGGTGCAACCCTATTTAACTAGTTTATTCGACCTGTTATATAACATTGTAATGTGTACTTTGGTTGTAAAACACAACAGTATTATCTCTGTCTATCATACTAATACTTTTTACGATTGCTACACTTTAACTCACCTTATGAGTTAGAAATGCTGATAGAACTTTCTTTCCATACCTATACCACGTTGCTCAAGAGGTTCACAGCAGGTGTTTAACATTATTGATCCAGGCTAGTACTTTGCACAGACATGTCCCATTGCCTGTCAACAGCCTGTCTGTTTGGAGTTAAACGTGTCATAGCAGTGTAATGTTTTATGATTCATATCACTGCAAATGCAATAATGACAATGCATTGATCGAATATGATTATCTGAGGATGCATGCTGCGCAATGTTCACGGCTTTGTTAATGTTTGTTATAGTTAGCATATGCTGTGGCTAACGCTCGTCACAAGTAACCAATTTAGCTAATTCTGCATTCTTCGTGTGCAAAAACAACATTTTGATACCTTAAAAGACAGTCGTCAATAGTGTTTGCATAATTCAGATGTTCTGATCCTACAGTGTGTAACAGCACGCGATATTTCGGAAGCTATATACATGCAAAAACACTGCACCTATGTCATTCATTCATTCTTTCCCGCAGTTGCTAAGTTAGCATTAGCATGTCGAGGCTGGGCTGTCCGGGGCCTAGTTTTACCTTGCTAGTGAAGTCAACCCCTCGGTCCTCGAGCTCGCCATTGAGAATGTCCCCGTCATCGTAGCACTCGTCCCCGGTATCGTCCGAGCATCCTCCCCGGTCTGGAGCGAAGATACTAGCGGGTACTAAAGCGTCAGCCAGGGGTATGGAACCTGGATTTAAACCTGGCTCATGAGTGGCTGCTATTGATGCCATTTTTATGCCAGTTTTGCGGCGATAAATTTCAAGCTGTCCCAGTTGTTGTGATGACGACTGAAAACGAAACACACGCACTAATGCACCGCTAGCTTAACGTTAGTTAGCAAACATTAAGCACGAAGATGATAAGATTGTTATGTCAAAACACAATAACTTCGCTTTGTCAACATTACAATAACGTGCTTCTTATTGATGTCCTGTCAAGGTGTATTCGAGCTTTTAAAATTATTATCCTCATCACCTCCTCCTCATCATTAATAAACATGAGGAAGGTGTGTGTTAGCTTCCTATGCACCAGTACTGTTTGAATCATGGTGAATATGTTAGTATTGGTCCAATAACAGAGAGGGGGTCGTTCATATACTTAGCGCCTGGACAGGCCCAACAAGGTCTGTTTGCTGGTGTAATCACTCTGTAACAGGCTTGTTCTGTTGATGTAATGACATAAAAAACTATGTAAGATAATGGCCTGGCCGGGTAAAGTCATACTAAGCTAATCAGTTTGACCAAGGCTCTAGTGTCAACGAACTTCATCATTTCTTTCCCTGGTATCGAGTTTGGTCTAAAACCAATCAGGCAGCTTTAATGTAAATATGAGGGGAAATAGTGTGAGTTCATCATATGAATGAAGAGCTCAACTAGTAGTAAAAAAAACTGTTAGGGTAATTCTATCATTTTTGTTAGACACACTTTACAGTTTGTAAACATTAATCTGGTCATAACAAATATTGAAAGCCATTTGATTCATTCAATATCTGCATTACTCATATACACATCTGAAAAAACTGTAATTAATGAAAATATATGTAGACACTGTTGGCCATAAAGTTTTTTTTTTTTTTTTTTTTTTTAAATCTCTTCTCATGAAATGATTGAGACAATGTAATTTATTCTTGATAAATAAATTGTAATTATACTTATATTTACCATGACATCTGGTAAAAAGTGACTGATTACTGGTGCGTATAAATAGGAATAAAAAGAGGAATGTGTTTGAAAATGAAATTATTCATATTTTATGGACAACACTCTTTTTTTTTTTGTATTGCGTCTGAACTTTTAAGTCGTTCAATCTTGTCTTTTTTTTCCCCTTTTTTTCCTTATCTGTGTGTGTGTGTGTGTGTGTGTGCATGTGTCACTGTTTAATGTTCTAAAGGGACGTATAAGCATAATTTAGCCCCTAACACTTTCTGTAAAATGTGCTTACTTTAAAAAGGGGGAGGGGCTATTTCTGTGTAATTTGCAACTAAACTCGATTAAACTAAATCATAAGTGCAGTATTGCACACTTTGGTTGCAGTTTCTAATTTTGGCAACTGGGAGGCAGCAAAAACATCTTACTCAACATAAACTCACCTCTACTGTAAAAATGCTTACAACAGATTATTTAGTTCATTATAAAGACAGAAATATGAAAACCCCAACATTCACCCATGTAGCATTCCTTTCAAAGCTGTTTATTTACATGTAGACTATTTTAGAATTATCTTTATAAAAAAAAAAAAAAAAAAAACACCAGTTTTAGTAATGAAGATTTAATGTCCATTCCTGCAGTACCAGTGCTGATATACATTAGATTTTTAATCACTAAAGTGGCTTAATTAAGGTGACAGAGGTGTTTGGTGGGCAGGTGAGTTACAAGGCACTGGGTTATTCATTATGTCAATGAGTGTCCTCACAATGCTATCTGACAAAATTGGTATGTGTGTGTCTGTGGTGTGTTCTCCCTCTATTTATCTGAAAGGACTCTGTTACTAAAACCACCTGACTGTCTTAAGACTGGGTCTTGGGGCAAAAGAAGACATCTTTGTTCTCTGTGCCACTTGGAATCCAGAGAGGTGAAGCATAGTCATGGTTGTAGATACATATCATGTCTAAAAAAACAAAAACAAATAAATACAACTCTAAATTATGTAATTAATAATGCAAGTCACTGTTTAAAGAAAAGGAAATCATGTTTAACTTATAGCTGGAACGTGTGACACAAAATGTCACAACACGCGATACTCTTTGATTCCTTATATTTATTACTTAGTGGAACATAGACAGTTATTCATGTCTGTAACAATAACCTGACGTCAATTATTATTTCAGTGTAGTATTAATCTACCCACATACTTGGTGAGTTATGTTACACATCCATTTACTACACAAAAATGTAACAGAAAATTAACACTAGGTTGCATCAGCTGTGTCAAGTGTCACTCAAGCTGAGTTTGAGTCATAGTGGCTGTTTTTTTCCCCAGTCAGCAGATGAAAGTTTAACATTCGAACGGCTGTGATTCACTTGGAGAATCTGACTTTTCTTCTTCAACGTTTCACTTTGGCCTCTTTTCCTCTTAAAACATTAACTCGACAGTCAGGCTGTCATTTGATCCTGAGTTACAGGCTATATACAGTAAGCGGGTATTAAAGCTTTTGCCTATGCCAAATATTTAGCCGTCTCCCTGGCAACAAATTCATTTCTATTTTCGGCCTCCCCTGTAGCCAGTTGTCAGTCTTGCAGCCAGACTCGACACCACTGACTTACAATGTAACAGCCTGACGTCAAGAAATAACTATTACTAATTCTGTGCACTTCACTCAGGTCTGCAGTTACTTGTTAAGCAGTAAATAAGTTAAGTTATATCTGCATTGTCTGAATTGGTCAGTACTCGCAAGTTTTCTTATTTCATTGGTTGTTTGCATTGTCACTCATGTGGATAGACACTCCCACATTGTCCCACAGTGCATAAATGGAGTCACGATGCAGAGGCAAGGCCCTGCAGTCTGCACCACTATCACCTCTTCAGTCGCTGTCTCTTGACCAACTACATCTGCAAACATGACGAACGTGAGTATAATTTCACACAAAACAGAGCTTATGTGTCACTTGTAATCTATGAGTTTTATCATCTGAATTGATAAGCTACTTTATATCAAGTGTTTTGACTTGTGCCAACTTGGTCTGTGCCAATGCACCTAACCCAGCTTCACTGTCCTCTTTCTAACACATTTATTGCACATTTTTTTTTTATTTTATTCAATTATTAAGAGCTTGAAACCTTTTGCTTTATTATTGCCTTTTATGGTCAAAATATTCACTATAGAGCACACACACACACACACACACACACACACACACACACACACAGTGATTCATCACTTAACAGTTAGAGTAAATGATATACAACAGCTGCACATTCATTGTAAGTACATAAGCTGATAGTTTATTCAGTTACACATTCTTTGTGATGAAATTTCAGTGGATTTGTGTATATGTGCACTATTGTTACTCAAATTTTCCCTTACACAGTCATCAATTAATTTTGCTCACTTTGACTCAAACTGAGTATAAAGCAGGCCCTGTATCACTGTTTGGTCGTTTCTGTTGACGACAGCAGTAAATACATTTGTTCTAGCTGCAGCCTGGCTTTAATCACATTAAAACATAAAATGAAATAAAGTGATCATGCAGAGGCTGAGGTAGGACAGGATAGACTCTGTGTTTTCACCTCAAAAGGTCTATGTTCCTGCTTTTTTTTTTTTTTTCCCCCTTTTCTTTGCGTAAAATGCTTTATAGAACGTCCCATTAGGAGAACGGTTGTTCTTTATTTGTTCAAAATAGCTAACACAACCTCTGTTGTGTTTTAATTGGGCGTGTTTCCGTCAGCTGTTCTGTATCAGTGTGTCTGAACTGTATGAGAGCTACCCCTGACCTCGGCCCATCCTTCAACTAGTGTCGTGTGTGTGTTTTAGGAACTTCACAGTTAGACTCCAGTATGGGAAGAATCCACACTAGAGCCATTTGATCTCTCTTTTATTTCTCAATGTGGCTGATCTATAAGATTAATAATGTCTTTTACATTTTCCAGAATTCTGCATATTGTCTAAAACTAAAGTCCAGTTTCTGTTATATTTATCCGTTGCTCTGACCTTGGACTTAAATACTTCGATGGTAACTTCTGGTGGGAAAATGTGGTATCTTTTCTGCTGTGTGTAATATCCATTAAGATTTTTTGCAGTCCAAAACTCATACGAATGTTTGTTTTTTATCCCTCATTTTAAGGGATTTGCCATTTTTTACACAATAAACAGGTGCATGTCATATCTACTCTATTTATGCTTCATGTACAAAAATCACATTTTTATTACCTTGCCAAGGAGGTTATGTTTTTGCCAGAGTTTGTCTGTCTGTCTGTTGGTTAGAAAGATAACGCAAAAACTTATGGACTGATTTTGATTAAATTTACAGGGTAGGTTGGTAATGAGATCTGAAAGTGATTAGATTTTGGTGGTGATCTGGGGTGGGGATCAAGTTACCCCAAACCTTATGGATGGATTTGCTGAATTTTTCAGGATGTGTTGGGGGGGTGTCACAAGGAAGAAATGATAAAATTTTGGTGGTGATAGGGAAGAGATCTTGGATTCTGGATCACTTTGAAATATATTCTCGATTTACCGCAATGTCAAATTTCAAAGGGATCCAGAATCCAGGATCTCTTCCAGATCATCACCAAAATTTGTTCCTTGTGACACTTCTAACACATCCGGAAAATGTCATCAAAATCCATCCATAACCTTTTGAGTTATCTTGCTAACTATCAGACAACCAGACAGACGGACAAACTCTGACAAAAACATAACTTCCTTGGCGGACCTCTCTTTATTCGAAGGAGGGGGGGGTCTGCCTTGGCGGAGGTTTGCGCTTTCAGAGTGCTTTTCTAGTTTGACATGATTTGGCTGTAAAAAATAAATAAATAAATAAAAAATCTGCTTGTTTGTCTGCTCGGTGATACCTATTTTTTATACCATCTGCAGAGCCACTGACAGCAAACGTACTCCCCTGATAACAGTCTGACAAACTGACAAATTTGTCAAAAAGTGGTAATGCTGTCTCACAAATCTCAAGTATCATTTCCTAATCATAGAACAGCTCAGTGTTCTCTTGCCACATGTACAGTGGGGAAACCACCAGAGCATTTGTGCTGCATTCAGCCTTCCTTTCTGCAGTGTGCTATTGGAAAATTTGACTCAACAACGCCAGTCCCATGTCATTTTTCAACATCTCAAGCCCCTGCCAAAATCAGTGCAGAGGAAAATGAGCTTTGCATCCAAGAGTAGGACAGAAGCAAGGAGTCTAAGTGAAAACACATGTTTTGCAACTTTTAAGGATATGAAGTGTGGGTTTAAGAGTTTGGCTGCAGCTGGTGCAAGTGTTGTTTGTCCAGAGTGGTAATAATAATTGGATATAGTAAAGTCTATTATTATTACAGCACAATAATGTAGTGTATCCCATCACCCCACCCCCTCTCTTCTTTTCTTCACAGGGAATGATTGTAAAGAACATGTCCTTCAAGGTTGGACAGACTCTGACCATTGTTGGAACTCCCAAACCTGACTCCACAAAGTATGAAAACTGTCTTGATGTATATATATTTTATTATTAAATAAGTGCATCACAATAAACAAAGCAATCACTTAAATTTTTTTTTTTGTTAATCCAAACTAGATTTATAGCTTATGAAAGTTTAATTATATAAATACTGGTATTTTACTAAGATGGAGACAAGATAGAGAAATTGTTCAGCGAATGAACTTTTGCTCCTTCATGACTTTCCAGCTGCAGTTGTCAAGACAAAGCCTGAGGGATCTTGTGTGATTTTGAGTTTCTAGTAAGAAAACGGAATAGAACATGTGGTTCCTTCTTATTTCTCTTCCTCTATTTCTTATTGTGCACTTCCTCTAGTTTTCATTAAAAATTCGTTTTACCATCATAGTCATCCTTTATTTTTGTTCTTGATGCACAAATAGATGAAAGTGACAACTCTAATTAGTTAATGAATGCAAATATCTCATTATAATAAATGCTGTGTGTGTGTGTGTGTGTGTGTGTGTGTGTATATAGAAATAAAATGAGCCATAATAGAACTGCTAATGTAATCCTCAGATTTCATCCACTTAGTATCCTCTGAAATCCAAGCAGTCATAGCAAAATGTAGGAAATTTCTTTGTGTTCCAGTTTTGCAGTGAATATCGGCCCAGATGAGAAGGATATCACAATGCATATTAACCCTCGCTTCGATGCCCATGGAGACCAGAACACAATTGTGTGCAACTCTTACCAGGGAGGCAACTGGTGTGAGGAGCACCGTGAGGGAGGCTTTCCTTTTCACCAGGGAGAGGAATTCAAGGTAAGAGGTCCTGGGTGTCTGTTTTGCAATAGTGACCTCTGTTGGTAAATCTTGGTCACTGCAGAAGTATCATTTCATAAAGGGGAGGCAAGAGGATTTTTGGTTGGTTTGTTTGTTTTTTAACGATCTAGCAGCAAAACTGTTGGTTGGATTCATAAAAAAAATAATAAGTGTAAAGATTGCCAGTGAGCCAGAATAGATGTGGTTATATTTTGGGAAAAGTAGGTCAAATCTAAAAATGTTTGTAGATCTTTTTTACTTCTGCCATTTACTTATAATGGGCAAAATGTCAATTGTCTATAAAAAGGTCAAATATGTTTCACTGTACTTGAAACTTGGGATGTATGTAAAGGCAACTGATACGCTGAGATCAGCTGGATTAATGCCAACATAAGGTACTAATTGTTCAAACTATTATTATTATTATTATTATGAGAAAAGTTGGTAAAAATGTGTACAACTTAAATTACCTACTATAAAACATGTTACACATATCTAGGAGGAAGAGTTTTGACTTAGTTTCTCTATAATGGTAGAAACCTATTTAGAATTGATTTATTTATTTTTTCCCCAGAAGTCTTTGTGGAATCTTTTCTATATATTTTTTTCTTCATATATCTTGATTGAATAGCCTTGTATGTAGAAAATCTAACAAATGTTTTCTGCGTATCCATATCGGGCTCCAACAAAAATGAAATATAGATGAGTTTTTATTTGGGTACCACTGTGGAAGTAGAACTGGCTTTTTGTGGCTTAAGTTAGAAATCTCACTGAATATGTTTGACCACTTTGCCATTTATTTGTATATTTGACAATGTCCCCAATGTCCTTTTTTTCCTTCTTGCTTTGATTCCTCTGCTTGCGGAATTAGATGACAGTTTCGTTCACCCCCTCGGAGTTCCACGTGACTTGGTCAGATGGCTCTTCAATGAATTTCCCCAACCGCATTGGTGCCGAAAAGTACTCGGTTATTAGCTTCGATGGAGATGTTCGTATCACGAGCATCGAGGTCAAGTAACTCCTTCCAACAAGCAATGGATTAGGTTAATTTCACTCAGTTTGTCTGGGCTCTTGTCACAAACTGGAAACACCTTGCTTTCAAATTACTGCAATATCAGTTTTGTAATACATGCTTATTTAGAACATTTCATCATGGAAGCATCAGGCTTTTTAACATTGAGATGCAAGCAAACATTCTCATAAATAGAGGAAGGTGCATAGTCATAATACTTGGATGTATGTACAACAGAGATACTGCAAATGTAGTAACTGTATGTCCTTCCTGCAAACTAGACGGAGCTTCTGAAAAGTAAACTAAAGCCTGTTATCTGTTTAATTTTGTAGTTTGTAGCTTTTAGCTGCAAAGCACAGCATACATTGAAATAAGTTTTTTCTATTACAGTGCCTTAAAATACTACATGCTTTTATGTTTTCTTTCCCAAACATTCCAAATTTATAAGTGAGTACAGTTTTTTTTTTTTTTCTGTGATAACAATATTAAAGCACGTCCTTTCAAGATCCAACATTGTGATTTGTTTCCTTGTGTTACTTTTTTCATTTTTTTTGTCCATAAATGCGTTATCCAGAACATCATTTTATTAAAACAAAGGAGACTTTGATATGAAAAAGTGTTTCATGTGATGGAAAGGCATCTGTTAAAGATTTGGTGTAATTAGATAATCTATTTAGAATTATAGGGCATGATAATTCATTAACTTTTTTCACATTTAATCCTCATTGTGCTAAACACAGACTTCTATATCTGAAATAAGAATTTAAAAAAAGCACATTTTATTGTGTTCTTATCTCCTTTCATAGCCTCTTTGACTGAAGGGTAAGATTTTCCCCTTCAAATATAACCGAGCCTGCACTTGTATTTATAAAAGTGCTGTGTTCAGGAACTTGGGTGAGTGTTTTATTTATTGTGCAAGCTGTAATTTTGTTGTTGGGTGCAGTGTGCTGTTGGTGCCAAAGTCCAGGGGGCTTTGATTTCAACTCATCCTACCCCCTCTGGTTTCCATGGCTTCACTGAGCCGAACGTTGTCCTGGATATTATAACTGAGGTGCTTCCAAAGCAGCGTCAACAGATCCAGAGTGGGCTGTTTAATATGGATGAGGCCAAAGCTAAAAACAGGTCACTAATCAAAATAAAACAAGGTTCATTAAAGTACAGATTTGTCATAAACAGAATTAAAAGTCATAGAAATTGTGTCTGAGCAAATAATAAAAGGTAAGTAAAGGAAGTATGTATGTTTTTGTTTTTTTTAGAGGAAATTAATGTGAATCGTGAAAACAACTGCATGAACTGACTATTTATGTTAAGAGTTTATTTCCCTCTAAACATTCAGAGGCCATTCTCCTATAAATGCTGCAGGAGGGTGTGACCTGTTGCATGTTTTTTTTTGTTTGTTTTTTTTCTTCCTTTGACCTGAGAAGTAGATGAAGTTGAGCTGCAACCTTCCACTTATAAAAATCAGGACCAAAAATACAAGTCACAGTATTTTATTTTCATCCATATTTGCATTAATCAACAAGATCACTGGAAACAATGGTAATCTTATCAAGTGTATTTTTCTCATTTCTAGCCCAAATATGTTAACAACCTTAAAATAAGATATAAAATCACTTAAAGAGTAACTTTTCAGTCCGATATAAAGAACTTCGTCCTCTGCTTACCCTTACCACAGGGGGCAGCAGCATTAGCAAAGCAGCCCTCACTTCCCTCTGCCCTGTTACTTCCACCAGCTCCTCCAGGGGAATCTCAAGGTCTTCCCAGGCGATCTGAGAGATATATCTTTAACGTGTCCTTGGTCAACCCCGAGGTCTCCTCCTGGATGGACATACACGGAACACCTCCCCAGGGAGGCGTCTGGGAGGGATCCTCACTAGATTAGTCTAGGCTTCTGCCCGAGACTCACGGGGGGGGGGGGGGGGGCTGTGGCTCAGTTGTCAGAGTGGGTCAGAGTGGGTCGTTTAATGACCAAGAGGTTGACGGTACAGTAGGACAGTAGGACGGACAGAACCTTAGAAACCTACTGGTGTTTGAATGGGTGAATGTGAGGCTAATGTAAAGCGCTTTGAACACCATGAAGGTGGAAAAGTGCTATAATCTCAATAATTGGAACAAATGTGAAAAATTGGGAATGTCTTAATCCTAGTGCGGTCCTCTGGGTCAAAGTGACCCAGTGGCCCACAAATGTGCCTTTTCATACGTACTGTATGGTGCCATTGCTTACTACTGAAAACGGTAAGATATCCTTGGGGGGGGGGGGGTCTTTGGCTCTGAACTTTGGAATCTGGGTATTTAAGACCCGATCATAGGACACCAGCCTGTTCGCCTTGTACAGAGGACCGCATAAGGGTTAAGAAAAGTAAGCAGAATTTGAATAATATTCCACCTATTACTAAATATGTTGTGTATGTGTAGGTCCACTGTGGTCTGTAAGTTAGAATATATATGTGTAAATGATCAACTAAAGCCTAATACCGTTTGCTTTCATAATGTAATTTTACTTTCTTTGCTCTAAAACAGAGAGAAATGTTTGGAGTTGACATTATTTATATATTATGTTATATATTGTTTTTTTTTTTTACTGTTTTGGCCCACTTCAGATCAAATTTAGCTGAATATGGCCCCTGAACTCAAATGAGTTTAACACCCCTACTCTCAGTGATTATGTCTTAAGAGTGATGAGATATTTGGACCAGAAATGAGAAGACAAAAAAAAATAGTTGGTAAAATTTAGATTTATGCAGTCAAGCTACTCACAGCAACATTGATATCAAGAAAGTGTTGCAGCTGAAACACATTACTCACTACAGTAATAATATAATGAAAGAATCAGAGCCATTTGCTTAGATAAATTCAGGTGGTGACTGTGTATTTGTGTATGTGTGCTCTCTGTATCTATATATATGCAGACTTCAAAGCCCTGCTTTTTTTTCCCCCTTTAAAAATTGAATAATTTTATAAAATGACAAAATGTCTCTCCTTTTATCCTGAGATAATGGGAAAAGAGCACAAGTCCCCGGCTACACACTAGCTGTAGGGGATCTGTAGGGTTATTGAGTGCAATTTTGTAACAGTAATTGTCAACACTCGCCTCACTGTTTGTTTGATAATGTATTTTAGAAGCAGTATTCTCACATCTTAGTTCCTTGCAACCATTTTCAGCACAGCAGAGGAGCAGAGTGTGGACAGAGCTCTGCATTGTTCCTAATAAGGATTAAGCTGTAGTCTATTTTGACCAGCAGGGGCCTCTATAGTGAGAAAGACTTCAAACCACAGCCAGAGGATCTACCAGTATTTTTAACACGCCCTCGGTGTTTCGACAGCTCTTGATCTTCACATCACAAAGAGGAGATAAAGACAGACGAAGTAAAAGAAAAAGCAACAAAGAGAAACACACCAGTCCCTTTGTTGTGAATAAGTAAGGTTCTTTTTTTTTTTTTTTCTTCTTCTTCTTTTTGGATTACTTATACTTGAAAGCCAGTAGATGTCATCATTGCTGTATTAATAAATTTTACATGTAAAACACTGTTGTCTTTATGGTCAGTACCACTGTACTCGTCATAGATGAAGTAAATAGAAAATCATAAATGAGGCACTGATGCTTTGTTGGAATTCCACTGAAACGAATCAGTGTGTGTGTCTCCAAAAGACTCCTGATTATAATTATAATCTAATCTGATGTAACATTAAGCAATGCATACAAGCCTGGTTTAAGGGGAGACAGGCACAAAGGAGGAAGTAGGGGACAGAGTTAATGTGTGTTAGCAGTTTGCCACATTGCAGTTCTTTTAGACTAGGGGTGTCAAACTGTGGTCCTGGATGTTTTAGATGTTTCCCTCTTCTATTACACCTGGAGGCCATTGCATCATTATCAGTCTGATGAGGAGCTGATTATTAACTCTTTAAGTGTCAGTGCTGATTCGTTCTGAATGGATGATTTAGTTTAAATATTCAGAAAAATTTAACTCTTTTCCTTTTAGTTTTGTGCATGGACAAGGATTTTTTTTTTTAAATGTATTTTATTTAAACATTTTTTAAAGGCAAAATTAAAATTGCTGGGACCAAATTTCAACAGTAGTTTTCTTTCCACATTATTTGTCATTTTGTAAATATTTATTCGTTTTTGTTGCTCATTTTGTTTATTTTTCTACGTTAATTTTTTTTTAAATTGTAGTATTATCCTTTGATTTTCTGTCATTTGTGTCTAACTTTGCTCATGTTACCAATTATTTTGTTAGTTCTCAGGAGTTAAAGGGTTAAACTGAATCACATGGAAGAGGGAAATATCTAAAACATGCAGGACACCGGCCCTCGAGGACTGGAGTTTGACACCTGTGCTCTAAACAAAAAGCTGAAGGGTTCGTCGTCACCTTCTCTTGTTTAGTCAGGATTCATTAACAGTAGTGTGTGTATGTGTGTGTGTGTGTGTGTGCAGCTTTGTATGTATGCATGTTATCAGTCTGCTGTGATGCACGTCCGTGTGTGTAAATGTGTAATGGTACGTGGCAGTGTCAAAGGTACCGTCTCTGGAGGTGAAGTAAATTTAGTTTTTAAGGCAAGACATTGATCGCTCTCTCCTCTCTCACCTGTTCTCTACCACTCTTTTCCCTCTTCCACCTCTCCCGTTTGATTCTTGTTCACTCCTTTTTTTTTTTTTTCTACTTTTCACTTCTTGTCTCTTATAATTCCCCTCTTTCAGTCATTCCACTGCTGTAACCCATTGTGTTTCATTCACCCTTAATTGGAGGCGACTTATTTTCCCTCTTCATTATTTTGTGGCAGAGAAGATCAATATCCTGCAATGTGTTGTTTGTGTATTTGTACTTGTGCTAGTTCTGCATATGTACACACACAGGGCATTTTAGCCAGGCTCCAGACTCGTCTCTACACTCAGCTTGTTTGTTTACTTGTATTATTTATACTGATGTTAAAATAAACTGGTGTCTGTGAACCTACAGTAAATGGACAGTTTACTCTCAAAGGGCTCCCATGGTGCATCTGTGCAGGGCTATCTCTAACAGAACTGTTGGATGCTCTGATTCACATCCTCCTGTGTCCAAGCAAAAGACTGTAGTGTTCATGTGAAGGACACACACACACACACACTGTTTTCCATGTCTCATGAGGACTAAGTGTGTAATCATCACTTGTAGGTAAAGTAGCCATTGGGTAGGGAGCATAGACACATATTTTGTTTGTTTGTTTTTTAAATAAATAAATCCAAAATTGAAAAAAATATCAAATTAAATAAAAGCAATTTAAAAACATTAAAATGAAAACTAATATAATAAAATAAAAAAATCTATGCATAAATTATAAAAAAAAAAAAAAGCAACTTTGCTTTGTACCTGTTTCACTCATGCTTTATGGGGACTTCTGGGGAAAAACAAAAAAACAAAATGCACTTATTCGATGATTTGTGGAAATGTGCATACTTCACAGAGACTTATATTGTACTAGTGGGGACTGACATTCATATTTAACCCTCATGGGGACCTGAATTTTGGTCCCCATGGTGTCAGAGGTCCCCATGCCATGACTGTGTAAACAGAACAAAGTCCTCAGATAGATAGAGAGAAATTCAGGTGTGCAGCAGCAAAATGCCGTCACACATCAATAAATAACAAACTCATCTCATCATCTGAACCTGCTTTATCCTCACTAGTGTTGTGGGGGTCAACAGGGGTCACTGGGGGCCTAATCCAGCTACAATGGATGAAGGCGAGGTACACCCTGTATGAGACGCCAGTTCATCTCAACATACAATCACTCTCACATTCACACCTATGGGCAATTTAGATTAACCAATTAACCTATCAGTGCATGTGTTTGGATGGTGAGAGGAAGTCAGAGTACCTGGAGAAAACCCACACAGACACGCGGAGAACATGCAAACTCCACACAGAAAGGTCTGGTGTGGGAATTGAACCAAGGTCCTTCTGTCTGTGAGAAACAAGTGCTAACCACTGCACCACCGTACTGCCTAACAAACAATAAGTACAAAATAAGGTGCTCATATCCTATTCTGTTTTATTAGTCTAATTCATTCTGACAGATTTGTTGATAGGAATACAAGCACACACACACACACACACACACACAAATGCATGCTGGTATATACGAATGCACATGATTTCAGCCCACAGACATCAGGCATATGCTCTATTGTCAGTTCTTGAAATGCATTTAATGTGACGGGTAGTGTGGATGTTTAACACATCTGTGCGTTTCCTTCACCTGTGCCGTGTCATTTATTCAGTATGTGTGAGTAAATGTGGTGAAATGTGTGGAATAGAATGATTCACCTCAGCTTACATAAAACCTTTGTCTATATTTAGCGTCAGCATGACTCCAGATTTCTGCACCGAAGCTATCAGCTACACATTGAGATGTGCGTGGGCCCGCCCTGAGCTGACTGCGGTCCTGGATTCATGTTCCATCCAATTGCATGCCTGCTTCACCTCAGGCTCAGGTTTATCTTAGTAACATGACAGTACATAAACCCAAAAGAACCTGTTGGGTTTTTAACGCATCATGGTTGTCTTACAATTGGGAGTTTAAACTTATGCAGTGTTATGTGCTATGTAGATAACAACACAAAACATAGCAGCAGGGCACAAGACCCACATAGACCCAGGTGGGCTTTCTCTAAGGAGCACTGAAAAGACACTTAGAACAATGATACGCATGACATTTGTTCTTGAAATAAACAATTTACCCACCATAAGCCTTTGTTCATACACAAAAAAATTCAATTCTGAAACTTCATTTAAGTTTTTAAATAAGATTTAGGATGACTGCTGTTTCATTGATTTCTGCTTAAATGTGGCTATAGTGGCTTCAATTTATTTTATGTTATTTACAATTTATATGACAAAATAGTAAAACCTATTTATCTCTGTAGAACACAAGCCTAGATTATTTTTTTAATCCTTTTTTTCATTTTTATATCTCACTCTTTATTTTCAAGTGTGATTAGATTTTTTTTGACTAGAAATGAGTAAAATACACTTGAGATTTGGATTTTTTGCAGTGCACAGTAACGTATCAGTGAGGTGTAAGAACTTATTTTTAGTCAATAGATCTTGAAAATATTATTTCAAGAAATCTTACCAAGATAACTTTCATTTGCTCGATTGGCCGATTTCGTTTGCTTCATTAAAGCTAAAAATATCTTATATTATTGCTTTACTTGTTTTTAGAGGGTAATTTTTCCACTGTTTGTCGACAGTAGACAAGCACAAGCGCAGGACATAATCATTGGTAAATAAAACACCACTGGATATGTCTCTAAATGTATGAATGAAGCCTATTGGTTCGGGATAAGTGTGTTGTACACCATAAAATTCAATGGGAAAAAAGCAAGTATTTATCTAAAAAAAAAAAAATAGAAAGAAACAATAGCTCTATAATAATGTTTCTTTTAAAAAAAGAAAAAACGCAAATGAAAATTGTGTGAACTTTCTGCACTATTAAATCAGTATAATGAAGTTGAATGCACTTATGAGACTATAACACAATATTAAATGCAAGTATAAGACATAATAAATAATGTCTAGAGTTTCAGAATTTTATTTATCTGGGGTCCCAGGTGACCGACACCGGAGACCTCAATGCAGAGATCTTCCGCAGGAGAGCCCTGGCATCCTCTGCCTTACGACATTTGTGGAGGCCACTCTGGCGACACAACACCATCTCTCAAAGGATGAAGATGAGAATATATAACATGAGCGTACTCTCCATTCTCCTGTATGGCTCTGAAAAATGGCCTTTGAATACGACCCTGGTCACAAGGATTGACGGCTTCGATAGTAGGGCTCTCAGAACTATAGAGAACATCAGGTGGCCCCAGCGAATTACTAACAAAGAGCTTAGAGCCTGCACAAACCAGACTCTTTCCTGGCTGCAAAACGCCGCATCAGCTGGTTCGGTCATATTCTCCGCCGTCCCCTAGACCACCCCACAAGAGCCATTCTGAATTTTAATCCAAAAGCAGCTGGTTGGAGAAGACCTCGAGGAAAGCCGCGCACCAGATGGCTCGACATTCTGGAGGACGACCTACAACAACGCGGAGTTGCCTTAACTGAGGCGGTGGAGCTGGCCCACAATCGCCAGCGTTGGAGACAGCTTGCACTCTTATCCTGACCAGCTCTATGCAATGCAAGAGCATAAAAAAAATAAATAAAAAAAAAGAGTTTCAGTCCAAACTGCTGAGTGTCTCAAAGAGAAAAATATTTTGCAGATCATTAACTCCAATGTAATATTTGAAATGATGTTACTGACATTAATATTCTTTAGTCGTGCACTGTGGCTGATAAAACCTGAGCTGAGCCATGACCCTGAAACACTGCTTGCTTCTCAAAATGGTATCATATAAGATATCTATCCAAAAATATCTATCAGATAGAAAAGGATCCACTGTAAGGACTTTAATGGAGACCATTAAAGGTGTCATTCCGCTGAAAACCACTTTTCCACGCTCCTTTCGGAATCTAAAGTGTCACCCTGACTTACCAACACATGCTGCCTTTGAAAGTGTTGTGTCACCTCCACTGGCTGCATACTGCATTCACAAAAAACAACAAGAGGAACCAGGGACCCAGAAAAAGCAAGTCCATCTGACATCAGATGGACTTTAGCGTCACCCATGTGGGGTTAAGCCCGTCCTCTATTACAGCGAATCTGAAGTAGCATTAACATTAGCATCTACGAGAGAAGACTGTGCCACACTAGCTGGTGCACAAACTGGAAAAAAATGGCGGATGAAACTGGTTCATTTGCTCTCTGTGGAAATAAAGCCACGTTTTTTCCCTGCATGTTTTCAGAACAAGCAATGGCACGAAACCTAGCTGGATGTTACTCTGGTAAATGGAGTGTTCCTTCACACATTCTGAGCCAATCAGAGATGCCTCATCACGGCGTCATGGACATGTATGAGGAAGTACCGGTAAACTCTGTTGTTCAACCTCAATTCATTTTTCTACCGTGCAAAAAACAGCTGGAAACAAAGCAATCCAGATGGGTTTTTTAAATAGAACCAACACACAATGTATTCAATAACAATGGAGAACACAGTAATATTAATGAAATAATGATGAACCTTTCCTGTAAGTTACATAAATTAAAGGGTTCATATTTTGCAAAGTCTATGTTTATTAGTCTTTGGTTCATGTATTTGTGTATTTGGGCCTTAATATTTCATACAATCTGAATTTGAACACTTCAGGTGCTGCAAAACTATCTTTATGACAAAAAAAAACAAGTAGATTTCTACAACCTATTTTAATTCCTGTTTAGTTTGTTACAAATGTTGTGACATAGTCATCATAGGACTATGTCACAACAGTTTCACATATGGGGTCAAGACTTCCAACAAACATTTATCAGAGAACACCATCTTTAGGTTTAGTTTCAGACAAAAACATAATATAAAACATAAGGAGAAATAAAAATAAAACACACATTTGAATAACAGAAAAAGCAACAACTATTGTGCCTGAAACAAAAAAATGCCTGTCATCTTGAAAGTGACACTTAAAATGGTTGCATAAAGAACTGTGGATATTTGTTCGTCAGCAGCAGCAGTTGGAGTCTATATTGAAAATATGTCCAAACTTCAATACAATTATTGCCATTCACAAAGGTGAGAAATGGAAAAAGCTCACAAAAAAATGCAGTAAAAAGTGGATTTTAAATTTGCATTTGTGGTCGGGAGGAGCAGAGTCTGCTAATGCTAATGCTAATGCTGTATCTGCAGTGACCACTTCAACAGAGGTATGTTCAAAAGCTAACGTTTTTTGTGTGGATGTGCAATATATCATTAGGTTGTCATTAAATGCTCATTTACACTGTGACTCATTTACAGTGACTTGCCTGATTAGTTTGCTTCATACATTTAAATAAAGTTGCATATTGAATTAGTTCTAAATATTATTTACATTTTTTTATACTTATATACTGACATTTTATGGTTTTATTTATATTTATTGTGTTTAATCTTGTACTACACTAGGGAGGGGGGCATAATTTCATTGTAACAAGTGTGTAATGACAATAAAGGGTATTCTAAATATCCTAAATACACTGAACCTACAGTGTTTTCATTCAGCACTTCAAAATTACCTTATAAATGGACGTCTGACTTTAGGTTGAAGGAGATGGCGATCATTACATCCATGTGCAGTTAAGCACTTTGGATGACTGTCCCCAAAGTTTGACATTTTTCTTGTTCATTTAATTGAAAATTGCCAGTCAGCACTTTGTCAGTAAATGGACGTCAGCTTGTCCAATGACACTTTGGTCATTTGAAGTTCGTTGTGGGTAACTGCACGGGTGCATTCTTGGGACATACCCAGCTCTTGGTCAATGTGGCATTGTGTTTTTCATTGATCTGCCAAGGTCTTGGATCTGTTGTGTTGTCCAAACTGCTGACGTGTAATTGAAACAGATAAACCACAGAAGTTATTTACGTCAAACTTTCTGTTTAATCATTAGAAGTCATTAGTCTCTCTTCATATGTTATTAAACCTTCTGCCAGCAGAATTAAGTGAAATAGGTGTTAGATATGACTTGGTGTCTGGCTTATTGAATTTGTAAAACAGATGGGGGACAAATCTGATGGGTGCAATCTCCTTGAGGATGACAGCGAATGGTTTAATGAGTATGAAAAAAATTGACTGCTATAGCTTCCACAGTCGTCAGGTCTCAACCGCCACATCAAAGCCGCAAATTAGGGGAAATATCTGTAAGAATAACGGTCTTCATCTTCCCAATAGAAAACCTTTCTGCTGTGCCCCAAGAGACCTAAGAAAAAATATGACTGGTGGTTAAAGGCAAGAAACAATCTCTTTTTTTTTAATTTATCCCATTTTAATTGTACTACCATTTACACTTGTGATATCTCACAATTGAAAAGATCATTTCACAGGCTAAAAAAGTCATGATTCATGGCAGAGATAGTAAAGAACCATGTAGTTTTGAGCTAAACGACTCAATGGCCTCATCATCAACCCCAAAACGACTGCTGTCTCGGCACATTTTACCTTAATCTGTAAGGTGGAAAAGTAAGAAAAGAGGTGAAAATCAATACAATCTGGTCTGAGTGAATCTGCAGAGACATCTCTGAACAGATCATAGAAAGTAGAGAAAGTTATGATGACATCACCTCTGTGGCTGTCAACAGTAGAGTCTTTCTATTTTTGTTTTCTCAGTTGGATGATTCAGTAGTTTTTATAGAAACTGAAAATTTCTTGGCTTGTAAAATTATCCTTTAAAGGTGTGAAAACCACTTTTACACCCTTATTTAGAATTTGATGGGTCATCCCGAGTTACCAACACACGCTGCGTTTGAAAGTGATGTGTCACCTCCACTGGCTGTGTTTCCTATTCATAGAAAACAACACACTACGTCATGGGGACTTATGAGTCACCAGTTCATCTCAGGGCTGAACATATATGAACAAACAATCACTCTCACATTCACACCTATGGGCAATTTAGATTAACTAATTAATCTATCGGTGCATAGTGTACAAAAAAAATATTAAGCTTTAACTACTGCTAAGTACAACACTACGGTCATCCTTGAGGATTTCGGCTGCCATAGCATGGATGGGATCATGTATGTTCACATGTTCTGGTTGTAAACAGTCACAAGTCTTCTCTGGCCAATCAGCACCCATTAGCTGAATGCGAGCATGTTACAGGAAAAAAACTTTCCAATCTGTAGGTCAACAAAAACACATGCGTAAGTTTCAATTCAACTTCTGATATAAAATACATAGCAAAGTTAAGAAAATAACAAATATCTTTGGAATCTAGTGACCAGGTTTAGTCCTTTAGCCCCGTAAACCCCAATTCATTTTCCACTTGTCCACGATCGCCCCCTTGGTGGAACTGCAATTTTTTTATGGTACAATGAAGAGTGCATGTGTTCTATTAGAAAGGTTCTGCTTTGGCTCAACAGGAAAGCATCAAGAAGGTATGAAAGATTTTATTGTATCTGTGCAATTCTAGCAACCAGCCCGTTTCCAACAACTGTGACAGATCGCATGTCCACGAGGCTGATAAAGATGAGGAAGGTCACTGTTATAGTTGGATTCCTGAGGCATGTTGGGGCATCGAGGAATAATAACTTTGTTGCAGAGAAGGATCCGTAAAGACTTAAATAAGAAGTACAGTGAGGGAATATGTAATTATATTAATGCCATGGGTTACAAAGGTAAATACGGTGTCAATGGGTATTATTAGGTTGAGAAGGATGTAGAATGGAGGCTTGGGTATTTGCAGAAAGTACTTCCAAATTGCAGAACATTGAAATATTGCAGAAGCCTGACAAATGTACTTCAACTACTGATTCTGTTTCTATTGTGTGTTGTGTTTGTCATTTGAGTTCTAACATCCTGCCTGACACCATGCTGTACGTGAGCTCGGCGGCCATCTTGCTGTGGACACATCAGTGTGTGATGACAGAAAAAACCAGAGAACCTGTGTCCCTCAGGAGCAGAGTTAATCACCTATCGCCTCTAACCAGATTTGACATACGACTCACAAACACAGTGTCAAAGTTACTTATTCTGTTTGTTTACTTCAGCTGGAATCAAGCTCATCACCAACAGACATGGACTGACAATTTGGCACGTTGAATTTCAGTAAGTCTTATAGAATAGTATGAAGAACATGTTCACCCCTGGTTTACTACAAACAGTGAGGATACAGTCCAAGATTTAGTGTTGACTCTAAAAGTTGGAACTGCTCTGCACAGTTCAGGGGACTGTAAAAGTTGATATTTGTCGTAAGGGCGTGAATCCTTTCCCCTCACCTCTCTGTCGGTCAGTATATTCTGTTTATGTTTTACAGTGTCGTTTTAACGCCAAAGTTGAACTTTAGCCAGAAATTACTGGACTCAGACTTGCTTTTTTATCCAATGTACTGATCTATGTTTACATCTAATCCAATAGACCCATAAACCCAGACACACAATGACTCAATATTCAAATTGTTGTTTTTTTTCTGCTTTAAATGCTAATAATTGAAGTCCAGTCAAAAATAGAATTTGCATTAAGTGTCCCATAAACTTGGAAAGGAAAGCATAGCCTCGATTCTGTACCAAGATACCAGATGGACAGATTCTATTCTATTAATAGATCTATCAAAAACAACATCCATTTAAAAAAAAAAATTAAGAAATACACCAAAGCCAATCAGAGGATTAAATGTCTTCATTCATGTTCAGTCTTAAGATACTGAAATGTATGTTTTAACCCTGCTATAAGGTACACTTTAGGCTAAGTTATGGGTTCCAATCCAATTATTCATAAAACACTTGATGTCTGTGCCAAAGAGAAGAAAAAAAAACTTACTTTGATTCGCACAATTCAAGAATTAAAAAAAGCTCTTTACTTACAATAAGTGAGAACAATGCTGTCAAATAAAACATTGCATTGAATGACAGAGATTGTGGGTGTATGTCTGGTAAAATCAGTTGAATGTGTTGTGCTGTTACTTTGTTTTGTTGATCCAGGCGACACTCTTGTTAGTTTGCATATTATTGGCTGTAAACACTGGAGGAGAATTCTGAACTGAACATATCTCCTTCTCCATCTGTCTTTCTAGTCCACAGTGTTAGCCTGTTTTGTCTAGCAGCTTGCCGTCTTCTCGCTCACTACAGTAAATTGCTTGTACCTTCTTTCTCACCGATATATGTTTCAACAAAGGTTTGTGCTGCTTTTGAGTTCTTGTCGTCATGCACGAAACGTTCTGTTCTCTAGATGAATTGCATTCTTAATGTTCTGCATACTGTATGTTCATTCCACTTGGTCGCCATGTGTTTTATATCCCCCTCTTTTCGTGTTTTTTTTTTATGGTCACTGCTCCTATATTTAGTCAGAATCTGTCTCTCTGTTTTATTTCTGACAGAATGGGCATAGAAAGTCAACTGCTAATCTTTTTTTAGGACTTGGGCAGTGATGCCGGTGTTGTACACTATTGTCATGTTACTGATTTGTTGACCAGGTTATTATGTTTTGCTCCTTCAAGCCTTACCCGATCTCCTGTATCACGTCCATACCTTCACACCACTCCTTGCACTCATCTCTTCCTTTATTCGCTCTGTTGCCTCTCGCCACCTCATCTCTCCCTCTCAACCTCCATCCACCAGTGTCTCAGAAGAAATGTCCCTCATAATCTCTTCTTTTTTTTTCCTTCAGCTTTACTCACACTCACCTCCTGGATCAGGTTGAGTCAGGTGTGACATCTCTGGTCTAAGAAGTTAAATATCACACACATCGATGTACACAAACTCTGATTTTTTTACATCACATGGCACACAATCACTCTCAGTCACTTCCAGATGTGGATGGGTTTCCATATCTTTCAGAGTCCTGCTCTCTGGAATGGAACTTCTATGTGTGAACAGACTGTACATGTGCACTTGTGTTTGTGAGACACCTTCAGATCTCCGCTCTGTTCAGACATTTTAGATCCTGTCAGTCTGAATAAGTGAGTTGCTGAGATTCACACACCCACATAGTCAGTTTGTATGTAATGTATAATGTCACAGCACTAGAGTCATTAAATTCACTTGGATTATATTGTACATTAACCCATAAAAATCTACTTCTACTATTGTGGCAACTTAAATACATTTCTCTCACAACTTTACCTTTTTTAAGCAATTTATCACCATTTATTAGTATATTATCGTCAGCGAAAATCTGGTATTTTCTTACATATGATTTAATTTTAAGTTGAAGGTTATTATCAAAAGACAGAAAAAGAAAAAAAGTGACTTTTTCGACAATATTTCTAATTTCAAAAGAATTATTTAGAACCACTGTCATTGGTCAATGTATATGGGTTTTCTTGGTGAATAAATATTAGAACACTATGGAGCCTCTGAATATCCAAATAGGTAATGTATGATGTACATGATAAGATGAGAAATTGCATTTTATCTTAATTATTTACATGTATTTTTGGACTAGTGTCTCAACAATGTTGGTTTCCAGGGATTTTTACCTATTTGGGAGTTACACATTATGCATTTGTAGCAGCTAAATAAGTTTTTTTGAAGTGTTTTACAAATGTTGTTTGCTAGCTGTGTTTCAGTCAAACTCTTTCTGTCAAACTCTGTCAAACTCAATCAAAGCCCAACATGGCTGACATATGCTTTCCATTTGACCTGAAATGTGATTAATGGAGGAGCAATGTAATGATGTAGCACTTTTTTTATTAGAGGGTGCAAATAAAGCAGATGAGAACAAAATGAGTCCTAGAAAAAAGAAGACTTGTCCTCATTTTGCTCTGCTGTATTTATGCCTTATGTTAAGATGCTTCCACAGGGGCTTCATTTTTGAGTATTGCATAATGCTCATAAGTTTTACATACCCTGACAGATTGCACATGGGATGGTCTTGAATGTTCCAACATGAAAATGACCCAAAACACACAGCCAAGTCAGCCTGTCATTGGGTACAGAAGAAATAAGTTCAGGGTGTCAGTTCATGTAAGAAAAGACAAAATCTCTAAAGAACTGAAGGTGTTTTAGTGAGAAGATTGGGCAGTTTTACCATCTGGGAAAATACAGTGTCTGATCCATAACTACCTCAAAAGACTAACATCTGCCGTCATTGATGTTAAAGAGGCCAGTACAGAGGATGAAGAACTAGGGTATGTAAACTTATGATCTAATAAACTTTTAATTTAATTTAATTTAAAACTATTAATTATAATCATTATTAAATCAAATGACATCCACTGGTCAGAATAATCATGAATATCCAGAATGACAGAAACATACAGTGCATATGTTTGAACTTCATTTACCCTTCAACTAAATGCAGGATCTCGAGCCAGATCTGACTCTTCGACTTAGGAGGATCCACACACTCAGCATGTCAGTTGTGTTCGTATCATGGTAACATAGGTGAAAAAATTCTTATTATATGTGTACACCCACCTGGATATATTATTGTCCATTTGTGTGTGTGTTGGTAGTCACATGTTGGTAGTTCCATTACAGGTCTGTGTAGTCCTACACACATGTGGAAATAGCATCTGCCAAAAAAGAAAGAAAAAGCAGCATAACATTCCAGTTTCAGGAAAGAAAAAGCTTTAAAAAAATGCTCAAACATGCCTGGACTGTTGAGGAGACTGAGTTATTTCCCCAGTTACATCAATGAAAAGAGTGTCAGCCATTTTAGATGAAAAACTGCAAAGGAATCTATACAAACAGTGATTTTTTTTTTTTTAATTTCTGATAACCTTGTGCAGCCTTGACTTTTTTTTTTGTTCCAAACCACTGGACATAAAAGAACCTTTTCCTTTTTTGCTCTAGAAGTCAATTTTCCATTGGACATCTGCACAAAATATTACTGATATTTGCTAAAGGTTGAAAAAAACAAGTGTGTGATGTTGGTTTTTGTATTAAAACACAAATGTGATTATTTGTTTATTACCTCTGCCATGGAGGTTATGTTTTTGCCGACGTTGGTTTGTTTGTTTTTTTGTTTGTTTGTTGGTTGGTTTGTGTACAACATAACGCCAAAATTTATGGACGGATTTTAATGAAATTTTCAGCATACGGTGGTAATGGGGAGATCAACAAATGATTCAATTTTAGTGGTGATCCAGGACACCCAGGAGACCCCTGGGGGTCTGCCTTGGCGGAGGTCTGTGCTCTCAGAGTGCTTTTCTACTTATTATTATTATTATTATTATTATTATTATTATTATTATTATTATTATTATTATTATTATTATTTCTTACAAGTTTTCATCTTCACTTTTCATCTGTTGTAATATTTGTCAACATGCTTTTTTTTCATGTTTCTAGTTGTAGGAAAAAAAGGTTGTTTTTAGGTACATTTTTCTGCGCAAATTATATTGGTGCAATTTGAGGGTCAATGAAAATGCAACCAGAGACGCTTGACAGTGAGGAGGAAACCAGGATATTGACTGACTCAGGTTTCCAGGAGAATGCAGTTGAAACTTTTACACTCACATCTTATCTTTATCTTCCCCTTTATCATCCTTTCTTCCCTCTTCAAAACTCCCCCACTCTCCTGCTTTTACCCCCCCCCCCCCCCAAAAAAAAAAAAACCAACCCACTGTAGCTTTCGCTGGGCTCCACTTGCGACTTCTCTTGCATGTCTCCCTGAACGTTTGGATCGATAAGAACTGGTTGCGTAATAGAATTAGGCCCTAATGGAAAGTACAAACTAGCTTTCTATTTACTAAATCCCTCCTGGGGGTTCTGGGTAGGTAAAGAGCACACTGTGAAATGAGACTGTAGTTAAAGATATATGTGCGCAATTTTCTTGTGTACGGTTGTGTGAGTATGTGTTCATGCGTCTGTGGATGTGATGCTGTAAATAGGCTGGGAACTAAGGCAAATGGGTTTAAATTCTTCAGCTGCTCCCTCAATGTCATGTAGATGGAATGTTTTTGATAAGTATAGAGTGACTCAGTGCAGCAAGTAGTCCATTGTGTGTTGATAAATATACATGTCTTGGGAGTTCCAACATCCCAGATGCAGTTAAATGAATATCTGAGAAGTTGGGGAGGTGGGAGCAACAAATTGGCATTTAGTAAATATAATTTACGCTATTAACAGGTACAGATACAGATTGCACTCTTAACACAATTTCACTTTCGGCGGTTAATCAACAGAGTATAATCTATTACTCACAATAAGCAAAACTTTTTACAATTAAAATGCAGCATGTTAGTTTTGCTGGAAACCAAAGATGCTTTCAGCTGAAGCACAAAACTATCACAGCTAAACAAATAATCTATGTCCAGTGGGTAAAACATCACAGCAGGAGTTTAATAGAAGCTGTGTTTGTGTGTCCTCTCCATGCATCCACATGTCCATACACTGCAAAAATCTAACTCTTACCAAGTGTATTTTTCTCATTTCTAGTCAAAATATCTCATTACAATATTTAATCGCCGAAAGAGTAACTTTTCATTTTTAGACAATAGATCTAAATCTAGGGTGGCATGATGGTGCAGTGGTTAGCACTCGTGTTTCACAGCAAGAAGGACACTGGTTCTATTCCCACACCAGACCTTTCTGAGTGGAGTTTGCATGTTCTCCCCGTGTCTGTGTGGGTTTTCTACAGATACTCTGCTTTCCTCCCACCATCCATACACATGCACTGATAGGTTAATTGGTTAATCTGAATTGCCCATAGGTGTGAATGTGAGAGTGATTGTTTGTCTACATATGTTCAGCCCTGCGATGAACTGGAGACTCATATAGGGTGTACCCCGCCTTCACCCATTGTAGCTGGATGTGACCCCCGTGACCCTATTGAGGATAAAGCCGGTTCAGATGATGAGACAAGATCTCAATCTAATTTCAAGAAATCTTATCAAGATAATTTCCACTTATTCTATTGGCAGATTTTTGTTTTATTTTTTCTTAATACCTGATCTGCACTAACATGATTACCTGTAAACCAATTGCTTGTTGTTATTAGACTCTAATTAACAGTCTTCTTAAGCAAAAATTGCATTAAAAATGTTTTATTTCATAGTGTTCTGATATTGCTTTTTAAATACACGTTTGTTTGGTTCACAAAACACATGTTGTCCAGTTGAGTGGACATTCTTGTAACTCCATAAAATATAGGTTCATTAAAAAGATTCCAATCACACTATTTTTTTCAGGCCTAAAGGCTTAAACCAGTATGTCCATATGAATACATTATACATTTAGCTTTTGAGGTGAAAAACAATATTAGATGGTAACGAGTGTTTTTAAGTATTTTCACGGGTCAAATTTGACCCACTAACACTATGCGGGCAGCTTTCCAACACAATACAAAGGTTACATTAAAAACAATCTGCCAATGGAAGTAGTGAAAATGATTTTAGTCAGATTTATATTTTTGCAGTGCACAGTATGTACTGCATCTGTCTGTTTTTTCTCTCCCTGCCTCATAAGGCTCTATTACTTGTTGTGGAAGTCTATATTTCTACTCTGTAGTCATGGCCACACCAACCTGCCTGGTGTTTGTTGTTTCCTTCTTGTGCTTCTCTTTTGTCTCCCTATACTCTCCACTTACCTCATCCCGATGAGGAACATGTACACCCACCGTAAGTCTGGTTATCTGAGTTTTGTACTGAAACTAGATTTTTCTGGACCTCCCCACTATTGCAAACAGTTGCTTGAGAGGTATATGATAGATTGCTGTATAATATTGTAAGGTCTTGACCTTAAAATGTCTATACCTTTGATGATTTTTGTGCAATATAAATAAAATAAAATAATTCTACTGAGGCCATGCTCAACCCAGACCATTTTAAATGACCAAAATACCTTTTCCACTTGTCTCTGACTTTGTTCTTCCTTCCACATTTCCTAAACGTACTTATCTGACCTCTTCTTCAGTCTCTTGTTCTTCTTTCCTTTTGTGCTCCTCCTTCACCTCTTGTTTAATCCTCTCATCCTCCTCCTCCTCTGCTCTTCACCGGTCTCCTCTCCTTTCTCTTTCGATCAGTCTCTCTTCTCCCTTTCCTCTCTGACAGCCACTCTCTGTGGTGCTGTTGAAAGACAGAGTAATATGACCCTATCGTGAGGACGTCTCAGCATGGCCTAGACATGAGTGATGTGAAGCACACCCCCACACACATCTGGGGGCTTATCCACTCGAAGGTGAACACATGTCCACTCAAGTGGGACTCTGAATGTTTCATAAGAACACAGGGGGCCAGAGTTTAGCTTTCAGATGGAGAGGTGTGTGTAGAAGAGAGAAGAGATGTGTATCATAGTAGTGTCAACTAGACACTCACACTGTGGGGACACAGTTTACAATGTATGTACATTACGCTCAGCTCCACCATATGAATCATTAAATATGACTCGCCCTGTTTCAGGCAGGGATGTCTTAGGTTTTTATCATGTTATATTTAAAATAAAACTATATGTGTAATAAAACTGATGACACATGCATGGGTGGGTGATCCATAGGGGACGCCAGGCACTTCTACACATACAGGTATTTGGAGAATAACAGTCAGTCATTTTCTGAACCACTGTATTCTCAAGAGGGTTGCAGGAGTGCTGGAGTGTATCTCAGCTACCTGCAGGTGAAGGATATATCTTGGACATGCAGGGCTGACATGTAAAGATGAATAGGTAATTACTCTCACACCTTTGGGCAATTTCAGCTCTTAGAGAACAACAATTCATATTCATTTTAGTAAAAAATGTCCCTGAAACAAAAAATGTTATCAAGTTGTTTTCATCTGTATTTAGTTAATTTTGATTTGAATACATTCACTCTGGCCATGTGAGGTAGGATAATTAGTATATATGTGGCTCCTGACATTTTTGAAGAACAGGTGACATGAGGAATCACCTTGAAAATGTTAATTTTTACTCCATTTGGCCAATCACAAGAATCAATTTCAAAATCCTGCTCCTGGTATTCAAAGCACTACATGGTTCTGCACATTCAGTACATCACAGATATGCTTATCATTGACATTCCAGCAAGAACACTTTCGGTCAACAGGCAGCGGTAACTTACTTGTCCTTCACATCAGATGCAAGAAAGAAGAGGCAGCCCCACAAAAATGTAACATCCTGCCTGATACAGTAGATATTTTTAAAAACATATCTTTTTTCGACAGTCTGCTATCGAGTTGCGTGTGCATGTGTGGTTGTGTCGGTACAGTTGTGCTCATAATAATATACCCAGATTGTATAAATAATAATAACCTGATTGAATGCTAATGAAATGGCCTTGAATGTTCCTAACCTACAACATGAAGCCAACTCGACTGGTCATTGGCTACAGCAGAAAAAAGTGAAGGTGAAGTAGTGTCCATCTCATCTTCCTGGCTTCAGTGCCATTGATCCACTATGAGTTTTAAGTTCAAACTCCTGAAGCTGAACCCAAATAGAGTACCCGGATTCAGAAGTAAAATGTCACGGTGTTTATTAAACACTCAGTTTATGTATTGTCCTCACGACATGTAACTGTGTGGCTAGACAACCAGCTAACAAACCTTTTTTTTATTTAAAGGAGTCCAACCAAGGCGTACTTTTCATGTTTTGGTTTGGTTTTAGTTTGTAACTGCAACACACAGAAAATATACAATTTCAGTTATAAACAGAACACATTCAATTTCAGTTATTAACACATTCGCTACACACATAATGCATTCACACTGCTAGCTTAAATAGCATCAACGTTAACTCATTCTCTCACAGAACACAAACTTTACATAAGTAACATCCGGTCATATATATTTATAACACATGAACTGTCCACTTACAAAGACACAAAATGTCCAAGGTTAAAGATTAGATATTAAACAGATAGACATTAAACATAAAATATAAATTGTGTTCAACCCAGAACGGAAAAATAAAGCAAAGCTCCACTCTAGAGACGAGAGCTCACTCGTCATGAACAATCACGCACAGCGAACACACACATTTTTTAAAGAGATAACATCTCACTCCTATAAATGTACAGTCAACTACCTTTTATGTATGTATGTAAACGTATGAGCACCGTTGTTTGTGCATATACAAGTTTAAGAGTGTGCACAATACTATATGATTTTTTTTACTGGCACTCTTTTGATTGTGATTTTTTTTATTATCATATTTTTTACTATAGCTATATTATATACCTGTTGTGAAGCACACTGAGTCTGCCCTGGGCATGAAAAGGACTTTATAATTAAAGTTGAACTGAAATGAACCATATTTTTTTTATTTTTCTTGTCTATACATGGGTGAGTTTCACAGGGTTATCATGTGACTTTGACTCAGACTAAGACACTTTCTGGACTCCAGACTGAACATAAAGCACACAATTAACCTGCTCCATATTTCACAGGTAACAAAGTTTTAGTCCTGTTCAGTGCCTCAGTCTAGTTTCCTCCAACTCTGGTTTTTATACAGGGACTTCAGTTTAATGGAGTATAAGGTCAAACAGCACTTGGATGTTCTGCTGCAGTGGTAATGTAGGGCCTGACCTCAAGAGTTTGCCTGTGGTAAAAATGTTTGACTGTGGTCTTGCTGCTTTGGAGACAGGGGTTCAAATCCCATTAGTGTTGCTTTTGTTCCAATTTAGCCATAAATTAAAATGAAATGATTAAGACAGTTTAACAAACTATCGATCAGATAGACATCAAAATTTAGTTCTGCTGTGTGGAAAAAAAGTGGATTATTTACATTGCAGTGACTGATTGAATGCATTGGGCCTTATTTATCACATAATCATACCCCTAATAATGTTTATATATATATATATATATATATATATATATATATATATATATATATATATATATATATATGTATATATATATATATATATATATATATATATATATATATATATATATATATATATATATATATATATATATATATATATATATATATATAGTTTGTTTATGTGTGTTTTTGTTTTGGTGTTAATTATTTTACTGAGACAAAAATAAAATTAAAACAAATAGTTCTGCACATGAATGCATAAGTACTGTGTGTTTTGTGCTAATGTAGGTGGATTTATGGAGGCACAGTGTTTAAAACTTCAGTGTCTGTTATCCAGGCTATGCTCAGACTGCCGGAAAGTGTGGCCCAAATCTTATTTTCTTGACCATATGGGCCCTGTATCCGATCTGTTAAAAGCATTTTGAACAACACAAATCAATTTCTTTTTAAATCCAGCCCAGATCAGATTCATATGTGGTCCTAAATCCAATATAGATCTGATATTTTGCAATGTGACTTCAATGTGAATGGCCAGGTTGTATAGATCCAACCTTATGTCATTGAAATGCAACAAACATCTACAGTTCTGCATCCCATGAAGAAGAGTGGCAGGAAAACTTTCTGGAAAAACAGTACATCCCTACATAGTCACAGATTACTTCAGACTAGATTACTTACTAGTTAATATTCAAAATTAATTAAGGTTTCATTTAATGTGTATTATAAAGGAGCACATACAAAAAATCGGATTTCACCCCAAAAGAATCTGACTTATGCATTAAAACCTACTGTTTGAATGCAACCAAAGTTATGTCAAGAGATGAACCTGAAAATTGCAACTGACTGAATACTACTGTGATGGTACTATGATGATTTTATTTTAAGTTAATTGACATATTAATTTAAATCACTATAGTAGTACACATTAACCCCATATACTATCCAGTCAGTCAGTTTTTATGTATTGTTATTTGGATGCACTGATAATATGGGTAGCATTGTGTTTGTGTGTACTTATATTTCTATCTTTGTGGGAACATTGATATGTTTACACAGTCACACCATGGACACCATGCAAAGGAAGAAACCCCAGGGAACTTACCTACCATTTTGTCCTGAGTAGTGAAGCAACTTGACAGCTTGGAGAATACACTGTCATTGACCTGCCCTACAGCAACACTTAAGTGTGCGTGTGTGTGTCTTTGGAATTCCTATCTTTATGGGGACATTGATATGTTTACACAGTCACACCATGGGGACCTCTGACACGATGGAAACCAAAATTCAGGTCCCCATGAGGATTATATAAAAATGTTGTTGAAATCTGTGTGAAGTATGCAAATGTTTTTGGTTTTTTTCACTATTACCATCATTATTCTTTTTTATTAAAAGAATAATTGATTACTTAGTTCGTTTTCTTTTTTATATTTTTTTATTTTTTTAACAAAAATGTTATTTCTGTATTTTAAAAAAATATACAGACTTTTTCCATTTATTTTGTTTCTATTCTAATTGTTTTATTAATTTTATTTTTTATTTAAATTTTATTTCTAATTCAATTTCATTATTTTAATATATTTTAAATATGTTTTTAATTGTAAAAAAAAAATTTATTCGTAAAAAGAGATGTTTACACTCTACACTCTACACTACCCGATACCTACTTTACCTACAATTGATGAATACAAATTTAGTCCTCATGAGGAATGGAAACAAGTATGTGTGTGTGTGTGTGTGTGTGTGTGTGTGTGTCCCTCCCTCTCTCTCTCTCTCTCTCTCTCTCACTCTTTCTCTCTCTCTCTCTCTCTCTCTCTCTCTCTCTCTCTCTCTCTGTCACTTTAAATGTACTATTTGTGTGATAGATAGATAGATAGATAGATAGATAGATAGATAGATAGATAGATAGATAGATAGATAGATAGATAGATAGATAGATAGATAGATAGATAGATAGATAGATAGATAGATAGATAGATAGATAGATAGATAGATAGATAGATAGATAGATAGATAGATAGATAGATAGATAGATAGATAGATAGATAGATAGATAGATAGGTAGATAGATAGATAGATAGATAGTCAGAGTAATTAGGTTGTCACATAGCTCACTACCTTCAAATACACACACAGCACATACATACATACATACATACATACATACATACATACATACATACATACATACATACATACATACATACATACATACATACATACATACATACATACATACATACATACATACATGCAATAAATGTAAATAAATATGTTAAGGGTAAAAGTGAGCTAAAGTGCTAAAATAGCCTAAAAAACTGTTTAAAAAAACTATTTAGAATGAAACAAGTTCAAAGACACAGGTACAGAGTGGACTGCAGTATTGGGACAGGGGCTGGTCAGTGTCCCCTGTCCACTACTGCACTGTTAAAAAGCCTGATGGACGTGGGGACGAGGGACCTGCTGGGGCTGAGTCCTGGAGCACCCACTGTGGCTACTGCACTGCCTCATTAAGGTGTGGTGGAGGGGGTGGTTGGTGTTGCCCACATCTGCCTCTTCACCACAGCCCCCATCTTTATTGTATGAAAAGTGCGAAATAAATAATGATGGGTCAGTTGGTGGAGGACTGTCAGTTCTACAGTTAGATCTCCTTAAATCCCTCAAACGTTACACAGTTGTCCTTTAAGTACAAATATACTTAAACACAGCCCAGTCGACACAAGTCTGTGTTAATGCTGCGGAATAAATAATACTGACTGAACTCCTGGAGAAGTGTGTGCTGTGTTCACTGACTTCCTGCGCTAATGCATACTGTACGTCATTTTAACACATAGGAGAAGTGAGAAGCAGCGAGTTGTTTACATCAATGCATGTCACATTCAGAACATGTTTTCATGTTTAGACAGCTGTGTACGTGGTTATAGTCGTTCTTAATTGACTCCATTGGAGGTTGTGTGTTAAGTCTGTGGCACTAATCACTTCCCGCCAGATCCTTCTGTGTTCCAGGTACATCCAGGACTCACCCTTATCTCTGCCCAGAGAAGGTGAAGCACATACACTCACACACACTCACCTTGGGATGAGGCCTATCTCTTCCCAGCAGCCCCAGAGGCAGAGACCACTGGCATATACTCTTGTCAGTGTGGTCATCCAATCTGACATACCTGATTTAAACAAAGTTCACATACCACATTTAGACATGTTTACTTTGTCCAAACACACTCATAAAATAACTTTAAAGCATAACATTTTAATATTTCAGGAATGCCACAGTCTGTAATGCTAGTCTGGGAGATGAACGTCTGACTTTTTGGATTTAAAAACTATGACAGAGGTACTTTGGTGGCGCTCACTGTTTAGTTTTTTACTTTATTTCTTCCCATTTATTTGTGAATGTATAGAGATTGTATTTGTCACTTTCTATTTATATTATATTCAAAATTTTTGATTGATCAATTGATCAAGCTGTTGATTTCCCCTACATGTTCCAATAGTAAACACTACTACCTTTCCTGGATTCCATCCATAGCAATTAATTTAATCTAATTTTAGTCCAACTTTGAAATTAATGTTAATCTAATCAGAGTTTAGCAATAATTATATCTACTACATTATTTTTTGGTATTTAAATCGCCACAAATGTAAGTTCACAGTTAAAAGGAGATCACATTTTACCTCAATATTCCCATTCAACAGAATTACAGTTAATTACAGAAAGGTTTAATCTTTTTTAATTAAACTTTTGAAGTTTGGTACAACATCATTTAAAGTTAAACTAATGGGTTTGAACAATTAATCCTGATTTATGCAACCCAGCCTTGGTGATTTCATTTTACATAAATATGAAATAAAACGGAGAAATAGATTTTGGGCACAAATGATTTCCCTCTGTACAAGAAAACACTGTGATGAACCTCATGATGTTTTGATGCACTGTTTTGTTACTCCTGTATTATTATGTCATTGCAGAGTTTTATTACGATATGAAACATTTTGACACGAGAGGACTTGATGTAATGAGAAATGACTTTACATGACATGATGTGCCACAGTGTGATGCAACACAATAGGATGTTGAAAGTCATTCATGCATATTGTTTCTACACATCTTCCACTCAGTCTAATAAGTGCCTGTTGAAGTGAGTCAAAAAGAAACAAAAGGACATCTTAACTGAGTTTTATTTGAAACAAGTCAGTGACATTTTCACATTTAAGTTACAGATAAAGTACAAAAAGACAACTTTTCTAACTTATTCATTACCATTAAAACACACAGTCCTACTAACATTGTTTCATTGGTCTGCCTGCTAATTGCCTGACCCAAGCACTGTATTTTCTCATAAGTGCCAACACAGACAAAGCACACAGTCAGCAAATCACCCCTCCTGCTTCCAACTGTGTTCCCTAAACCTCAATTATTCACAACTTATGAATAACGCACTTTACCTCAAGCTGGCAAGTGGGGGTATTTTTGCACATGCTGCCTTGAATTAGTCATAACCTCACAATGGCAAAACATACAATTTTCATGCCTCCAGCCTTTTTTTTTTTCTTGTGCGGGGTATAAAAGTACCATAATAAGTATTTTGCTGTCAATACATGTAGAAAGTTTCTAAAACGAACTGGTGCTTAAGCTTCAAAACAGCACACGCTTTGCTTTCAGTGAGACTGACCTGGTATGTGAAGGAATGTAGTCATGTTTAATTGATCTGAAATCTCTGCAGCCTCACTTTCTATATCGCCTGGATCTGCATTATTTGGAATGGCCAACAAACAATAAAACATGTCTTCAGCTTATGGAGCACTTAAGTTATTTTATATGTTCTGCATCTGGATAATAAGACCCTAGGTGTGATGTTGTGTTTGGATGAATTGGAAATAAAAGTGTCCCTTTTTGGCTCATTTGGAAAAACTAATGTGAGTCTTTCTAAATGTTTTCAACAGTGTCAAGAAGGAGCCGGTTCTCTGTCCATGGTCTGAAATAAATGCTTATAATTACAATCACAGAATTTATCGGTTTGTGTGGAAGCTGACTTTGCTTTTTTTTTTTTTTTTCCTAAGTAGATGTATATTTTATCATATGTTAAAGTGTTGTCACCCACTTCCAACATGATCCACACTGCCGTCCACGCACACACTGTGGATGTTCAAATAGCCTCCAAGTTATCTGTTGGGATGGATGGTGCGTTCGCTTTGGAGACAAGAAACGATGGTTGTCATTATCTAACCACATTTATATATATATATACGTGTGTGTAATTACGCCGCGTTCCACCAATGTGTCAAATTATAACACTGGTGCAAACTGGTTATGGGTTATGCATGCCTCATCAAATATTAACACAACCTTAAACTATTTTCCCACACATTACATCCAAGCACGCACTCTTAAGGATACAAGATGTAGACTTTACCCAGTGTTCCTATCTTTTCCTTATTGTATTCAATTCGTTTCACTTCATCTTAATTTAAGGAGTGATTTACTAGTGGTACTGGATTAAATGAGTCACCTAAGTGTGTTCAGTACATAATCAGGATCTCACCCCCCCCCCCCCTGCATTGTATCACTCTGTAACTCTACATCCAGTGACATATTGTATTAACCCCCCCTCAACCAGCCCCTACCTTTCTTTCCATCTCCCTCCCTCTCCCTCTCTCTCTCCCTCTCTCTCTCTCTCTCTCTCTCTCTCTCTCTCTCTCTCTCTCCTCTCCCTCTCTCTCTCTCTCTCTCTCTCTCTCTCTCTCTCTCCCTCTCTCTCTCTCTTTCACACTCAAACGCACCACTCACAACTCTTCTCTGGGAATTCAACCACAAGACAAGGTTTGTGAGACTAATTTGAAACACAATCCGACGTCTAATACAAAAAAAAATTAAATAAAAAGCGCACCAGGCGTGTAAAAGATCTACTTTTTTGGCACCAGATTCAGAATTCCCGTTCGTTTCAAGTCTAAGGCACTGGCTTATTTGGCACGTTTATCCGGAGCGATTGCTGGGTGAACCTTCTTGGGATATTTTGGCTACATGAGGAGGTTGGATTAGATCACAGATTCCAACAAGACGAGGACTGGGTGCATGAGCAAGTGGAGGCTGAATGTATAGATTTTTTATTTGTTTATTTTATTTTTTTTTTTTTTTGCATTTTAGCCTGCAGGTGAATAACTGTTGCAACTGCTATTTTTTTTTTTTTTTTTTTTTTTAAAGACAGGCACGCCTTTGTGGTCCAGCACCCAAGGAATAACAAGTTCAGCTGTGAAATGAAATTAATGCCCGTAATGGTCTGAGAAGATGTGAAATGTTTTTCATTTTTCTACTGAGAAGTGGAGAAAAGGAGAAGATGGGGACGCTGTTGAAACATGCGAGCGCTGGAAAATATTTCTCTCATGCTTCGTAGGATTTTTTTTTTTTTTTTTTTTTTTTTTTTTTGCAGTGTGCTCTGTCAACGTGACCGTGATTTAAAAAAAAAAGTGTTCTCAAAATTCCTTAGCTCATAAACCTTAAAGTGGAACTCGGAAATATGAATGATCATTGAAATATAGAAGCTCTAAATGATTGTCTAAAATGCACCAAAAACTTGTTTGTTAAAAAGCAGTGATTTTTGCAGTGTGGTGTTTTTTTTCTTCTTCTTCTTTCTCTTGGCTTTCTATGGAAATGTGAGTCTAACGGACACCAGTGCGCACCACACACAGTCGCCAAGGCTGCAACGCACAACCCAATTTTCCTTCGGGGAACCGGGATTTGCACCGCAGCATCACAAACGCCGTTCCCGTTTTTTTTTCCCCTCGCAGAAATGCGCTGGTGTGCACCGATTTCATAAATGGCCAGTGGATACTGATCCTCCATGGTGTTCACCGGTCAGGTGCCTCTCAACAAGCGAAACCTCGGCTGTTTTGTTCAGTAAATTCTGGACACACCTTTTTAATGTCAGTCAAGGTAAGTTTGGCCTATTTCCAATTAAAGTATATGTGTTTTTGACTGTTCTACCTTTCACAGCTTTAGTGTTACAGCTGAACAGATGGAGCAGATGTGTTGCTTGTCCATTATCAGACCTGTGGCCCCACTCATTCGACAAGTGATTTTTTTTTTTAATGTCTTTTTTCCCTCCAGATTCCAACAAAATGAACAAAACGTTCTTAAAAAGCACAAGTTGCCATTAAATAATCTACAAAAAAAAAAAAACAAACCCTGCAAACTTTACCACATTAAGCAGCCTTAAATATTTAAGTGCTGTCCATTGGGGAAATTAAAACATTTTACTTCATTAACCGTGTGGAAGTCAGATAAGATTATTTTTTTTGGTTGAATTTCTGCGCCACATTTCAGTGAGTGTTATTCAAATGCGTTGACACATAATGACAGACTTTTATCATGTGTTCCTCTATTCCCTGTCCATGGTGCTGATCTGTGCTCTGCTGCTCACATACACAGATGTGCACTAAAGTTACAGAGGGCCCCATGTCATGTCTGCTGGACTAATTAAGAGGGACTGCATTAACTAATACTGCCAAGAGCCGCTGCAAACTGTGTCGAGCTACTGCTTGTTTTGTCATGTGTATATTATTTCATTTTCAGAGAAGTGTGTTCAGTTTAGACAAGGTGCAAACATCCAATAAACCATGATCTCATTGAAGTCTCTCCTCTCCTCTCCTCTCCTCTCCTCTCCTCTCCTCTCCTCTCCTCTCCTCTCCTCTCCTCTCCTCTCCTCTCCTCTCCTCTCCTCTCCTCTTCCTCTCCTCTCCTCTCCTCTCCTCTCCTCTCCTCTCCTCTCCTCTCCTCACACAATAACCTCACTAGTTTGTGTTGCAAACAAAGACAATATTTGACAAAGTAGAAGTCATATGGTATAATGGCTTAACAGCTTTCCTTTTTAATCAAGCACACATATGTACAGCATCGTTTTGACTTAGCACAGTTATTTCAGAATAAGAAACATTTTTATGGTACATTTCTTGCCTGGGTAGACTGTCTTGGACTCTGGCTGTGGATCCAGTGGTTGTTTGATTTTTTTTAATGGAGAACCGTAAGCTCACTTCTGCTGCATAAGTGGGTCTGCATATGACTGCCATCTTAAAGCGTACAGTATATATATATATATATATAAATGGACAGCACACAGGAACACTCCTATGTGCTGTTCCATGTACAGACTTCAAACCAAAAGAAAATTAATCCCATGGCGGTAGCAGAATACATGCACAGGGTTACAATACAATAGTGTCATTTCCTTAAGTGTCTCAGTGTGAGGTGATTATTTTAACTGATCTCTGACCTTCAAACAAAGCATCAATAAGGTTGATCATTTATGTCTGGAAACCTTCTTTTGATACTGTGTTGATGTTGGGTTTTGTGAAGGTTTGTGACCTTGATCCATTGTTAAAGCCTGAATCTTGATGCTTCCCTCAAAAGATGACCACTAGTGTCTGTTACCTGCTTCTTAACAGATCCAGTATAACATGTGAACCATCAACATGACCAATGTTTTTCAGTTACGATGCATCAAAGAGGTCATCTTAGAAGTACATCTCTGGTGTCAGTGGATCCTCAGTATGTCATACTTCTTTTTATGAAGTTTTGATCTTTGGTTATTACACACAGGTGGTTAAAATATTCTGTGTTGCCGATAAAAGAGCAAACTCAGCAGGGAACATGGAGAGGTCTCAATGAGGTCCCAAAACAGGAAACTCGATAGTAGCTTTCACGGGTCAGGGTCAAGTTGCTTTTTTGAGATTGTTCCATTCCCTAGATACCAATAAAACACAGCTGCCCATACACAAATAGACGTCGGGTCTGGCTTGTGTGCGATCTAGTATTGTGGTTCACCACAGGGGGGGAGGAAGGGCATTTCGATTTCTTTTGTACAAGCACTCACAATGACCTGAAAGTAACAGGGGGTGGCAGAAATGTAGAAAGTACGTGTATAAAAAATGAGATAGAGTGAAAGCAAAAACAGACAGAGTGAAGACAAGGGCGACAGTTGGCAGGAAAATGTAACGATAAAGTAAAAGATACAGTGTTGAAATGAGGAGATGAAGATCAAGTGACGTGTAAAGGGGTGACACAGGGAACAAAATCCAGGATGAAAAAAAAAAAATAAAAAAATGACAAAGTCCTGGAGGGTGCACAGAGAAAGAGAGGGGACAGCGAGCAGATTGGGAGTGAGGCTGCAGTGAATGCTGGTATTATTCAGTTAGTTGAAACGATCGGTTTATGCTTGACAACTGTGTGGTGAGGGCAGCCACATACTGCGCCTTGAGAGCCTCCTGTGAAGGCCAGGGGATGGGAGATAGTGAGAGAAACACAGACTGTGAGGGGAAAGAGAGAGCAGAGAAGAGATTTGGTAGCTGCGACTGTCGATATTCTATGCAGGAGGAACAAAGACAGAGGAAATGTGATGGGTGGATGAACGGACACCAGCAGAGACACTGAGACCCAGACAAGACAGAAGCAGCAAAAGAAGGGGAGAAAAAAAAAAAATGACAGAAAGACATCTGATAAGAGCTCAGATCTATGTTGCAGAGGAATTGTTTAAATTGTGAATGCTCTAGTGTTTTCTATGCTTCTGGATGTTAAACATAAAACTGAGGAAATATTTAAGACAACTACTACAAAGCAGGTTGTCCTGACTAAGGCCTGCCTCTCACTCTGTTTGTCTGCATATCCTCTCTCTCTCTCTCTCTCTCTCTCTCTCTCTCTCTCTCTCTCTCTCTCTCTCTCATGGAAATGTCAGTCATTGCCAATGCCATCGACGGGCAAGGCTGTTGACTCATGTACACTTATCCACATGCTCTGTTACTGTGCCATACTGAGTAGGATCATGACAAATGTTGTTTTTAGTGGCTCTGTGTATGTGTATGTGTGCTCTATGACAGTAAATACAGGAGATTAAACAGAAAATGTTACAGGTTCATATGTAATAGTATACACTGTAAGTTCAAATGACAATTATGAATGAGTAGGTGACTCATATCGCTTTCAACTTTTAATATGTTCCAGACACAATAGGATTAACACAGTCTTTTGTCACATACGCCGAGTGGATAAAATATATAAACATAATCACATTTGGAAAAAGGTCTCAGTAATTCAGACAACAGATTGTAAATATTTGCAAGGATGATAGATGAAGTTAAATATTACCACAACACTGAATCACCATGCATACATGAGTTTGTGGACACATCATCATGACTGAAAACAGCCTTTTGAGACAGATTTTAAGCAAATCTAAAGGTTTGACCACTTATCGTTACTAAAAAAAAAAAAAGAAAATTCCATTTAAGCATTTTTAATCTTTGTTTTCATCATATTAATGTGTTATTTTGTACGGTGGTAACAGGTCAACGGCCAACAGCTGCAAGTACAGGAACGATGCAATTACACAAAAGGTGCAAAAAAAGGAATGTGGTGCAGATGAAAAAATGTACTGCAAAAAACTAAAAAGGCATAATGATCAAATGCTCTGCAAATAGAGAAATGATGCAGACCGAGAAAATATCAACAAATGAAAACAGTAATGCTCCAAACCTGTAGGGGGCGCTATCAGCAGGAAAAACTCAACGCAGAGACACATATGAAAGAACCATAGAGAACAACTGACAATGTTTCAAACTACAGTGGGAACAAATAGAAGTTAGTTGCACGAACGGGTTATGCAGCATTTTTATCATGACTTTAGTTTCAGAGAATTTGATGATTATTCATGTGTTTTTGTTTGTGTTTTTTTTTTTTTAAATTGCACCATGTTCCTGTTTTTTCACCTCATTTCGACTTGTGTCTGAGTTTGTGAATTTGCATAGTTTCTATATTTTCAGTTGTTTTCTCTTAACTGAGATGCATTGGACCATTGCAATCTGCTTGGTCCTTGTCAAACCACTGTAATTGTGTCTCTTCAAAACTGGTTGTACGTACATGAGAAGCATATTTATCTGAGTCAACCAAAAAAATAGTTGGTAACTTACTGTGTATCACTCCCCTTATACTCCCCACATGTGAAGGAGAACCAGCGTTGGCTGATATAGGAAGGAAGGAAGGAATCAAAGAAAGAAAGAAAAATCCCAGTAATCCCTGATTTCTATGCAGTTTTTAGGTTAGAATTGAAATATATTGATCTTTGGTGTCATTATAAATGAACAAACCAAACCATGATTCTTTCAAGGATGAAACACTTATGAATAATAATGAATACTGAATTAAATCCCTGCAAAGAGCCCCTAAATTTTACTCACTGTACCTTTAAATATATTCATTAACTCATTCATTCATTCATTTTCTGAACTTGCTTTATCCTCAATAGCGTCACTAGGGGTGAAGATGGGGTACACCCTGTTCATCACAGGCCTGAACATATAAAGACAAAAAAAATCACTATTATATTCACATCTATGGGTAATTTAGATGAACTGATTCACCTATCAGTGCACGTCTTTGGATGGTGGGAGGAAACTGGAGAGATAGGGAGATGAAAAGTCCACCTTTTAAATATATTGAAATGAAAACTTTAAATATCTATATATGTGAGCCAGAAGACAGAGAACAGGTCTCATATATGTCAGAAACATTACTCAAAAAGTGTGTGGGGGGGGTCCTACTTTGGTGTAGCTCTGCACTCTCAGATGATTACTCTCAGGATCATTTTATGGTTCTGGTTCTGGTTCTGGTTGTGTAAATATAGACATTTGTGTGAGTACATGCATGCAGAGTTGCAGAATTATGAATAATTTGAGTCAATTCCTGCAAAAGATCCTCTTGATTTCCATGTATAGGTGTGAGCTTTTATATATTTTTGCATATGTAGCTGTATGTTGTTGGTGTAATTTTATATAATTGTATAAGTACAGATGTTTATCTGACTCCATACTTTTTTGAGTATCCTCACACTGTCATGTACGACTCCATGTCCAGTCAATTCCTGCAAAAGATCCTCTTGATTTCCATGTATAGGTGTGAGCTTTTATATATTTTTGCATATGTAGCTGTATGTTGTTGGTGTAATTTTATATAATTGTATAAGTACAGATGTTTATCTGACTCCATACTTTTTTGAGTATCCTCACACTGTCATGTACGACTCCATGCGCTCAGGTGCAGGAACAACTACATACTCATACATGCACATGTCTGCAGCTGATCTCTGTTGACAAGCAGCCATCGCCCCATCACACAACATCCCAATTATAGGTGACTATGTGCTGTATGGCATGTCTCCTAACAGAGTGTGTATGTATTTAAAATGAAGTACCCTGTCAGGGGTTACTGTGGATCCTCTTGAACACACAACAGGTGATATTTGTCGCTTACACTGCAGTTATGAGGTGCATAATGTGTGTTGTTGGATTATAACACAAAGGTTCAGATGTTGAGATGAATTGGATTATTATTTTCAACAGAGTATTCTACACTGAAAATCTAAATCTTACCAAGTGTATTTTTCTTATTTTTAGTCAAAATATCTCATCTTCCTAAAAAAAAAAAAAAATCAAGACATAATCACCTAAAGAGTAACTTTTCAGTGAGGTATAAAGAACTTATTTTTAGACAATAGGATCTAGAAATGTAATTTTCACTTGTTTCATTGGGAATTTTTTTTTATTTTATTTTTTTTGCTTAATTCAAGCAAAAACTAAATCCGATGATGGAACAAGTGAAAATGTTGATGAGATTTCTTGGAATTGTATTTTCTAGATCTACTGTCAAACAATAATTTCTTGTATCTCACTGCAAAGTTACTCTATGGGTGATTATGTCAAATTTTAAGTGGGATTAAATATTTTGACTTGAAATGAGAAAAATACAACTGGTAAGATTTCGATCTTTTTCCAGTGTACTTTAATATGTCCTAGTGACATACATACATATACAGTCAATGAAAAAAGTGTTTTCATTTTCTTGTGGTACTGGTTGTTTAATTCATCTGTATAGACACTTCTTGTTAATCTTGCATAATACACAAAAAAATCTTATATACTGTGGTTGTAAATTAAACCTAATATTCAACTCATGTCCCTTATATGAATGCAGCTACTGAAATATTCCATAAAATAGTTAGATTTTCATTTGAAAGTAAATGGGATGTATGTTGCTGTAGCTAATACTGGTAAGTAAGGGATAATGTACTGCAAACGCATTACTATCAGAAAAATATTTCCTGACCGGGCCAAACAGCATCCCAACACAAAAGATGGAGGGGTATTGTTCCACCCCGAAGGGAAATATTTTTCAATAGTAACACGTGGGCAATACATTATCCTGCTTATTCTATGGTTATTACAGTTTATTAGTGTTACTACTCCAACAGACTGGATAAAATAGCCGTTACAACGTAGCGAATATTTACTTTCAAAGTGGCCGAACTACCTGCGGAGTGATACGGTACAGTGAATCTGAAGTGACAAAACCCGTTGCCATGGGCAGCGGGCGTTAATGGCACTGGGAACGTCAAATATTTTAAGAATTTTCACTGTCCTCCATTCTAGTTTTTTTTTTCCCCAAAGTTTATTCCAAGTCCAAGAGGTTGTGTTGGGAAAAGCATTAGTGTGCACAAGCAAACTTTATGGACATTAGCTAAAATCTCCTCCATGTTCTGCCCTAGATCTTCATTATGTTCACAGTGCAGGTTCACCATCATTCTTATAACACCAGGAGTGAAGCAGAATTAATGGTGATCCCTGTGTTGCAGAGAGACAGGTAAAAAGTAGGGACAGATGCTCTGTCATGTTGGAAAAAAGGAGGAAAAAAACTAAATTGATCCCCTGCTCCCCAGATCAGCTTAACCATGTTTTTTTTTTTCCCTCAGTGCTGGAGAAGCTCAATTCTGATTGAATTTCACAACACATCTTTATGCAAATTTTTAGCTCAAGCTGAAACATTTTCAAAGTGTGTTCATGTTTATTTGTGTTGCTCTGCATTTTCATTCACATTTATGCAACTCAAAGTAATTCCCTTTGCTTTTGGTCTGAACATGGTAATATATTGAACTATAAAACTGCATGTATGATTTAAAAAAAAAAAGTATTTATTTTGTTTATGGTTAGACCAGAATATAGTTGTTTAAGGGAAATTCTTGTGACTAAACACAATGCTGAACCATCTCCAAAATCAAAGACAGAGAATAAGTTCTATTTCTATTTAAATGATTTATTTATGTATGACTTTATTTAGGAGTGACTGTATTAAACACTATCAGACAGATTACAGCAACAATATACAAACAAGTGGTGCCATGCACAACAAAACCTGCCCCCTCACACATGTTGCAGCTTATTTTGGCAACGGACCAACTGATGTTATCATGTGTGTATGCATGTACCGATGTCAGCATGGCAGTTGCTTCTATATATGTGCCAAGTTTGAAGAAAATTGCAACAAAAGTGATTGACCTTTTTTTTTTTTTTTTTTTTTATAGATTTTCAACGTTTACCCATTATAAGTAAAAAGGTGGAAACAAATAGATTTAAAAAATCATACAAAATCTAAACTTTTAGCTATTTTTCCAAAATGTAATGACATCAATTTTGGGTGACTGGTAATCTACAGTTTCAATAATCAATAGTTTTATGATGCAGCCATATGCAATTTTGCCCATTATAAGTACTTGTCATGACCTCTGCTCCAGTGACCTTTTCCCCAGTGCTCTCCACACTCACCTGGTCACCTGGTCCCGCACTGCGCAGCTGCAAACCATTCCTCATCTGTGGCTATAAAAGCAGTAAGGCTTGCAGTTGCCAGTGTGGGACCATTCAGTAATGTCGCTTCCATAACCCGGACACTTTACCATCTCCTCAATCACCATAACCCGGACATTCATCATCACCACGGACTCTGGTCGTTTGTTCCCAGGTTTTGTCTGTATTGTCTTTGTTTCTTAGTTTTGTTATTAAATTATTTTTCCCTTCAGTACTGTGCATTGGAGTCCTCCTTCACCTCACCCCGATCCTGACAGTACTGTTGTTTTAAATTCATAAAAAAAAAATTAAAAAAAACTAACTTTGTCTACCCTTCAAAAAATCTATTGACATCCATTCTCGGTCACTGGTAATATATAACCCCAGTTTGGTATAAATTCATCCAAATGTTATTTGGCTTCAGACATTTAACATTTTAAGGACAAACCAACTGAACCAATAACAACAACCCCTTACTTCCTATTTTTACTGTGATTTTACTGAGTTTTGTTCATGGATCTGACATATGGAGATAAACAGGTGTCGAAGAAAAAAAACAAACTAAAACTACTGGAACCAAATTACAATATTGTTGTTTATTTATTTATTTATACTTCATTTTAGTTTATTTTAACTAAGTTATTATTTTGTAAATATTAATTTTTTATGTATATTATATATATATATATATATATATATATATAATTTTTTTTTTTCCTTATTTTGTTTTATATTTCTACATTTACTTTATTATTTTTCTTCACTTTTGTGTCACTTGTGTCTTATTTTGTTCATGTTACTCATTATTTTGTTGGTTTATTAGACATTTTTGCCTGTTATTGTCCATTTTGTTACTTATTTTCTACATTTTTTGACTGGAACTGTGAAAGTCTCAGCAATTAAAGGGTTAAAAATACCATACCTTAAAAGATTAAAAGTAAATTATGATATGGAAGATACTGTCTGTTGCATAGTGCTGAGCCTGTTCAAAGAAAAGCAGAGTGTGTCATAGAAAGTATGCTATCCTATCACAGGTGTTTCCATGAATTTGGACCACAACACCCCCAGAAGGCTCTTCGGCATGTTCGGTTGTCCCAGAAACATCCAATCTCACACCTGCTCACAACATTAATGATCATCGCCACCACCCTCTGCGTGCATGCATCCCACTAAACTAAATCTGTGTTGTAAATCTACTACATATACAGTAAATCTGACCTTACTGGCTATAAACAACCTGTGCAGTAATTAAGATGCTAAATTTCATATTGAAAAACAAAACTCAATAGTCACTCCTTAGATCATATACAGTACTATTGTTACTGCACATACACCTATATACACACATTGAGTCCAAATGCGTCCCCTTTATCGCACACAGATGGGTCCACACATCTGTTCTGTCCTACTATCAGACACACACAGGCTCACATGTGGTCTCTTCCACACCTGTTTTGTCACCTGTCATGGCTGACATCGGTAAGGAAGTCCGTCTCAGGCGCACTCTACCATCACTAAGTCATTTTGACGGACACCGCATCCCGTCGTTCAACCACACTCTGCCCGCTGTTCAGTGATGTGAACAAACGGTGCCTCCTCCTCGAAGATTTGTGACCTTTTCGAGTCAGAGTGGCACTTCCTAAGCATTATTGTCCTATGATGTTCTGCACGCTTGATTGTGTGATTAATGGATCATTTTGGCGCTTGTGAGTGTTACAAAGAATTACATTATAGTAGAATAATTTAGAGATTCTTTTGAAAAATAGGTGTCATCAAGCAAATGATGGCAATTATTTGTGAAATGATAACTTACAAAGACTTGACTTGGTGTATTATGAAATGACTCTGAACTTAGAGAATGAATGATGGATAAAATTGTTGTAAATTACAGTAGTTTTATTGAGGTATTGTTACCCAAGAGTAACAATGGTCTGTTTAAAATAAATAATAAAAAAATGTAAAAAAAAAAAAAAAAAACAGCTGCATATATACTATCTATTTGACCTGTTAAAACCTTGAGCAGCTGTCAGAAATTCTCCTTCTAAACTGAATGGAGAGCCACATTAGCAACTACAACAAAAGGACATCTAAAACCAATTAAATCCAACTCTGTGGCTTTATGCATTTTGATCCACCTGACCAACACTAAGCATTTTTTTCTTTTTTTTTTTTTTCTTTTTTAGTCTGTTATAACAGTCTCAGCTTTGAATAAGCAGTATAAAACCCCATTAGACTAAGGCTGAGGAGACATTTGAATGGATTAAAGTATTTATCTCCTCAAAACAGCTCTTAGCTTTTGTTCTTTTGCCCTACATATAAGATAAAGACTCTGATACAGCAAAAGATCCTAGAAGATTTCAGCAAAGTGGTAGGATTATAGCTGATATGGATGCAGATATTACACAATGTTTGCATCCAGTTTTATTTATAACTAAACTTCAAGTCCAGATGGGTGCTTCTATGAAACTGGGTTCATTTTGCTACCTGATAATTTATCAGCTGTTTAAACCCAATAATAAAAGAGAAATTTTGACATATTTCCCTCCCAGGAAATACCTACTGTACCCAATGATAACCTCAGATAAATGCAAAAAAAATATATATATCCTTACTGTGAACCATCCCCAAATACATGAATTTTGATAGTTGTTAATAAATTATTGGGATGAAAAATAGAAAAGCTACCTAAGCGTCAATGGATTTGATCTGGAATACATGGTTCTAAATGGTTTAATATACCAGCATAAATAAAGACATTTTGTTAAATTTGTCAATCCTAGTGGGTTTTCTAATCCAGACAAATGTTTTTTTTTTTTCATGTCTCATTCCAGCTGTTGCGTGTCACCTATTTTATCTATTTGCGTTACGTGCGGAAACTGCTCATTTAAACATGAATAAATCATGAGTGACTTTGCGTCAATGGTCATTATTGTGAAACACTTGCATAATTAGTATGATTCCCAATATATACCTGTGAGAGAATAAAAAAGATAATAATTTTAGTGTCCTTTTTTACTGTGTTACATGCAGTTATAATATATTTATATAAAGTATAATCTGAAAAAAAATTATAAAAATGTGTAAAATCTGAAGAATAGTTTCTCTTTTAACTCAGGATTTTTAATATAGACCTGACCTAAAGTGCTTCCAAACTAGCTTTATAACACTAGTCTACATCTGATTTGAATTTTTTTAGCCCCCATGTCCTTTTTTTTTTTAGAGACCAATTTGATAGAAGCACCCTGATAGGTTTGTAAAAAAAATTAAAAAAAATAAATAAATGCTGTTTTGCTGCAAATGCAATCAGTGCCTTGATTCTGTTGAAAGGAAACATCATTTGTCACTGAAGGATTTGCAAGGTTTATAGCATCAATAAGAAACAGGAGGATCAGGTGCTGAGGGGGTGGAAGATACACAAAAGTCAGGACTTTGACGCCAGAAAGGAAAGTATGTGAATGCATCCTGATGAGTGCTGATCTGCATGCAAAGTGTTTTGGTTAAGGTCAGGAAAGGATTGTGGTTGTTGTATCACATCATTTTCCATCTGTCCTGTTACATTTATTTATAGAGTGGAATGAAACTCATGTGTAGCCACGACAACGTTCTCACATACTCTATCTACCATCCACAGCACAAACATTTCTCTATGATACACATACATAGTTTCTAGTCTGATATTGATCTGATGTTGTTGTAAGCACGCTGAATTAATGAACGCCCCTTTTTGTGGCAAAAATTAGCATATGCTGCTTCAAAAACAGCTTTGATGATCAGTCAAACTGCGCATGTGGGCAACGAAACTTACAGCACTCCATCTATCCCAGTCCTCCAGTGCTGTCTGTCAGTGGCTAAGTAAGTTAAGGGACTTAATACTGACTGCTGCAGAAAGTGTGTTTGTGTTTGTGTGTGTTTGCAGATGAGAAAAATGTCTTCAATTTATGGAGTTTTTGGTAAACTGGATTTTGACTTGGAGCCAGTTCCACTCTTTCACCCACAGTGCTCCATTCTTCATCACTCTTCACAATACACTATTAGTCCACCTTAAAGGAGTAATATTTTGCTTAGAAAATGGAGTTATGTATTTTAAAGCATTTCCCTGTGGTCTACGTAAACTGCAAATACTATGCTTGGGTCTGAATTCTTCAATATTTCAACTCCACAAGTCCATTTTCAACCATATTTCTGACTAACGACACCAGAAAGGTCATTTTATTAAGCACTGGCCCTTTAACCCTTTGTTGGTCACACTACAAAATCACAATAAATAATATTTTCTTTGCTTTTTCCACCTCACAGGGACTATTATAAAACATAGATTTCTTTTTTTTTTACCGACCTTAAATTTAACTAAATTATTAAAACCCAAACATTACTCCTTCACCAATCTTACCAACATAATTTGTGACTTGGTTCAAATTAGATGTATTAACTCTTTGTATTTGTATCATTAGTGATTAGCATTAGTGTTAGCATTTCATGACCCTTTGCTATCATCTCAACTGTTTGGTTTAACATGTTTTTAAAAATATAGATATACGTTAATACCAAATTATTTGTGAAACATGATGAGGATTAGTTAAATAAAATAGACTCAAAAGTTCATAAAATAAAAACAAAAAAATATAACTTGCCTGCAATTTTGTGTCAAAAAGAAAACATAATCACAGAGGTGTTGTCATGGTTATGATCTTCTTCCTTGGTGGTATATATACTAGCATGAAGTAGCCTGTACATATCATTGCCTGCCTAAGAAGTTTGGTGTCAAAGCACTTAAATTTAGATTAGATATCAAGGTTCAAAGTTACCTCTACCAAACGGTTGAGCTGACAAACAAAGGGCCACTTCATGTTCCGCCCCTTTCAGGATGTAGACCATAATGTTCTGTCCTGTTTAACCGACCACTGAACATTTTAGATAACTGGCTTAAAGTTTGGATATATTTTCAGTATGGACTATAACCTGCTGACAAACAATCATGTAGTACTCAGAGAAATATTTGACAGAAGTCTGGACCTTTTATGTGCAAATGCCATGACGTAACGAGTCAGATGTAACAAATTAAGCAGAAATTAAAACAGGTTGTAGAAATCCACTTGGTTTTGCCCAAATTGAATATAAATATAGCTTTGCAGAAACTGGAGGGTTCAAATTTAAACTACATGAACTATTCTGGTACAAATACACAAATAAATGAACCAAAGACTAATAAAAGTAATTTAGCTAAATATGAGCCCTTTAAGCTTTTATAGGAAAGTCACTGAAATTCAAAATTTCCTCCTTAGTGTGTTATTAGACATCATCATCTACCTCCTTTTGCCTTAAACCATCTGAGGGGCACTTGCTAAAAAGTAAACACAATCAATAAAATAAGTATTATAATGGCATACACTGACATAACTATTTACTATTATTATTTACCACCTGAAGAACATCGCTAGGATCATGGGTCAGAAAAACTCATTCATTCATTTTCAGTAAATTAAATTATTTTAATGGTGTCTTCACTGGTCTGAACAAAAAATCATTCAGGCAGCTACAGCTGATCCAAAATGCTTCCGCCAGAGTCCTGACCAGTACCAGGAAACTGGACCACATCACACTGGTCCTCAAATCCTTACATTGTCTTCCTGTGGGTCAAAGGGAAGAATTCAAAATCTTACTCCTGGTTTATAAAGCACTAAATGGTCTTGGACCCAAATGCATCTTAAACCTGCTGGTTCACTATGAAGCATCCAGAGCCCAGAGGTCATAGGTCATCAGGAACAGGTTTACAGTGTGCTCCCAAAATCTGAACCAAACAAAGTGAAGCATCATTCAGTTGTTCTGCTCCTCACCTGTGGAACAAACTGTCTGTTCATTTAGATCACGCCTGAAAACATTATTATTTACTGGAGCTTTTACTTAGATTCTCAATTGTTTTTTTTTTTTAAATGTTTTAAGTCTTTTATTTTAATTGTCTTTTAATTCATTTTAATCATTTAAATTTTCTTATACACTGTAGATTTTGCACTGTTAATTTGGAGACAATGGGACCAAATACACTCTAGAAGAAGTTAAATAAACTCTCTAAGTGTTGATTTAACACTGCAAAATTTACTGTGTATGATTCATGTAAAGCACCTTGAATTGTCCTGTACACGAAATGTGCTACACATATAAATTTGCCTTGCCTTACAGATTTAAATAATCCATAAATTCTCTCTGAATTACCGTATAACATTAAAAACTAAAAAAAATAATCAGGCACACACACACACACACACACACAGTAAACACCACCAAAATGTAATAAATTGTCGATTGAGTGGGTCAGTATCAACATTTCTTGAAAATTTCAGACCAACCCACCCATACTTTTGTGAGTTATCTTGTTAGCAGACAAACAAACAAACAAACAAACAAACAAACAGACAGACAGTCGAAGAAATAGATAAACGCTGGTAAAAACATAACTCCGCTGTTCCTTGGTGGAGTAAAAAAACATGCCTCACTGAGACATGAAATTAGCCCCATATTTAATATATGAGGAAATGACCAAAAATAGTCACATGCCCAATTAAGGATTAAGCTACTACTCCATTACTTGTGTTTGAATGTTTTTACTTATCTTTATTATAATTACAGTAAAGCAGGAGTATAAAGCATCCTCATCAGCATGCTCTTCATCAGCACATTGTTGTGGCCATCATCATCTTAGTCACTCTCATCATCACATTCACTTCTGTACGAGCACCAGAAGCTTTACTCCTTTCATCATTGCCGTAATTATCACTGGCATCATTAAGGAAATAAATCTAATCACAACCATCTCATCGTCTTTGTTCATCCCCTTCTACTTCTCACTGCATACAAAACCAATACAGAAGCTAAATCTTGGTGATGCCAAATTAAATTCATCATTTCTTCCTTTGTCAACATGAACCAATCAGAGTGGTTTTAGTTGGAGCAAAGACATGTCAATGAAGAGCACAATAAAACATCATAAATCTCACGTGGATGTTTATCTGCCTGTCTCTCCTCCTCCTTATCAACGCTTGTGCATTGAGCTCACTTTATTTCTATCACGGTAGCAACAGACGCACTCACACACACACACACACACACACACACACAAAACTAAGCGCCACAGGGTGGTAAATGTCAGCCCTCACTCTGTCTATTTGTTGATAGATTTGATTGATCGCGGTATAGTGACTGTGTTTGGCCTTGTGTGTCCACAGCTGCTACAAAGTGTCAAAAGAACACACATATCCAGACATATTCCGTTCACTTCAAGTGTTGCTTTTAGATTCACACCTGATAGAAAGACGCCATAGCGTGATGTGGCGTGTTTCACATCATGCTCTATCATAAGCACGTACTGTATGTTCGTCATTGCTCTTTAATGATTAACAACTTGTCAGATCACATTTGCAGCATATTTTTTCAGGAAACTATGTCACCTCCGTTCTGACATTTCAATATTGCTCTTTTTCTCACGTCACTGGTATGTTACGCTACATTAGACGAAGTTCATAATGATGTGAAATAAGAGTCACACGTTATGAGTAATTGCTGTGGTCATACAACATGACACGTAACATCAGCTGGAGCAGATGTTGATGGAGTTTGGAGAGAAGCCTTGAAGGCTAGGCATGTGTGTGTGTGTGTGTGTGTGTGTGTGTGTGTGTGTGTGTGTGTGTGTGTGTGTGTGTGTGTGTGTGTGTGTGTGTGTGTTTTGTGTGCTGACATTTTGAGGCCATAGGAAAAAAAAGGATGTGAAGTTGCATTAGATAAGTGACAGGATATACTCCGGACATCCTGATTCACAGTAATAAGTGAAGAGTTAAAAGGTCTTCAGAGATTTTCTTTTGTGTTTTTTTTTTTTTTTTCTCTGTGGGTGAGTACCCTCTGATTTGCTCCAGTGATTGGTTTTAATTAGCTCAGAACTGCCAAAGATACGTTTCTGTTAAAAATCATCCATATAATATTGGAGGAAATGACTAATATCACAGAGTCATTCAGCAAAATGATGTGGTAATAAATAAATAAATAAATAAAACTGCTTATGAAAATGAAAAAAAAAAGTCTTAAATGGAGAAGTCTGACTTTCCTTGTTTTTGTATGGAACGTATGAGGTACCTGCTTGGCCAAAAAAAAAAAAAAAAAAAAAAAGAGAGAGCACCCATTGATGCAAAGTCATGAACGGGCATAGATGTAGCATCAAAAACACACTTCAAAAAAGTGGAGAATGTGCATTGTTGTCAATATAGTATAAGTTTACATACCCTAGCAGAATTCAGTTCAGTTTCAGTTCAGTTCAGGTTTATTTCGAGCATACAATAATCATTAAAACATCATTGAAAATGGTCAACTGTTTTTTCTTGTATTCGAAAAGGAGTGGGAAGACGTGAAACTTATAAACTGTCACCTCCTTTTACAAACTAAAATCCAAATAGATGCTGCATTAACACACAATATACTTTTTTATGTCCTTTATATCATTACCACAAAACATCCATAATCATTTATATACACATTATTTATAATTCACCTCATACAATCTGATAGGATCAACTAAAGTACTAGTCATAGTAAAGCTAAAGGTAGTGGTTTGATGAATCAATTTATTATCAAATCTTTATTCTTAATCCTCAGTATCCTTTAACATCAGTGACAGATGTTAGTGTTTTATGGTAGTTGTGGATCAGACACTTTATTTTATCAAAGTTGACCATTCTTCTTGGCAAAAACATCTTCAGTTTCTTTAAAATTTGGGGTTTTCTTACATGAACTGCATGTTTGACACCTGGAAACTGAGATGGACACTCCTTGAACTTCACCTTTTTTCTGCTGTAGTCAATGACAGGTTGACTCGGCCTTATGTTTTGAGTCATTACCTGGAACATTCAAGACCATCCTATGCACATTCAGTCAGAGTATGTACAGTAATTTGTACTTACTGTGATTGCTGGTATTACGCTGATAAACCAATGAAACTTCAGTTAAAAAAAATCCAAACTACACTTACATTTCTAAACATTTGTTCTCAATCCAATTATTATTTGAGACTTTTTTTTTTTACTTACTTACTTTTCTGGAACAAATATCAAAAAAGCTTGATTTGTACTGAAGATGTCTTGTCAGAATCTATCATTGGCAGCATCAGCCTCAATAAATCTGAAAACATAGTGACTTACCAATCAAGAAATAATGTATTTACCTTTGATTCCCTGTATTTAAGCACCATTTTGATCACATTTATACAGTAATAATCAGATTTGTTGTATTTTTATGCTGGTGATAGTTTAATTTTTGTCATGCTAAGGTCCTGATGGTACCATAGAATAAAAAAAAACAGAATAATATAATATTCAAAACTCATCTGGTATGAAATAATTTACAAAATATAGTGTCCAGAGTTATAGGACTACAAAAGTTGTGATCAACACACTGATATATGTACCTCACAACAAGAAGGTTCTACATTCAATTCCTAGTTTATCCTGTTTGACTTGGGCTGTGGTTAGAATCAGAATGACCTTTATTGTTGTTACATAGTGTAAAAAAAGCACGATTAAATTTGCTTGTGCAGCCGCTTAAACAATGGTCAAACACATACAGTAGAGTACATCTATAAATAAGTAAATTCTTAAAAGCATCAGGGATAAAAGTAGATCATAACTTAAAAGTACCTCGCACATGGTAAACACATATTGCACTTAACATCAACTAAAATAGTTAAGGGTGCATGCAGCACATAGCCCACAGTGATGTAAAATGGTTAAGGGCATTGCAGTTTCTCTGGTGGTTACTCTGTAATGGCTCTGAGGGAGAAAAAAAACTGTTTTGCAGCCTGGCAGTGTGGGTTTAGAAGGCCTGTAATGCTACCAGATGGAAGCAGAGAGGTGGTGGGAGGGGTGTGTCTCATCCTGCAGAACTGTGTTTTCACTCGTGTGATGGATTTCTGATCGTTCTCTGTGTAATTAACATACCGTGCTGTGATACATTAAGTTAAAACACTGTGGGCTTATCATACTGTGGGTTCCTTCAGGTTCTACACTTGCTTCAAAAACATATATGCTAGGTGTATTCTCCTGTCAGTTCCCTTGAATGAGATTCTGGTTTAGGTCTGGACTCCAGGTGCGTTCAGGGGCAGCTCTTTGTGCGGTTGAATAAGTCAAATGCAGAAGTTGAATTTCAATATTCTCCTGAGACACCAATGGATTTTTGTCCTCTGTGAGGGATAAAAGTTTCCTTCCACATTCAATGAAAAAACAAAAATATGTCTAAAAAGCTGTTTTTTTTTTTTATTTCCAATCAAGGCAATTATTAACTTATAAAGACCTAAACAATCACTGGTGACCAGAATCATCCACTTATATAAAATGTTTAATCATTTCTGATCCATTAAACCTATCAATCCATGCAAATAACTGGTATAAAATGCAGTTCGTCATCTCCTCATGTTCATCAGATATGACCCATCCAGTTCAGTAGTTACCGTGGAAACACTGTCATCCTCTACAACATTGATTCACCAGTAAAACCCATGGCTATGGACGAACACATTGACTTTATGTTCAGTTAATGATATATTTTGTTTTAAGAATCACATGTCATTATTTTTTTATCTGTTCCTGATGTTATGACAATTAATTGTAATCAGTGGTTTTATGAAAATCTATGTCATCAGTAAAGGAAATATGGGAAATAACTGATTTTTATTGAAGAAAAGAAAAAATACAGGGGATAATGGTATAATGAATGTGATAAATCACCCAAGAAAAGTTAGAGAGAAAATATCCATTCACTGTGGTTCTTCCAGATGTTTATCTTTTCACACTGGAATAGAATAGAATAGAATAGAATAGAAGAGAATAGAATAGAATAGAATAGAATAGAATAGAATAGAATAGAACTGAAATTAAAAGAAATTATTTAAAATTAATTTGGAAACTGACACAAAAGCATCACAGGGTCTTCATGCGTTACAGGAAAAAATACATTAAATTGAATCAAATAAAAAAAACTGTTAAGTTAAGATCTGATGCCACAAAAGCTTTGACCTTTAAAAGTCAAAGCTCAAAGTCAAAGTACATGATTTTCTTTAAAAATAATAATAATAAAAAATAACAAGTGGTTTTGTAGATAGATATTTTTGGGCGATCCATGTTACCACCATGAGGCTGATGTGATGTGATTGCTGGGCCTGGTATATGGTGGAGATATTTAATCTTTCTATTGTTCGCTTGTGTTTGTATTTTGTATTTTTAATCTTCTATTGTTGGTTTCCATGATAAAATACTTGGACAGGCAGTTGACAGCCAAACAAGAGCTTATGAAATTATCTCCTACGTCTTTCTCTAGAGTTTGATAAAAGCGTAACATCACATTATTTTAGTGTTTTTCTTCATATCTTGGTTCTCCTCTCCTCATCTATGACTCTTCTTCTCTTCCTCTACCTGTCTGATCTGTGTGTCTGATGCCAGCTGTGTATTCTAAGGACCAGAGCGGGGGCTGACAGACATATGGAGCTATTGTGGTTGTTGATGGTGATGACGCCGCCGTTCCTTTGAGCACCACTCTACCGTCCTGATTCATTACCCCCAGCCACTCATAAAGCTACATATCACAAACACAAGCATAAACAGGGAATTCACAAACATACATGTGTGTCTTGAAGGAATTCCACGCTATACACAAAAGCACAGCTTATAATCTTTACACATTTATGTAAAACACTCACAGTGCTTTATATGTACGTACAGTAATGACAGCACTGTAAAAAAAAAAAAAAAAGACTGTAGATTTAACAGCAAAGGTTGAAATATTACAACGTTAAAAAACTGTAAGTTAAAATACAATGCAAAGTTGTTTGTTGAAGACGATTTTATCGGAAAAGTATGTTAACAAAGCTAGATTTGGATGCAGAAATTGTTTTTCTGTTCTATTGTTTTGAGATAATAAAACTTTTTCACTTTTAATTAAAAAGAACTATGTGGCACCATTTAAATTGCAAGACCATAATGTTAAAATAACAGCCTATTTTTTTTTATTTTAATTAATTAATTAATTTTCTATAAAAAAAAAAAAAGATATTGGTTTTAGTTTACTTTATTTTGATTAAGCAACAAAACACAACAATTCCACCTGGGCTTTGCAAAGGAAACAAATAAAAATGACTTCATTTGCATATTTGAAAAGAAGTGGGAAGAAGTCAGATTTATTTAATCCCATAAATCTTCACATCTTCACAAAATAGTTTATTGTTTAGGTTCCTATCAACATAATATATGAAAAATCAAGTCCCAAGGATCACTTCAACTCACTTATCATCTTCACACACACACACACACACACACACACACACACACACACACACACACACACACACACACACACACACACACACACACACAAGTTAGTGAGCTAAGTTATCAGTTACTCAACAATAAATGAAGCTTCACTACACAAAAGCTACCACCTACAGAAATATAACAAGCTAAGTTACACAATTTTTTTTACTCATTTCTAACATTTAATACAAATTATTTGGGTTTTATAAAAGGACACTTCACTACTGCAGAAGGGAAATGAATGATTCACCTGAATGTAGGTTCATAGCTTGGTGTTAGAGGACTTGGACGTCCACAACAGTTTGGTTTTGGGGTTGGAAAACACACATCTGAACGCATACATTTTCTCTGATGAGTTGACATTATTTATGTATTTATTATAATTTCAAAGATTCATGCCACTTCAGATCAAACTTAGCTGAATGTGGGTCCTGAACTAACATGAGTTTGACATCCCTGGTTTACAGTCAATGTTAAATTTACATCTTTATAAGATAAGATAAGATAAGATAAGATAAGATAAGATAAGATAAGATAAGATAAGATAAGATAAGATAAGATAAGATAAGATAAGATAAGATAAGATAAGATAAGATAAGATAAGATAACATAACATAACATAACATAACATAACATAACATAAGATAACATAAGATATATAATATACAGTTATGCAAGTGATATACAGTTAAATCTACCTGTTCAAAATGATAAATCTACATGTTACATCATAAATATCTTTCCAATTTGATGTATTTTTTACAGGATTATTCTTGCAACTCCAGCTGGAGTTTTTTTCCTGTAAAAACAACAGGATTTTTTTTCTTTTTTACAGTGTATTGTCACACACATTTACCCTTTTTTTTCCCTCACCTGCAACAAAACATAGATGTACTACATCTTCTTCACATACATCCTCACTCCATACAAGATGTGCTGACACATTGAAGGCACTCTGTCCTCTTTCCCCCCAAGGATTCTGGTAATTAGATTCCTACAGGCCAAGTCTCTCAATTTCACTGCATTTAATTGGAAACACATACACACACTCAGAACTACACACACATGAAGGAGACTCCACAGGTCCACGCTTGTTGATCACAAGCCAGGGCTGGTGCCGCTCTAATAATTAATTTCAACGCTGGCCCCCCTCTCACGCCTCATTTACCAATCAATCCCTTCTTTGTTTTATGAATTCTATTAAGGCAGCCCAAGTACTTCCAGGATGAGATGGAACGATAGACAAGAGTGTTAGAAATGCTTTTTTTTTTTTTTGGTCCAGCAGAGTGGAGCTTCATATTAACTGTTCATGGAAGGGTGGTTTGGATGGAAGGTGAGCATGTCGATATGTCTGCATGTGTGTGTGTGCGCGGCCTGAGGCATGAGTCCAAACTCATAGGGGGGAGAAAAAGACAAGCACATCAAAATCCACATGCTGTTCTCCTGTTCTCAGAAGAACATGACACTGATTGGCACTGACATGTGAGCCCTGGGCTTTCTTCAGGGTTAAAAGCTCTAGTGCACCTAAATCTGGCAAAGGCATTTTGGTGAAATTAGTTGATCAGTCGTGTGTGTTCAATACATGCTGTGTAATGTATGGAGACAAAGGTTGTCGATGGTGTACGCGTTAGCCGCATGGCAAGATGTGGAAATTAGAAGCAAAGTTAGGTGGAGGGGCTCTGTCTGTAGTCATCAGGGACAGTCACTATTACATAACATATGTAATATATTAAGGAAATGGGAAATGAAGAAGGAAAACAACCACTAACACCTTCCTTAGTGGCAGCATCTGTAGACTTTACACTTGACTGAGACTATGACCAGAGAGCATCTGTCACTGAGCCAAACACGTACATACACAGACAGTATAATACAGACTTAGGCTACGTTTATATGGAGATGATTGGAAGAAAAGACACAAAACAGGCGTTTTGTCTTAACCTTTTTATCCACATATACATAAGCACTGTCATTAAGAAATGTCCCTGTATGTAGGAACGCAAGAGGCTGTGGAACAATATTTTTGCTTTTGCTTTTTTTCTCATAAGATGAAAATGTAACAGTGGATAGTTTTCAAGACTTTCACACTGGAATGCATCTTCACATTTAACTCAAAACTTGTGTAAACAAAAGGCACTAAGATGGATGGATGGATGGATGGATGGATGGATGGATGGATGGATGGATGGATGGATGGATGGATGGATGGATGGATGGATGGATAGATAGATAGATAGATAGATAGATAGATAGATAGATAGATAGATAGATAGATAGATAGATAGATAGATAGATAGATAGATAGATAGATAGATAGATAGATAGATAGATAGATAGATAGATAGATAGATAGATAGATAGATGATTGATTGATTGATTTCATGCCACATAACAGATTTCAAAGCTGTGTCCCAAATAATGGTGGACTCATGTAATGTTTCTAAATTATTCTTATTATTAAGAAGTGGAGCAGGCAATTAAGGAAAGACAGTTTAATCTGTTGTGGATGCAGACTCAAGCAGTGAACTAGACCATGAAAGCTCTCTATTTCTGACAGCACTCCTCATCCCTGGAGAGGCAGTGAGCGTCCTGGGGCTCTCTCTCCACTGCCTACATATGCATACATGTGTGTCCAGGGATGTTACTGTTTGAAGGACATACAGTTGGGGGAAAATGTAAAGGTACTTTCAGGTTTAGTTGCAGATGTTATATAGCGGTTTTGTCCTATTAATCCCTGCTGGAATTGTATTTGCACAACAGTCAGTGTACAGAGACATGAAGATGTTATGTTTTTAGCACTTAGAAATGTTTCTAAGAGGGTTCCATGTGCTTGGTTAGCCTGTTTAAACCATATTACATAATACAGCTAAATCAAAAATAATGTGGAATACTAATTTCTGATCACTTACTCTTCATTAAAAAAAAAAAAAATTGTGTGGTATTACATGACAAAGCACACATTAATTAGTATATAGAACATTCTAAAAACATAATATGTACTTTTTCTGAATCACAGAGTATTGTTGAATTTCCAAAATTCAAATCAAGTTAGAAGAGCTTCAGCTAAGAGTTGTAATACCACTGATGGCTGCTGGGATTTGCTCCAATTGGCTCGAACAAGCCCTAGCTCCACTGAACATCCCTATTAAAATCAATATTTTTTCCTCCAGGTCATTTTTTGTCTGATCTGTTTCATGTGTGCTCTCTAATAAATGATCTGGTCCATCTTTAAATTGTATTCCCATTAATAACAGCTCATGTCAAACAGAAGCATTGATGTTATTGGTTTTTATTGACAGCTCATACATCTGTCAAGTCACTTTTTTTTTTGTAATTTAATAAAACCCTTTTTTTCATGACAGACAGCAGGTTTATAAAAGGAGTTTTATACAATGCTTGATCAATTCTGTCAGAAAGGTAGCATTTAGCAGTGTCTCACCTCTGATCTCTCTCGCTGCTGAAGCGGATCCCTCTGTCATCCAAATATGATCACCTCTGGCTACAAAAAAATCAACATGAAATTTGTCAAATCACAGACTACTGTTGCAGCCTGACATGGCAGACTCAGGTCAATGACATAATGAAATAGAACCAAATTGGATCATTTCACTCAACTGTGATTCAGATCTGTTTTATTTAAAAATTTTCAAAAGACACAAACTGCACTGAATCGTATGTTTTTGGTTCTGAATAAATGAATTCAGCCCTGAATTAAATACAAATTTGGCCTTTTTTTTCTGTTGTGGATAAAATAAGTAAGACACAACTCAGAAATGTAGTTCTGGGAAACTCCTGTTCTTTATTCAACATGGATATTTATAAAAGGAATGGCTGATGGTGGTATGACTCTGATGTTTTCCAAGACTGTTTGTATCCAAATCCACTTTGGCCCGTGTCAGTTCACTTGACAGGTCACTCTAACCCAATCATGTTCATACCATGAAATAGTACACACTTTATTTGACCATAAATGACTTCACTGCATGACATAAAATGCACCAACTAACAAATAATCACTATATATTTGAATTAAAATCATTCAATAATATTTCAACTTCAGTGTGAACAGTCATATCAGAATTTCTTCAAGTTTTACTTAATTTTATATGGATTAAAATATTATAAAATAGTTGATATGCTACATCTACATATATTATACCTGTACATGAATGCAGCATCCAAATCATCATATAGTAAAAGACTGGGATCATTTTACTGTGCAATGAATGGTGATAATATTTACACACCTACTGTAATAAAATACAAAAGAGCAGAATGAATGTTGTATTATATCAATTGTTCCCAAACCTTTTGTTTTTTGGCTTTTGACCCCATTTTAACATCACAAAATTTTGGGACTTTTCTCCACTTAAATTGGTAGTAGTAGTAGTTTGCTCTACTATGTTGCAAATAAACATACATTTTAGATGACATTTAGTCTATCAAATTTATATTATTATGGATGGATGAAGAAAAACTACAGGTAGATTATTGCACAGAGAGAATTTTATTTTCCTTTGTGCAGTATTGTATTTACAAGGCTGCAAATCAGTGCAGAAAAAAAACAACAACCTCAAACTATGAATTATGAAAGAACTGCAGCACCTTAAACCAACCACTATGAACATTTGAAAGATAAACAGTACCACTAAACACTAAATATTGCTTTTCAGACAAGCTTTTTATGGCCCACCATGACGCTTTGTTTTATTAGCTCAGTATTTCATTTATGATACGGTATTTTTAATCTATTTAAATTAAACATTTACCTGTTTTATCTTTCTCTGTAGCACTTTGAGATTCTGCTGAATGAAAAGTGCACAATAAAAGCAATTTATTATTATTATTATTATTATTATTATCACACTGAAAAAACACTGCATTGTGTTGTGAAACATTTCATCGGAAAAAAAAAAAAACATATGTAACACATTTTTTGTTAGGATAACTGTTATATTCCACATAAATACCTACTCCCTGACACTGGTTATAAATAGAGCAGTTTTACTACAATATAGAGGAGAATAAGTAAAGCAGTAATGTGTCGTGGCTGGTGTGTGAACTCGTGGAAACATAAGTGCCAGTTCAGGACGTTCGCACAACAACATACTGACAGTTGTGTGTGTGTGTGTGTGTGACAGTGTGTGACAGTGTGTTTAGATCCACACGGCATTATGTGATAAAGATAGCTTAATATGGTTTGACATGGGTTGTAAAATAAAGGTCACTGACTGGTTCAGTGAGATGTCACGTCAAGTCTCTGGTTCTATCAACAAAATCTAATGAACATAACTCAATGCCACAAGTTCCATATTCTTTTCGTATCCTCTTTTGCCTGATGTGTATATGTCTGTACATGTGTGGTCACATCTGGAGACCTTCTGAGCAGTGGCAACTTGTCAATACATGAAGAAGAAGATGATAGGAATCAGCTAAAATAATTTCACAAAAATATTTAGATTCAAATAAACGAGCTATACATGATACAGCCCATGTGTATCGTGTATAATATACATTCAAGTGTATGTTTAAAAATGTTTTTGTTAGTTTATTGAACAGTCCAGTTATGTGTGTCCTGTTTAGGTGCCAGTCAAGAAATCCATAGACAATTGTTATAAATGATGTATGTGTAATAGACCTCTAGAACAAGCATGGGCTGGTGTGGCTACAGGTTTTTGTTCCAACCAAGCAGCAGAAACACCAGAGTTGACTCAATAAATCAACTAATCTCAGTTTTCAGTGAGTCGATTGGTCAAACTGTGAACTCTTGGTTGGTTGGAACAACAACCTGCAGCCACGCCGGCCCTTTATGGAATAGTTTGGACATGCCTGCCCTAGAATATAAGCATTTGGAGAACCTATAAATGCAAAAAAAAAAAATTGTACCCACCACCACTACCTATAAGAGTAAATGTCACATCCCTAAAAAATATCAAGACTTTCCTTAGAAATGGAATCACCGAACAGTGTTAAAAAACTGACAACACTGAAGAAGGTCAAGATAGACTGAAATGTCACAAAGGAGAAATTGTAAATTCAAAAAGGACTGTAAGGGAAAGGCAAAGGGGTGGAAAATAAATAAAACTAAGACAAGGAGGAAATAGAGAATATGAAAGTAAGGGAAAGATAAGGGTGTGCCAAATAAAGGAAAGAGGAAAACCAGACACTATAGAGGTGTGTAGTTGTGCTTATAATCGTATATACCCCAGCAGAAGTTATGATTCTTTGGGCATTTTTCTGAGAATATAAAGGATGATACAAAAACATTTATTTCCCTCCTGGCTATTGGTTTGCTGAAGCCATGTAACATTAATGACAGATGTATCGTTTGAGACACTTAATTTTCGCAGATGTAAAAGCTTTTTTTTTTTTTTTTTTTTAGCAAAACACCTTTCAGTTCCTTTAAGATTTGGGGTTTTCATGGATGAACTGCATGTTTGACACCTCCCCAAAGCGGCTCAATTATATTGAGGTCAGGACACTGAGATGGACACTCCTTCACCTTCACTTTTTCTGCTGCAGCCAATGACAGGTCGACTTGGCCTTATCTTTTGGGTCATTGGGACCATACTCACCACCATCAAAAAGCCAGGGCCGGCACCCGTACCCAGAGACCTGCTTTATTCTCACCGACGACCTGGTTATGCCCCGTTTGTGAAACGTCATCCTGCCACAGCCCACTGTTGCGCCACCCCTAGCATAAAAGCAACATTTAGAACACTTTGCCAACACTTGCCAACCATTAACAGGTAAAGGAGGAAGAAAAACAAAGAAAGCAGAAGAAGACAATGGCTGAAACTCTTCCGTTTTTTTGCCACATTTATCTCGCTTTGAGAAACTAACCCCTCCCTAACCTCTGCCCCGCTTCTGCCCCCTTCCTGCCCCCTACCTGGCCAATCGATTTCCTTGGGCCATGAATCCTGGCCCCCTTTCCCCCCTGGTCCCTGTAGGTGACAAAAGCACTTAGCACTGTTGGGCACAGCATGTCACCTCCACCCTAATGTCATGTTGGAACATTCAAGACTGTCCCATGTACATCTAGTCTGGGTATGTAAACTTCTGAGAACAACAGTATATGGTTTGTATTGTAGAGCTTTATGGGTTAGGGTTAGGTGGGCCGGGTGCCGTCTTTTCTCCTAATTTTACACTAACTCTGATTACAGAAGGCCAGTTTACTTTCTGGTCCAACATTAGTCCTGATGCATCTGCTGGGTTGATTCCTTGTATGAATGGTGTAGTTGATATGTTTTTACCCTCATTTTTATTCAAAAAACATTTTTAATACCACAATCTATACTTGCAGTTTTTTCACCCCTGGTCTAAATGCATTGTATATACCAGGGGTCAACAACCCTGGTCTTCAAGAGCCACTATATTTCATTTTTAGATGTGCTTCTCTTCCAACACACCTGATTCAAATGATCGACTTATCTTCAAGCTCTGCAGAAACCTGATAATGAACATCAGGTGTGTTAGAAGTGGGAGATACGTATGTAAAACATGCAGGACAGGCTTGCATATCCCTGGTCTATACTATCAGTGGAAAAAAACCTTGACTTTACCAGTAGTCATAGAAAAATGTGTATGTTTGAAGGATAGAATTTACGTATAACAAATGCATGAGTGAAAACACATACCGTGTAATTTAAATTGATAATAAATTACACAGTTCAGTCCTGTGATAAACTGGTAACATGTCCAGGGTGTACCCCACCTTCACCCATAAGCAGCTGGGATAGTCTCCAGTAACCCCTGTGACCCTAGAGAAGATAAAAATGGGTTCAGAAAATGAATGAATGAATTTTTAAAATAGTGGTGCATGTGCTTTCATGTAAAAAATAACTTCAGCAGCCACCTCTGCAACTGAGTAATGAGCTGGGGCTAAAAGCATTAGTATTTTTAGCATTTTAACACAGGGTGTTTTGAGAATGGTAAGTTGTTTCCTGTTCTGCTTCTTAGTCTGCCCTGCTTGTTAGCAAGAGCAGCAGACAGTGTGTGTGAGGAAGGGGGGAGGAAAAGGTGGGAAGAGAAGGATAGAGTTCAGAAGTATGAGGAAGAAGAGGAGAGAGAAGGAGGAGGAGGACCCGAAACACACACATACACACCGAAAAGGTTGAGGGAAAGGGTAACAGGAAAGAAAATTCTTGCTTTGAGGTGTTGCTTCAGAGGATGAATTATAGCTCAGGGGAAGCTTTACTCGTGGATCTTGTGGCACCTGTGCAAAAGCAGATGCAGGTGTTTTGCATTTGAGCAGCTCTATAATTCATCTAATGTTTTCAGAATTAAGTGACAGTGAAACCCATTGTAAGAGCTGAGATTATAGATGATATAAAGTCACAAGTGCAGATTCATGGAACAATTTAACAGAGTGAGGAGCATATTTATTATGACGATATGATGATATATTATATGATTATGATGGTAGCCTATTTATGATGAGGATGATGAGGATGATGAGGATGATGATGAGGATGATGAGGATGATAAGGATGATGATGAGGATGTTGATGATGATGAGGATGATGAGGATGTTGATGATCATGACGATGATGATGAGGATGTTGATGATGATGATGATGATGATGATGATGATGAGGATGATGAGGATGTTGATGATCATGACGATGATGATGAGGATGTTGATGATGATGATGATGAGGATGATGAGGATGATGAGGATGATGAGGATGATGATGAGGATGTTGATGATGATGAGGATGATGAGGATGATGAGGATGTTGATGATCATGACGATGATGATGAGGATATTGATGATGATGATGATGATGAGGATGATTCTGCTGTAAAATTCAGCCCCCCCCTTTCAAAAAAGGAATTTAAAAATCATACATTCCTTTCCCACCCTCTCTCTCCTCAGCCCACATCAAACAACCCAGTATATGCAGTATAAGTTAGATTTAATACCACTGTGGAAAACTGAAATCACTTTTCCAAATTCCTGTGTTGATCAATGGAGTCAAGCAATATATACATATATCCTGGTGCAGCGTCAACAACAATCATCATTTGCTAATCATGGCTTCCATCTATTGGATGTATTTTCTCCTGCCTGAAAATACAAGCAGCAGTTGATGCATAAACCTCCTTGAAGTCTTTTGTCAAAGACATCAAATAAATATCTTTCATTGAAGCTTTAAGTAGTTCCATATTTTTATTGGCCTTGTGTCATTGTTTCAAATGTATCAGACAATTCTGAAAATTTCATTAAATATGATTATTTGGAGCCCTGCGATGAACTGGCGTCTCATACAGGGTGTACCCCGCCTTCGCCCATTGTAGCTGGATTAGGCCCCCAGTGACCCCCGCGACCCTAGTGAGGATAAAGCGGGTTCAGATAATGAATGAATGAATGATTATTTGGTCGAAGGTATCATGTCCCTATTGGAGGTAAATGTAATAAACACCTGACAACAGTGCAAGTTTTTTAGGAGTACAATAGTTGAGTTTAATAATTTTATGAACTGTTCAAACTGTGTGAGGCAAGTACGCAAATGTATTGTTATGGAGCACCTTTCACAGACAAGAGAAGTCACAAAGTGCTTCACAAAAGATAATGAAAATACAGTACCTGATAAAATTACAATCTCAAAAAAGGTACAAATTACAATAAAATATGATCTACATCTAACAACCATTAATCTCTTAAAATGATTGAATAATGATAATCATAATCATGGATTTGATTTATATTACATTTTTCTATGAACACATACTTAAGGCAATGGATCCATTATTCATTCACTCTTACATTCTCCCTCTGATGGTGGAAAACTACATATTTATCCACAGCTGCCCTGGGGTGGGCTGACAGAAGCATAGCTGCCAATTTGTACCTCCATCCCCTCCGACCACCACCCAACATTCATCCATACAGGAGTGTGAGTAGCAGCACTGGAGGCAAGAAGGGTGGAGGTCTGAGCAAGGACAGCACAGGACCAGGACCAGGACCAGGACCAGGACCAGGACCAGGACCAGGACCAGGACCAGGACCAGGACCAGGACCAGGACCAGGACCAGGACCAGGACTAGGACAGGGTGGGATTATTCCACTTATTGGATGACCCGCTTTACCTCTGGAGCCACAAATCACAATCCTAAAAGGGATATATATGCACAGGTTCAGTAAATAAGTATTAGAGCATCCTTGTTTTGTTGTTAATGTTAATGCCTGATACAACTAAAGGTGCATTTATTTAGACAAATATTACAATAACAACAAAATAGCTCATACTAGTTTAATTTCAGAGCTGATATCTACCTAGTTTTCTTGATAATAACCAAAATCACTTCAATTCTTACATCAATATCAATGTCATTTAACTGACAAAATGGTGTTTTTAGGTATTATGTGTTTTCTTTTCTGTCTTTTTTATTCACATTATACACACAGGAATTAGTACTTGATTGAATAACCCATGTTTTTATGACTTTTGATGGTCCAGTATATTTTTTTTTCCTGTGACTGTATATGTATATGTATGTTGCTGTGACACATTTACATTCACAACTGGTTTGGAGGACTTACTAATTCTACAGATAACATTTACAGTACATACAAAAATGCATAAACAGTTTGATGGTTCAGAAATTATGCATGTCAGTATGTATGTATGTATGTATGTACATCTTGTGTTTGTAATTTCCAAAATTGCAAGAAAAACAAATCTTCTCTTGTCTAAGGGAAGATTAAAAAAAAAATATATATATATATTTGGTCAAAGTAAATCTTGACAAATCCTGACAAATTACTTCCATTGTTGCATATGCAAAAAAAACAACAAGAGTTTCTAAACAATTCCATGCACTGTGAAATATCTTTTATGCTGACATTAGGTAATCATAGTTATTCCATTCAAAGTTAATGTGAATGTATGGTCATTAAACACAACTCCTGAAGAATTCGGTTAAAATAATCTTGTTTTTATTTCTAATGAGAGACAAACAATAGCAAAAAAATTACCTAGACAATAACTTTATCCACTAGGGAGAAAATTTAAGAAGAAACAAAGAACATTTATATCAGTTTAATCATTACACATTTAGCTTCTGAAAATGCAATCACTGGCAACATTATTAATTTAATCTGCCTGCTGCTTATTGAAAAGCAAACCTACCAAGATGTAAAAAGCTGTCACACTGAGAGTGGCAAACCAAAGACAAAGGAGACAGAAAAAGATGGCATAGATTGTGAGAAAGAGAAAAAGAGAAAAAGAGAAAAAGAGACATCAGAAATGACAGATGAATTGAGAGGTTGAGATGCAGATGGGGAGAGAAATGAGAGATCTATTGAAATGAGGGGAGACCTTTGAAGATCAGCAGGTGAATCATTGCTTTGATAACGGTGTCTGCTTTCATTGCAGCATTCAGGAGTGTTGTTTGTGTGTGTGTGTGTGTGTGTGTGTGTGTGTGTGTGTGTGTATCTACCTCCGTCAACCCTTACAAACTGGGATACATTATAACCTGGTGTTCAAGGCTGAACGACTTCTATTTAGTACATGATTCATCACACTTTAACACACAAGAGTTTTCCAAATTCTTTCAGCAGCAGCTTTATGTATTTTCATGATCCCTACCTCTGGCAGCGGAATAAGTATTTTCATTCAACAGTGACATAGCATTTTAGATTTATTAGTCACTGTTATTGTGCACACCACCACACAAAAGACTGGGTGGTGAGCGGTGGATGTGGCGAGCCTGATTTGCATGTGTTCCGGCCACCGTGATGTTTCATATGCCAAAGAGCATATAGGGGACACACGTATGGAAGGAATATGCGCCTTTGGGATTCTTCAAAGGGTTAAGCCGCGGTCTTTATGGATGGTTTGTCACAGTCACAATGGATTATGTGTGAGGTGTGTAGTTTGGATATTTCTTTGACAAAAAGATTGTGAGCTCATGCACTAAATAGATGTGTTTTGTTAACCCTTAAAAGCCTCCACATCCATCACAATGGAAAAAAAAAAATTAAAATAAAATCTAAATATTACCAAGTGTATTTTTTCTCATTTCTAGTCAAAAATATTAAAGAGTAATGTTTCAGTGAGATGACAAGTAATTTCTTGAAAATCTTATTTCAAGAAATTTTTGCCAAGATCATTGTCACTTGTTCCATTGGGAGATGTTTATTGTTGTTGTTGTTGTTTGAATTAAGTAAAGAAAAAAAAAATTCTTCAAGGGATTATCCAGAGTAAAATGCATTTTAGTTATATTTTTGGATGATTGGGAGTCCATATGTTGAGTTGACATCAAAATCACACCATTCAGATGTACATTGAGAAAATGTGATTTTGCCATTTTTACTGTGTTAGCTGTGAAGTAATTAGCAATTAGCATGGAATTAATTAGGGCATGTCTTTTCACCAACACAAAACACTATTCTTAGACCTATTCTAAAGTTCTAAACAACATCACACTTAAATAGTAGTAAGTAGAGGGTCCCAAAAGGCAAACTGAAGGTCTTCATGTTGTCAGATAGTGTATCCAGAGTTACTCATCTTAAGCCAGTACCTTACCTGACACAGGAGCCGTCTTTAGAAGGAAGTCCGAAATAGTCGATTGCTGAGTACAGAGTTACACGCGCTTGAAATTCACGATTTCATTGTAGTCTTTTTTAAAAACAACATGTTCGTAAGCTAATATTTGCTGTTGCATACAGTTTCATTTCCATATCTAATGACATACTGGACTATGTTTGTAAAAAAAGACCCTCTACTTACTACAATGTAAGTGTGATGTTGTTTAGAACTTTACAAGAGGTCTAAAAATAGTGTTTTGTGTCAGCAAACCTAAACACTTCCATGCTAACACAGTTTGGTTCAAAATAGCAAAATTGAACTTTCTCAATATATACATCCAAATGGTGTGATTTTGATTTAAACTCAATGTATATACTCCTAATCATCTAAAAATTGAGCTAAAATGTATTTTACTCTGGATAATCCCTTTAAGAAGAAAAAAAGTATTATTATTTATTTTCCTTTAATTCAAGCTAGACTAGAAATGAGAAAAATACACTTGGTAAGATTTAGATAATTTGGAAGACATCAAAAAGTATTTATGGATATTTAAAGGCTTCTGTTTGTATTTTTAGGAAAACATTCAGAGTTGTTTAAAAATGTAATATGTGAATATTTGTGCTTGAGGGGATATTAATTGCAGCCCACACACCTACAAAGCTGATGATGATGATGATGATGATGATGATGATGATGATGATGATGATGATGATGATGATGATGATGATGATGATGAAGATGATGATGATGCCACTTGATTAAAAAAAACAACAAAAAGAACAACACTGGTCAACAATAATTTTGCTTCTAGTGGAAAAGTCTTGATTTAGTCCAAATCAGGCTGATTCTAAAAGTAAAACCAGAGTTTTTTTCAACATTCCAGCGTTTTTAATTCTGCACGTTAATATAAAACCATCAGCAGCACATCACACTAATGTTTTTCTTCTATAAATTCTATCAGATGAGGTGATGATGAAGTCTAAAGTGGTGCAAAATCATCTAGGCATCAGTAAAACCCTAAATTATGAACCACTTGAGGACGTGCTACACATATGAATGGAAGGTTTGTAAAATGTCACTAAAATGCATTTGTTCCACTCACACTTTGATGTTTTCCATCTATGTCGACTGGTGTAAGTGATGAACATGGTGAAATATTTTATTCAAATATTTTTGAAATGGAAACCAGGTAAAGAGGCTTCAATCCCAATATAATGGTGATTAATGCTGGTTCTACAAAGCAAAGCAAGAATAAACATATTTTCTAACTATTTTAAATCCAGCTATGGAGGTTTATTCTTCTTTCAGTTTCACTGCACAGCTTATCTTAAATTATGTTCATTTTGTGAATATATAAACAGGTGTGTAGTGCATGATTCAAAATTGTGTCATTTTTACATGTTCATGTCACACAAAAAACCCTGAAATAATTTAGTTTATTTCGCACTTTAAAAGATAATGAATACAAATAGAATATTAAAATGGCAAGCAGTCTCAAAGGCCTTCGCCGTCCCTCGTGACCACCTCCCCTCGCAACTGCTGTGGACTGCGACAGCAAGATGACATCATACTGTGGGTGGGATGCAATATTGTAACAGAAATGCACACTTTTGTATAAATATATAGGGGGTGCTATAGAGTGACTTATTTGAAATATTGTGTGTTGAATGGATGTAGAACTGTGAGACTGACAACTGAGTCAAATTTGAGCCAAATTGGTGTTTGTATGTCCAAACTTTGTAGGGGGCGCTATAGAACAACATTATTATCTATAAGCAGGTGTAGGAGATAGACGTCTGAGTCAAATTTCAGCCAAATCAGTGTTTGTATGTCTGAACTACAGCTATTTTAATAAATGTACATTTCTAGGGGGCGCTATAGTACAAAATCAGAATGTCTTTAGCTAAATGGATGTAGACCTGGAAGATAGACATCTGTGTGAAATTTCAGCCAAATCAGTATTCGTATGTCCGAGCTCAAGCAATTTATGTAGTGGTAATTTTTCCCGAAAACCTCACAAATTTTGCAATGTCGTAGCACAAAAACGATGCAACTTTTCCAAAAAATTTGGATAACTTTTGATGTCCCACTTGTCTACATAGCGTTCACCGATTTTGAGCTCATTGGACCAAAGACGAGTTTGGTAAATTTCGAAGACAGTGAAAATCCTTGACTCAACATGTTTGAAATTTCAATCCAAGATGGCGGACTTCCTGTTGGTTTATGGGCGTGGCCATCATAAGGTTTTTTTGTTTGTCATCATATGATGAACGTGTATTGATATTCATAGCTCTAACTTCACTAGGGTGTGATCTGGGCTAATACAATATATTTTGACTATTCAAGGGGGTGCTGTAGACACATTTCTTTATCGACTTTTACGAAACTATACATACTTATAGTTTTTTAGACTTCGGACGTGTGTGCAAAATTTGGTGAGTTTACCTGCATGTTCAGGGGGTCAAATCTGAGTTTAAAAGGCTGACATCTTTGCGATCACAGCGGACTCAATAGGCCTTGCGTGTGGTCTGCGGTAAAGGTCTAATAACAGTGCAAGGGAGACCAAAAGTTTAATATGCTTATACAAGTTTGACTCAATGCTTCAAAAATCAAGGACTGATCTTTTTCAAATTGTGTAAGAGTGTGTGAAAAAACAGCCTCACCTCCATTATTTAAAGACAAATGGTGATTTCAAGGTGTTGTGACTCAACAGTAAGCAAAAAGAAGATGTTCACATATTTCTTAGTTCATTTATTTCATGTCAGTTTGGGAATGCAGGGTTTTGGCTGAGAGGCTGTAGTTAGGTAATTTAAAATGATGGACTTTTAGTCAAACAGAGCTGGCAGAAGGTCGTCAAACCTCTCTAAAGGGAGAAAATAAAGAGGAAAGCAAAACAAAAGACTGATTGTGTAAGATTTATAGGCATCTAATTACAGAAAAAGAGATGAAAATAACAAATCCATGTGTTTTCAATACCATAGAATGAGTTCTTTATGAATAGAGGAACTAGAAAACAAATATCTAAAGTTGATTAACCCATAAAAAAAAAATGAAATGTTTCTACTGTGGCAGTTCAAAAAGGATTATTTCTCACTCTGTTTAACCTTTCTTAAATGATTTATCACCACCTTATCCTCTTTATTCTGTGTTTTTTAAGTGTACATCAGATATTTACTACTGTAGGGTTGTCAAAATTAATGCATTAAGGTGAATTAATCCATCATCATTATTAATGTGATTACAAATGTTAACAAATGGAACAGTTGTTATAGTTGTTTGTTTACAGTTGTTGTTTTTTTTAACTGTTGAAGGTGTTGAATAAGTAAAGGATAATGTATTGCACACATGTAACTATCCCAGAAAATATTTCCCGTTGGGGCCGAACAACACCCCAACACCGAAGGCAGAGGGGTATTGTTCCGCCCTGAAGGGAATTTTTTTGTTTTTACGAATAATTTCAACTCATTTTGTCATAATTATGCATTTCTTATCTCATACGTATGACTGTATCTCATACCTTTGGCTTTTTATGTCGTAAGTATTGATTTTTTTTTTTAATCTCACATATGATCTTTTTTTTAATGTCATAATGATGTTTCATCTAAATTGTGACTTTTTTTTTTTTCCAATTTTTACTAAATTTCCCTCCCATACCCATTAAACTGAGTACCATGACCTGATCAAACACATTATCTACACAGTAACAATACTTATTTTTTGTGATACTTTTGAAACGTTCCTATTTTTTCCTGGTTAAATAAGTATTATTTGATCCATGGCAAAAAAAATAAATAAATAAATGCAGGTTTACTTTTTAGTTTATTGAGAAGTTTTTTGGTTTTTTTTTTTTTTTTTTTTTACTTTTACTTAACTAAAGGAATTGAATCAGTACTTCTACTTTTACCAGAATATTTTTTTCACACCAGTAGCTGTACTTCTACTTAAGTACAGAATGTGAGTTTGCCACCTTCGGTCACAAGAGACAGTCTGCAACTGATGTGAGAATTGCTTGTGTCTCACATGAACAGCATCTTCACTCTACTTTGTGACCATGCGCATTGACAAATAGACCGAATGATGAATTTGGTCTTCTGGGAGATTTCGATGTTATGTAAAATTAAACTGCATACATTTAGTCTGACATTTATGTAAGGTCATTGCTCAACAGTTTTCTCTGCCAAGTCTAGGATAATTGAATTTTGGATGCTGTTTTGCCTACAGCCAGCCATGGATTACTTATAGAGCAGACAGAAACATATAACCACATGTCCCTGGAAATGTGCTGAAACACTATGATTATTAATAAAACTAATAATAATATGGATGCAAGTTTATGGTTATTGCTTTATCAATTGTAGGTGTCCTCATTTTCACAGTATTGATATTTCTATCGATCATTTCTTGCAGACTCACACATCTTCTATCTGTCTGAGCCAGCTTCAGTGATGGTCACCGCTGACATTTATTTGGCTGGAGTTGTGCACATGGGGTTAATTAGTGATGCAGGTGTTTGAGGAAGGACTGAGTTTGACCTATGTCCATGTTTACGCCTTTCATACCTGGTCTCATCTGACCTGATCGCATTTGTTTGCCATTAATACTTATTTTTAATATTAATATATATGATTAATAAGTGGGTGTCATTTCATTTATTCTGCTACTGATTGGGGATGGGAAATAGTTAACTGTATTATTTAAAAACCCAAATATCCACTGTTGACCTAAATTATCTACTGATGTAAACTGTTTAATACCTGTGGATCCACTAATTCTATCAATACATGTAAATAATGAGTGTAAAATGTAGTTTGTCATCTTTTCATGGTCATCACATATGATCCATTTGGATGTTCAAAGGCTCCGTTGTCAACGTGGAAACATTGTCATCTTCTACAACATTGATTCACCAGTAAAATCCATGGAGTTGGATCAATGACAGTGGTTAGACACACTTGGTTTGTGTTCACTTATTTAAATTTTTGCCGAAAAAGTCATTATTTCTTTAGTTTTCTCTATTTCAAAAACATGTGGTGCCAGGCACAACAAACACAACCCATGTACATATTATAGCTTATTTTCATGTCCATGCATGTGCTGATGTCACCATGTTAAGTACCTCTATACATGTGCCAGCTTTGACGTGAAATAAAATGGAAGTTTTTATAGACATTAGAAATTCCACCCATAAATAGGAGAAGAAAAAAGTAAGTGCTGTCAAACGATTAAAGGTTTTACTCAGATTAATCACAGGGTTGCTGAATAGAATTCATTTCTAATCTATACCAATCATGTGGAATTTTGCATGAGCAACCAATGTGTGTTTATATATATATATATATATATATATATATATATAGTGTTGGCAAAGATAATTGCGTGAACATTTTTAATAACATTAATCATGATGATTAATTAATCTGCATTAATGCATTAATTTTAACAGCCCTAGAAAAAAAGATTTTTACAAATTAATTAAAATGTTCCCAAAATGTAATGATATCTACTCAACTGCTCTACTTTTTTTTTAAAGAAACATGTGATTTTCATTGTAAAAACATGAAATAAAGAGGATACAATTACAATAAACGGTGAGTCACATATAAGAAAGATTAAATAGATCTAAAGATGAATTTGACTTAGACTCAATCATTCAGTAAAAACATTGCAGATACACAGTAAATTTTGCAGTGTTAAATCCACACTTAGAGAGTTTATTTAACTTCTTCTAGAGTGTATTTGGTCCCGTTGTCTCCAAATTAACACTGCAAAATCTACAGTATACTGTCACAGAACGACATGTCAAGATACCCAGTCTGAAATAAAAACATAGAATGGATTTTAAAAAGGATCGCCAGAAAACAACCCATATGTACAGTAATATTTATGTACACCTATAAATAAATATTAATACAAATATCTACACTCTGAGACTTCCCACAAAAGTAGCACTGGGTCTTTATTGGTTAAAGGTTGATTTGTGAAAACATAGTTAAAGGTGTCACATTTAGAAGATTTTCTTACATTAATGGGATGTAATATTCACTAAAGTATTTTCATTCATGTATAATCATACAGAAATAACAGTTTTCTTTTGCATTTACAAACTGACTTCCTGTTCTTTTTGGATAGTGTCTGTATCTATATATCACCCAATAGTATCCAGTGTAAAAGTGGATTACTCTCACCAACTAGTAGAGTGTGCCAAAGTCAATATAACCTTAATCAAACACCCCAGAACAGACAAAATTGGATTTAATGAGATTTTTTTTCAGGCACTATATATACACTCAAAGTCCTGCTCCTGGGACCAGACTTCAGTATAAATCCAAATAACAGTTAGTGACAGTGATCCTGTTTGATTTATGCCACCATTTACACATGCATTTCCCCATTTAAAAGATTATTTTATAAGCAAAGAACGTTGCAGCAGATGGAATAAAATAATGATTGAAATATTTATCTATTTATATATTTTTTGTTATTCTTTAAACCTGTTAAACACTGGGGCATTTGTTTCCAGTGGGAGTCACTGCAGTGTAACACAAAACAATGGATTAAACTGATAAGAGTAGAGATTAAAACCAAGTTATGATCAGAAAACAGCCAAGGTAAGACAAAAGTCATGACCATGGCTTCATAATGTAACCTTTATTTTTGCTGTTCTTTGTCTCCCGCAGTTATTTTTTATAAGTTAGTTATAGAAATAGTGTGTAGAAACTGTTTAGTGTTAGTTTAGTGTCTCATTAGTCTGTTGTTTTATTAAATTATTCATGACATGACATGATACTTGTCTCATGCTGTTAGATTGTTTTAGATATTTGTCCATTTAAGTGCTCACTGTTTGGACTGTCTAGTCATGAGGATGTACACTGGAATTTTTTTTTTTTTTTTTTTGAATTAAGCAAAGAAATCAAAATTGCCAATGGAACAACTAAAAAATTATCTTGGTGCAATTTCCAGATGTATTTTATAAAAAAAAATAAGTATTTGGCAGAAGTATTTTGTAACTGTAATTATTATTATTATTATAATTTTTTAAGTACGATAACAATACTTCTTAATCCTTTAACTCCTGAGACCAGTCAAAAATGTATTAAATAAGTAACAAAATGGACAATAACAGCCAAAAAATTTTAATAAACTAACAAAACAATACGTAACATGAACAAAATAAGACACAAATGGCTCAAAAGTGAAAAAAAAAAAAATACAATATTAAATGTAGAAATATCAAATAAAATAATTACTTAACTTAATTAAAATAAACTAAAATGAAGTATAAATAAATAAATCATATTGTAATTTGGTTCCAGCTACGACACACGACTAACGATTGACTTAGATTTTTCTGACTATGTAACCTCAAAAGTAATAGTTTCTAATACTGTAACTGATTGTAAACTATGATTGTTGAGTTCAGGTTTGGAGAATGGAAAAGGATTGGACTGAAAAAAGAAATACAAATATGCAATGTTTCTGCTTTTGCAGTTTGTTCACTTTGCATTTTAATGTTCTGAAATGTGTGCAATGGAGACTGATATTGTTAAAATGTTCATGTTTCTTAAAAAAGGAACTTTATTGTCATAGTTGTAAAATAATTTCACATTTTTAATTGGAAAAATATTCCTCAGGGGGTTGCATTGTTCAATTTTTTTTTTTTTTTTCATTTGTGCAAAATATTATTCAAGGAAAACCAAAAATTATTGTTATAATCTTGATGTTTCTTTCAATAAAAGTTAGTATTGCACTGTTACTGTTTGACAGGAGCCTAGAGATTTATTGTCCTCCAAAGGGGAAAACATTTTGAGAAACAGCGCATTAGTGTGAACATTGAAACACTGTTTGTTTTCATAGATTATTTCCAGACATCGTGCTTGTTGGCAATAAGAGAGTCAATCTAATGTTATGTGATATAAATTCAAGATTCAAGAGGTTTATTGTCACTTACTGTACACCACTGTTGTTGAGCTACGGCACATATTTTAAATTACAAACATCACTAGGCACACCACCAAAACAAAAATGTCACAAAAAGTATATTTATTGAAACATAATGGAAATCTATTCTCAATTTACTTATTCAATCTGAAACCTGGGACTGTTCAGTTAAACACAAAGCTGATATTTTTGCAGGAATTGAAAAAAAAACACACACACACACACACACACAGAGTGGCTCAGTGGTGTGTATTGTCATATGTATGCTTGCTTAAAGTACCAATAACGTGAAATTGGATAATTTTCCACGGCACACCTGATGATTTCTCACGGTACACTGGTTAGGAAACACTGACTTACACAATAAAAACACACAGGCTTAATGCTATACAGTGACATTCTTTGATTTTGCAAGCTTTCCGACAACATTAGAAAAATATTAAGAATAAATATGAATATACAATCTAAAATGCGAAGTGCAGAAATACATATGTTTTGCAGATCAGACCTTAAGAATACATTAAATAGATATATAGCATTTATTGTTATTATACAAACAAATGTAAAATGACATTTAGGCATCTCCTTCAGTGCAACATATTGAATATATATATATATATATATATATATATATATATATATATATATATATATATAATTATTTTCAGTTCAATACTGTTGAGGTAAAAATAATCATTGTTGTTTCAATGCGGTGCCTTTGGACTAAATGTCATTTAGAGCAGGTTTTTACGCCTCTTGCTTATATGAGTTAACGTTTCTATATGTTTCCATATGATGATGTGTAAATGTCAGAGCTGTCAAATATTTCATGACTAATCAAATCTAATCAGTGCATTTATGTTTGTGTGTTTGTGTGTGAGTGTGCCCTGAGTTTTGACTAGTTTTACCCTGAAGCTGAAGCAGAGCTAATCACTTGGCTGCTTCCCGGTGGACAGCCTTAATGCATTTAAACACTCCAGAGGGAGCGGGTGGCTGACAGTGTAGAACGGCCTTACTGCCCGCTGTCACAATATCTCCAACTTCCTCTCTATTTCATTCACTCGTTCACCCACTCTTCACTTTGACTGTTGCTTGATTTTTAATTTTTTTTTTACCTTTTATCATTTTGGGGTTATTTTGTTTTAACCCTTCAAACTTCCAGTCCTTTTTGTCAAACCCTAACCTAAATGTTTTAATAAAAGTAAATTAAATGCCATTCTTGAACCATTTAGAATACATTTATAGGGCTGATCTCTTTTTAAAGTGGACACCCTACTTTTTTTTTTTCAGTACAGTCACAATCACTCTCACTGTTACTAGCACTGAGTATTTTAGGTTGGAACACAGTGAAATAAAATACCTTTGTATCTCGCCTGAATTTTTTTCCTCAATAAATCACCTGAATTAAACTGTATCTGCACAGTGAGAGGCCAAAACCACTATAGGACCACAGCAACAGGTCTGACCTAGTTCACATGAACATTTTACAGCAATACTACAACAAATGAGTATTAGGCACATATTCATGAGAGGATATGTCCAGGCGTTGTCCAAAAATGTCACCCTCTGGACACTTTTGGACACACTTGAATAAAAAGGGGACTATTCGTGAATGCTTCAGTGTACGATTATTGATGAGGATTACACTCTGGGACATCCTATGCCAAATTCAGATTCACTATGATACGTACTGCTGTATAAACATATATATATATTTTGCCTATTTTGAAAAAAATATGATGCAACAGCCATTTGTGGATATTTCTGAATGTTTAGGACAATATTTGGACTATATATTTTTTGTGTTTTTGTCGGGATATAACCATGTTTGTTGCAATATTGTTCCTCTGTGGATAATTATGGGAGATAAAATGTAAGACATGCCACTTCCTGTTTGATTTTCATTTGAACATGTTTGAACAGAAGAGTAATTTTTAGCTGCTGTGGTTAATTAATCTGAAAGTGGCTCATATGAGTTGATCCGTTAGAATCTCTGTTTTCAAAATATACTGAGTTTATGAGATGTTGAACCCACAGGTAAAGGCTAACTTACTAACTAAAAAATACCTCTACAAATTAAAACGATACTTATTCTTCAACCATTTGAAGTACATATAAAATAATGGGCTCTTTGTAAAGATAACAGCCTGCAGTTTGGACTAAAATACTAATTTTTGCTATTTATTGTACAGGAAAAAAACTATAGATTTAGATGCACAAATACATTTAAATCCCTCCCACACACTTTAATTTTTGAGTGAAAACCAGGGTGTATGCAGCTGTGTTTTTTAGGTATAGACTGTAACACTGAAACATGAACTGAAGCCAATACTTTTGGCACTTTAAAAAAGTTTGCTTAAGGAGCGCTACCTGGACTCAAAATAAGTAATAAAAATTAGAGGTGCTCTATTGGATAGGAGAGAACAGCATAAAACAAAAGAAAAATTCCAAGGCACTCTCTTAAAAGTGAAAGATAAAAAGCCTTTATTAAACTGGCTTGGTTAACAAAACCTATAAAATCATATAAAAACATATAAAAAACCCCAACGCGTTTCGGCACAAATGGCCTTCATCAGGGAGTAAGACTTTTGGCACTTTGTTCAAAATTGACAACTTTATTTGTAAAAATGTCAGTGTTAAAGCTGTTTAATTATGTTTATGTGTTTTACAGAGAGGAAATTTAGGGGAATTATCCATTTTTCCAAAGTACCTATAGTACATTTGGAAATTCTGGTGGAAAACGAATAACTGTTAAATGTTTTGAAAACACATATTTTAGCAAAAATGGATGAAAATCCATATTTTGTGGAAAATTGAAAAAAAAATCCCCAATTTACATGTGAGGTTGGACAAATATTCTTGCAGTTTCTGTGCTTTTGTGCATCTGTTACTGTATGTGTTTTGGACCAAAATGTTTGACTAGATTATATTCACTGGAGTGTTACAAGGAAAATAACACCACATTTGTCAAGATCAATAGATGATTAATCAGATGACATCCTTCAAAAAGGTGGTGTTGCTGTTGCGCTTCAAAATGGTTTATATATTCAGAAAGATGAATTTGTTGACTTTTATTTGATGTGGGACAAGTAGGGGTGAATTAATGTGGGAGCTGTATATATAAGTGTTATTAAAATAATAACCAGTATATAAGGCTGGTAAATAGTTAAACCCTCCTTTATATTTGGCTGTGTTTTCTCTCTGTTCTTGTCACTCCGTCTGCCTCTCTCTGTTCTCGGCTCCATTTGACGCACACACTCTACGTCTAAATCGTCCCCCGTTGGAGAAAAAAAAAAATTGGATAAGATCTGGAACAAGAGGAAGTGGGATGTATTAAGGAATAAATGTCATATGAGGAAAAGATAAACAAAAGGAATAACTCTGGCACTATTTCATGTTTTTATAAAAAGGACTGTCTCTTATTATTACAGGAGTAACAGTGGCAGATGTTTAATAAAATATCACTGTAATTTTAATTGTTCATTTTTCTCTAAAAAAAAAAAAGACGAACCCTTTGATTAATGTCATTACTTTAATGGAATAAATCATAGTGAATATAAAAAAAAAAAAAAACATCCTATGATTAAACCAAGTACTGCAATTGATCTCCTACTAGCTGCCATTTCTTATTCATTTTTTAAATGTCTTTTTTTTTTTTACATCTGTTTTGCTCTTGTTAAGCATTGATAATTACCATTAGACTTTTATGTCTTATGATAGTCTGTTCTTCTGTCTTTTACACACAATTCTTGTTTGGTCAATTGGACTACACTGAGCTGGAATAATTGTCTGGTCCTAAAATGATCAGCAGAAACTCTCTCCGAATTTTACTTTGAGTCCTTCTATTTCAATATCCACAGTAGCCTCTCTTCCTGCTACTGAAGTTATGTAATGCATATACACACAGCAAGTAGGACAGGAATGATTCATCTAAATGAGCACCTGAGCATGAAACAGCGTCACTTACATCAAGGCTTGTGGCTTAGTCAAAGTTTGGTAGCATAAGTAGATGAGGTGGAATTCAAATAGAATCCTAGAATAATGTCAGAAATTAGTCTAGCGATAAAAAATAAAGCTTTGCGCTATAAATGAGTAATGCGGTAGTATTGTAGGACTGTTATATTCTTACTATCACTGTCATTTATGCCCTAGACGTAATGACTGTTTAATGAAGCACATGCAACATAAGACAACTCTGGTGTACTTTGAAGGATGAGGGTTTATAAGGAGTTTATTTTGATCTATGAGAGTAATTAAGCTTACAAAGAATGTACACTTACAGTAGAAACTTGTGCTCATAAGTTTACATACCAGAGGGATTTGTGATATTTTTTTTTTTTTATAGTGGTTTGGTGAAGCCATTTATTAAGAAATAAATGTTTTTGTTCTTTTCTTCTTGTTATCCAAATGATCCTGATCATAAGTTTACATACTTTAGTTCTTCATCCTCTGTATTGGCTCCTTTAACATTGGTGACAGATGGAAGTTTATTTATTCATTCTTCTTGGTAAAACATCTTCAGTTCCATTCAGGTTTGACACCTCCCTAAAGTATTGGGGTCAGAAAACTTAAGACTTCTGCTTTAACCAATGACCAGTGGACTGGACCTTATGGTTTGGGTCATTGTCAGGTCAGAACATTCAAGACTGTCTCATGCACATTCAGGGAGGGTATATATAAACTTATGAGGACAACTATTCATACTTTCCAGTTTTCTGATAGTTGCTGAAGATTTAAATTGTAAAATAAATAAATAAATAAATGAGGATTAGCACGTTTTAAAAAAAATTTAAAAAATAAATATATATTTTTATGAACTTGTTGTGACTTGTCCAGTGTTCCCTTGGGCAAGACACTTCACCCTCATTCCCTCCAGTGTTACTTACACTGGTGTATGAATGTGTGGTGGTGGTCAGAGGGGTCGTAGGTGCAAAATGGCCACCCTAGGACAGCCATGGCTACATATGTAGTTTACCACCACCAGAGGATGCATGTGAGAGTGAATGAATAATAGGTCTATTCATGTGAAGCACTATATAAATCCAATCCATTATTTTTAGGGTGACTAGTAAAACTTATGTATTTTCTTTTGCTTAATTTGTTTATTGAAATTTAATAACAGTTCAGAATAAATACACTGTTACTCATTCATTCCTTCATTTCCAGAACCCGCTTTATCCTCACTAGGGTCATGGGGGTCATTGGGGCCTAATCCAGTTACACCCTGTATGAGTTTCCAGTTCATTACCGACGAACAATCACCCTCACATTCACACCTATGGACCATTTAGATAAAACAATTAACCTATGAGTGCATGTGTTTGGATGGTGGGAGATAACTGGAGTACCTGGAGAAAACCCACGCAGAAACGGGGAGAACTCCACACAGAAAGGACTGTGACATCTGCTGACCACTGCACCACCTCATCATCTATTCAGGTCTAATTAGTGAATTTATTTACCTGGCCTTTTGGTTTCTTCTTGTCACTAGTTGTTTTTTTTCTGAATGCTCCTGTGATTATTTGCTCTTTTGCAACTTCAGTAGGAGTTTTAGTAGGTAATATGGAACAGAAACTTTGTAAGTAATAAGAGGAAATTACTTCTTCCTGAGATAGAAACAAATATATATTTTATGATAAGAAAGCTTATTTCCTTTATAGTGATTTTTACCTTAAGATGATTAAATAATTAACCACATTTAAATAAACAAACATCGTTTTCTCGGATAAGGAAATAATAAATGCATGATCTCCAGACATCGATACATATATATAAAAAAAAACTATGTTGGCAAAGACTAAATATTCTAGCTGTTTTTCCATGAGGTGTTTATGGACTCTCTAGTCTAATTGGCTCATGAAGCATTCATAGACCCTATGCAACTTTTATCAAACACTAACCTGGGTCACAGCTGCATGATGCAGAATAGGAAACCACAATGTATTTCTTTGAGCACAAATGAAAGTGGAATAATTGGTTGTTTATACATTTGGCTGGAAAGTCTCTGTTGTTTTGGAGAGATCACAATGACCACATACATGAACATGACACTTCAGTTAATTCAACAACAGTAAAATACACATAAAAAAAAGATGTTGGGGTAAAGGAGGCCCAGAAGTAAAAAGCAAAAAAAAAAAAAAAGACCAGATAATACTGTCTGGGTTATTATTCTGCAAAATTATTCTGCATGGACAAGGAATGTTTTTTTTTAACTTCATTTTTAGATAAGTCAATAAGTGTTATCACCACTGGCATGAAGTGAAAAAAAAACCTCGGAGTTGGAGCCTCAAACATCAGATCTTATTCCCTTCTGTCCTTTTTTGGAGCTTTTACAAGTCCTTCAGTCTCTTAAATAACGTCTTCCTTCAATCCACAATTCATGACACACTGCTTTTTATCCTTCGTCCCCTTGAGTCCGTCTTCATCTCTGTGTAGCTCCTTTCGTTCTTACACCCTCCCTTTCTCCCTCCACCTCAGTTTGACCTTCACTCCGTGCCTGGAAGGCTACAGCTTCTCGCTACCTACCTCTGTGAGAGGCTGAAAGAGAAAGCAACAGTGTGGATTTACTGGGATTAGCATTTCAGCTGATTTATCTGCTTACACTAATTAGCAAGGTAATGTAACTTTAGTCTGCCTGGAAGAGGTGGAGATGTTTTGTTCAACATTATCAAAGCTGTGTGGACAGATAGAGAAATCCTGAACACAAGGCTAATTATAGTGAGAGAAATACTAGCAGTAGCGATGGGATGAAACTGAGAAACGTCATGTCATGTCTTCACCTGTAAGACCCTTATGCAGGCAGTTAACCCTTTAACCCCTGATCCTTCTGAATGGAGGGTTTAGTTTAAAATTTCTGAAAAATTAAAGTTTTTTTTTTTAAGTGTTATTTTACTGACAATTGTGTTGATGGAACTGATGTACAGGTGTGAAAAATGAACTGATTTAGTAAAAGAAAAAGGCCAAACTAAAACTGTAGTACTTGAATCACATTACAACACAAGTAATATTTCTTTTTTTTTTTTAATCTATATTTTGTTTTTGTTTTTTTTGTTTTGATTTTTTTTTTGGGGGGGTGATGTTTTTTCATGTTATTTGTTATTTTGTTAATATTTATTGGTGTTGTTGCTTATTTTTGTTAATTTTTTCTACGTTTTGTTTATTTATTTTATTATTTTTCTTCAATTGTGGTCTGTTAGTGTTTTACTTTGTTTATGTCACATGTTATTTTGTTAGTTTAATATCCATTTTTATTCATTTTACTAATCACTTTGGAAGTTTTTGTTCATTTTCTTGCTTATTTTATTTATTTTTTTATTTTTTTTTACTGTGCAATTGTTTAAGTCTCAGGAGTTAAAGGGTTAATGGGTAATTTGCCATTTAGTACAGAGTTAGCCCATGCAAACCCCAATATTGACTTCACTTATACTCTGAAATGAATTCCTGCAAAGTACAGTATAGCCTCTGTTACTTTGACTTTGGCTTATCCCCATCACTCTACTGCAATTGGATTTTTTTATTGTTAGCAGAACATCCTCACCGTCTCCACAATATTAGTGGATGTTTTGCAAAGTGTTTCTTACAAGAGAAAAAAAAGATCAGAGGATTAAAAAAAAAAAACAACAAACATTATAAGTGATTTAATTTATTTTATTTTGCAAGGACAACCAACCTTAAATTGTCAGATTTTTCATCCACATTTTCTATCTAACTATATTCTGAGCTTTTACAGATTCAGACTTCTGGGAATCGTGAGCATTGACTAAAATATATATACTGTATTTGGCAGAGAAAGATGAATTAGATAATAATAAAAAGGATAGCAGAGAGAGAGTGAGACATGAAGTAAAATGAGGTGAGAGACAAAGGCTGCTCAGAGCTAAGAGCCTGCAAACGCAAACTAAGAGAGACAGCACAGGACAGTAATGATTTCATAGAGAGAGAGAGGATGTAAATAATTGAGTGCAATCGGGGTGTTTAAGTGTATTGTGGGAATTTGGGGGTAGACAAGAGCATTAAAATCAATTTGTTGCTGACAGTAGTACCCCAGTCTTCCATCCCACCTGTGCGCCGCATTAACACCAAATACATCTACATCGCATGAACTCAAATTAGAGCCCAGTCAAGCAAAACTGGAACATTTTCCCAATATTTTCACTGTCAGATGGATTTTCATATTTTGCAAATAGGTTCAATTCAGGTTCCTCAGTTCCTTTTGTCATTCCTCAGAACATTTGGCAGAACTACCCTTGCCCTCGGATTAGATATAGACCACATTTTTTTGTGATCTGATAATAAAAACACTTAAAAATTTCATAGTGTTTGAAGCTAACCTTGAGTCAAAGGAGAGATAGGAAGGAAGGAAGGAACGGTGGAGAGAGAGTGAAACAATGAAATATTTACAGATAACATGAAAAGTTGACTTTCCCACTGTGGCTGAGTGGAATGTGACACTTAACCTTAACTTTACCATACGTACTGTACACAAACAAATGCACCCACTTTATGTTCCCACACATTTACAATACATTGTGCATATGCAGCGATTTGCATTTTGACATGCTCTCGGTTTGGCAGAGGCGCCCGCTGCCGTGTTTAGAAGTTTCTGCTTCCTCAACAGTATGATTTTTGAAGTGCGTGTGTGTTTGTCACAGAAAGAGGAGATCTGATACATCTGGCTTTTTTGTGTTGGATGTGCAGTATTCCTGTCAGCGTTTTGTGCTATTACTCACTCATGACTGATTATAGATGTGAATAATAAAATGCTGAAACACTTGCTTTTACTAACCTGCACCTTTTCACCTCTTATTCATGATAATTCTTGACAGGTTAATGCAGGGAACTAAGCTTTTAAATAGACTGGTTTTGCTACAGTGGCGATGATGCACTGGTGCACAAAGAGATAAGCGAGAAAATGTAACTGACTCGATTAAAATTTTAAAAGTTATTCCCTTTTAAAATAAATGCACTTCTTAATTCCAACGTCTCTGTTTTCTGTTTTTTTTTTTTTTTATCATCAGGCTTTTTATTTACTGCAAAAAAAGAAAGTGAAAAATAGTGATCATCTAATATGGGTTTTTTTTTGGGGCCTGATATTGATTTGTTTTATTGTTAAATGATAAGAAATATAAAAAAAATCTTCTTTTATTTAATGGAAATATTTATTGAACTGAAATAATATTAAACGACTAGTAAAAAAAAAAAAAAAGTAGAAAGGTAAGGTTATTACTGTATGTGACATTAACATTTCACACAATAAAACTTACATTTAGATAAAAAGAAAATTAAATTAATTCTTTCTAAAACTAGAAAAGCTCCTTGAGAGTGCAGACGTCCACCAAGGCAGACCACCCCCCCTGAATGAAAGGAGGTCCACCTAGGAAGTTATGTTTTTGCAGCGTTTATCTGACCAATCAATTAGATTTTGGTGAAGAATACATTTCAAAGTGATCCAGAATCCAGGATGTCTTCTGGATGTTCACCAACATCTAATCATTTGATCATTGTGTCATTCTGAAGCTATCCTGAAAGTTTCATCAAAATCCATCAATAACTTTTTGATTCATGTTGTACAAACCCAGACAGACAGATAAACGCCGGCAAAAACATAGCCTGCTTGGTGGAGGTAACAATGACAGCAGCACAGAACGTTCAGTCATGGTGTCAAACTGAAATATTCCTTTCATCCAGTTCAGTATCTCCAAGAACACCTGACAGTAGATCATGCCAGGGAAAAAAAGAACATGTAATATTGGCCCAATATCAGTCTATCATTAGTAAAAAAAAAAAAGGAAAAAAAAGCCTTATTTCTAGAACATTTGTGTTAGCTTTCAGTTAAATGGAACAAAACTCTTGTCAAAACATTTTTGTATAAGACATAATACATAATTTCTTCATAAGATTTTACAGATTTTACGTTGTCTCACTCTGTAGCAACTCATTTTTTTTTTCAAAGAGGTTTAAGACATGACAAAAATGATCACACAGTTTAATATGACCCTTCACTACTGAAATATGAATATTTGATGACTGTGACATTTCCTATGGCCAGTAGGAATGTTGTAGAAACATGAAACCAGAGCCCAGACTAACTTCCCACAATCACAGCTTATTCAGTTCTGCCTTTTTTCCTCCATGTGTTATGCATCAATGTGTTCACAAGACTCACCTACAAGTGCTTTGGAGATCACAGATATGGTTATTGAGCTACTGCAGTTGACGTCACAGGCTGGTCACGTGACCAGAAAAAAGCCAACGTAGTCATCTTGGCAGTAATGGCGTTGGTTGATTGGCAGGCACTGGTACAGAGACATCACAAAAATACAAACGTGCAACTAAGTTTGGGAATATGTAGTTACAGCGCAAATAATTGAGGGACACAGCTGACAAACGATCAGCTGATACGAAAGGCACTGCGGTTATTATATATGTCACTCATTGCCGGTTAAATGATTGGCAGGTGTTGTGTTGTATAACAAACAGTCTCACCACCGACATGGGAAGCTTCAACAAAACGGTTTTTTTCTTTTCCTACGTGGAAACAAACTCCAGGAGCCTTTGTATCCGAGGTTACGAAGCGGTGTCGGCTGTACTGCTGTCAGATGTAGCTAGCACAGCTAATAAACAAACATGCTAATGAGACACTTCCTATTAAACTGGGTTATTAAACACTTACCCTTTCAGTGATGATGCTGCCGTTTTTGGATTTAATATTCCACAACTGAATGTTTGAAACAAAGCCAGACTGAATCCACATAAACATCCAGCCTCGTGTAGGCTCTCAGAGAGTTCCCTGTGTAGACTGCCGGGAAGCTAATGAGGTAGCTGTGTAATGTTAGCATAGGCTACTGCAAATCGGGGACGTCTTCTTCAGCTGAGGAGGAGATACTTTTGAAAAGCACCACAGGGACATTATACGGGTCCATTATATTTAATCTGTCCAATTTCTGCATATTTCAGGCGAACTGAAGTGACAAGTGTACTCTGATGGTGCGAAGATGTTTACTGCCATAATGTAACAGTGGCGCCGCGATCGTTATGTTTACTCCCAACATGGCGCCCTGACAACTAAAAGTCACATGACGTCCAGAGCTCAATTGATTGATATTAGCTTGTCTAGGTAACACATCACACTACAATGTAGAAGACCTTAGATTAGTTGATGATGTCATTTTCAGCTCAATCAACAGATTCACCTGCTTATTTTAAGAATTTTTTTCTACTTGTTCATTATATATATATATATATATATATATATATATATATATATATATATATATATATATATATATATATATATATATATATATATAATAATTAAAAAAAATTATAATATAATTTTTAATTTAATTTTTTTTTTTTTTTACATATTTATTTCAATTTGTATTTATTTTTCTGTGCTCTGATTTGGTCCGATGCATTAGTTTTGAAGTCCTTTACAAATAAAGTTGGATTGGGTTTTGAATCTTAAATTCTCTGCCAGTATTTTTCTTCTACCACATTAGCAGTTTTTTTTTTCTTTCAGTATAAGCCAGTTTGAATAGATTTAGGAATATTAGGCTTACTTCTAGCAAGGCAGGGCACTTTTTGCAGGAGAGCATAAACTGAAATGTCGACCAGTTGTCATGTTGACTTAAATTTGGAGGAGGTGACAAGTCACATGTTATTCTCTCTCTCTCTCCCTCCTCTCTCTCTCTCTCTCTCTCTCTCTCTCTCTCTCTCTCTCTCTCTCTCCGTGTAAACACAGTCAGACCTAAACCAGACGTGGCTGCTGCAGGTAAGACAGTTGCGGTGGACTGACAAAACAAAAAAGAGTGACACACACATCGCATGTGTGGAAATACCTCACCTTAGATGAGAAAAGAAAAACGCACGGACATCTGAAGAGGTATTCGCTAGCTAATCTGAGTGATACGAGCAGCAGTGCAGACAACGCGCTCTTTTTTTTTCCAAACATGATGTGGACAGTGTGGTGTGCGTCTTGGCGGCCGCTGCTTTAAACTTTTTGCACTTATTATGAAAAGTGGGGACGTGTGACAGACGTGTGGACAGTCCAGTTTCATAGCCGTGGGTCCAGACCAAAGGTGGACATATGTTCACCTACTGATGTTGTGCAGTTAAATTTAACAGAAAACTCTTTGCTAACATTAGCCTGTGTTTTGTTGGGGTTAAAATGTTGATGCTTGTGTCTTGTCAGTGGACATTGTTACGTTGCAGTGAACTTTAATACAAGTTGCTCATTGCTGTGTGTCTGTGTTGTTTCTCCACTGACAATGTGATGATGTCATCACAATCTGTTGACCTGACTTCGACTTTGATGGTTATGGTTAGGGTTGACTTGAAAAAATGTAAGTCGTTAATGCTGTATTTTGCAGTGTTGTTTCTTTGAGTGTACATACATGCACTGTATACATGGGCAGGTTCAGGGCTTATTGAAGGTCTTATCATGTAGAAGTCTTGTCTGTTTCTGTTTAAATCTATCACCGCCTGTCTTCATTCTGCAGAGCTCCATCATTCATTTCCATGCAAAGCGCATAACTTTAGTGCTGCCTGAATGGATCAGATTTAAGCTTTTCCACTATTTCCTTCAAGTCACTATGAAGAATATTAACAGTTTGCATAATCTGGTTGGGTGTAACTAGGGGTTGACTCTGAAAAACCTTGGCTTCTATTGACTTACACTGAAATTATCTCGAAACATATTCCACTATTTTTTTCCCCAGGGGTCATTCTGGTCTTGTTTGCTTAATTTCGGTGATTTATCAAGTGTTCTATTGGTCTTTCTTTAAGTTATTGCTCCATCAATAACATTTTAAAGTGAATGAAAGGCTTTGATGGCTGCTGTGTCACCTATAATCTATGCTCAGGAAATTTTTTTTAATGAAATTAAAATTTTTTCACCCTAAAAAACCACTTTTACATTGCACTAAAGTGACTGTAATGTACTTATTACAAAGATATTTTATTAATGAATTCCCCCCCAACAAACAACTTGTACATTGCACTAACAAGACTGTAATGTTACTTATTACAAACAATACTTGCTGAAACTTACTATTTTGCAGAGTTAGTTGGGTAGTATTTAGCATGAGCTTAACCACGACACCTAAAGTTCCCATTGCTCCACTGTATTGGCCAAATTATACTACAGTTACATGTTGGGCTGAACAATTTTCAGAAAAAAAAGTGATTTTTTTTCAGCATTCTATTATTCATGATTTTCTTTAAATCAAGTGTCAGTGGTCAAGCATCACAGAAACTAACATACTATTCAAACAATAAATCTCTACTGCAAAATGGAAAACTAATGACAAGAATTGATTTAAGATATAATCCTATTTATTAACAAGAAACATGCTAAACATACATTAGGTTACAATGAGTCTATACAGTAGGCGACAATGAGTGCTTGAGCAATGGCAGTTATTCCAACAGAACTAAAAGAACCATCTATATTGTAACTCAGATTCAAACCCAATCTATGTATCATTCGTTCACTCGTTTTTCAAAATAAAAGCAAAAATAAAATAACTAAAAAACAACTTGTTTCTTCATTATTTTTTTCCAAAACCAAAATGAAAAAATGGATAGTGATGTGTTTTTTTTTCAGTTTTCCTCTTTGTGTTTAAATGAATAGAAAAATACAGATAAAAAAAACGTTTTATCCAATTTTAACCTGAAGTAAATTGAGTAAACCAGAAATGAATCTCAACAACTGAAAGAAACATGTCCACCAGACTTGAAGATCATTATGGTATAATATAACAGCAATTTTCTTCGTCGTCATATCTTCAGGTCACTGTGGGTCACGGTCATTTCCGGGTTATTCAACTTGCTTCAGGTCAAAATTGGAAAATGGCTGTTATCATTCTTTTTTCCTATGATTCATTTAAACAAACAAAGGAAAATTGAAAAACTGCTTCATTATCCTTTTTTTTCATTTTGGTTTTGGAAACAAATAATGAAGAAACAAGTTGTTTTTTGTTGTCTTATTTTTCATTTCATTTTGAAAAACAAATCAACGAATGATACACGGATTAAACCCCCTGACTCCACTCCTGGTCCCATTGAAGCCTTTTCTGAAATCGATGACCAGCTTTTACACTGATTGGACTTGAGAACATGTGACTTGTCTTTCTGCAGCATGTCACTTCTGATTGGTATAAACTTAGCAGGATTGTAGAGGGGCATCATACATCTGTAAAACGCTTGACTGCAAACCAACCCCCCAAAAAACACAGCCTTGCCAATCCCATAATGGTGTCATCTGAAATTGTGATTTTTCAGATTCAAAATGATAGATTGTTACATGACTAAAACACAATGATTGTTAAAGAAACAATGAATTCTGTCCATTGCATTCACTTAAACATAGCAGTTAAACGTCCATGCTATATGTAAGGGAATCAATGAAAACAAATGGAACGGTCGAAACTGTTGTACTGACATTTAAGGAGAAGTGAGTGATGCACTTCAGCTCACACACCAGCTGGTCAGATGGTTTGGAAGTACACTGTGCCTTTTTATGCAGGATGGTACATATTGAAAAAAAAAATGTGAGTATGTTTTGACCATGCAGCTCTGTCATTTGTCTGCATGATATTTTATTTTTATTAATCCACCCCAAAATGGACACATCCACACATACTGAAGCCACTTTATATTTTTTCCTTTGGACAGAGTATCAGCACTTGACTCTTCACAGTCATTTTCTGCCCCGTTCAGTTCTCCAGTCACTGGTTTTCTGTCTCAGTCCTTCAGTGAACTTACCACTCAAAATGCAAAGTAATGGTGAACAAGAAGGTTAGTGCATTTTAATGAATGCCTTTGCCCCTCTCTCTCTCTCTCTCTCTCTCTCTCTCCATTCTATCATTTTCTCCCTCCACTTGATCCCCTATCTTTGTTTCATTTTCACCTCTTTCACAGTGTTTCCCTCTAGCTGATCCCTTCTTTATATTCATAGTTCATTTTGCTCATCACACTCTCCTCTCTTCTTTCCTTCCTCTCTCCTTTCATCTTCATCATTCCAGTCTTCTCCAGCCACCCCCCCCCCCCCCCACACACACACACACTCCCTATTCTCCTTTTCCCCTCCCTTGACATGTGAGTATGCACTCAAGTAGTATCACAATCCTTTATCTTTATGAGTGGCCTTTTCATTGTGTGTTACTATGTATGTGTGTGTGTGTGTGTGTGTGTGTGTGGAGAAGGGTGGGTGTGTGCAGGCAAGCCACAAATGCTCCAAGAGCCATATTCAAATCTCATTTCACAGCGCTGAGGGTGAAAAGACCTGACACAGCACTCTGTGAGGAAAAAGAGGGGAGGAAGAGAATGAGAGGAGTAGTGAAAGGAGGAATGGGTGAGATGGAAAAGAATTGATGCTGAAGACAGTGGAGGAGGAGAGTGAGGGACACTATGTGGGAGAAGGGGAGAATGATGGCTGTTGGTGTTAAGCTACCTACAGAATAGCCAAGAAAAGCAAAGAATGAATTGTATAGCTGAGAGAAGAGAGGGATCCAAAAAGGAAAAGGGGGACAAAAAAAGAGAGGTGGGACGCATAAGAGAGACTGCAATAACATTGGAATAGGGACGGAGGACAAGTTTGGGTTGTTTTATTAGTGTCACCAGTAGCACATTGTTGCAAAAAAAAATCTCCTTTTCTTTTCCAGAAATGACATCTCCCTACTGAACTCTCTCCTCTTTTCTCCAGGTGATGTTCTGTCCCTCTCCCTTCTCTTCCACTTTACATAGCCCACCACCCTCCCTCTTGCACAATGTGCATGTTTATGCAAATGAAGTAATTAGGAAGCTGTTTGGCTTCCTGGGAGCTCTAAGGTTTCAAAAGAGGTGTGAAGAGAGAAGAGAAGAGTGGACGGGGGAACGATTCAACATTTGGTGTTGGTCTGAAGGAAGCTGCAGATACCTGTGTGTACATCAGCATTACACATACATATATTATCTCATTTTTCCTTTAAAGAAATGTCTACTTGTCTCTGTGTGTGTGTATGCAAGTGCAGTCTAATTTACTTCCCTCTATGATACCGTAGCTCCTCACTGTTGGATGAGATCCCGAAACGCTTCAGTGATGTCTCTCCTCCATTTTTCCCTGTTTTCTACCTTGTGTCTCCTTTTCTCTGCTTCCAATAGCTATCACATTTCTTACCTTCTCCTTCTTCTTCTTCTTCCTGTCAGCTTTGCTTACAGCCCATTTTCTGGCAATGCCACCTTTCTTCCATGGTTTTTCCCTTTGGCTTTTACTTTATTTACCTTTCAAGTATATTTTTAGTGCTTTTCACGTATTGTTCCTCCTCAGTTATCTCACAATTCTCATGATGTTTGTTTGGAAAATCTATTTAAATGTTTTTTGTTTTTTTTTTAAATTAAATCTGTTTTGCTGTGGTGCCTTGTCTCATGGATTATATGATTTTCTCAGGAGGCTTCAAATCATTTGATCATAAAAAAAATATATTACAGTTTTTTTTCTCTCTCTTACCTCAGACAGTAATTCTGGAACAACAAATTGATTAAATTGATCCAAGTTGAATCTTAAAAGAGTTGGCAATGAATTCCGCAGTTGATTCATTGGGTCTTGAACATGTTAGTATTGAGGCATGCCTGCGTAGTGTAACACAGAGGAGCACGGCTGAGGCTGAATGCAGTCCTGTTGGACCAAAATATTGTTTACTGTTTATGGAACAAAACTTGAATGTGGAAAAAAAAAATCCCACAGGCAAATGAGGCTGCTGTGGCCACTGCTAGCATAGTGTAGGCTCAGGCTATATTAAGATAACCCACGTGTTGTGAATACTTTAGCCCACTAACAAGTTAATATGACAATAATATGTTTTACTCTATCTCCAGTTATCAGTTGCCAGACTAATGTTACCTACTGTATCTTTGGCTGGAACTAATAAATACCACATATAGTGCTAGCTTGAGTGAAGTCTATAGTGTCTAGCCATAATAAGTCTAGGTAGTGGGCTAATGGTTGCAAACTACTATACACACATCCCAAGTCTCCTGGGAGTTCTGGGAGTCTCCCTCATATTGATAGTGGATCATTGATGCCCCCGAGTCAGATAAAATATTCCGGATTTTTGACTATGCGAGGGAGTTTTTTTTTAACACTGCAAGTGAGAGCGTGCAGGCAAGACAATACACCATGCATCATGCTGAGATTACTTCAGTTACATTGCACAGGCATGAGAGAAAGTGAGATAGAGGGGGGAGGACTAATGGTGGAACCTGTGCATTCATTCAAAGACTGCGGTCACACCAGCCACTCCAAATTTTATGTGAGACTTTATGGTAAAGGTACATCTCCACCGACTCTCCAATCAAACTTAAGCCCAGTGAGCTGTTTTAAGTCTGATATTTGACACATGTGCACCTTCTACATAAGCATCAGTGGTCGTCCCCTCAGCCTTATACCCTACTGGAGAGGCTTCAGGAGCGGACACAGACTTCCTTGCTGTCAGGGAGTTTAGGGACCGTCACAAAATAAATTGATTGGCATGACTCAAAAAAAAATGTTTCTCCATTAAATCAATTGTACATTCATCTCAAATGTATAAAGAAATAAATACATGAATGAATGAATAAATAATGAATAAGTATACATTTTCTAGCAAATGCTTACTCAAATTACACACTTTTCTTCAATAGTGTGTGGGTTATGTGACCTCTGGACTCCAATAGGCCTTTAATTTATAGCCCTGGTCTGGGCACACAAAACGCACCTCAGATATTTAATTTAGATCACTTCATTAATTTTCTAGCAATTTTTACTCATGAATTACACGTTTTTGTTCAATAGTTCGGAAAGGGGGAATTGTTTGAAAAGTGGGTGGGGGGGTTGGAAGGGTTGATAAGCATCTCACTGAAATGAGTTTTTGGAATTTGGGATGTCTGACTATACCAGGAGTGAAACGATTCTTTGAGAAATTTGAGTACCTCGATTACAAGAAATGATTAATGAATTTTCTCTGCCTTGAGGAATCGCTTATTTAATTGGAGAGCTCAAAGCACAGCATTTCACACAGACTATTTCATGTAGCACAATGCATTTACGTCACTTGCACAATGGAGGACGTGGGAGTGTTCGGGTGAAGTAGCGGGAGGATGGAAGAGACAAGTGAAAATAACAATGACAAAAAAACAAACAAAAAAACACAATAAAAAACAGAAAGTGTGGAAGCCTTTCAGACTACTCACCAAGGTGAACACTGGTACATGTATCTACTGTGGTCCTAACAAACCACTACAGCACATATGTGATATTGTAGCATCTTCTCTAAAGGTAGAAAAATGGAGTGGAACACCCCAGATAAAATAAAATGAACGTAGCGCAAATCAGTCAGATTAATGTTAATGTACCTTACTAACATAACATTAGCACTGGGGAGGGTTAGGTTTGTGTTAATTATGACGAATGTGTAGCTAATTTATTACAATTGTGACAAACAGATTTCGGCTGCAAGCCATGCATTCTTGATTTTTATGTTTCATTTCCCAAAAGCACTGTCAAAATGGAGCATTGTTTGAAAGTTTTCTCTTTTTGGCAAAATCCACTTTTATTGTATTATTTAATGAAAGGAATTTTCAGTAAAGCACTCAAACACTAAAATACTCAATAATTGCAACCCTAAACTATACGTAATCATTAGTGACCTGTCTGCAGCCTATATTGCTTGTCCAATGAAACAATTAGTTATTAAAATAATCTACAGATTGATCTATTATTTAAAAATTCTTACCTGCAGCTCTATCAGACACAAATGACACTATGGGCAACACATTATATACTGTAGATAGATAGATAGATAGATAGATAGATAGATAGATAGATAGATAGATAGATAGATAGATAGATAGATAGATAGATAGATAGATAGATAGATAGATAGATAGATAGATAGATAGATAGATAGATAGATAGATAGATAGATAGATAGATAGATAGATAGATAGATAGATAGATAGATAGATAGATAGATAGATAGATAGATAGATAGATAGATAGATAGATAGATAGATAGATAGATAGATAGATAGATATTAATAAAAACTTTATTAATCCCTCAGGTTCCTAGATGGCATAATGCCAGTATGTATATGTTTTTTTATGACTTGCAATTTTATTAAATTTTTCCAAACATATCACATCATGATATATTAAATACTAATGTTAGAACATTAATAAATTACCCACCCTCCCTCCCACCCATAACCAGAAGGGATCTTCACATCAATATCATGGCTTATATCCCAGACACATCAACTTTGAATGTCCATGTATATTATATATGTATAGATTCTAAGTATATCTACACAAAGGTGTCTAATCATAATATATACACTTGCATAGACAGGGTGTGTAATCATTGTCTTTTCAGTGTGAATCATCTAAGTCTTTAGTCTTCAAGCTCTAAGGATTCTTATTTCTAATTATATGTCTTGGGGTTCTCCATATTTCTTCCAGTTCCCAGTACATATTACAGTTTTAGGCCAAAAATCCATTTTGTATCAACCATTTGTCAACAACTATCAGCCATAAACATTCTGTTTTGACATTATAGTGTTCCAACTTGCTTTTCAAGATTTCAAGACTTTCATGGTTTGCTTCAGGCACTGACAGTACATGGTTAGAATCTGCTGTTTGTAATTGTGTGAATCTGGTGATGTACAAAATTCAAATGTAAGGCAAGTTGTAAATCGTAGAATATACAAAATACAGGAACATTTTGACTTTGCTGGTTTAGACAATAGACAGAAGTACTACAGGAATATTATATTATTTGTTGGATGTGATCATTTGTCTGTTTGTCTGGCTAACAAAACAGTAAAAACAATGACTACTACTACTGCGACTACTACTACTACTACTACTACTACTACTACTACTACTACTGTACTAGCACTACTGCAAATGACAACTAATTTAGGAACAGTTATTCAATGTCACGGTGCCTTGATGTTACTGTGGTTATTTACATAATACTGGATTAACATGTTTTCGAAGGACTGATTAAATGTCTCTGAATGCATGGATCAGTGTACAGTAGGTAACAGACAGAATCATTCACATGCTCTACAATATAATGCCTCCATGGGGTGAAACGTCAGAGGAAATAATACAGGATTATTATTAGCAATCGAGCTAAAGACAAAGAAAAGTATGCATCTGTGTATCTGCTTCATTGGACAATAAGGTTGTAAATGGGAATCCCGAAGTTGATCGCCACTTTTAATTCCAAGCCTGAGATAGTATGAATTTCTTGCACCACCGTCATAATAGTTTAGTTAGTATATTTATATATTTCTGATAGAAATCAGTTTAAACAGACTGATCTCTAAAAGGAGTGTTTGTGTTTGGGTCATTGTTAAATCTACATAGAGTCAAAGTGTGTAAAATACAGATGAAACAACAGACATGTTAGCAGCTTTTAGTTTCTTGCCTTTTCCTCCTCACTAACGGCACCTGAAAACAATTTTTGGAACATGCAGTTTTTGGAACTGACTGACTAGACTAGAGGTATTCTGACTGTGTTTTCTTTGGAGAAAAGCAACCCTTGCTCTTCACCTGTAGTGGGCACTGTGACGCATCACCTGAAAAAAACTACATATTACCAACTGTGTTTTTCTCATTTCTACTCAAAATATTTCATCACACTTAAAATAAGACATATTCACTTAAATCATAACTTTACAGTTAGATATAATAACTTATTTTTAGACAATAGATCTTAAAAAATCGTATTTCAAGAAATCATACCAAGATATTTTCACTTCTTCCATTGGGAGATTTTTTTTGCTTGAATTAAGAAAATAAAAATAAAATATATATAAAAAAAATATAAAATATAATAATAATAATAATAATAATAATAATAATAATAATAATAATAATAATAATAATAATAATAATAAAATAATAATAAATACTTTTTTTTTATCTGCCAAAAAATTAAGTGTTTTTTCCCCCTCATTTCTAGTCAAACTATATATATATATATATATATATATATATATATATATATATATATATATATATATATATATATATATATATATATATCATATTTAAAATAAGAGAGAATCACCTGAAGAGTAAATGTTCAGTGAGATATTTTTGCAGTGAACGTTTTGCATTGTGACAGATATTATGACTTATTTGATACAGGGAAAAAAAAAGTCTTTTAATATTGATGCAAAACTACTAACTTTTCTCATCTAAACGAAATATGAGATCCATTTTCTACTCTCTAGTGTCAAAGGTTTTTGTGTAGTCACAATGACCCAGAACCACCTCCGAGGTATTGAGGAAAGGTTAAAATGTAATGAAGCCTACAGTGACTAATTACGATTTCACAGTTTCACGGTTTGCAGAAATAGTAAAGGCAACCATTTATTAATCTGACTGGGTTGGAAATACGTAACAAAAGCTCATATCCATGAATATGGACATGCAGTGTAAAGGTAGTGCTCATTTTGCAACCTTTTCTGACTGTAAAAATGCTGCTTTTTATTGTTTCACATTCATAGATGTTGCACACAGACACATGCATCCATGCACACACACCATTTCTCCCGGAGTTTTCAAACTTTGGATTGCAGTTTCCTGTCAGTGTATGAAAGCATTGGGAAAGCGATTTTTAAAAAAGGAGAGGAAGAGACGTTGAAGAGACGGGGAGAAGAGATAAGGAGTGCTGACAGATGTTCAACTCGACACTTTTTGCCCCGCAGAGGAGAAAAAGAGGAATGGATGTGTCGTTATTTCTCCTCCTCCATCATTTCCTCTTCCCTCTACTCCCTGTTCATCTCCTCCCCTTCTTGTTTTCCTCTTGTAAAAGCCCACGTTAAACAGAACTGACTTCATGTCTTTGATCTTAAGGCAATGAAGCTTTTAGGTAACTTTAAATAGCATACAACAAAACACAGCAGAATGGAACAGAATAGATATTCAGTTCATCATAGACTGGGAAGAGAAATCTAAAATTCCCTCATGGTGTGCCACTAAGTTGAGCTTAAACTTTAAGTGAGTGAGGCTGGAGGGTTCACACTTCGACTAAATCAAAAAGCCTCTTAAGCAGAGTCACACAGGCTCTCTTGCGTTTTAAATTAGGATGATAGTGGTACTTCTAGCCAATTAAGGAACACCTGTGACAATGATAGCACCTTCTGTCCTCATTACTGTTCCTTTAGCGACCAAATCTGTGTGTGTTTTGTGTGTAGGTGTGTGAAATAGAGGTGTGTGAATAGATGTTGCACAAAGCTCAGAACTGGATGGAAAGCAGGGCTGCATGTAGCAAACCATGGTATCACCCCCAGGCAAATTACGCACATGTTATACCTAAATAGATATGTACTATATGAAGAGATTGGTTCTAAATATTATATATCCAATTTTAATGTTTTGAGATTATTTTTTTTTTAGGAATATGATGAAGTATCATGTTTTAAACTGTATTAATCAACTTATTGCACATAAAACGTATATCAAATGTATTTCAAATCCTGAAATAACTGACATTTTTCATTAAACACATATTTTTGGTCAAATTGCTACATGTTCATGTATCTTCATTATTTCCCAAAACACTACTTATCTGATCCTGTTTATAATAGACACTTTTGAATGAATGAATTAACTTTAACTGACTATTCACATAACAAACAAGAACTAATAACAATAAAAAGCAGTACATTTAACAAGATAGAATTATTTATAACTAAAAAAGGGTTGGCAGTGTTTTTTTTTTATAAGCCTTCTAAGATTTTTCTGCACATCACATTAAAAACAACTCAACAGTTTTTTTCCCATCATGCTCACATTCCTTTATAACAATATGTCATTTTCCACCCAATTAAACAAATTCCTCACTTTGTTTTTAGACAAATCATTCAGTTCATATTAATAATTTTATATTTTAAAGATTTTTTTCAACTTTGACAGAGTATTTATTAACTTGGATTCATCACAAAGATCATTCCTTAGTTTTACCCCGACAAATGAAATGCATCTTTGATGTTAGTTCTTATTTTACTTTTTTCAAAATGAAGCAGACCTCTGAAATTATAACGCCCTCTTCTTAACTTGAAGAGGGATTGAGTGCTCAAGGGTAAATTTCCATGCACAACTTGAAACAGAATTTCCAGTCGTTTCACCTTAACTATGTCTATAAATTTTAACAAGAAGAGCCAATTGGTTGATTCCTTGATACTTGAAACATTTACACTACCGGTCAAAAGTTTTAGAACACCTCAACTTTTCCAGAATTTCATTGAAAATGCAGTGAAAATGATGCAGTTCTCTTCCTGTCAGCATTTCCCCCAGTTTCAGTTTAATGTTGTAGGAAACTATACTTACTGACACCTTAACTTTCTTGGTCCCTTCTCTGTAGAAAAATACCTACATTTTTAATTGTTATGATGGTCTGTCTCTCGTCTATCATTATTTTCATTTTCTCTGCCATTTTTACAGTAATACACTTACTTTCTGCAGCACAATACTGTTCAAATAATGTTCACAACAGTATCATAGTATTAAGTATCTTATGGAGGTTACATCAAGCATAAAGTATGTTCTAACACTACTTTTATGCAGACAGGAGGGGCTGTGAGTACTTAAGAAACATTGGGATGTTTGTTAACATTAGTCGCTGCTAGCTGCTAGCTGCTAGCAGTAGCAACAAATGTCAACAAACAATCTTGATGTGTCTAGGTAAACCATTTTACAACTGTATAAATAACCATTTAACGACGACGTAATGATATACTATAGCACATCCACACAAAAAAATGTAGCTTTCGAACACATGAAGTGCTCACTGCAGATACAGGCATTAGCATTAGCATTAGCAGACCTTTGTAAATGGCAATCTTTGCTACTCTAAAAAAAAAAAATCACTTTTCCTTCTCTCGGTTAGAATGATTGGTGCAGCCGTAAACTACACAAAACATAGGCATTTTCATCAAGCTACTTCACTTCCTGCCCTCCATCTGAAAATCACGCACTGACTATATAACAATGTGACATCACATGAAATCAACCCATACAGGAAAACTATGGTAGATAGATGGTATATAATATATTGAGATATTATATAAATGAACCAACATGAAGGGGTGTAGAGGCTAATAATGTAATAACAGTTGATAGCATAATACATGTTCCTTTTTAAAGTATAATAGCCTAATAATGTAATAACTGGTTTATAACGTAATGAATTATTATATTATTGGCCACAAGTTATTATGATAATGATTCAGGACTGTTATTATATTATTGGCCAGTTATTATGATATCAGTCTATTACATTTTAAAAAGGGCAAATTTATTATGTTATCAGTAGGGCTGTCAAATGATTAACATTTGTATTCAGATTAATCATAGGTTGCTGCGGATTCATTTAGATTAATCATGAGTAAATATTAATTTATTTTCATATTCTAAATTTGCATGAGTAAACTGACTCAGGAAGGAAAAGAATAATATATCTGGACTTAACATGTTTGTCTAAGCTGTGTAACACGTTAAAGGAAGTGTTAGCAGAATCCTTAACTAATGTATGCTATGCGTTAATGTGGTATTTTAAACTGGTAGATCTGCAGTGAAAAGAAAACCACATCTAACTTTGTCAACTGTTTTGTGGGGGGTTTTTTGGACTCAAATCTCCCACAACATAGACAAAAATACACCAAGAAACAAAAAAATGTGGAGAAAAAAAACTAAACATGCTAAAATCCACAGGCACAAAAAAAGCAATATCCAAAACATACTCTAAACTTTTCTAAAATACAGAAAAAACACCTAAAAATGTGACAAAACATCCAGTACATCTGCAAAAATATCAATATATAAGATTTTTATCCAACACCTTCAACAGTTTCAACAAAATAACTTGAAACAAAACAACTCTTCCATTTAACTGCATTAAATATATATATATATATATATATATATATATATATATATATATATTTTTTTTTTTAAAATCTATCCTAATGTGTTAATTTTGACCGCCCTAGTAGTCGGCTGTTATTATATTATCAGCTGTTAATATGTTATTGGCTTCTACAAAGTGTATTTTCTGGCGATAACTTTACAATTTTTCCAATTTGGTCTTTAATTCGTTTTGGAATCAAGCTCTTCATATACACGCCGGTGTGTAGCAATCTTTCCCGTATGTGAACTGATCATCCTCTTTCATCCTGACACTGACAGAGTGCACTGAGAAGGAGAATCACTTGATCTGGCCTGGAGCTGCACACACACCCACCTCCTTTTACACACTTGCTGTAGATGCACTTTCAAGTCAGCCTATAAGACTGACTGTTGGTTTTATTTGGCATGCCTACAAGCATGAACTCTCCTTGCCTCACACCCAGGCATCCTCTGAGGGATACGTATGTCATTTATCACGGTGAAAGAATGACAGCCAGAGCTCTAATAGTAAATCATTGGTAGCATTACAGGACCTCCCCTCCCTTGCCAATATGGATTTGTGTTGGGTGGCTGTGGGACCCTGTTATAAATCAGTCAATAACACATAGGACTGTGTGTGCACATGGGCTTCCACAAGCATGGATGCACAAACCCATATCACTTACTTACACTGACATATGTACAGACACACACACACACTCCTCGACAACAGAGATGATAATAAATGTGCTGATAACCGGCAGATGACAGGAGCTGAGTTTTTCTTGTGTGGATCACCCACTGTGTCACGTCTACTTCCTGTTTGTGTTGTGTTTTAATTTTGTTATGCGCCAAAGGTAGACTATATATACGGACAGTTGTCGGTAAACCATGCTTGCGTGTCACAGTGAGATTACATTTGCAGTCGAAGGAGGAAATAAAAATTGAGATCACAGCACGTTACACAATTTCTTTGGAGCTTCTCCTATTAAATCCACTTCTTAAGGGTTCAGTGTGTATAAGATCTAGGGGGATTTAGGAGGATATACTTGTAGATGGAATATAACATTCATAATTATGTTTTCATTAGTGCATAATCATGTGAAAATAAGAACCTCTGTGTTTTCCTGACCTTAGAATGAGCTTTCCTTTGCATCTACAGTGGGAGTGGGTTAAGTACATGGATTCTACTGTGTTGCACTCTCATGTTTCTCAGACAGACTTCTCCTCCTCCTTGTTTTTTTCTGTCTTATGGAGGTTACATCAAGCATAAAGGTATATTACTGTCATTTGATGTGTTTGATCGTGGACCAAAGTTATTACCTCCTGAACCCAAGAGAGGCTACAAAATATTATACCTTTAAAGAAGGGGCTAATTTCTGTCATATTAAGAAAATGGAATTGTGTTTGTGACTGCTTCAAAGACGACTTTGACTTCTATTTTTTTGCAGTTTGCAGCAACACATAAGAATAAAACCACCGAATGTTTGTTCCCAGCATGCACAACAGACAAAAAATAAACTAGACTAGACAAGTAGACCTCCACCCAGGCAGATCAGCCCCCCAGATTAACACCAAATGTAACAAGTATTCAGAGAATGCCTAATCCCGCCCCTATTTTGTGCCAATCTCACATTTCTATGACAACTCATTCTTGAATTAGAGCCAATAATGTGATTATGACCTTTCTGCTAAATACGACCTTGACCTTTGACCTTTAGTTAAATGGATCATTGCATCTGACGCGCAGTAGCTATATGTATATGCTCATATAATTTCATGATGATATCTCCAGTATTCATTGAGTTATAGCATGATATGTCTCTGCTGACGCACAGACAGACACACAGATTACAACAATAATTCTCTGAAAATTTAAAGTTAATTTAATTTAAATATAACTACAAATTTAAAAATAGGACCAAAGTTGGGACATGAAGAAAGCTAACTATGTGTTTTATCTAGAAAACATGGCTGTAAATTTTCTTAAATATGAGCATCCGAGTGTTTTTTCGAATCCACATGTCGGTTTTCTTTTATGAATTGGCAGTTTCATTCCAGGTTTCATGTGTAACCCATCATATCCACTCACTTTACATGCTGAAGCTGTTAGACACATATAAACTGAGTGATTTTGCAACATCGGCCATTTTTGTGAAACACTGTACCTTGCATAATTAGTTCAATTCCCAAAATGTAACTGTGAGAGAATAAAAAAGATATTCAAAAAATAGTAATGTGTAATTTTCATGTCCTTTTAACTGTATTACATGCAGATATTTGTATAAAAATAATACAACAATGTGCACCCACTCACATGTTATTATCGTTAGTCAGATGCTGTTGCTAATAGAGTTTGAGCGGCTGTATAGTCATCAGCCGTCAATAGTCACAGTGTTGATGTGTATTTCGATATAAAGATGTGCTCAGTATTCACTCTATACTTGCTTTATGACGGTCTTGGCTCCTTAACCCGATAATACTGTTAAAACAGATTAGACTGAAGGGGCCACTGCCTTGATGTAATCCACTGGCTGTCACTCTGAGAGACAGGGAGAAATAAAGACTATGGGAATGAGAAGGAGAGAGATGGGGACAGTGAGAAGATTAAAGTATCAGATAAAGTGGATGAAATACAGATTTAGAAATTTAAGCAAGAAGAAAGTTGAAAAGGAGAATACAAGAGCAAATTTGTCCAAAATTCCCAAACTGTATGTATTTAACAGCATGTATAATGGGATCAAATAACTGCTCTTTTTTTGGCCTTTACCCCTGCCTTGGATAAGCAATTTTAAATTGTAAAAACCTCTAATGTGTTTTCTCATATTTGTATGAATATTAACCTATAACCAGCCTTATGTTCAGGTCCTGGCCCATAGATAACATTACCTATAAATATATACAGCTCCCACATTAGTACACCTACACTTGTCACATCTTTCTGAAAATATAAACCATTCTGAAGTGAAGTTTATCAGTTGGTAGAGTGGGTCGTCCAATGATCAAAGCTCTGGCTGTCCACATGTTGAAGTGTCTTTGGGCAAAACACTGAACCCTATGTTGTTACCAGTAGAGTCAGGCAACGCTGGTGTATCCAGGGCATTCTCAAAATCCAACCCGGTCAGACGCATTGACCAAGTGTCGGTTTTTGATGCACTTGGAGTGACAGAGTGTTGGTGTATCGACAGCAGCCATCTACTGGTGTATGTGTGTGTGTGTGTGTGTGTGTGTGTGTGAATGGGAACCCACTGGTGTATAAAATCACTATATAAGTATAGTTAATTTACCATTTTACCATTTACTCTGGTTTCCTCCCACCATCCAAACACATGCACTGATAGGTTCATTGGTTAATCTAAGTTGTCCATAGATGTGAATGTGAGAGTGATTGTTTGTCTATATATGTTCAGCCCTGAGATGAACTGGAGACTCATACAGGGTGTACCCCGCCTTCGCCCATTGTAGCTTAGACCCCCAGTGACTCCCGCAACCCCAGTGAGGATAAAGCGGGTTCAGATGACGAGATGACACTATAATCCAGTTAGGTGTTTAGGTCTAAAATACATGTCAAATCCACAAAAGGCACAGAAACTGCAGGAATATTTGTCCAGTCTCAAACATATGTTGGGATTTTTTCCCCCCATTTTCCATCAAATATTTATTTTCATAATTTTTTGGGGCTAAATTATCCGTCTTTGAAATATTCAACACTTATTTATTTAAAAAAAAAAAATCCTACATTTCGCATAAGTAAAACACATGAACATAACATCAAATTAGGTTCTCAAGCAAAGTACCAAAACATGGGTCTGCTGGTAAATGGTGTGTTTCAGTCCATACCTACCAAATACAACTGTATACACCCTAGATTTCACTAAAAAAAACAAGGTGAGAGGGAAACAAATTGAAATCTATTGGTATTTCTAAGTATCCAGCTTTTTGTCTATCAACTAAACAGCAAAAGTGAGTGTTTTAGGGGCTGTTACATTTACAAAGAGCCCATTCTTTTATCTGAACTCCACATAGTTGAAGAACAGTGTGAATTTTTATTCGCATCAAGTATCAATCCTTAACCTCTTATAGATTACCATATTGCTTTCAGTTTTATGACTACGTTTGTGAAGTAGGTCATTTTCAAATTCTTCACTCACTGATTTTTGCATCATGTAATTTCACTACAAGGCAGTGAAGTGTTGCTTTAACAAATGACTGCGAGGGGTAAATCTGCCCACTCGGCTCTTCTGTGATCCATAGCAAATGTCTGGACCAATCTGGCTTTTCTGCCGAGTCAGGATAATACACCTCGAAGCAGAAGATGTGTCTGACACCCATATGTCACTTACCAACTGAAATACCTTTACATTTCTGACTTTAGCTGTGGGTTAACAAACCATTTCACTGCAGTATTTGTGAATATTTGAACCAAATTTTAACTACCATGTATGACAGAAACATAACGGACACTGAAATAAATAGTTTCTTCTATCAGACTGTCTCTGTGCTAACTCCAGGATGCAGATATTTTCCCCTCAGGTTAGCATTTACAGCATGTATCCTATCTCATAAGCCGCCAGGTTATTTTTTGTTCAAATTAAAACTGCAGCAGGACATATCTGTATCACTGATTGCAACTAAAATTCACAAATCTTCTAAATTACCACAACCCATGTGTTCTGTCCCTAGACGTCCTGTCAGAGATAGTGTTGATGGATCTTGTTTTCTGCTTTGTTTGCATCTGTGGTGCTGTGAAAAAAAAAAAAAAACAACAAAAAAGGCTGTGATAATATATGAAGAGCTGAAACTCTCAGTGACAATCATTTGAAGATGCAGAGTTTATAGCAAACAATGAATTTTAAACACGCTGTTCTGTAAAATGCATCCAAATCCATTAAGAATGTGTAATAAATATGTTTCAAGCTTGATGTGCTGTCAAAGATAAGTATTGCATTGGTCCTAACGAAGAAATATTAGTAATTTGGACTTGCCAAGGTAAAGTTACCGAGCAGAAATGATGCTAGTCTAAATTATGAGAGTCGTATTTGACAGCGCTGTCAAAAAAGCAGCCATCTTATTCAGTGTTGGTTCCTCTGTCTGTGGCTGGTTTATAAATACATTACAGGCCTCTTATTGAATATATTGATAGTCTCAGTAACAAATGTGTTGTTTTGATCACTCAGCAATAGGTGTCAAAACTGGTTTGTCTCAGGTCACTGGATGAAGTATGGCTTGACACAGAGGATGTGACAGGATGTGTGTGTAAGTGTGTGTGTGTGTGTATGTGTGTAGCTTTGTGCATGTTGTGCATAGACTAAGTTGTTTTCTCAAGGGATTCCTGGCCTGCAGTGATTTTAATGGCATTAGCTGCTGTCTGAATGGCTCGGTGGTGCATTGTTTCTCCTGACACACACACACACACACACACACACACACACACACACTGTACACATTAAGTTTTCAAGCACATAAGGGACTCTCATTTCCATTGGCAGCTGGTGGAGAATAAAACTAGGAGGATGTTCTGTATAGTCGCAGAAAAAAAAATCAGTTGTCATGCCTGGTACAACTAAAGGAACAATTATTTGGATAATGATAACAACAAAAATAGCTCATAAGAGTTTAATTTCAGAGTTAATATCTAACCATTTTCTATAGTTTTCTTTATAATAACTATGGGTGTGTTTTGGCAAAAATCTGGTGATATGATACAAATGTCATTACTAGGGTCACGATATAATATATCATGATATATCATGATACTGTTAACAAGGCATTTTTTTGTTTCTTCGTTTACATTTTCATTATTATTTCATGGAAGAATTGAATTACACCAGAAATAGGCACAAATACTAAACATATTGTTTGCTTGACCACAACAGGAGCTCATGTTATATCAAAAATGTTTCATCTGTAAAAGCTTATATTACATTTTACAGACATTACAGTTTAATACCCTGCTTAAATGTTCACATTATTTTAGTTCATAACTAACCATGTAACATTATTTTTGTACAATCCCAAGAAAAGAACTATCATCTGCTTCTGAGACACAAGAAAGTGCTTAAAAACATTTAATAAGACAGTGTTAAATAATAGTAAATAAAATATAAACAAAAAAGAAAACCAAAAATGAATCTTTGCCATATCTCCATTTGAATAAATACCTCAAAATATTGATACATTACTTTTTAATATCAATAGAGTATTGTTCTGATATATTGATATACATCAATACTTTGCATTATACTGACAAATACAGTGCTTTTAAGCATTCCGTGTTTTTTTTACTTTCTATTTTAGTCATATAACGCATACAGGAGTTAATATTTCATTGCATAACCATTGCTTTTGATGACTTGATGGTCTTTTTTTTTGTCATCATAATGAATAGGGCTTTAGATGCTGGTAAAACCAATGCTAGCATGTAGATCTCGTTTGAAATTTTTCCCGTGTTTCAGTGTTCTTTACAAAAACACACACATAAAACTGTAATGCGCCTTAGTTAAGTCAAACCTCGGTCTCCACTGTCAACCCCAGAAGCTATGCACTAAACCACAGAGAGGCTGCTGGAAATGGGCCTTCAGTACCTCTGTGGCTGAATAACCATGTGGTGTTTGGCTTCATACTCTGTTAAACACCAGTGCCTGTGAAAAACACAGAGGAGGAGGCAACTAAATGAATGTGTAAAGGGCAGAACAGGACAAAACTTTGTTACCTGTGACATTTAAAGCAGGTTAATCATCTGCTTTACTTTCAGTCTGGAGTCCTGGACGTATCTGTGTCTCACTGAAAGCCATGTGACACCCAGGCAGAAATTATCCAATCACATGAATACAAGAAAATAAAAACAATTCTGATTTTCTGTTCTTATTCTGTCATCCTAATTTCATTCTTTAATTGAAATACTAACCAGTCTGTACCTTATTGTACTTAACCCAAAGAAATCAGCCAGTATCATTCGTGTTCATACTGATACGTGTTCAAGATCAGCAACATAATAGACACTTACTCTATAAGCGAATTACCCATAACCACAACATGAATATATTAATAAAAAAATAACTTAATGCAGTTATACAGTTCCAATAAAGGCTTACCACATGGCACAGGATTCTTAGTATATCATAATAGTTTAACTTTATTTGTCTTTCACAAACATATTAACTAAAATACAGACAGTTAATATTATGCTTAAATAGTTCTTGTCATATTAATTTTATTTATGGGTAGTCAACTGCTACACTCTCCACTTACTTTAACCTTAACCCATTGCTTTTTAATCTTTTGCGGTTGGACCTTTCTTTTGGAGGATGAAAGCATCAATATTGTAACAATACTTTTTGCTTTTCGTCAAATAATTTGTTGTGGAAATTGAAAATAGCTTCGAGTTTTGCTTGAACAATACAAATAAAGTCAACCAGACTGCTCCCTGAGGCAATATGTATCCAAATAAAAATAGCAAATTATTATTATTATTATTATCTTACAACTATGACAATAAAGTTCCTTCTTTTTGGAACAACAAACACATTTTGGTAACAAAGATGAAACATGTCTACAATGATCCTGTTTCCATTGCACATCTCAGAACATCAAAAGTCAAACTGTACGACCTGTGTAAAAACAGAAACATAGCACGTTTTTTTCTTTCCCAGACCAATCCTTGTCCAAACCTAAACTCTAGTCCAGTGACAGATCACCATGGTAGGAGATTGGTTTGTTGTACATCCCTAAAATGAGTCCAGGGTGCTCCAATGCTAAAACATTACTACCACCTGTCACATGATTAAAATTAAACACATAAAAACCACATACACACACACACACACACACACACAGTATGAGAAACACTATGTTAATTGAATCAAGCCTTATCAATGATCTACATTGTGGAGTATTTCTGTACAGTACCAATCATTAGGGATCCTTACTGTGTTCTCTCCTCTGTTTAATGTTCCTGCTTGTTTTTCCAAGCCAGTCACGACTGTGTTTCTGCGCATGTGTTCTCAAGTAACAATGTTGTGTTTCCTTCAATGTGTTTTGACACAGCCAGTGAATGAATTGAAGAGATGTTAGGAGCCAGTCTGCTGTGTTGAGTCGCTGTGACAGTCAGATCCCTGGCTGTCTGAGAACGCTGTGCTGGGCTCAGCATTCAAATCACCTGACATGCAGGCATACACACATATACACACACACACACACACACACACATGCAGAAACAACAAGACTGCATATGAAGGGGTCTACTATGCAGCTAGCCATCTCTTGATGTTTCTGTATGTTCTTCGTTTCTCTCAAAGTCTTTTATTTCTTATCTCCGCCTCATTGTCAGCTCCTTCTGCTGCAGAAAATGAATCAAAGAGAAAGAAAATCTCCCCCAGCAACTTTCAGCCCTCTAAAACTCATAATGCAACATTACAAGGAGGCACTTTTTAATAACTTTTCCTTGTTGAAACTGAAGATTATGTGCCACAATGTGTCTGATATGGTCTTTCCCTGATTCTTATTTCAGTAGATTCCTTCTGCTATCTCAGATACCACCAGCTCACCTGATAGGAACACTATTATCTAAGTAATTTAGTATAGAAAACATAAAACCATTTCTCCTATGTTATATTCCCACTGACAACACATGTTCTCTTTTTATCAACAGTATGTCTTCACTGTTTTTGGTGATTATCTGTTCTTATTTCATATTTTAAGCCTCACATTTCTTGAGCTTTTCCCTTTTGAGATAATTCAATGACTCACTGTGAGTTTTAGTCACTACTCGTATCCCTCAGGTATTACACATTAGATTTTTGAGCTCAGTGTAAACACCCAGCTCGGACTGAAAACACAGCTTTTATATTTAAATTGGCAATGTGAAACGATGGAGAAGAAAACTGTGGCTCTAAAAGTCCTTATGGATCGACGGTGTATTTTGTTTTGTTTTTTTTTGCTCTTGTTTTCCAGCAGCCTCTTCCTGTTTCTGCCTCAGACTGTCGCAGTATGTGTGTGGGAGGGGGAAAGCAAGTTTTTCCATGGCTCATCACAGTCTTTAGCTCATAGTGCAGCTAAATGAGTGACTGTATATCCGCTATCCCAATTAAGGGTGTTAATGTGTGAGCGTGTATGTTGAGAAAGTGTGAATGCGTTTATGTGTGCGAATACAGCAGTAGAAGCCTTGTACAAAGTCTTTCTCTTCCTCTTTCTCTGTCTCTTATGTGTCTGTGTGTGTCACCCATATGCATTCACCAGCCGTCATCAGCATACACACACACACACACACACACACACACACACAAAAAAAAAAAACACTATGAGAAAGCTTGCGCAGCACATACGAATGTTACAAGACAGATTTTGGAGACATTTTGATACAGAGAATATAGATGAAAGAAAGTGTTCTAGGAGTAACGCACAAATACATGTAGACTGACAAACAGACTAACATAGGATAAAATACACCCCTTCCCACCATTTCTGCATAGCTGTCTCCTGCTTAATTGTAGTCGCCGGTAATAGCTGCAGGGAAGAAGATTTGTCATGGGAAATAAAACACAGCAGAGTAAGAATAAACTTCCTGCCTCCACAGGAAGCAGCTGTTGCCATGGTGAAGCTAATTTCAAAAGCCAGATTTGGAAAGACAAAACAACTGCATATATTGAGAAACATTATGTATTTCTATGTATTGTACTAAAGAGATCATGCAGTGGTACAGCAATGCGTACACGGTTGCTCTGTAGTAGGTGAGTTTTTTTTTTTTCAGTTTTTCACCACCTGGTTGAACATCTTGTCAGGGGATTAGCTCTGGAGCACGGAGAGAGACATTTGTTACTAAAGCACTACTGTCCTATTTTCTTGTAATAAATTCCTATTAATATCATTACCCTGCATAAACAAAGTCTATTTTACTGCTTGCAATTAATCCTACTGTAGCATTTAGTGCAAGCAAATACCAGTACACACACACACACACACACACACACACACACACACACACACAAGGCGTGCACGTAAATGAAGCCGCATGTGTGTTTATTGTTACTGTATATGTAATTATGTTGAACACTTACAATGTCTATGCAAATATATTGAGTCTCTTGAGTTGAGTGGAAGTGAGGTGCAGGGTGGGGATGTGTGAAAGACTGTGCATATGTATATGCACATGTCCAGCACTCACTTGGCTCCATGCCTCTTGCTGGCTGCCAGTTAAAAGCCAGAGGACTACCAAACCCAATATGTTATTATGCATTCACTCAGGCTCCGGCTGCTACTGACTCACTTGGAAGCCAGCTTTTTGTTTTTGATGCATGGAAGCATGAGTATGCGAAATAAATAAATAAATAAAGTTCAGTTATTTTCTCTTTCTTTGCTTTTTCACTACTTATCTTATCCCTGCATTTGCTTTTGGGATCTTAAACACAGTGTGCGGGCTCCGTCACCAGTAATAAGTCATGACACAGATATAGCTGTTTATGAGCTGTTGCACTGAGAGCTAAATTGTTTGTGGTATTTTCTATTTTAAAATGTCCATCATGTGATGGTGTAAAATCAGTGTCCAAAATACTCACTAGTAATCCCTACCCAGTGCTTCAGTGCTACAAAGACTTATGACACACAATGTACAAGATTTCACAGAAGCAAAAACAGACAATCAACTATACCCACTCAAATATCCACACAATACATATTGTATGTCCTGCAGAATCCACACACAACACTTCTCTAATCCCACTCACATACACACAGTCATATACTACTCATTTCTTGTGTTAAAAAAATACATTTTTCATTGTTATTTGCATTTAGGTTTTTACAAATAAATCCTAAGTGAACAATTCATGCACATGACTTGATTCTTATTGTGTTTTGACAGACCTACTTTTTTTTTTTTTTTTTTTAAATAAAGACAAATAAAAATAACTGCAACACATAAACCTTCCACAAAGGCAACCCCCCCCCCCAGCATTTCAGCATTTACCAACATAAAATATCATTGTATCTACATGTACAACTCTGTTTTTCAGCCATGTCAGGTAGTGATTATGCTCCATGAATAAAAAAAAAACACTTTTCTTTGGTTTGTATGGGGTAACATCATGTAATATTTGCCAAACTATTTGGCCATTGAAGAGAGGTTGACACAATTGAGAATATAATACAAAAGGAAATGCTGAATAAAACCTAATATTTATGAATAAATATATTTCTATTCAAACTATAAATGCTTGATATGTTATGCATTTGAAAGTGAATAAAATGTATACGTTCATGTAAAAAAAAAATCCAGGCAGGATGATGGAACAAACATTCACTTCATTTCACATATACCTGTATTGTATTCTGTTGTCACAGGTGAAAGCAAATCCCTATTTGAGTTGTCGGAAATGGAAAACCATTTCCACTCACAGAACTCTGTGATGGGACTAAATGAATCATCAATGAATGTGCAATGACTGTTGACATTGATTTAGTCTCTGCTGTCGTACCCCTCTGTGTGCATTTGATTGTTAGAGGTGATTGTTATCAGTAAGCAATGCATTCTGTTATGCAGACAAGTGAGTTTACGATAAGAGCATTTGCTCTCATCAGGAGAAGAGACAGCGAGAGACTAATGGGCCTTTGGGGCTTGAAAACAACAAGCATTAAACAACTGTGAGTTGTGAGGTGATGTTATGACATGTTGGTGATTAGTGGTTTGTTGGAGGGACTGCATGAGCCAAAAGCTTGTTTTACCTATCAAACTTTGATGACATAAATATGCTTCTCCGGTTTAATTGCTTCGAAATATTGTCAGTTAAATCAAAACAGACATTTCCTTCATTATTTAGGATCTCTTAGAAATTCCGTGCTGCGTTTGTCAGACAGTGCGATAAGCGTTCATTCATCTCATCTTGTCGACTTGTCTTTCAGATCTCGGCTGCGTTGCCATGACGAGCGAGGAGTGTCCTGCGCCGCTGGGGAGCATGTCCTCAGCAGGGCCAGGGCAGATTGAGGAATACAGCTCGGCGCAGGCTGATGACATCATTGAGGAAGTGGGTCCAGGTGATGATGTCAGCATCGGCAGTGACCTAAGCACTCTGGTGGTGCCTTTCCCAGAGCTGGCACCTGTGGTGTTCTTTTGCCTCAAGCAGACCACCTGCCCTCGTAACTGGTGCATCAGGATGGTGTCCAGCCCATATCCTTTCATTCATTGGTGGAACACATCCCTAAATAATATTTAGTTTCTCTGTGGGCATGTTAGACTCAATTTCCCAAAGTTTGTTTTTTAGTCATTTTGTTTGACCCTATTAAACCATCCCACCTTCACCAGTCATAGTGGAAAATGTTCCATGTAAGTGCAGTTTACATGGTCTTTATTATCTCCAACATCACCTCTTGCCTCAGTGATTTTTGTAGCTTTGTTAATCCACCTCTTCTTCAAATAACTCCATCATTCTTTGCCTTTTCTGTTCGTTGGTATACCTTTTCCTCTCATTTATCCACTCCCTCTTTTCATCTCCTTATCTAATATGACACCTCTCTCCCCTCTACAGGATATCCAACCCTTCCTTTTTACACCCCACTTTTGCAGAGTCACAGTTTATCCTTTTTTTTTTTTTTTCATGACTTCTCCTTTTTATTTTTTTTGACACATTTTCTTCCATTTTAGCTCTGACCCCCATTCTATCCACCTATACTCTTTTTTTTTTTTCTTGTGGATTTGCTGCCACAGAACCTCAAACATCCCTGAATCTTCTCAAAGTAAGTGTGTTTGAAATCCTTATACAAGTACAGTACTACTGCAGTGATCAGCATAGCTCTGCTTGAACAATGGATAAGGCGTTTGTGGATGTGTGTATGCGATTTAAGCTTGGCTGGGAACAAGCAGTTGTGTGTTTGCTGACTGCACTGACAGAGGCAGTGGGATGAGGGATGATCCGTTCACATTAGGGACAGGCAGGACCACACTGGACTAGCTGCTGTGTGTTTGTGTGTCTGGATCAAAGTGCAGTATGATGATGATTGTATGAGTCCAGCGCAATAAGAACTCAGTCAACTCTAATTTACTTGGTTGGTAAGTTAAAGGACGGTACGACTCTTAAGTGACCCACATCCCATGTTGTCACTATTGCAAAAATCTAAATCTTGCCAAGGATTTTTCTCATTTCTGGTTAAAATGTCTCATAACACTTAAAATAACACATACTCACCTAAACAGTAACTGTTCAGTGAGATATAAAGAACGTATTCTTGAAAATCTTATTCCAAAAAAATTTTACCTAGATAATTTTCACTTATTCCATTAACACTTTTCTTAGTTTTGTGCTTAAATTCAATATTTCTTGCTTAATTCAAGCCAAAAAAAAAAAAAAAAAATCTGCCAATGGAACAAGTGAGCATGATCTTGGTAAGATTTAGATTTAGATTTTCAACCTCTATGGTCTAAAAGTAAGTTCTTATTTCTCACTGAAAACTTTCTTGAGTTGATTATTTCTTATTACTCTGCCAAGAAATGATAGAGTTATGTTTTTAACCAGGGTTTGTCAGTTTGTCTGTCTGTTAACCAGATAATTCAAAATGTTATGGTTGGATTTGGGTGAAATTTTCAGGAAATATTGATACTGGCACAAGGAACAAATGATACAGTTTTGGTGTTGATTTGGGGGGGGGGGTGAGCTGGAGGTGAAAGTGAAACCTATTTATGACATTTATGGATAATGGAGGGTGGGGGGGGGGGTTGTTTTTAAGTGTGATTAAATATTTTGACTTTAATTATAGTTTAGTTGGGTTTATTTCGAATGTGTCACAGAGAAAAGAAAATAAACAACCAATCAACCAAAGAAGGAAAACAACCCAAGAAATAAATAATAAATGAATAAATAAATGCCACAGCTGTCAGATTTGTCGTACAATTCTATAACACATTCAAAAGGTAACAAGTCCCACCCTTTCTTCATTGATTAAAAAAAACCATTTTGTTTCCTGATGTGAAACAGCAACAGTAACATTTCAATTCAACTATAAATTTATTTTTCATATATTTGCAAATAATTTCACTCTTGTACATCTTTATATCTTCACATTGTTTTAAATCTTTATTTAACCTATTCCACAATTTAACCCCAGACGCTGAAATACAAAAACTCTAAAATTAAAAGCTCCCCTCAGTTTCTAATAACCCTAACCCTCTCTAAATAAAATGTGAATCGAAGGTGGTAAGGAATTGTTTTTGCCCCTGAACATTAGTTTTGGTTTTTGCAGTTCAACAATATCCATGAATCGTATTAATCTTGACCTTAAGAATAATGAATTGGTATGTTCTAGAAATCCAACCTTGTGAATGATTTTTATTGCTTTTTTTCTGTCGAATAACCAGTGATTGTATTGACTTTTTATAGTTGTTGCCCCAGACTTCTGCACAGTAACTTATATATGAAGTGAACAGTAAAGAATATGTAGGGATTTTGAATCAAATAAATGTTTTACTTTATTTAATATTGAGATAATTCTTGATAATTTGCTCTGCACATGTGTGATTATTATGTGTGATTTATATTATAACACCAATAAACTTAAATTCTGGAACCCTTTCAATAATAACACCATCGATTTTTTTTACCTCAACATGTGTATTATTCCTACAATTGTCAAATCACATAATTTGTTTTGTTTAGATTTAACGATAACTTGTTATAATCAAACTTTTTTTTTTAAATATGGTTTAATTCATTATTCACTTCCTTAATTACTCCTAAGTAAAAAATATTTGTATCGTCTGCAAACAACACCATCTTTAGTATGGTGGACATTTTGCATAAATCATTAATATAAAGAAGAAAAAGTTTGGGTGTCAATTCAATTTAGAGTTTTATATATATATATATATATATATATATATGTATATAGATCTACTTAACTGGTGTTCATTTTTGATTTGGATATTTAACAGAAACAACATGATGATAAAGTGAGTCCAGTAGTCTGTCAGTGTGTAATAAATGCTAACAGGCATATTTATGGTCTATTATTTATTGTTGTATACTAGAGAAGAAGCATACATTTTTAATCTGCATTCTCATTTATTTATTACATTTGACCAGGAGAGACTTTCTACCCTATAACTTCTTATTATTTTATTCTAACCTAAAACTTTTATGGGGTTTGCCAACTTGGCCTTTTCAGGCCTTCAAATAAGTGTGATAAGTCGGCATTTTATGAGTATATTTCAACCCTCCTAAAAAAAAAAAAACCTGCTGAATCGGGACCAACTGGAGATGTTAGCCTCCAGACTTGCTGCAGAATGATCACATGCTATTGCACTGGGACCGTTGGAAAAACAAACAGCTGAATCCATAGCTACTGGTAATGAAGAGCAAGACAGGTGGATGTACTGTAAGATGTTTGAGTAGAAACTACTGCAGTTTTTCAGGTGTGGAAAGAGGAGGAACAGCAAGGTTGTGCTCTCAGTTTCAGTTTATCAAAGTTAGGGGTTTGTTTATGATCGCACTGGACATGTCGAAGTAAAGAAGAAAAAACATACATGCATTGGTTTGCAGTCATCCACTATGGTTACATCACAATCACTTGTGCAACTCTCTCCATTGAAGACTTTATTAGCAATAATGATCAGAATTCAGTGGGTATTCTAACATACAAGAGTCTTCATAATATAATGGATGTGACCCCAAAAAAAATCCCGAATCAGCAAATCTGGGAGATATAAAGAAACTAGACAAAAGTGATAGAGGTCCCATCACAGCTGAAGTGGACCACACTGAAAAAGATTTATTTTACCAAGTGTATTTCTCTCATTTCTGGTCAAAATATCTCATCACACTTAAAATAAGACGTAATCACCCAAAGAGTAACTTTTCTGTGACATATAACAATGTATTTTTGAAAAAAGATCCTGAAAATCTCATTTCAAGAAATCTTACCAAAATAATATTCTTGTTCTATTAGCAGATTTATATTTATTTATTGCTTAATTTAGGATTAGTTTTGTTTATTTCAAGCAAAAAAAAATTATCTTGGTGTAGAGTAGAGTTAGGTTTAGGGTTAGGGTTCAGTTTAGGGTCCAGGCAAAGCTCCAACAACCAGGGCCTGGTCTGGGAAAGTTTCCCACCCAAGGTATACTTTCCCCGGACACAATATATACAAGTCTGACCCCCTATTGTCCTCCAAGATCCAGGGGTCTAATCCCTGGAATTTAACCCGCCCAAGAGGCTCTGTTCCTGGGCAAAATAGCAGGACAGTTGGACCCCTGAAAGGACCGAGAACCAGGGGTATAACCACTGGATTTTAACCCGCCCAAATCTTATTTGTTGAAATACGTTCTTATATCTCACTGAAAAGTAACTGTTTAGGTCATTAGGTCTTACTTTATGTGTGAGGAGATATTTGGACTAGACATGAGAAAAATACACTTGGTACGATTTAGATTTTTGCAGCATAGATGAAGTCCACATGAATGCAAAAGTAAGTTCAGTTTCTTTCCATTTTTATTGGTTAAAGGGTTGAGTTTGGTTCATTCAAAAAGAACTATAGACACAGTGAAGAAAGACTGTAGTGAAAGAAGGTAGGGCATAAGTTGTTGTAAAAGAATATATTTAGAGGAAAACTGAAAATGAATTAGGACAGATCATTAAAACTATTCAAATTAAATCCAGTCAAAGGCCTTGTAAGCAACTTGTTCAACTTTGTGCATTGACAGAGAACCGCTGAAGACACTGATTCCATCCAAGCTTGTCATTTTTTACAGAGAAACAAATGATGAACTAGAAAAACACAGAGACGGCGGGAAAGCGCAGCCAGTTAGACAGCGAACTGGACAGAGAAACTTTCTGTTTGCTTTTCAGACTGTGTCTTTGATCTTTGGTGGAAAAGAGGTTTCAGAGGGATTTTCGAGCGTTTGCTAATGGCTGAGCTCTGCTCCTCTCTGTTGGCCTGGTGCCACAGGGTAAAAACATGCTACCGCATACGTCCACACTGCAGCACACACACTTCAAATCTCATTTCACATCGCCTGAGCTTCTGCTGCGGATCATTGGTTGGTGGACACCCACAGTGGCTGGAACTGTAAGCATGTTAAAACATGGCTAGGCACACCTGGGTGTGTGAGAATGTGTGAGAAAAATATAAAGTGAATGTGTGAAAGGTGAAAAAGATTGTGGTTTCAGGGAAGAATGTTTTTGCTGCAGTTGAAGTGATTTTTTTTTTTTTCTCTTTAGAATCAGCTGGAAAGTCATGAAAGCACACAGACTCACCCCATCCAGCCACCACAGTGCTTAGTGCCGTGCTACTTTAGCTACTGTGGGTACATTAGTATAGACAGTTTAGAAGCTGGCTGAGGTGTGTGTGTGTGGGTTGGCTTGTATATTCACAAGCTTTGTGCCTTTTACTTGTGTAAGACTTGGAGGATGTGTGTGTATTTATCTGCTCTCTGTGTGGGACTTAAGCTGGAGAAAGATTTTGGTGTTTGATGTTTGCACTGGTGGAACAATTTGTACCTGCTTGTGTGTATTGATTTTACAAAAGTAGACAGTGCTGTATAGACTACAGAATATGGATAGGATGTTTATAGTCTATGTACCGACCAAATGTTGTGGACAATGTAGTTTGTTTTATTTAAAACACTTGGATCATTAAAGTGCATGCGACGACACTTTCCAAAGTTGTGGTTTAAGAACACGAAGCTCATTGCACTGTCATGAAGTTGTGTTTTGCTTGTGCTCAGTGCACTGCAGTTTATCTGTCAGGTCAATAGATGTGTTGTGTGTGGGGGCAATAAGTGGTTGTTTCACCATCTTTTTTGCCAGATCAATAATTCTGTCCACCTCTCAGAAACTGTGAGAGGCCTTCAGTGACACACACACACACACACACACACACACACACACACACACACACACACAGACACACACACACACACACACACACACACACATGCACACTACACACTAGGATGTGAGCTCCTACGCTGGCCTACAGCACAGCACCTGGAGCACATCTCTATATTGCACCCCACACATATTTCTCTCCCTCTCTCTGTTGCTCTTGCTGTTTAGAGCGGATCTTAACACTTCAGTGTAAATGAACCCTAATTCTCCTCCATTGTTGTTTTCAAGTGCTTTCATCCTTGACCTCATACACTGCATTGGCTGATGTCTGTGTTTGATGATTACAGTTTAACCTATTTCATATTTACCTTGCTCTTTCATAATGGCTAATCTTTCTCCCCATAATTCATTCTTCTCTTTTCTCATCTGTGTTGCTCACACTTACAAATCCCTCCACTGTTTTGTAGCGGTCAAATAGATCCACTGAATGTTTAACAGAGTCGGGTACAGTTTCTTTCCTCTCAGCTTTGCCTCTCCGACTAATATAATGTAGCAGCTGTCACTTAATTTGTATTGGGATTGATAGGAGTGCAGATATTTGGCCTACTACTTCTACTCCCACTGTCATTAGACTCATTACAGTGCACTAAAGGGCACACAGTGAAACCGCTTGTAAGAGCATGTATATGAAATATTCTACTAACTGTTACAAACTGCTCTCTTGCAACAAAGAAAAAAAAAACATTGTAAAAAGCTTTTATTTATGCAAATACTCACCTAGCCCTGAAATTAAGTCTTCAGCAAAAATGTTTGTTTACTTGGTGGAAAAGGATATTACAAATTTGCGCTGATTTTCATACCTTTTTTTTTTTTTTTTTTTTTTTTTACACATTTACTCCAAACTTATGCTACCATCTGTATTTAGTTAACATCTTTACACACATACTTCATGTTCTACATATAAAATAACTTATGTGCAAATGGATTTAATACATCTACATTTAACATTTTAAACATGTAGATTGAAAAAGTAAATGGAATGAACATTGACGGTGTAAACAATAAGAGCTAGGATTCAAATTGCCAACCCATTGGTCAATAAACCAATGGGTTGGTAGTTCGATAACCCAAACCCACTCTGCCAACTGAGCTACACTCAACTGTCATTTTACATTATTAGTCTTAAATTGTTAAATGTTTACTTCTTTAGTACTTAGTCTCCATTTATAGGAAAAATAAATCCTTCTTGACATAAACCATTTTTATTTATATAATATTATATGACAGTTCAATTCATTACTCTTTATTCAGATGCATTCTTTGGGTTAAAAGAAATATAGACGTACATGTTAGAAACATATATGTATGTAATGTATGACTTATGGACACCCTATATATATATATATATATATATATATATATATATATATATATATATATATATATATAAAGCAATTAGTCTGTTATTTTAACTTAAACGACACTATAGTGTTTTTCACTTGACAGTTTTTATTGTCTCAAAACAATATAATAATAATAATAATAGCGGGTTAGATTTCTATAGCACTTTTCTAAGCACCCAAAGTACTTTACATTAGTGACTCATTATTCATTAAACTACGTTTGCAGCCACAGTTGTCCTGGGGCAGACTGACAGAAGCGTAGGTGCCAATTTGCACCAAACAGCCCCTTCGACCACCATCAAACATTCATACATCAGTGTTAATGGCACTAGAGGCAGGGTGGGTGAAGGGTCTTACCCAAGGACACATAAGACTGACTTGGAAAGATTGGGATTCAAACCTTCAACCTTTGGTTATTGGACAAGCTATTCTAGTAACTGAGCCTTGGCTGCTGTACTGTAAATGTTCAATTTCTACAAACAAATCTGGATTTGTTAAATTATTCTTCCTGTAAAAAACTACAGCTACATTAGATTTAATCATTAACACAAAAATCTTCTCAAATAAACCACTTTGTTTTGTATTTTCACTTACAGGTTTTGTTATGTTGCAATTTCTACAACTTTTTGCTACTTAATTCTACAGTCATTTTTACAGTGCAGATAAACTCTAGTTGGGTTTCCATTAACAATGCCTTAGTTATGTAATACCTGATTAAGTGTATTGTTTCACCGAGTCAGTAAAGTAGCGCTTAGCATTAGCCCACCTCTGACCCCTGGGGCTCCAATAGTAGTCGACTTTCACTCCACAAAGCTGAATAAGATTGAATCTGAATCCAATGGATGACATCACATTTCCTCCATCCAGTAATTAGATTTATTAGTATTATATATTCAGGCATGTTTATTATATTTTCTCTTCCCCCTGATTTGAACTCTCTGAGCCTTACATAGAATTCATAATTTCTGGTTGGTACGTTATAAAAGAAGCTGTATTTTCAAAGTGGACGTGCAGAGTAATTACTCGCAGTATGCACGATTTCAGAGAAGGAAATACACAGGGCTGTGTTTATGAGCTGTTTAGAAGCAGAGCATTGATTGATGTACAGCTCTGGGCGCTCCCCTTTTTTCCTTCCTCATCCAAACATCATTACAATTGCATGCACTTCATTTCCGTCCACCCTAGTTTCTAGTTCACCCTGTCGTCTTTTCTGTAATTAGTATTGTCCAGCCGCTCTCTCACATTTTGCCCTCTCTGCTACCCTTGTCATCTTCTGCTCCTTCTGTCAGTTCCTTTCTCTTCGTTTCTCCTCTGTTTTTCTTTTTTCCTCCTCTCTCCACTGAAGAGCTCGATGCCAGTAACTATCTTTCAGTTCACATTATCTCACCCTCTCTCCCCTTCTCCTCTGATTGGCTCCTGTGGCGTTCAAGCAGAGTGACCGGCCTTTGTGGCCCATGATCCTCTCTGGCCCTGACAGCTTGTTATCTCCATGGTGACGGATGGCTAAGGCGTTACCATGCCGTGCTATTAACTACTGCTGAGGATGGAGTATGCACCTGGGACACATCATACACTTTCACTTCCTCCTTCTGTGGTTTTCTTTGATTCTTTTTTTTTTTTTTCTCAAAAATTTCTTAACTTTTGCTTCTTGTCCTTCTGCCGTCTTTGACTCTAAGGAAAAAAAAAGTTGCCGTGAGGTAGATGGTAGATGATGGTGGATTTGTCTTTTCTTTTGCTGTGACACTTGCTACGAGGTGTGTGACTTGATGGATGCGCGTGTTGGTCTCGAATGGTTGTTGCACTCGTTTTGACAGATGTTTTATTAAAGAGCATCAAAAGTCTGTCGTTATTGCATGCAGACACTCTACGTCATTGCATCTTTTATCTTCTGCTTGTTCTCCTGTCATTTCTTACTTCCCAATTTCTATTTTGTTTTCACTCAAAGCCTCAGTCACTCCTGTCGACTTATGCCTCCTTTTCCCCCCTTCTTCTTATTTCATCTTTATCTTCTCAAATTTCCATATATGCCTTCATCTTGTGCAGTAATATGTGTGTTCCACTTATTTTAATGAGCCTCTGCTTCAAGTAGAGAATAAACTGTTGTCCTTTTAGCCCCAGGAAACTCTTCTTCTTTTCAAAAGAGGTGCGAACATTAATGAGACAAACCTCTGTTAAGGATAAATAAAACGTATTAACATACTAATGCTCATTCCTCCAAAATAAGTCCCACTGCTAATGTTAATACTAGTACCAATAGTGATTTTAATGATTATCACTTCTTCATTCCTTCTTTGCCACTCCTCCTCCCTCTCTTTTCTCCCTGAAGTCTAGTCCAAAGTCCATTAGTGCTTGCACTGTCTGACAGAGTAAAAAGAGATGAGGGGGGAATGGCAGAGAAGAGATGAAGAGCTTAAAGGGGCTCTAATGACTACTGTAGTAGCAAGCCTCAGTGAATACATACTCTGTGTGACCTTTTACACACGCATTATTCTTTCATCGAAGGTAGGATGTATTGAACATGTTATTTGTACTGTGGTGCTTTTAAGTTCAAGAGTTGAAAAAAAAACAACAAACAAACAAACAAACAAAAAACCCACTCCCTCCCAGACACAGATTGCATGTGTGGAAATACTTCACCTTAGTTGGAAAAAAAAATAAAAAAAAATGGCACGGTCATGTGAGGAGGCATCCACTAGCTAACCTGAGTGATATGAGCAGCAGTGCAGACAACACGCAAAGACAACACGCTCTTTTTTTTTCCAAACATGATGTGGACAGTGTGGTGTACGTCTTGGCGGCTGCTGCCTTAAATGTTTTGCACTTAACATAAAAACTGAGGACGCGTCTGGATAGTCCAGTTTTGCTGATGCTTGTGTCTTGTCAGTGGACATTGTTACGTTGACGTCTGACAATGCGGTGACGTCATCACGTTTCATCAATTCAACTTCAACTTTATTGACGTATAAGTCGAATTGAAAAAAAGTGAAGTCGTTAATGCCCTAATATATATTAAATAGGAAAGACGAGAGCAGCCTTTTCTAAACAATGAGTTGCTGAATTTTTTCATAAAATTTTCAAAAGTTCAAAATATTCAAAAGTTTTGGTTCCATACTAATCACTTATCTTTGATTATTTTAACACCTTATCCAAAGACCAATGAAGACATTTTCTGGTGTCCTATCTATTTTTCCAACTTGGTAAAATGCATAATTACTTCTAGAAAATCATTTTGGACCATGTTCAGTGATGCATAACTGAAGCAAACTAGCATTCATTTGTATTAATATTGATAGGATTTACTCAACTGGAAAGAAATTCCATTAAACCAACAAATACTTATGCATACAAAAACAACAAACATTTATAAATAAGACATTTTTAGGTGATCAGTTTGGATGTTCCATTCACTTCTACATTGAATGTACAATTTTTAGACCTTCTTAGTTTGCCTTCAAATTTAACACCTCTTCATCCTCATAGATTCTAAACCTTGATATATTTTATGTATAACTATAGTCGTGTGTCCAGTCACACCTAATGGTTTTACTGTATTTTCCAATATAATATTCAAATCAGTTCAAGGTCATTAGTTTGGTCATTATATGGAGCTGGATATATATTAAATGCACTGTTTAATGATTGCATGCATGCTAATAAAATTGCACAACAGCTTTGTTGTATTTTTTAGGAACGATTGTTTGTTCAAGGTGATGGAATGAATTCTTTTTGCAATAAAAAATACAGCCATTTCTATTTAAGGTATTGATACAGGAAGGAGACAAACCCTTACCTGTTGAGATAAGACCTGTTGAGGCAGCTTTAGGTGTTGCAAACATTAGGAGAATATTCAGCCATGTTCTCATACCACATGAGAATAAAGCACATCTGGATCAGTGTTGAAAATCATCAATGGTTCAAGGAAAATGATAATAAAATATTTGTGAAAATGACTTTGAATATATATTAATGTACTGTGATGTAAAAGCGTGTGTGTGTGAAAAAGCTGTATTGTATTGTATGAGATGTTGAAATTAAATGTGTGGTAAATATGGTATTTCAACTACAAAACATTTCCTATTTTAGAATTTAGTGAATTATCCTTCTTCAATTCAGTGTTGAGCTGAATGTGACACCATAGTCATAAACCTAAATTTATAACAACAAGAGAATTCCATGCTAGGGAATATAAATGTAACCAACAAAACAATTATCATAAATCATAAATAGTCATCTGCCTGCCTCTAAGTCATGTACTTTAAATAGTGAATAGGTCTGCTAAAACTGATTTTATAATGGGAAACTGTTGCCTGTGCACCTGCTTCTATGCTAATCCACACCAGAACAGAACTAATGAAATACATTTCCAAGTATCTTTGCAATGTATTTGTTTTGGAATAGGTCTGTACTTATATATAGTCTTGTGATAATATAAATCAGATATGCTGTTTTAGTAGCTGAGTGTTATAAACAATCACACCCATCTATGGTTAACAATTACATTTGCCATGAGTGTCTTTTAAGAAAACTTCATGCACCTTTTTCCATATTTTGATCCAAACAAATACTATAAACTCTTCCCTGAGTACCCTTCCCATTTGTAATTTCCTTGCCGCTCATGAAGCATCGATATATTGGAATGGAGGTGATGGGTGATTATTATTTATATTCATGAATTACTTTTTTTTCTTGGCCATTTGTAAATTTGCCCATACATTTTGCAATTTATACAAGCGTTACTCCAGTGTACACACGTTATCATGAGCCACTGCTGTTGGATTATGGAATTATGCATACACTATTGCCGAATCCCAGCCATAATTGGGTTATGGTTTAGTTCAATGTGACATTCTTTAAGGAGAATTCCATCCACGTGGCTGGGTGACATTATCCACCTACTGCTTTGGCACTGGCTTATGCTATATGTTATATTACAGCAGTATTTTAGACAACCGTGCCTATTTGTCTGGACGGGGTAGCAGCAAGGCAGATTGCTTTTGGATAAAATGCATAGATAAATGTTAGAGGTGCACAAACAGAAGAGCATTTGCACATATTCACATATCTATAAGGACAATGACGACTTTCTTTCGTCTGTTTTCATCTTCATTCATAATCATATTCCTTTGGCCTTATTTTCTAACTTATAAAAGAATCATATCTCCTTTTTTTAAGCCATTTCAAGTCAGAAATATTGCTTTACACAAACTAGGGCTCTTGAGGAGAATTTAATAAGTCATTTAATGGCTCCATCACCACTAACTGCAGGGTACATTTTTATCCAAGTGAGTGCTTTGTAGTTTGCTATTTCTCATCTATTATCCACAAAGTGCTATATAAATTCTATGAGTCACTATGCAGTGCAACCAGTCTAGTGTTTGCTTCTGACCGCACTAAGACTCTGCTGAACACATTTTCTAAATATCAAAGGTCTTTTTTTTTTTTTTTTTTTTTTTACCATAATATGAGATTGAGATAAAGTAACAGTGGATTCTTTAATGAATCAGATATGAGCCAATGATGAGAGAGTGCCTGAAAGAAAACGTTGGGAAGCAGAGTCATCTCTCAGTAGCAGGTGATAGTGATGGAAAGCTACACTAGAGGAGAGAAGCACATGTTTTCTGCAAATATGTTTTATGACGCCAACAACTTGTCTGTACTTCTGTCAACATGTCCGCCTCCACATGTCTGTGCAGGTGGACATTTAACGGACTGCAGCTAAATGATGCCATGGAATGCACACATATATGTCAGCACTTCCCACAGAACAGTGTGGAGCCTGACTGAAAAAATAAAAAATAAAAAATACAACAAAAAAAAATCTACAAAAATTAAATGACCTGAACATTCCACCCATGATTAGAAAGCTGCTGTCTATTTTCCTTCTTTTTTCATATATTTACTGTACATTCTTTTGAATCCTGTCACTTACAGTTTTGGATCTCTTTCTGTTTCAGTGCACGTACTGCGTTGTGCAGGTGTATACAGTATGCAAAGACATCCAGACAAAACAGCCTAAATGCTGAATTGCAAAAAAAAAAAAAAAAAAAAATTCTTAATCACAATGAAACCAAATCTAAAGTTTTACTGGTTAAGTAAAGCTCGGATTTCCATAATGCATTATGGAAATTAGGTCAGTTAGTGACAGGCCAGTGCTTAGCCTTGAGTTAAAGATAGTTCACATCTAATAATAAAATATGTAATAAGCACTCTGAGTGGTATTTTGCCTCTTTGCTCCTTTAGAACAGGAGGGTAGCTCTCTGTTGCATCACCCTTGACACAGACGGATTTGAACAAAAGCAGCAAAAGCTTACATGTTATTAGTTTGAATATGAATTCTATGGTTATTACCAGAGGCAGCTATAAAGGCAGCAACAGATAAGCAAACCAATTATTATTCTACTCCAAATATTCTTGTCTTGTTACACTAGGAAGCTAAAGTGCCGGCAGACAGAATTACTAATAAATCAAATGCAATGGCTCAGAGTCTATCCTTATTTTTTTGGAATAAATTTTGCCTTTTCAGCACAAGTTCTTCTGTGGGTTTTGCTCTTGGCTAATGTTACAAAAACAATACAGCAAGACAGCTCAAAGTTTTAATGCTTAAATCTCTTGGATTAGGTTTATACATTCATTTTAACTCTGAACAAAAATTTTAATTTGGAAATTGACACATTTTACACAAAGTCTGAGTAATGTGCTGTACTGTACTGTACTGCAATAGCAGAATTAACTTAAGATGAGGAAATAGTACATCTGAAATCATGAAAGTTTCCTGTATCGTTCAATATTGAGAGACTGAGATTGACTATGTTCATTTGCATATGGGTGTTAAACTTATGAAGATTGGCTCAGTTTTAAAAATGTTTTTAATCATATTTAGGATTAAACACGACACAAAAATAAATCTGGACATATGTGACCCACCACCACGAAACCAGGCATAAGTGTCTGGAAATCAAAACTGAGTTTTCTGTGTAGCTTGGTAGAGTGGAAACTAAGGTTTAAGATGGTGAAAAAATTATGTTTCTATCATAAGTAGAACCAAAGTTATGGTCATTTTAATATCCACAGTTGGACCTATTATGCAATTTGCATATTTTTAGATATTGTCCGTTAAAGTTTTGGATTGTTTTGGGGTAGGAAGTCCTTAGCAACGCATAATAATTCGTATCCGATTGACAAAAAATATTCACAGATGTTAAAGGACACTCTGATGGACATGTCACAGAAGTTTTATATATTATAATAATAGGACAGAAGTGCGACGTATTATAATCATTTAGCTTACACCATTGGACAAGAGCATTCAATATAGGCTTTTACCTCGTACCAAACACTTGGATGTTTACGCACGGAACGGAGATCGGTTTGTTCAGCGAAAAGAGGTGGAAGTCGTCTTTGTCTTTGCTCAGCAATCCTTAAACTTTTGTCACCGCTTAAATAATTGACCCAATAAACACCTTTATTGATTGGATTTCAATGTAATGACCACAGGAACTGAACATAGAGGTGTTACGGTACCGTTTTTTGATAAGGTGTAAACACAAATAAGAAATCACCTTCCAGCCTAAATTTGGCTGTAGCTCTGAACGGCTCAGCGCGACTTATGCCTGGTTTCGTGGTGGCGGGTCACATATATTCCTGTTTACATGATCAATTCTACCATTCCAGTTACTCATTCCTGCTGATGTGCACTTTAATCATCATCCTCAGTCATTTTTTCAGTGTTTTCCACTGTGACCTGACTTCTTACACTGTTCGTGTTGATAAATCAATATCCAATAAGTTATTACAGACTTAAAAGAGTCAGCGTTCCAATGCTTTTTCCATTTAATCTCAGAAGTATACACAATTCTTTCATCACTTTCATGACGCTGCTGCACCATAAAGTCAGATACTTTCATTGTTGCTGTAGGAATAATATTTCTATTGAAGTTAAAGCACATTCACAATAATCTGCATGTCAGTCACCAGAATATGATGTAGACATGTAAAAGTACCCCAGTTAATTTTTAAACTGTTAAAAAGCCCAAAACATCCTGTTGTTTTTTACAGAAATAAAAACTGGCAGCTGTGGTTTGTTTAATAATCCTGTAAAAAAAAATGTCTCTGGCTCGTCTCCCACACAAATGAAGAGATTGAAGCCAGAGCAGCTTATATAGGCATCTCTAACCAGGCTTGGACACTAGCCATCATGTGACCTAGTCACATGACCAGACAATGAACAATAGCCCCAAGAACTGGAGAGTGTAAGGAAACCAGTATTAAATAAACACATCATGTATAAGTGAAAATATTACATCAAATAAAAATATAACAAATGAAGACATGAAAGAGAAGATATTATAAACAAAAATATAAATGAAAAAAATGGACAGAAATACAAATGAAACCCGGGTTACATAAACACATACATGAAGTAGCATCTAGATTTAGCATTTTAAATATGTAGATTTAACAACATAAACATGTATATTTAGCATTAAATGTAAATGGACTCCACTTTACACAGTTCTTTTTTAATACACCAGCCCTAAACTGGGATTAATTTAGGGTTCAGGGTCTTGAAAGGACACTTGGACATGTGAACAGGTGGAGCTAGGATTCAAACTTTATTTAAAAAAAAAAAGTAAAGACAGTGGTTTTTTTCGTTTGTTTGTTTTTTTTTTTTTACATTTAAACAGCACCACATTGTTTTTATTTTGTCAAAATGATATAAATACATCATTTCTACAAACAAATGTGATTTCATTAACATACTGTTCTTGGGAAAACTACATCTACACTTAATTTAATCATTAACATAAAAATGATTTTCAAATAAACAACTTTGTAATGCATTTTCACTAACAGCTTTTTATTTTGCAATTTTCCAACTTTTTGCAGTTACTGTATTTTTTTATTTTTTTTATTTTTTGCAGTGGATTATCTGGATGATTTAAATTAACAATACAAACGTCCCTTTTACGCAACATTTCTGATATGGTATTATTTCATTATTATTATTATTATTATATTATTATTATTATAGAATGACGTCTGTGTAAATGAAATTGTGAATCATTTGGTCCCACCTTTATCACAGCTTTGTAACACCTCCAGAGGTAGTAACAGAGCTGTGATAAAGGTGGAATCATGATTCAGGAACGTTGTGTAAAAGGAACACCTCTTGTTCTACAACCAAGGTGTGACGTTTTGGTCACATATTGTGTGTGTGTGACCCCCCTGAGACTTAAAAATGAGCGCAGGCTGTGTACAGTAAACAAACATATCAACACAACCAGAGAAACAAAAACACTATCTCAGACAAAGCTACTGGTATTAGAATGGAGAGGGCATGAACAACCGAAAAAGGACAAAAATCCAGGCACACACTTGGTTAGAAATTGTAAAAATCCTTTAGAACATCCTGAAAATGGCTCATACTGACACGTGTTAGTGCATTTTTAACTCCAGCACTAGAGAATTGACCTAGAGGCCCTCGTGAAAATTAAGACATTTAACAATTTGTCATTTTTCCAACCAAACAAGTGTCTGGATTTTTGTCTTTTTTCTAGTGAATACAGTAGAACGCTGTTGAAAACTGAGGAGACCCTGATATCTGCGAGCAGACGCTGGATGCTGTAGAATGGTGAAAAACAGGCCAACTCTGCAGAGGTTAGCAGCACTGGGAGTCTACGGGGTCTTTCCAGCGCACAATTTATATTTAACAGGATACACTACACTGTAAAAAAAATTAAATCCTGTTGTTTTTACAGAAAAACAAACTGGCTGTTGTGGTTGTCAGACTAATCCTGTAAAAAACCCACATCAACCTGTAAACAGATTTACAAGTGACATTTTTCATAGTAAGTAACAAAGTCAGAGCTAGGATTTGAACTGCCAACCCTTTAATCATAGGACAACCATGTTGTTTAACCCCAGTTTTATTTTCTCAAAACAATAGAAATGCATAACTTCAAATCTGGTTCAGTCAACATACCATAAAGACAACAGCTAATTTTTTACAACTTTTTGCTATTAATTCTGCAGTCATTTTTTTTTTTTTTTACAGTGTGTACTGCGTCACTGCTCCTTTGACTTGAAAACAGATCCACTGTGTAAAAGTCCATCTTGTCTCAACTCTGTTATGGCTTCGGTCTGGCTGTGGAAATCACTCAATGATGGAAAAAACATGAGATCACATTTCACCTTTTTTCTTCCCACAATCTCTGTGTAACGTTAACATGCTTAAAAACAAATATGAAATACTTTTAAAAAAACAACTGCAATATCTAGGGCCATATTTAGTGGCTCAGTTGGTAGAGTGAGTCACCCAATGACTGAGAGGTTGGTGGTCGGTTTGCGTCCCCGCTCTGGCTGTCCACATGTTGAAGTGTCCTTGGGCAAGACACTGAACACTGACTTAGTCTCCCATTAGGACTGATAGAACCAACTGGTGTGTGAATGGGTGAATGTGAGGCTAATATAAAGTACTTTGAGCACCATGATGGTGGAAAAGCACTATATAAGTACAAACCATTTACCATATCTGAGGTACTGATGTAAATGCAGTCACTGTGTGTTCACTTGGAAAAAAAAAAAAAAAGGAAGCAAACTCTAATTCTGAAAACCTGAGAAGTGTAAGGATAGTGTGAGTCACTAAGGGATGTTTATGAATATTCTGAATTCAGATTGATGGTCAGTATGTTTTAGCATGAACCATTTGCCCACTTGCAGTGTGGGCTTTGAGGTCTACCCTCTGGTAATGAATACTTATGAGCACATTAGCAGACCAAGAAGACTCATTACAATATCAAGGAGAGCAGCAGATCACATGCCCTTTTAGTGCCTTTTGGTGGGGTGTCTCTCTTTTGTGTCCTGGACATATGAGGCTTGAGCGTCATGATTAAACCCATGGATCACAATTATAATATATGGATATGAGCTCTTTATAAATGTGTAAAAACTTGTTAGAGGTCAGTTTGCGGAAAACACCTTTCTAATGTTTAAACTGGATTGTAATTGTTGAAGAGTTTCCTCCCTGGTGTGTCAATGAGTGACTGGGGTTGGCTGCATCAGTGTTCACACAACTCCAGCATGTGGTGTGCATAAAGTAGAGCATGATTCACCTTTTTACCACTGTCATGTGTTATGGTGCCTTCCCAGCACTTCAGAGGATGAATGACATACAACTGCCCACTACTGCACAATGGCTCTAATATAAAATTCTTATTCACAGCCCTTCATTTCTTCTGATGAAAAGGGAATATGAGGCTCATGGCTGAGCCAGTGTTCACCTGAGACAGTTCAAAGTGAGTGTCATAGGCCTGACAGATAGAGGAATGTTATTTCTTCAAGGATTTTGAAATACGTGGCATAATTTCAAGTCCACTTCATAATCAGTGAAAAGTCTTGGGTAAGTTTTGGAAGAATGTGCAAGTCAAGAAGGATTTTTGAAAAGTTATTTTATTCAGTTAATCCGGTCATAGTGAAGAAGCATGAAATGAGCCTGGGCAATATGGGAAAAATGTAAGTGTTCTGTCTGCAGGAACGCAATATCAGCAATAACAATAACAAAACATATAAGGGAATAACCCAGGAAAACAAAAATAAATAAATAAATAAATAAATAAAACGGTTCAAATGCATGCATTTTGGGTACTGGGTACTTTTAGTTCTAATACAGTTTTTTTTTTTTTTTTGCAAACTTTACACAGCACAGGTCTATTCTGTGTCAGACCTTGGCAAACTGAACCTATTCCACATCATTGAGGAAACATGTTGAAACTCCACTGGCATTGTTTCATCATCTTCGAAGAATATAGTTGCCATTACTCAAGTTTGTTGACTTGGAAAACTCACATGTGAAGGCATGTGTGAGGTACTTTTATAGCTTAGGCTGCTCCTGCTGCTGTTTGAGTCTGAGATTAAAAACTGAAACCATTGACGACACAATGATACATCAAATCAATCTGATTAATTTCATGTCTTGTCTGTTGCTGGGTCCATTTAGTTCAGCTTAGTACAAGTGGGACTCTCAGTGAAACAGAAACAATCAATGCAAAATCATGATTTTTTTTTTTTTTTTCTTTCTAGCATATTTGAAGTATATATATCTGTGCACAGCTCTGAAAGACATCACATGAGCCATGGCTACTTACACTGCAAACATATGTTACATCCAGAAAATGAGGGAAATTACTCCCATGATAAGCAGTGAAACCTAAAATGGAGAGAAGGAGGAGGGGGAAGAAAGAAAGATGGCGGATGAGCCTGTGGTAATTATTGGAGTGATTTACAGAGCGTTAGAGAGAAAAGCAAGACGCTGAGTGAAGGACAAGCTTATAAGACAGATGAAAGAAAGAGAGGAAAGACAGAGATGACAGAGGGATGTTAGCCCTTAGAGAGGAGTGTTGAGAGGGAAGGGGGAACAAGTGAGAGATTGCTAGTTAGCACTTTTCTCGAAAAGGCAGAGCGCAAGGAGGCGATAGTGTGAAGGAGGAAAAGAAGGGAAGAGAAAGGAACATAGTTAGCACAGTGGCAGAGTGAACTTTTGCCCAGTGCCTGTCAGTACAGAGGACGACAGAGGACAGGTGGTGTGTGTGTGTGTGTGTGTGTGTGTGTGCGAAACTCATGTGTGTCATGTGTGTATGTGTGTATCCTTGCCTCCTCTTGACAGTGAGGAGGAACATGAAGTCTCTAATTGCTCTGGTGACTGCAACTTCAGACCTCTTCTACACTGAAAGGGAGAGAGGGACAATGTGGGAGGGAGATAGAGTTACACTAAAATAGGACCAAAGAACAAAAAAAGACAAAAGATCTTAGCAGCAGCAATTTTTCATTAATGCGGGTCTGACATAAAGTTAGTCTTGCACACAGACAAAGGATATAACAAAAAGAAGGACTAAATGAAGTTGTAAATGATTCTAAGTACTAATAATCAAGTACTGTACACTGGTAGTACTGGTATTATTGTGTTTGTCACAGGTGAATATACAATTATCTACTGTATGAGAATATTACCCTGTTTACATGACAGTTTTTATTCCTGTTTAATTCCAAATAAAGGTTCATTCAACTTTAAGATGACCATGTCCATGACCAACACCTAATTCCAGTTAAATCCGAATAAAGTCACTAGTTTATTCCAATCTTAATTCCGAATTCAATAATTCCATTGACATGTAAACAGTTAATTCCACTTACACATTATTCCTGTTGTTCTGTATGTGCTCCTGGATGACAAACATATTCTGCAGTGCCAGCATTAGTACAGTATGTTAATTCCTATAGTTGATTCAGTTGAGCTTCCGCTTCGTAGTTATCACAAAAACAAATGCAAACGTCACATGTAGCATCTTGCTAGTTGACACAAATGCAAAACAGGAAGTGGACACAATTGTTTTCTACTGGTAGGCATCCAGATGTTAAGCAGCTGTTCTTTCCAATCAGAACCCTCGGTACCTCCAGCTCTTAAAGCCCAATTAACTAGAGCAGAATACACCCATTTCCCATGTAAACCTTTATTCAGAATTAACCTGTTCATGTAAATATGAAGGAAATTGCGTTAATTCCAAATTAGTTTATCCTAAAAAAAATGTTTGGAATTAAAAACATCATGTAAATGTAACTTGTACTATTAGCATGTTCCCAATATATCACAACATTAAAAAAACAAGTGCATGCTAGGCACAACAAACCCCACCTCCTCACAAACATTTTAGCTCTTAATGGACATTTCTGTCTAAAAACATGAGACTATGGGTTTGACCTTTCAAAGTCGCTCAAGCTCAAAGGTCATGATGCCATTTTGGTGCCAGTTTGGAGTTTCCTGTCTGTCAACAATAGTAACTGAGTACTTATCATCACTCTTTTTGAAGTTACAACTATTTAAAGTCACGTGACCTTGATTTTGAGCTTTTAAGGTCAGTCAAGGTCAAAGGTCATGACAGAATTTGAATCCCATGCCAAGTTTTCTATCTACCGACAATAGTAACTATTCTCAACTGTGATAGTTCATTTTAGTTTTTTAGGTATTGATCACACATAAAATGGAAGTGTTCAACACGAATAGTTCACAAGTTCTATCCAAATTTAAATTTTAACCTTTATTTTGACCTTTATTTTGACCTTGATGTTTGACCGAAATAATTTGTCCTTCAAGGTTCTGATGTCAATGCACATTAAGTATTTCAGAATGAAAAGGAAATTCCTAATTTTTCCTTTGTCTTACCATTGTGAAAACACATTTTTGGTGACCTTGATCTTGACCTTTCACCTACATTCACCAAAATCTAAAGGGATTTATTCTGCACCACCTCACACCATTCCTGAAAATTCCTTGCAATTTGATCCAGTAGTTTTTGTGTACAATTGCTGACTAATTAGACAGATGGATGGACAAATAGATGGATAGACAGACGGACAAAAAAAGTACCCTTACGTAAAATTGAGGTAAAATGAAAAAAACAAAAAATCCCACCAATATAATTATATAGAAAACATCGCCAACATACAGTATGCAATATTGGCACTTAGGCTACATTCAAACAGCTGGTGTTAATGAGCAATTAATTTTTTTTTGGGTGAAATCCATTTTTTGTGTCATGACTTTTATCAGTTTTGAGTATGAACTGAATGTGAGCCTGAAGTGACCTGCATGTGCAAAAGAGGTCCTGATATAATAAGTGACCATGCAGACATGCACTGTGTTTATGGAAAGAAATATGTTTTTCCCTCCATTCTTCCTCATGAGTTGCAGAAATGTGATATTTTGTCAGATAAATGTGACCTAGCTGTTCACACTGATATTAGATACATTTGGAATATAGGACCACATATGAAAGTGGTCTGGCTTAGATTTGAAAACATCTGATTTGTCCTGTTCAAATTGTGTTTAACAGATCAGATACAGGTCACATATGAGCAAAATAAAATCAGATTTAGGCCACATTTGCCTGCAGTCTAACTTTTTGCTCAACATAAAAAGTTGCTGATTTTTGTCCCTTCAACTGGTACTGTCCATATTCTATGTTTTGCCAAAACATTTGCCTAATGTGTCTTTGTGTATGGTGCCATGGATACACATGCACTCATTTCTGAAATATGATTTCATTGCATATATTTGGCATTTATGAACACATTAACTTGTCTCCCTTCCCCAAGCATAAAAAGCATATCTCCCCTACTTTTCTATTTTTTATTTATTTTTTGCTGTTTTATGCACATCATTGAAAACACAAATACAAAACTCTGCTTGTTCATGTATCTTTTTCTTGTATTTTTATGTAACATTTTGTGCAGCCAGTGGAATGAATACTGATTATTGGAGCAGATTTACTTTATGCTGTAGTAAAGTAGTGATTTTATTTGCCCACCTTGACCCAGTGGACACATGACAAACAGTATCTTTAACAAACACTTTCAACAGCGACCCCCGTCATGTCCCTGATTTATATCCTGTGACCCTTTTACTCTCTCTCGGGCTTATTCTCTTATCGCTCCATCAACACTGGGAGACAGTGAGACAGAGAGAGAATGGGAAAAGGTGGGGTTGGAGAGAACTGGGAGTGGGGTGACATTTGGATAGAGTGGGGCTCAAATAGAGAAAAGAACATGTAGGTGGAGATGGAGTCGAAAGAGTTACCGACCATGGGAGACCTGCTGAAATGGCCCTTCTTTGTCACTGTCTTGCGTGCACACACAAACACACTCAACTCTCCTGCTCTTCTCACTCTCATATATACACATAATCCTAGCTGTCAGATATGTGGTACACGTATATGGATCATACTCAGCTCAAATCCTTCTCCAGTGTTTTCCCCTGGTTTTAGTGTATTTGTGTGTGTGTGTGTGTATGTGTGGGTATGTGTGGGTATGTGTGTGTGTGTGGGTGGCATCTGTCAGGGCGGATGCTAAAGCCCTTCCTCTGGCCAATGATAAAAGCTCAGCCCTTCTGTGTATATGTGTGTATGCATGTGTGTGCAGCCACCCAGATGTTTGGACATTAGTTGACTGCTGCTATCTGCAGCTCAAATGAGCCTTGAGGCTTAGGTCATTAAAGACCAGCTTTAAAGTTATACAAACTAATGCACACACACACACACACGCATACACACACGCAGGCACACACATATATTCCAGTTTCCGATGCTCTCGTCGAGTAGCTGAGTTGGTAACTTTCTTGTAAAACTCTGTTGACAGTAGCGTAACTGAATCAGCACCTGAGTCACTGACATAATGGTAACAAGCTTGAGTGGTATTGGCAGAGAATGGGACAAAATGTTCAATGGGTGAGAAGAGAAAGGAATGGAGTAAAGGAGGTGTATCGGACGAAAACAGGAAGGGGGATTGAGTATCAAAGTAAAGACGCTATTGTATCCCAGGCACAATAGCAAGTGGGATTTGGTTGCATATGAGTAAATGGTGCAGCAGAGACAAACACACAGGATGCACTGTTGTCTCATGACTGCTAAGTAAAAATGGATGACCAGGGTAACAACACTGTCTGGGGTTCAGTTCAAGGTGATCAGCACAGCAATGCAGCTGTGAAGGGAGGCTAGGAGCAGGGGGGGGGTGGGGGGTGTTAGACCTCTACACCAGAGACTCCTGCTGCAAGGGCACATCTTCAAGAAATGAGGGAGATTTACACACTTCTCAAACGTGGCATGGCTGTTCATCTGAGGTTAAATAGTGTTAGAATATAGTATTATAAAGGGTCCTTGACCCCTCAGCATGATACAAAAGTGGAAGATACAAAACAAATTGCAATATAGGACAAAAAATGTGTTAAATGACAATTAGTAATATTGCATTTTTAATAAATGGCCGTCTCTTCAGTATAATTCACTTCATATTGAAGGGTGAGAGCTATTGCTTTGGTATGACCAAACTGTACTTTCCTTGATAGGGTTTTATATATGTATATGTATTAGGGGTGTGACGAGAGCTTGCGAGATGTCATTTGGCGAGGTTGCTCATCTTGTTAAGATTCTGTCTCGTGAGTTTTGTTATCCAGGAAGCAGCAAAAATGACGTCGGAAAATTCAGATTTTACGATTGAAGATGCCCCCGCTGCTTTCAAATCATTTGTTTGGCAGCATTTTGGGTTTCCGGCAGAAATTATAAATTGCAAGAGAGTGACTGATAAGACACGAACACTGTATGCAAACAATGCTGTACATCGTGGCTAATACCAGCTCAATGCAGAGACGTTTCCAGCACCACCACAGCTCAGGACTCAAATCAACATCTGCCAAGAAAACACCAACAAACTAGACAACGCATTTTATGAATTTTATTTGAACTTTTATAACATTTTATTTTAGTTTCAATTTGTAGAGAAAGAAGTGACATACTTGGTCAGGGTCTGTTTGTACTATTTTCAGTCTGTATTGTCAGAGAAGAACTTTCTGTTTTGCACATATTGTCTGCACTTGAATAAAGGAGAAACATATCATTTAAAGCAGTTTTTCTGATCTCTTCCTGCACATTTTTCAGATCAAAGTTTTCCTTTTTCTGATCCTTTCAGTTGTAAAAACCCTAAACTTACTCTTCCTTCCACGACTGAAAATGCCAACCTGCCAAAAATGAGCCAAATTCCTATTATTGTGTTTCCTAATATTAAAAATATATAGGAATGTTCCTCTCTCTGACCAGAAATGTGAACTTTTCTTTTGGGCATGCACCTCTGCTAATACACAGAGCTGACTGTAAACAGGCAAAGTTCCACCTCAATGAGACACATACTCCAGACACTGTCAGAGGCAAAGGCTAAGGGTATATCCTAAAATGTGCCCAATCCTTAACCAGCTATGATGTCACGAGGCATCTCCAGGTCATGATCTTTCATTTACACTTGGTTTGAAGTCAGTCCGACAAATAGTTCCAGACATATGAATGAGTGTTTAGTGACTTTAAACTTTTGAGCAGCTCCTTGCGGCCAATCTAGAAATGATAAATCATCCAAAATCTTTCAGGTTATTGTGTTAAGTTGAAGGATATCCTGCAGCAATGGTTAGACAAAAAAAAACAAAGTGCCTGAAACTCTATTTGGGGATATAAGGAGCTGTGTATATGTTGAAAAAAATCTCCTAAAGCCTTTAAAATACCAAAAGATTCTCACAAGTCTTGATCAGAAAACACTCCATTTAGAAACGAAACCACACAAATGGAGTATGCTGTTTAAATGGACTGTAACAAATGGGAGAAACTGTCATTTTTTTGAGTAACGATGGGATATTAGTGTGGATTTAAAAGTAGAGCTTGAGAATGTTGGAGCAGCAGTCTCATGCCAAGCTGGAGGAATAAAGTACAAGAACCATTTGACTATAACCTGGACAAAAGAAGAAATATAAAGGAAAATATAGTAATTTATTTAGTTGTTCATGTCTGTTAACAACAAACAAAAAAGAAAAGAAAAAAACACATATAATTCCAGATATCATGCTACTGTAAGAGTTTAAACTGAAGTAAAAGGCATTATTGTCTAACCTGATTGGCATTTAATAGAATATTTCCACAAGAAAACAAGCAAACAAAACACACAAACAAAAAATTTAACCATTGCTAAATATACAATAGAAGAGAATACATATTTAATTTTAATTCAGATAAATTATATATATATATATATATATATATATATATATATATATATATATATATATATATATATATATATATATATATATATATATATATATATATATATATATATATATATATATATATATATATATGTGTGTGTGTGTGTGTGTGTGTGTGTGTGTATGTAAAATAATGGTTAATTTGTACTTCTTTTTAAATGTTTTAATTTTTTTTCCACTATTTTAATGCATCTTCCAGGCCATTCTGTTAGAGGATCAACCACCTCCAACAGAATTACATATTAATGCACATTCATTCATTCATTATCTGAACCCGCTTTATCCTCACTAGGGTTGCGGGGGTCACTGGGGGCCTAATCCAGCTACAATGGGCGAAGGCGGGGTACACCCTGTATGAGACGCCAGTTCATCGCAGGGCTGAACATATATAGACAAACAATCACTCTCACATTCACACCTATGGACAATTTAGATTAACCAATTAACCTATCAGTGCATGTGTTTGGATGGTGGGAGGAAACCAGAGTGCCCGGCGAAAACCCATGCGGACAAGGGGAGGACATGCAGACTCCACACAGAAAGGCCTGGTGTGGGATTCGAACCAGGGTCCTTCTTGCTGTGAGGCACGAGTGCTAACCACTGCACCACCCACACTGGGTGGTGCAGTTAATAGGGGCTGCACCCACACTGCAGCCCCTATTAATGCACATTAAGTAGATAAAAATATGTTCCCTTTGACTGCACATTTTGAATTGTTTATGACATTTCTTCTGTTCCTAGTTTCCTCCAATAACTTTTTTGAGGTGGTCACACACAGTAATGGTTGTGCCCTTCAACTATAACTACATGGTCTATATTATGATAGATCTACGCGCATAGTAATAAGATGATTCATCAGAACTCACCAAACAACCTGCTGTCTTCAAGTGATACCCTGTGCACTATTTCTCTCACAAATGAGACTTGACAGTACAATTCTGTACAATTTAGTGTCTTGGCAAAGCAGGAAGAGAGAAAGGCAGAGAGAGGGTGTGAAAGAGTGTGAGAGAGGGAGAGTGTGTGTCCTTTTGGCCCATCCTTTTGGCCATTTTCCCAGTCAAACAAGTGTGAGAGTGTGCAAAGGGAGCCCGGGTCCACAGAGAGCAAAGCACTGTTTAAATGATGTTATCACAATGCATTTGTGTCCACTCCATCTGTTTCACTTACACATTCTCTCATCTCTATGCTGGCTTTTTTTTTTTTGGTAAAACTTTACATTATGGATCACTAATAAGGTGGTAATTCTATGGCAATTTTAGTATAATTTCATGGTAATAATACCTTTGTAACTGCTTATTACACACACTTTTCGTGCAGTTTCCAGTTCAATTACTCTGTAGTTTCAAGGTAACAGTGATGCAAACAGCTTTCATTAATGTGGAAATTTCTATGGTCATTTCGATGTAATTTCATGGTAATAATTATCAACACAGCTCAGTTATTATGTAGGAAGAGTCAATCGTGCATTTTTTTTTTTTTTTTTTTTTTTAATTCTTAAATTGTTCCAGTATAGTAGAGTAGATTTTGTCTCTTTCTTGGTAAAAACTAAGTAACTGAGTAGAAACAAGTGATGGTGCATTTTACAGACCTGATGCTGTGTATTTTCCTAGAAATTACCTAGAAATTATTTTCAGCAAATTAAAGAAAAACAAGTAAATCCTGGACTCATCATTTCAGTAACTGCAGATCAATTTCAATACAATTGCCATTTTATTATACTTGAAATGAAAGCTGCTTACAAAGGCATTATTACCATCAAAATTACCACAGAAATTATGACCTTTATGGAAGGTGTTTGCATTGTTATTATCTAGAAACTCCAGAGTAATTGCACTGGAAAATATATGGAAATTGCTTGCAATAAGTGGTTACAAAGGCATTATTACTATTAAATTACATCAAAATTAACATAGAATTATCACCTTATTAGTGATCTGTAGTGCAAAGTGTCACCATTTTTGTTTTGTATTATGACAAAACTGGAAGTATAAGACCATCTTAGGTGTGTATGTGTACTACAGTATTTATGACTGGAATGATCCGAAACATTTTCTTAACCCTCCTCTTGTGTTAGCTTTCAGGTAACACGCCCCATGTTAGCGGGTCGGTGGCGACCCATGTCTTAAATCAGCTGTAAAATACACTAAAAACAATTATCTATCATCAATTTTTTTCTCATCTCTTTGTTACCTTGTTAGGCTTCCTTATCCATGAAAATATTGGTTTAATTATTTTTGGTGTGGGTCTCTGGACCTTTTTTTTCTGTCGGTATACCCCTGAATTTCAATTTAAAAAAAACAGTAAAACTAACCTCAAGAGAATCATATAAATAAATAAATGTTTTTTCTGTTACCTGATTATTACTGAGGGGTATTACAACACATATGTAAAATTATTTACTTATTTTATTGTTTTTATTTTAATATTATTGACTATAGTAACATCAATAGAACTTTAATACAAATATAAAATCGGTGGTGACCCTATCACAAGAGGAAGGGTATATAAAATAAATCGTTCTAACTTCAGAATAGCTATAGTTACCTTAATGTGGATGAAGATGCTATTTTATTGTGTTGTGTTGAGTGGGAAATTTTCTACACAGTGTCACCCACTTCATATCAATGCCAAACAGAAAAAAGAAAAAAAAAAAAACATAATTATAGTTAAATGTTTTTGTTTCTTTTTCTGTTTGCCATAGATAGTATAGTTACATACTGTATGATGTCTGGCATGTACAGTATGGAATGTCTGAACCACTGTGGAGCTGCTTCTGTTCTGAAAGCACTTCCTAGTGTCGCAGTTTAGCTGACAGTTGGTCTAATTTGCACTTAACAGCACCCACAGTGATGACTCTGTCTATTACATCTTTGTGTTTGCCTTGTAACTCCAAATGCAGTTCATTCAGAACAGCAGTAAAACCAACAAAGAATAGCCATGAGTCACTGCTTTTGTCCTCTTCATATACTTCATCCTCAGATTGCTTGTCTTTTGTAACTCTGTGCACAATAACTCAGAAAATTGCTACACAAACTTTCCTTGGGTCTGTTGCACATCAGTGGGCTACAGCAAACTAAAGTATCTTTACTGTATTAGATCCAAACACACTTGTTTCTAAGTTTCCATCTGCTTTTGTTCTGGATGAAAATGATGAATCTTCCTTTTCTGTTGTGTTCAGGTTATTGCTGTGATGGATTCTAGAAGAATAATTACAACAAGCTAATTCTGCTAATAGCATATCTCATTTAGTTTGTTAGTGAATAAGCCAATGTTCTTCTTATTCATCATGACTTATTTCTGATCTCTCACTATGGGATTGATGGCACTGTCAGGAATGAGGATGGAAAAGGTTGGGGAACTTTTTTTTTTTTTTTCTGTGACAGTATTTTCACAAGTGTATGTAAGTATTTCCTCCATTTTCTGGACATTTAACATTAATGACTTGAACATCTGAAGCAACTCCAGATTATACCACTGCCCCCAAAGGCTTTTACTGTAAGCACTAGGCATGATGATATTTGTTGCCCCACCCCCAAAGGGTAGGCAAGGTCTAGCTAGTACTTTAAAGTGTTTTGAGCACAATGAAGGTGGGAAAGTGTTATATAAGTGCTGCCCATTTACTTTTGTTTTACATTTATTTTTTGGTTGCAAAACTATTAGTTGAATTCATACCAAATCAGGTTTATTGATTACCAGTGACCCAGAACAGTTATGAAAACATTTTGGGAAAAATAGGTCTAATTCCAATTCCTCCCTTAACCCTCAAACTCAATCCTCAATCAGTAACCCTCAAAACTAAGTGTTAAGGGAGGAATTGGAATTTGCTTTAAGTCTTTTTGTTTTCTTTTTCAAATACCTATAAAAACATGTATTTTATATATACATTATGTTACATTATATTATATTATGTATATATATATATATATATATATATATATATATACTGGGTGGGATTGCTGGGGGGGTCATCCCTCCCTTTTGGTTGTGGATATCAAATTAGGGTCCTGTGGCCGATGAGTCTTTCTGTCGGTGTGAACACAAAATGGTCTGTTCCTTTCCATCTGGGTCTCATGCCCTCAGTTTGACCTGACGCCAGCCGGAGAGGACCGAACCCTGGTCCCGGGCGCACCCCCGTGCCATGCGGTTAATCATTAATCATTCACTAATTATCCGAATGGAAGGATCTGAATGATCTAAATCTTTATGGACATTTTGGTTTGTTCTTAAATAATAGAATGAATTGCAAACATTACAACTTGCTTAATAATTGTGCACACAGTGTATTTGCAAACCAGTACCAATATGCCTAAAATATCCCTCAGACTGTGTAAAATCTTTTAATTGTATTACCTATGTATTGACCATCATGAAGTCTTCTTCTCTTTGCATGAACAGACCAACCAGCCAATACTTTTGGTCTCAATGATACACCAAGTACATTACTGAGATCCTATTATCCATGTCATAGTGTCAAGTGAATCATAGAATGAAGATACAATGGTGTTAATCAGTCATTGTCAAACATATGAAAAGATCACACACAAATATTACTAAAGGTTAAGAGATATACACTGAAGAACGCGAGATAAAGACTTTAGGACATTAATTAAAAGACAGTGTTGGTAAAAGTGTGACTAACCCTGTGTGGAAATGTGCTGAGTTTGCTTCTTTGCCATGTGTGATTAATAGGTACCCCGACTCTTTTTCTCATTGCTTGCTCATTTTGTCATTTCTTTTCTTCCATCCTCTCTCCCTTTGTTTCTTTAAGTTGCAATTACTTCAGCCATCTATAAGGCAGAGTCAAGCAGAAAGGTGGCACAGAAAAAGAAATAAAGTGAGACAAGTGAGTGCCTTCGCAGCATCACTCACAAGGCTGGCTGTCGGCAAGTCAGTGACTACATGGTAAATTGGAACAGTGCCGTACTAATTTAACACAGCTCTAACAATTTGTGTCCAAAATGTAGTTTGAGAAATTGGATAAAATGGGTCTTAACTGACTAACGTTTGATTACATTAGAAACCAGAGGAATACATTGCACTTTTAAAACAGCAGTTCTCACTAGACATGCCAAATAAGTTAGATTAAATGTTAAAATACAGTCCTCAAGCTTCAGTAGGTAGATGCCCTGGTCTGTGTTTGATAAAGAACTGTCACAAAGGGCAAAGAAAAGTGCTTTTATTCTCATCAGAATGATCAAACACACTTGGATTTTTTCTTATTATCAGTGTGTTAGATTCTAGTGAGAAGAGCGAGCTTTCATTCAACTGACTCTGTCTGAATGTTAATCTTTTTTTTGTGTGAAATGGAATAGAATAGACACCTTTATTATGCAAGGGTTTTTTTTGTTTGTTTTGGTTGGTTTTTCTTTTTAAAGTCAAGCTACAGAGGTCATAAGGTTCAATATAAGACAGATTATGTTGGTCCTGGTTAAGTGAAAAATGATACAGTACATTATTAAAACATGTTACTTGCTAATATTACATAACAACAAAGACAATAGTATCCTTCTTTCTTGATAGCCAAATGTACTTATGATTATTTTTCTACATTCACCTGTTACACCACATCCTACTAATTAATTATTGTATTGACTTTGTTAAGAGAAAAAGAACATAGATGCACTGATTGACATTCATTAGTTAATCTGATCTGTCAATGAGGATGAATAAAAAAAACCTATATTACATATATATATATTTAATTTTTTAATTTTTTAATTTTTTTTGGAAATGTATGAGATTCATTTAATTTTCAGAAATCTGTAGGAGTGCACATTGTACTGAACTAGGACACTGTTAGGTACCACAAGTTTATTCATACTATTTCTTATTTTTATTTTGTTTGTAGCCAGCCTGTAATAGAGAAATGTATTATTTAATTTTAATCTGAACACTGGCTATAATTTGCCAAAAACCTTGCAGGTTACCTCTTGTTTTTGAGGAAATATTCCAACTGAGCTAAACTATATGTCATAACCACATCATGGCATCATCCCTTTAAGTTTTCATGAGCCTGAGGTGTTTTATTTTTTCTTCAGCATACATGCAATCCGTTGTCCTTGTGTCAGTGTGTATTTTGTGTGCACATCTTTGTGTGTGTGTGTGTGTTTGTGTGTGCATGTACGTGTCATGCGTGTCCATACCTGAGCTTGCCAACCTGCAGAGTTGTGATCCCACAGGGTGCAGTCACTGCCACTGTCTATTAAAATCAATGGAACCAGTTGAGCTGCAATCACTGACCTTGCTAATAGCTTTAGCTAACCAGTGAGCTAATAAAATCAACATAGCCATATCATTTCTGTAGGCTTGCATGCATTGCTTATTATTTCTTTTTCATTTTTAACTGCTGAATAGTAACATAAATGTTTTGACAAGCATTTAAAAATTTAAACCTCCATGTCTACTTTATATTTACATATATACCATGTGTAATATTTAGCTGACTTTAATCCCTTAGTCCAAAACAACAGCATCGCCTCTGTGGCTAAAATGATCATTTACCTAATGAGACCTGGAGCATTACAGTCATAAACACCAGCTTCTCAAACCTCTGCACCGTGGTTCAGACATTTGTAGATACACCCCCTCAACACAAACACACACACACACACAGCCTCTCACTCTGCTGTCCTCTCACAAACTCTGACATCGCCTCAAGGGAGGATTTAGCCCCAGCACGGCCAGAGAGAGCAATGAAACTGCATGACAGAAGTAGAAAGCAATAGAGATAAAGAATAATAAAGCTGCAATACCATGACTGAAATGGCTCCTATTTAAACAAATGCGACGATGAAAGAAGAGGAGCAACTTCTTTTGTTCTTTCATCTTCATTTTTGTGTCAGTGTTGGGAGCTTCAATGGCCTCTTTGCACCCGCTGCCATTTTTGATTTTGGAGGAAACCTGTTATTTTTACTGTAATGACAGGCAAATGGTGCACTTTTTTTCTTTTTTTTTTTTCTCCACTCATTACTAATTATGTTGCTAATTTCAAGGCAGTTCATAATTTCTGAACTATGCATTTGTCTTTGTCCTATTGGGCATCTTAACTGTAACTGTTGAATATGCTTTCATATCATATCAAGATTCAGCTCATAACACTAACAGGACTTCAGGGGGATCTAATTACAGAAATGGAATATTATATTGATAATTTGGTTTTCTATTGTGCGTAATTAACTGAAAATATGAATCCCTGTGTTTTTGTTACTTGAGCTGTTTATATTAACAGAAGGAGGTCATATACACCAAACTGAAACATAATATTGTTTTTTACAATAACTCAGATCTGGTTTCCTCTTCTTTAGTTTTCAGTTTATAGCAGATTTCTTCCAGGTTTAAGGTTTTATCCTTACTTCTTACAATTTTAATTAAAATTTTACTTGGTCCAGAGTGCTCTGCAGTCTTTTTATTATTATTATTATTATTATTATTATTATTATTATTATTATTATTATTATTATTATTATTATTATTATTATTATTATTATTATTAGTAGTAGTAGTAGTAGTAGTAGTAGTAGTAGTAGTAGTAGTAGTAGTAGTAGTAGTAGTAGTAGTAGTATTAATAATAATAATAATAATAATAATAATAATAATAATATGTTTTATTCACACATTGCTTACGTCTTTTATTACTTATTTATTATTATTTATATTAGAAAATTATTATTATTATTAATAACAAAAATAATAATAATAATAATGTGTTTTATTCACGCATTACTTACGTCTTTCATTATTTATTTATTATTATTAGTTATCCATTGTTTTTATATTGTACTGTCTGAAAAGAGATGCTCAAATATCATTGTACATTGTTGTATGATGACAGTAAAAGCTACCTGTCTATCTATCTCTCACTCTCTCTGTCTGTAATTAACCTACGAAGACCCTGAACTATCGTTTTGTGGTGATTTACAAATACATTTCTCTTTAATATTTTTTTTATGTATATTTTATTGTCACATTTTAAAGTAATATAACAATGATATTCTATCCTAGTGCCAGTTGACATCCTTTATATATTTCCATCAATCGTCACATGTTATTTGCAGTAGTCTTATGATGTGTCTCCAATTTTTTTAGGTTGGGGGGAGGGGCGGCTTCTTATATCATTTGCATGTGATGGCTGTTTTAGATGCTACCAAGAAAATTTTTCTCCAGTATTCATCCTTACTTGATATGTCCATTCTTGATAAATGTCTCAAATATAGCACAGAACATGTCCTTGGTCATTCATATTCAAACATTTTTCCAATTTCTTTGCTGATATTTTTCCAATATTGGGATGATTTTGTACACTGCCAAAAAAACATGTGCATGGCCCACATCCTGCTCACCACACACCTTCCAACTTTTGTGTCACAAAAAAATCTGATTATTTTTTTCCCAACTAAATATTTTCCAATTTCTGGAATTAGATCTAATCACTTCAGCTTCACATATTTTATACCATGTATCATCACTTAATTCCAACCATAGTTATTTATGCCATTTATCTCTAATATACAGAGTCCAACTTTTCCTGTTCGATAACAACCCATGATATAGTTTCAATATCAATTTTCCTCCTCCTCTCTCTTCTCTCAGCATTTAACCATTACCAAGTAATAAAACTGATTATCACCATATATTATAACATTATTTTTTGCCTTTTTGCAGTGAAAATCAGGTGTTTTCATTTACTGACTGTAGGCATTTGTAAAAACTCAGTAAATTCAAAGGTTATCATATCAACATGACAAATATTTTGCTGAAAATGTAAAGTGTAAAATGTTTTCAGCAAAACATAGCATTAATTCTATATTAAAACAAACATCTACAACCAGTGTTTTGTCAAAGAACATAGATTGCATTGAAGAATCAATATTGTAGAAGACAAAGGTGTTTCCATTTTCACTTCAGAGACTATGGAGGCAACTGACAAATATATATATTGCAGTTGAAAAGCTGAAAACTGCATTGTGTCTGAATTATTTCATTGTATTGGAATTATTATTGGATTAAAAGTTACTAAACATTTTAGATCAACAGATGCTTTTGGGTTTTTGAAGATTTATATTCCCTTAATTAAAAGAAGTACAGTAAACAAAGCAAACACTGGCTCCAAAGTGAGACAGAATTTAGACAGATTGACCTAAATCTATAAATGGGTGCTTCTGTGAAACTGGGTTCATTTTGGTGGCTGGCCCTTTTCCAGCTTTTTACACCCAATAATAAAATAGAAATTTAGATGTATTTTATATATATATATATATATATATATATATATATATATATATATATGTATATATATATATATATATATATATATATATGTATATATATATATATAGTCAAGTTCTGGTCCAGTTCTGGTCAAAGGACACCCAGCACATTTCGGCAACATGTTTCATCTCAAAACAATATACGTTTCAATGAGTGAGACCGTCATGAAAAATAGTGAACTATCACTTTAAGATCCCTTTAGTCACATTTCCCACAAAATACACAAAAATACACTCAGAAATCAAAAATGCAGCAGAAAAAAAAAATACATATCATGCCACTATAATTCCCCCAAATTAAAAAAAAAAACACACAAAATTTTAAAATATCCAAAACATGTGCAACAATATGACTATTAATGTGTTTATTTAACACTTTGTAGAGTTTCAACAAAACAACTGTAAAAAAAAAAAAAAAAAACCCTGTTCTATTCAATTGCATAATATTTTTTAATCAGATTCAACGTTAATGTGTTAATTTTGATAGTCCTAACTAAACTGTTTTATCTGAAAAATAGCTTCTCTTTTATCTCAGTAAATATTTATTTTTAAAATATATCCAAAGTGCTTCCATACTTGCTTCATAACATTAATCTGAATGTGCTTTTAAATTTTAACCCTTCTATCTTGCTTTTAGGAATAGAAACATACAGTACATTATAAGCACTCAAACGTCATTGTCACTATATATCAGATGCTGAACATTTAAATATTTATAATGATCTATGCATTTATTATCTTAAAAAAACTATCCTGGAAAGCATGGAACGCCACTTTTATGCTTTGTGGTTTGTCAGATGGGAGTTGTCGGTACTAATAGCACCCGTGGAGCTGCTGAGCCTCAGATACTGTACATGTTTTGTACAAGGGCACCTTGATGACACAGAAACAGGAGAGCATCCAGCTTCTATTCCCTGCTGCAAGAGACACTTACAAAGTAAAGATGTAAAACCAACCATAATGTTATTACTCTTTAGATTTACTTTTAATATTTGTTCTGTGAACCTGTTGCCCTCAGTGTGTTTCAGATAGTGTTCTGGCAGAGGTACTTGGCAGCTGTGCACTCATTGTGCCCTTCATGAGTAGGGTGATTATCAGCCACATTAAAGTGAGGGAATGGCCATTTGGCTTTTACAATACTAGGTTTGAAAATGTGAAGAAGTGTCAGCACTGTGGAGCAACAGTGTTGGAGTTTTGAGACACAGCATTACAACCACAACTAAGATATGAAAATGAATAACAATGTGAACTTCCAAACTTAGTATAATGGAACTTGTATTGATTAAAAATGTATAATAGGTCGGTCTATTCATATTTCTTTTTTTCCTGACACACTATGTGGCCCTTTTTGATCTTAAACAAGTGAGTATTTTGGCTTTTTTAAATAGAGTTATGCATTATAAAATGTTCCCTGTGGTTTACAAAACTGTATTCTGAATTAATTAAACTTCACAGTTTTAATTTCAACCCTATTTCTGAGTCATGACAAGAGATGGGTCATTTAGAACACTGGCCCTTTAAATGCACATGAACCTGTGCAGCTCTGTCCCATTCAGTTACTTATATTTGTTAATACAATCAATCAGATCAAAATTTTGATATATTTTTTGCATGGACTGCATCCATCCAACCCAGAGAAATGGACATTAAAAGGTTATATGTGTAACTAGTTATAAAATCTAACACATTAAGAAGGAATCAAAACAGCCTATAGAAATCTACTCTGAAATGAACATCAACTTTGTGAAGTTTTAGAGTCCAAATACACAAATAAATGATCCAAAGACTAATAAAAGTGGCTGTTGCAAAACCTGACCCCATTAAATAAAAGCTTTATATAAACCAGGGGTGTCAAACTCATTTTAATTCAGGGGCCACATTCAGCCTAAAATGGTATAAAGGGGGCCAGACCAGTAGAAATAATAGAATAAAAACATAAATAATGTCAATTCCCAAGTTTTTTCTAGGTTTTTGAGTAAAAATAGTGAATAGTGAAGTACATGAACATAACATAAACAAATATTAACAACTTAAAAATTCTTAAAAAAAAAGTACTATATTAATAATATTGCATTTTAGTTGATCATTTATACACATGTGCATCACAATGTAAAGATAACAGTGGATTTAAAAATACACACATTTAGTAACATTCACAATATTGGTAAAATTCCACATACATTTCAGGTTATTCAAATTTTTTTGGATCAGGCTAGTGTTCTTTATTTATTTATTTGTTTGTTTCTTTATTCATTCCATTTTTCTTCACACTAAAACAAAGAAGAACATTTTGCTGTTTTTTTTCATAATTGTTTATTATAATTATGGTCTGATCTGATCCATCCTTTCTTATATATTAATATCTTTTGTATAATTTTTGCATTTCACAAATTCACCCCAGGGGCCAGATTGGACCCATTGACACTGGCATGTTTGACACCTCTGATATAAACTAATTTTGGCTTCAGTCCATTTGTCACCATACAGAGTGTTTGCAGCCAAAAGTGTCCACATTTGAGAAGAAAGGGTGAGGTTGGGGAGTGTGAGGGTCAGAGCCATCTGCCAGGGGTCGAGGGTGAGACTATTCTAAAGTCTGTTCTGAGTCTGAGGCCTTTGTCCTTTAGATCGATCTGAAAAATACTTTCGCGGCTTTGAAGAAGTAGAAGAAATGTAAGTTATTCTGCTAACTTGTACATGGAGTTTAATGTATAGTGGCAGTATTTAATATATATATATATATATATATATATATGCATATGTCTTTTCTACTGAGTTTCCACTTGACTCAGTTTGGCTCAGCTCACCTTGGTGTTCCTGGAGAGTGTTTCCATTATACGATGATTGAGTTCTGCGTTCATGAAGTTGACACACGCCAATAAATTGGATTTAAGTGAAGTAGAAATATGCAGCAACTACCTCACTCTTCCTTCTTGCCACCACCTGAGTCAGTAGCAGAAACAAGTTGAGATGAATGAAGCATGTGACAGGATGCAGGAGCTGCCAGAAGGATGCTTTGTTGTCTGACTGCCTGTGGGATTTACTCCCCTAGCCTTTACCTTAGGAGGTTTGACCTACAAGGCAGCAGGTGGTGCACTGGTAAGTGAAAGAGCCTGTCCCGGAGGGGTCTGTACCTATTAGGGTGGAGCCTTCTCATAGCCCCCCAGGCCAGATTAGTCTGGAACCACAAGGAACCAGTTGCTCATGGTGGTTGTGAGGCGGCTGTGGGAGGGGCTTGACCATGAAATGCATTTCCACAATAAATCTTGGGTCAAAATGTGAAATTCTTACAATTAACAAGGGAATAAGTTTTAGTCCAAATATATATTAGTGTTAGTGTTTGCACATTATGGCGCATTCATTTTACAGGTTCTTTCTGGTGGAATATTTACATGTACATAAACCAGCATATTATGTGTAATAACACACAAAACATAAGTTAAACAGCACTTTTTTCGTTTGTTTTCTGATTGAGATGTAAGATTTAGCACATTTAATATGTGAAGAAGATGCAAAAAAGGTAGAGCCGAGTCGAGCCAAGCCAGTACCAGTGGAAACACAACATTAGTTGGTAATTCTATGTTGCTACAGTAGTACTACATGACTTCCCAAAATTCTTCCTCAAGTCAGGGGTACAGGGGTGTAACAGTCTTTCTTACATCAATTAATCAATTAATTAATCCCAGGACATGTTATTCACCACAGAAACAAACAAACATTTACTGTCAAATTCACACTTAGGAGAGATTTGGACTCTTGACCTACTAACCTGTTGGTACCACACCGATGGAAAACACATGCTCTATAGACTTTGCACATTTCTCATGACACTGTAATACTTTACTTTTCAGATACATTGCTCTTTTTATTCCTATTTAAACACATCACTAATCACCATTGGATCTGGTCAGTGGTACATATTGGCAAACACATGTGGAGTCACCATGGAAACTGCACATAAACCTACTTGGGACCCTTATACACAGTAAATTTTGCAGTGTTAAATCAACACTTAGAGAGTTAATTTGGAGACAATGGGACCAAATACACTCTAGAAGAAGTTAAATAAACTCTCTAAGTGTTGATTTAACACTGCAAAATTTACTGTGTATGTAGCCCAAATGTAACCATTCTGGGCCCACATGAACATACTGGCTGGTTATTAGAAAATTCCAACCACATAAATGCTGATTCAGACCCATGTCCACATCCACATTATCCTTTTGAACATCATTCCTTATATTAGTATTATTATTTCATAGTACCTATCAAAGCAGCTACACTTACTGTTCATGCAGAGGTGGACCTTACAGACCCTGTAGACCACATTGGACCTGAGATTATTGACTCAATGTCTGCTCTGTGACTATTGCCGTCAGAGAGATTACCGATCACTTGTCCGATAAAGGTTTAAGATGTTGGTTTTGTAGCTTCGAACAATAAATGAAGAACACATGAACCCTCCATCAGTTTGTGTCACTCAATTGGGACGTCCATGGCTCATTTGGTAGAGTGGGTTGTTCAGTAACTGAAGGGGTGGTGGTTTGAATCCCGCTCTGTCCTAGTTGGCCTGTTGTGTCTTTGGGCAAGACACTACACCCTCCTTGAGCAAAATGGCTGCTATTTGCCCCAGGGCAACTGTGGCTACATATGTAGTTTACCACCATCAGAGGGTGCATGTGAGAGTGAATGAATAATGGGTCACTAATGTGAAGTGCTTTGAGTGGCCAAAAAAGCACTATATAAATCCAATCCATTAATGTTATGCTTAATGTTTTAGTTTGGATTTAGTTTCTTTTGCTGGGTCATGCTAGCAGCTTTTAGCAGAAGCTCGCAGCTCAGCTCGTCATTCTGCTTCATCTGCTCCTTCGGTGCCCTTTCTGGCCTAACCAAGCATGAGTAAGTAGAAGTGCAGAGGGAATATGGGGACAAATTACTAGCTTCCTGTAGCTACTGTGTGTGTGTGTGTGTGTCGATGTGTGAATTAGTGCAAGAATAAAAGTGGTGATGTTGCTGGAGACAGGTGTGTATAATTGTGTGTGTTTTTCCAGGAGCTTAAAAAGAAGTCTTGGTGTGTATGTTTGAGCAGGTTTGTGTGTCATTGTGTGTTTGTGTGTCAGGTAGTAATTAATAAAGACAGGAACATTGGTCTCTTCTGCTGCGCTGACATGCTTCTAAAGGAGTCAAAACACACTGGAGTCGAAGACAAATTTACTTCATCCAACTGTTCCTGGGCTACATGTTTTTTTTTTGTTTTTTTTTAGCAAGTTAAAAAGTAAACTCCATTCATCCAATCAGGGTTGTTCTTAATTTTAATGTCCTCATTTTGTACGAGCTTCACCTTGAAGTAGCGATACAGAGGCGGGAGCTATGCTATGCATTATTGAGTCATCTCTTCTACTTCATTTCAGTCTTGGAGCACATGTGGATTAATATTGTAGTAGTCTGATAAAGACAAAAAAAATTAAGAACACCGAGTAGAGAGAGTGAAACATGATGAAGTACTGTGTTTGCCCGCTCAGCTCACCAAAAAAAAAAGTTTCCAACAAAGTTAACTTGCAAACAAACAATGATTGCAAGTCAGGGTGAAAGCACTTAACTCACAGACTTCAGTCACTCAGTGAACTAACTACTGGACCTGTTTGTTTTTCACTCCCAGCTACAGAAGTAATCAGAATTTCCTGAAGTGAACCAAGAAAAACTGAACTGAGAAAAATATAATGGAAAATTGTGGTTTGTGGTTATACAGGTGGAACATGTGTGTGTTTTAGTGGCTGCTTTTAACATACAAAATAACACTGTTGCCACATGAGAGGATTTACACAGTCTTTAAAAAACCTATAGCCTTATATTATTCTAAATATTGCAATTGGTTTAATTGTTAATCTAATCCACTTCATTTATATAGAACATTTAAATAACGAGAGCATTTACAAAGTGCTGCACATCATAAAAAAACAATAAAACAATTAAAATAACTACTAAAAGCAATACATATATAAAATTACAACAAATAGCGCAATAAAATCAGACAGTTAAAAGTAATAAATTCAATAAAAATAAATGAATAAAAGACACAGCAGGTCACACAACTCACAAAGAGTTAAATGCTAGAGAATAATGAGGTCTGTGATCTACGGTGCATTCAAAGCAAATAAAACAAACAATAAATTCTTAAAATCAATGCTAAAATGTTCACAGATACGTTTGATATGTTGCATACTTTAAAAAGAAAACTAAATCAACTATTATTTTGCTCAACTTTTTTGTACTCCGTCCACAACTCCTACAAAATAAAGTGAAAATGGAAGTGGAATGGCTCGACTGATTGAGAAAATAAAAACTTTACAAGAAACAAAGTGATAAAGTGCTGTCTTCTTAGTGTTATTTGATTTTATTTTTCTTCATAAAGTGTAAGATTTTATCACTTTGGTTGTTTTTCACTGTTTTTGTAGCATTATTTTCTATAGAAAGCCAGAACAGGGATGACATAGAGAAGTTACAAATAGGATATTCAATAGATAAGATAAGATAAGATAAGATGAGATGAGATGAGATGAGATGAGATGAGATGAGATGAGATGAGATAAGATAAGATGAGATGAGATGAGATGAGATGAGATGAGATAAGATGAGATGAGATGAGATGAGATGAGATAAGATGAGATGAGATGAGATAAGATAAGATAAGAAAAGAAAAGAAAAGAAAAGATAAGATGAAATGAGATGAGATGAGATAAGATAAGATAAGAAAAGAAAAGAAAAGATAAGATGAAATGAGATGAGATGAGATAAGATAAGATAAGATAAAAAGATAAACATAAGAAATGTTGAATCTATATAAATATTTATATGAATAAAGAAAATTTACCAGAGCCACTAATGTGAATTCAGAGTGCTTTTATTTCCCCCTAACAATCCATTTAACCATCACAATTACTTTGAAGCTGGAAAGAAAGTAAAAATGTTCCAAAGTTTTCTGTTAATGAAGATTAAATATGACATACAGTACATATAGTTTCTTTAAATAGTAATAAGGGTACAGTTACAAGTAGTTTATAGCCCTCATTCTTTTCCCTCAGCTATTTATTTATTTATTTATTATTTATCAAGCAAAATATGCGGAGCTTATTTTGGAAAGAGTTTAGTCTGTCTGTCATTTTGTGCTGTCAGTCACTGTAAGTCAACATGCCTTATGGCTCCTGCTTGGAGAGTTTGAATTGAATGCTTTGGTGTTTTGGGGCTAGTAGTGAAAGAAGGAGTAGTGTGGGAGCTGTCACTGCAGCTCCACTGAGCCTGGGGTAAAAAAAATGCAGCTCCAGTCGCACCTGTTTGCTTTGGTACAGGCTGGGGACTGTTCTGAGCCCTGTGGGTTTACACTAAAGTGTTCAGAGACACTACACCTGTGCAGGATTTGACCGTTCACAACATGACACCTTTAAATTGTTGACCCAAAGTGGTGAAAGTAAACCTGTTCTTCCCTTGAGTAAAAACACAAGTACTTATGGGGGTGGGGGGGGGTCATGTAAAAACAGAAGCAGTGATTTACTTTCCTGTTGGTTAAAGATATTTTTCTGGAGCACATTTTGCAATATTGCTTAAAATCCCCTTCACTTCCTGATTACAAGCAATTAACACTTTGGTGCATGAATTATGATAACCATAGTCAAGTTTGGGTTTTTTTCTCAAGTGTTTTTATTCCTCTTTTAGACACTGAAAAAAAAGCAATGTGATTGGAATGTTTTTAATGAACCTTGCAAAAATGTCCACTCAGCTGGGCAATATATGTTTAAGATTTGAAGCAAAGGAACATGTATTTAAAATGCAATGTCAGAACACTACGAAATAAAAAAAAAACGATTTTAATGCAATTTTTGTTTAAGACTGTTAATTACAGTCTAATAACAACAAGCAATTGATTTACACATCTAAACATGTTAGTGCAGATCAGGTATTAAGAACAGTCAAGTTACAGTAATAATATGAACTGACTGATATGGAAAAAAAACAACAAAATCCATGAATATACACTGGAATATACTGGAGTGACCAGTATGCATCAAAGGGTTAATTAAATGCTCTAACACACAAAAAAAAATAATAATAATAAATGTCACCTATGGAACGGACAGGACTGTATAAACACCATCCAATCATTTTAAGTGCCCAAACAAACCGGTTGAATGGTGATATGTCTATCAAACTCAGCTGTCATTTGTCCCACCCCCCTCCTGCATATATCATGTGTTCTCATAGGCTGGAGCACTAGTACAGGAACAGAAGCTAGAGCTGGGCTAGTTATATTAGCAATATTAGGATGCTAAGTTCATGAGAAAACTGTCTTATAATGAACATAAATCACTAAGAAATGTAACATTAGTCATATAGGTATGAACTGTTCTGTAAGAGTGAGGGTGTTGGAGGAGACAGAAGGAGGTACAGTATGCATGAATTGAACACAGTTGTAGTCCTAGCTGGGTGAGTTGTTGCTATGCAGCACCCAAAAATTAGTTAAACTAAACTGTCAGGCCTTACTCAACAAAGCCACTGTGTTCCCCACTGTTATTATTGGCTGAAATTCAACTAGATACCAGAGAGGGATGCAATGATGCAAACTGATAAATAAGTCCATTTTCATGGTCTAGTATAACTCCAATAAAACTTGTTTTCACACTGGATGAACAAATTCTATTTGTTATTCACCTTTACCGACATTTCTCCCAATGTCAAGCGGAGGTTCACCAGTTAAATTGAACACTTGAAAGATAGAAAAATGCTCTTTACTATAAGTTTCATACATGTCATCCATCTTATATGTTTCTTTATTGAAGAATGTAACTTTGCTCACTGCACATCCATGTTATATCATGGCATGAGCCTCCTGAATGTTCACCCAAAATGCTTCGCTAACTTTCATTTATCATTGCAGGCACAGCTTCCTTAGTCCTCGAGCGGGAAACAGGCCTGAATAAAAAAATATTAGAGATGTCGATTCACACAGGAGTAATATTATCACAGGATCTCTGCCTTTGCTGAAGTAATTTGTGGTGGAATTTTCACTTTGCAAATTACAGAGACGGCAGATTCATAAGAGATTAAGATCACGGACGTCCTTCGCAATTATTGCAAATTACCAGAGGTCTTCAAGTAAAAATAGGTCCATACTAATAGGGCTTGTGCCGGGCATATCATATCGACATCTCAGTGATTTGGTGGGATTTTCAGCCTTCTTTTATTATTGCTCCACATTTATTCTTCCTGTTTCTGGGTCGATGTCTAAGGAGATTGCCGTGGTAACTATGCATGAAAGCTCTAAAGTGTTTTTGGTAGAAATTCAGGAAGTTGCAGTTTAATATGGAGAAGCACTCACAAAATGAAAAAGTTAAATGTAGTGACATCTCAAAGATAATGAGATGGATGACATGCAGGATGATGGTAAGGCCTTCAGCTGTTATCTGTTGGTGGTGAGCATGCCCTTGACATTAAAGATGATGGCAGGAAATTCATGCACAAAAAAAAAAAGAAAACGGACTTTGCTTATCCTGTGAGAATATGGAGCATGAAACAGATGTGGGGGTTAATTTACAAATCATTAGAGGATCATAGGTTACAGCACTCTTTAGGAAATTGGAGTTCTGTCAGCAAATAAATTGCCTCATATATGTGTAGAGTACAGATACTCAAGTTAAAATGTAGGAAGTAAAGCTAAAAACCTATATGTGGAAAATCTACTTGACATACTGTTAAGGTCAGCATGTTTTTGAAGGTTGTTGTCAAGTGCATTTTAAGCACATGAGTTTCCCACACTTGAAAAGGAAGGACTGAACGGACAGAAAATTCCACGCGTCTTATATTTTTATTGATTTTGGTGGAGAGTGACGTAGACATCTGTACAATAATGATGAAGTAGTTGTAGTTGAAGTTGAACAAAAAGTTAATGAAGAAGCAGAAGGTAAAAATATTTAAACATAAACAATAAAACAACTTAAATTCATTCTCATTTACATAGTATACTAAAAAGGCCCAAAATGAAATAGGCAAAAAAGGGCCTTAATTGTCATAACTGAACCAAAGCTGAGCTATAGATCATCCAAATGGGTCATATCTGATAACCACGACAAGATGACAAACTGTGTTTTACACCAATTATTTATATCAACTGATAGGATTAGTGGATCTGCAGGGATTAAAGTGATTATATCTATAGATGGGTTTGTGTCACCGGTGGTTGTTTGGGTCTTTATGGGTTAAGATGCAACAACAACCAAACATTTATGAAGTAACAGCAGAAAAAAATGTTTGACTGATTAATCGTTAAAGACCCCAACATCTGTCACTGACCAAAACCGTCTACTGTTATATACACTGTCCTATCACTACTGTTCTACTAATCCTTAATAATAATTAATAATAACTTAATGATAATAAATTAAACTAGAAAAGCACTCTGAGAGCGCAGACCTCCGCCAAGGTAGACCCCCACCCCCACCCCGATCACCCCCAAAATGAAATCAGTTCTTTCTGTTCATATTTCCAACATATCCTCAAAATGTCATCAAAATCTGTTCATAGGTTTTCGAGTTATCTTGAACACAGACAGACAGACAAACAGACAAACAGACAAACGTCGGCAAAAATATAACCTCCTTGGCAGAGGTAATAATTGGTGTAAAATAAAGTTTGTCATCTTTTCATAGTCATATGATATGACCCATTTGGGCATTCAGAGACTCTGTAGTGAATGTGGAAACACTGAATGAAAAAGCCATGGAGGTTGATAAATGACAGTGAATGAAAATGTTTGGTTTCTGTTTAATTAATCACATATTTTACTGAAAAAGACACTTTTCCACAGTTTTCTCTGTTTTTGATAGAATAATCCTCAACTTTAATCTGAACTTCTATGAACATCTGTATGATTTGTCAATTAAATACAAGAAAGTACCTGATTTATATTGATAAAATATAAAATACAGATGATACTATTATAAATACATGGTGATAAATTTCTTAGGAAATGTTTAGTTTAGTTTAGTTTAGTTTATTTCAAATATGTCAAGCACAAAAACAGTTGATTTTTCTAAAAGCCAATAATAGATAACATAACAAGACAAAGACAATATAGAATAAATAAAAAAAATAAGAAAAATAAGAAGGCATATTCGAAAGGGAGTGGGAAGAAGTAAAGAAAACATATCTCCCACCCCTATTGTACCAAACAATAATACAAATACCAAAAAAATATATAAATCTATTCCAGTTGGTTTATTAAAATGATACAAAAATATCTCATATACAAAATATCCTATAATATATATTACTATGTCTTTACACCTGTACACATATCATATGTACACACATATTACACATCATTATTTAATAAATTACTTTACTATATGTTTTTTGTTAGATATAGAGAAACTGACATAAAAGTAGGACTAGTTCTTTAAGGGTTAAATGTGTCACTATCAGGGAAAGTATAAATGAGGTCAGTACAGTAGACATGAGTTAAAATCCACTCAACTCTGAAATATAGTAAAGCAAATAATTCTGGAAGAAAGACCAAGGGAGTAAATCCTGCAGTAGAAGAAGTCAACATAATAGACAAAAGTAGAGTTTGAGTAAATCCTTTCCTGTTCCTCAACAATTCCCACAGAAAAACGTCCTTTGTAGGAGCTTTAAGATAAGTCGTGCTTCTTGGTTTTCACGTTGGATGGTTCTTTGCTCGTTCGCTTAAGGATTTAGAGATCGTGAGATGCTGATGCCTTTTTGTGTGAGTTACAGAACAATCAAGAGTAAACAGAAAGAAAGAAAGAAAGAAAGAAAGAAAGAAAGAAAGAAAGAAAGAAAGAAAGAAAGAAAGAAAGAAAGAAAGAAAGAAAGAAAGAAAGAAAGAAAGAAAGAAAGAAAGAAAGAAAGAAAGAAAGAAAGACCAAGAGCCTTTCCGTTTTCTGTTGGAAAATTATCATCCCAAATGTCCGGTTATCACAGTATATTAATATTCTTTTTGTTCTTAGTATCTGTCCCCGTCTGTCCCCGTCTGTCCCCGTCTGTCTCCGTCTGTCCCCGTCTGTCCCTGTCCCCGTCTGTCCCTGTCCCCGTCTGTCCCCGTCTGTCTCCGTCTGTCTCCGTCTGTCTCCGTCTGTCCCCGTCTGTCTCCGTCTGTCTCCGTCTGTCTCCGTCTGTCCCCGTCTGTCTCCGTCTGTCTCCGTCTGTCTCCGTCTGTCCCCGTCTGTCTCCGTCTGTCTCCGTCTGTCCCCGTCTGTCTCCGTCTGTCCCCGTCTGTCTCCGTCTGTCCCCGTCTGTCTCCGTCTGTCTCCCTCAGTCTCAGGCTCACTCTCACTCTGACGTCTCATTCATCTAGCGTGCTACTCTCGGCTTGTTTGTTCTCCTTTCATGAAACACCTGTGAAGCTCAGGGATCCACTCGCCAGGCCTGCAATTAGAGACGTATGCTCAGGGAGTCGAACTAGTCACTGGGAAATCGATTGGCAAGAAGAAAAGACAGTCAGAAAGTGAAGATTTGTGGTTCAGTTTGAGTCCCTGTGGTTTGAAGAGCAGGTAATCAACTTTGACAATGAGAGACATTTTTCATACTTTGTGTTATGCAGATGTGTCTGTACAGTTTAAAGGGGACATGTTATTCAACGTGCACTTTTCAATACTTTTACAAAATAAATATGTTATAAAAACACCCTCTGATGCATGAATTATGAGAACCTTAGTTAAGATGTTTTTGCCAAGTTTTTTTTATTCCACTTTAGGCCTGAGAAAAGCACTGGGATGGAAATCTTTTTAATATTGAAGGTGTTGAACAAACATATTAATTGCATTTATATTCATATTTTTTGCATATGTTTTGGATATTTTAACACATTTGTTGTGTTTTTTCCTATTATTTTAGAAAACTTGTAAAATATGTGTTAATTTATTTTTTAGTAATAATTAGTCTATCTATCTATCTATCTATCTATCTGTCTGTCTGTCTGTCTGTCTGTCTGTCTGTCTGTCTGTCTGTCTGTCTGTCTGTCTGTCGGTCGGTCGGTCGGTCGGTCGGTCGGTCGGTCGGTCGGTCGGTCGGTCTGTCTGTCTGTCTGTCTGTCTGTCTGTCTGTCTGTCTGTCTGTCTGTCTGTCTGTCTGTCTGTCTATCTATCTATCTATCTATCTATCTATCTATCTATCTATCTATCTATCTATCTATCTATCTATCTATCTATCTATCTATCTATCTATCTATCTATCTATCTATCTATCTATCTGATTAATAATGTTAATATTTTGACAGCCCCAGTTTTAACTATACAGCTTCCTTTTCAAGGCAACTCATCCTCAAATGAGTGTGTTTTATAATGGAATTATACATTTAAGAACATTCCCATGTGGTCTACATAAACTGTAGCTGCTACCATATGCTCATGCCTAAATTCTTCATTAATTAAACTCCACAAGTCCATCTTCAACCTTTTATCCATATGCCATAAAGGTCATTTGGAGTGCTGGCCCTTTAAATGCAAATGAGTCACTCCACCTCCTCCAAGTTATTGACTGTGCTGCTGTGTCCCATTCAGCCACTTGTGATCATTAATACGATTAACAACTGAACATTTTATTTAATTAGCTTGACGTTTGTACATAGTTTCAGTGCATTAGAAAAAAATTTAAAGCTTACCAAGTGTATTTGATTCATTTCTAGTCAAAATATTCTATCACACGTAAAAGAAAACATAAACACCTAAACGTTAACTTGTCAAAATCTTGAAAATCTTATTTCAAGAAATCTTGCCAAGATAATTTTTATTTGTTCCATTGGCAGATATTTTGCTTGAATAGGCAAATAAAGTAAATAAATACATGTTGGATAAAGCCAAATTAAATGTCTAAATATAAGTCTATTGTCTAAAAATATGTTCTTATATCTCACTGACAAGTTACTCTTTAGGTAATTAAGTCTTATTTTGAGTGTGATGAGGTATTTTGACTAGAAATGTAAAAAATACACTTGGTAAGATTTATTTTTATTTTTTTTAAGTTTTATCAATGTATGAACTACAGTATAGCCACTGCTGCTGACAAACATTTATGTCATACTTGGTGAAATGTTTGTCAGGAGTCTTGACCTTATATGTACAAATGTAGAAACCACTCAATTTCTACCAAAATGATTATAAAAAAAATAGCTTTGCAGCACCTGGAGGGTTCAAATTCAAACTTTGTGAACTATTAGGATCCAAATACATAAACAAATGAGCCCTTTAAAATAAAATCCTTTGCATATAGCCTCATTTTCACAGCACCTCACCCTTAAAGCTATTGGAAAAAATTGCACTCAAATTCTCATCAGTACTACTGTATGAAATGTAACCCCAGAGTGACTGAAACTACAGGGAACGGAACAAAGAATTGCACTGAAATAACCCTTTAGTCGTAGCTTTATCCACTGCCTTACTTCTTTTTCTTACTGAGCTGCTCAGTACCCCCCCCCCCCCCCCCCCCCCCCCCCCGTTTCCAACAAGGGATCATGTCAGCCCATTAGACCCCTGTTGAAATATGGATGAAGAGATGAGAGTGATGAAGGCTTAGAGCTCCTCTCATAGCCAGATCCTCTTCATACCCTTCTCTTCCTTGTGATCCTTTCTTTTCAGTAGATAGTGATGAAGGAGTGGTTTGTACACATGCACCTACAGAGGGCAGCGGAAACTGGATATTGTTAATGGATGACAAGGGATTATTTAATCAAATGAACAATGTTCCTGCTTTTTTAATTCTCTCCTATCAAGTCCATAGAGACAGAACTGTCTACGTGTGCTTTATCCACATCTATATGGACTAACACTGTCCATTTACTGCAGGCATAATAGAGACATGGAAATTAATCACAGTTTGAGAACACAGATTATGAAACTACGTGGATGTAGGAGCTTTGTAAGATAAAAGCTTCCAGACAGACTTTCTCTTAAAGGTATCACCATTTTTCCCACGCTCCTTTTGGAATCTGATGGGTCACCTCCACTGGCTGCATACCATAGTCGTAGAAAACAACGAGAGGAATGAAGGACCGAGAAAAAGCCTGTCCAGCTGACATCAGATGGACTTTAGCGTCACCCACGTGGGGTTAAACCCGTCCCCCATTATAGCGAATCTGAAGTAGCATTAGCATTAGCATCTACAAGAGAAGACGGCGCCACAGTAGCTGCTGCACAAACTTGACAAAAATGGCGGATCAAACTGGTTCATGTGCTCTCTGTGGAAATAAAGCCTAGTTTTTTTTTTTCCCTGCACATTTCCAGAACAAGCAATGGCCCAAAACCTAGCTGAATGTTACTCTGGTAAAGGTAAATACATACATAGAGCGAGAGGGGAGGGGGGAGCGTTCCTTCACACAATCTGAGCCAATCAGATCTAGCTCAGTGCAGTGACAGATTCGCTGACTTTAAACAGTGCACCAGCTGAAGGCAGGTCTAAGGTGTAGTGGTAGTTTGGCAGACCAGCACGTAGAGCACACACATTACCATGACCATGTCAGACACATGTCAATGCAATACCCGATCCACCACCGAAGCACCGATCACCCCGGAGGTGATCGGTGGTTCTATTTTCAGGTTTAATTTCATTAGGTATAGATTAAGGTTTATTTTTTCAATCATCCTTATTTGAAACAATAGAAATAACAGTAGCTACACTATCATTCTCAGCATTTAATGACTTAATTCCAGTAGGTTGTACCTAAGTTTTTCACTTATATCCACAATAGTTCCCCTTAGTAAAAAAATATTAGTTGGAAGTAGCTACTTATAAAGAACAACATGTTACAACTTAATACATTTCAGTTATAGTAGTACTATTTCTAAAACTTGGAGTATTCACAACTTAATATATTTAATTATCGTGAACGTTCAGGTTTACAGTGTGGAGTGGGAGCAGGACAAAATATATTATATTATATTATATTATATTATATTATATTATATTATATTATATTATATTATATTATATTATATTATATTATATTATATTATATTATATTATATTATATTATATTATATTATATTATATTATATTATATTATATCTGTGGGTTTGTGCATGTTAAGGGTTTGTGAAATTAAACCTGAAAATGGGACAATAGAAGCGATCATCTCCAAACCCAAACCCAAAACTAAAACAACAAAATTTAATAACCATAAAGAAATCAAAATCCTGTTTAAACAGACCAAACCCAAATGGACTCAGTCAGCTGGTATCTGGATGCTCATTTAAGAGAGAGGAGAGACGCTAATGGTGCAGATCTGATCAGCTGTGTTACATCCACCGCATGCCCTTTCTCCTCCCTCATTCCACTTACGCTAGTGAGAGGAAAGGATATTGAAAGTAGGAGGAATGCACCAGTCTGCGCTACGTGCCAAACTTGCAAAAGTCATCTGGACACACCCCATTGGCGCAGAACAGACCCCGCCCGCTTTCGCCAGATCTGCAAAATTAGAGCCCTATGTATTTCAGCTTATAGTCTGACTTGTCATACTAGGATAATATTGGAAACTGTGTAATATTTTAAGGATGTCTGGAAACTTTTTATCCACTACTGCATACTGATATTATGCTTAGGGAAACTTTAAATTATTTTGATGACCTTGACAAAGTAACACCAAGTCAAAGTAGTTTATAATAGCCACATCAGCCAGTAAGAACCTTGCTTTATTAGCAAGGTGTTGGAATATTTATGGTAACCTGCGATATGAGATTAGCTGTATGATTTCTCACACCACAGCAGCACTTATTTGCCACCGCAGATGGCTTTTATAATATACAGTATTTACTAGTGACTGATGATCCTGTGCTTTGTTGCATTATAAATATGTTGAAAGTGTGTTCACAAATAGGGATAACTGGATATGAGGCAAAGCATATGTTTGTGTGGGATGATATGGGAAACATTACCAATGCGGCTTGTTATTTATTTATTCATAGAAATAAGAATGAAAAATCACACTGGATTTGTTCATCTGTTATTCTGATCATGTAATAAAGTCCTTGGAAATGATATTAATGAGGGTGATGAACATGTTGGCCCTTCAAATCTGCTGCACACCACTTGGCATTTTCTCCTAGTGTTACTGAAAATTAAATGAATAATGAAGTTTAAATACATACTCATTGTACATATTAAATTAACAAAAATATATATTTAAATCAACATATTACTTGACAGCCAGGTCTCTCAATTGGTGAACCAAATACTTTGCATGAATATGACCCTGAATTTGTTAATTATGGTTTTACAAACACTGACAATAAAAAAGAGATTAAACCTACAGTATGTGTGTGACAGTTCAGAATTAAACTGTGAAAACTATGAATTACAATCAAAGCTCACTCTATATATTTTATGTACAGCTGAGGCCCAGTCATGTGGATATATTTTGACTGAAACAAAAATTCACAAGTGACATTGAACATGCATTTACAAACTTTTATAATGTCTAATAAATTGAGTTTCCTTGACATTAAACCTTTCTTAAGAAATCTATCACAATTTATTCCAATATTTTACTCTGCATTTTGTATTTTCATTGCAAAACATGTATTTAGCAATATTTATCCTATTTATTTTCACCCTTAACTGAACAGTGTTTCAATGTTCACTGCAGAGCCTCTGAATGCCCAAATGGAGCAAATCTGATGACTGCATTGTACCTGAATTATTTAAGTGTATTGATAGGATTAGTGGTTCAGCAGTTATTGAACACTTTAAATCAATACATGCTTTTAGTTTATTTAGGTCCATTTGAGAGTTAAATTCAATATCCAGCAACCACCAAAATAGTGGGTCTCAAGTCCACATAATATAATATAATATAATATAATATAATATAATATAATATAATATAATATAATATAATATAATAAATGGATTTCTTTTCCACCTCCATGGGGCACTTTACATTAGCCTCACATTCACCCACCAGTAAGTTTCTAAGTTTCTACCACACCTATGGGGAGCCTAAGTCATGGTTTAGTATCTTGCCCAAGGGCACTTCGACATGTGGACAACCAGAGCCGGGATGCAAACCGCCAACCCTTCAGTCATTGGACGACCCGCTCTACCAACTGAGCCACAGCTGCCCTAATGTAATATAATATAATACAAGGCAGTCAGACTTCCGCCAAGGCTTGATTTTTCATTCACACGTAACCTGATCGAGCCATAGGTGTTGACCCACCTGACGTCCGAGGGTGAGATGATGTGAATGCAAAAAAAAAACACCTGATCCTGTCTTATCTGAATCCTGCGATATAACCACTGATGTGTTTTAGCTGTTGACCTTTAGTGTGACCTTGACCTTTGACCTTCATTGCTCAAAATCTAATGGGTTCTTCCTTGACCCATTATCTATCATTCCTAAAAATGTCATCAAAATCCGTGCAGAACTTTTTGCGTAATCCTGCTGACAGACAGACAAACAGATTTGAATTTAATACGTCCTTGGTGGAGGTAATAATATAATATAATATAATATAATATAATATAATATAATATAATATAATATAATATAATATAATATAATATAGTATAATATAATATAATATAATATAATATAATATAATATAATATAATATTGGTAAATTTGGTTAAAATATATTCATATCGCATATTTAATAGTAACAACCAGATTGAACACCATCCTATTAGGACTTAGGACAAAGGATACAAATGTTGCTCAGTTGGTCATGTAGTCGTACACCTGATGTTCCGATTCCTACATCACGTTAGTTATCACACTGTAATTATCACATGTAATACCCAAGGTTATTGTCATTAATGGAAACTAGCATAATGATGGCAACTAAAATTGATTAAAAAAAAATATTTTTGTTAACTGAAATAATTAAAAATGTTAATAAAATTAACTGAAACTCTATTGTATACTTACAAAACAATCTAAAACACAGAAAAAATGATGGATAAAATTCCCTTCATTTTCATCCTCATCAATGTTAGATTCATATGAAAATGACAGACACCATACAGCACTTCATTGTCTGTACTCAACTTGTTGTCCCCAGTCTACCTGGAGACTGAAGTTGGGAGAAAACAGCAGAATCTTGTATTTATTTAATGGTGAAGGCTTAGAAAATCAGGTAAAATATGAAAAAGCTAAAATTAATATTCAAACTAAACATTTAGGGGAAAAAAAATCAACAACAATGTATTGATTGCACATATATGTGATGTGATTATAGGGGTGCGGGGAGGGTTTGAGAGCAGTGTTTGTGGCCTGTTGTAAACTGAACTGTGTGTGTGTTTGCATTGTTTTTCATATATTATTCTTATTTTAGCTTTTTTACTGATCTATATTTACCTTAACCAGGGCATTTTCTCGGCCTAAATACAATAGGACTGTTATTATGTGCAGTTTCTTATGCTGCCTCTAGGGGCACTAATCCTTCCTACGACACATCAGCAAATTTGCTCCACTTATAGAGTATATGACATTATGGGCTGAGTCACTGACAGTCAGCATAGTCTGTCATTTAGGTATGAGGACGTGTTGCTTATTTTGGAGAAAAGTGAAGAATACACAGACGAGATGCACTGTCTGCTTACAGTAGTCGCTTACTTCTGTTTGATTTATTTGGTCTAGAAATGCAGACTAAGGAGAATCATCGCTTAAATTGGGTCACAGACTTCAGGTTTATCTGTGAACTCTTTTTGTGCTGCAGGTGTTTCCAACATAGACACCAAACCAGTGTAGGTGTAGGAAAGATGCAGCACATGCAACGCTTATAACAGGATTATTTAACAGCTCATATTTAGCTAAACCCACTTTTATTAGTCTTTGATTCATTTATTTGTGCGTTTGGTGTCTAATAGTTCAAAAGGTTTGGATTTGAACTTGATTTTTTTTTTTTTGCCCAGTTTGAATTTTCTATGTTGGCCAGGGGTGTCCAAATCCAGTCCTTGAGGTCCAGTGTCCTGCCTGTTTTAGATATGTCCCTCGTCCACTACACCTAGTTCAATGAATGATCAGCTCATCATAAAGCTCAGGGGAAATTTGATAATGATGCAATGGCTTCCAGGTGTGATGGAAGACAGAAATATCTAAAACATGCAGGATACTGGTCCTCCAGGACTGAATTTGGATGATCAATATAAACTGCCGTTATTTCCAAACTGATATTTGGAGATGATAAATGGGTTTTTTTTCTTTGTCAAATGCTAATAAATGTCAGAAAATCTTCTTTACTTACAATTAGAAAATAAAAAATTATGACAATTGACCCAATAAATATTATTAGAAAAAAAAAAAATCATTCTTTTTAGTGTGAACAGGAGTGTCTCCAAGAACAGCCAGTAAATCATGATGGGAAAAAATGAGCATATCAGGCAATGCAACAATATTGCGAAAATGGAACTTTAAACCCTTCAGGTGTTGCGAAACTATCTTAATATTAATTTTGGCAAAAGACTGAATGGATTTCTGCAACCCGTTTGAAGTCTGTCTCAATTTTTTTAAGTCTATAGCAAGTTACGTCACAACATTTGTCCAAATAAGGTCAAGATGTCCAATGAATACAACACACGTCTTTGTCAGCAGCAGCTGTAGTCCATACTGAAGATATGTCTAATCTTCAAGCTGATTAACTAACATGTTCAGTTGTTGTTTGAATGGGACAGAGCAGCACAGACAGCAGCCTGGAGGGGGTGGGGCCTGTTGTGGCTCATTTGGATTTAAAGGGCCAGCGCTAAAAATGACTGGTGCTATTCGTTAAAAATAGAGATTAAGATGGACCTGTGGAGTTGAATTAATGAAGAATTTAGACTCAAGCATACCATTTACACTTTGTATAGACCACAATGTGTAATTCCATTAAAAAAAAACAAGAAAAAAACAAGAAAAATATAACTACTTTAAGCAGTCAATAGCATCAATTTGAGATGCTAACTTCTCCATTGGAAAGGCATTTGCTGTGTTTTTATCTGCTTAAATTGTCTTGCAAATATGCACATGGCGATAACTGATGATACCAGAGAGAAGGACACAGTGTCCAGAGCTGTTCGCTTTACTGTTGTAGGGGCTGGGGGAGGTCGGAAGTTGGTGGAGACGTTGCAGAGCAGATGGTGTCACCACATGTAACCAGCCAAGATGCCGTAACACACCAAAGGGCTCCAGCAGAACTTGCTTTTTAAGGAGTATTTGATTGTCAACCATAATGCTTGTGTAATGTAACGATGATAATGATCGACTATTTTCTGCAAAGGCAACTTTTCAACCCGCGACAAGCGGTGGAAGGGGAAATAGACAGATGGCTGGAGGGAGGTTTAGGTCTGGTGAGGGTGGTTGCTGGTCGCATCTGTTTGACTGGTCCCTGTGGCTGTTTGGAGCACAGCCCTGTCATTGCATCTCTTCATTTCCCCTCTTCCTGTTTTCAGCTTTTCGACCTTATGCTGGTGTCAAACTAATGGCCTGGGAGTACATTACACCCACCTCGATGAACTGATGAACGTCTTTCTATGTATTTCAGCCTTCCTCTCATATCTCCCTTATCCCCTCCTACGTATTGATTTCTTTCTTCATAAATTTCATCGCTTGCATCTTTAACAAACATCCTCTTTTCACCCCTGACTTGCCCCTTTTCAGTTTATATTGGTCGCTCTGTGTATGTTTTCAGTTTCTCACTGAGTCATGTCGTTCTTCCTCTATCTCTTTCTGCCTAACACACAAACACACACACACACACACACACACACACACGCACACACAGGCAAAGTACTGGCTTATATTTCCCATGGTGTCGGCAATACATTCAGCTTCACTAGCTGCAGCAATGTACTGGAGCAAGGCACCTGCTGTGCTGAGCTGATATGAGGAGAAAGACAGATACACAGTCACACACACACACACACACACACACACACACACACCATGAGCTTTCAAATGCTCAAATATGGGTGGAAAATATCACCATTTTCTGTCTGTAATTGCAGCCTCATCACTATAAACTCATCCACAAACACAAACCTATGTGTGTATGTTTTACAGTTGCTTGCAGAGAAATGACACAGAAAGATCATGCATGAATATTGACAACACACAGTTTGTGTTGACTCTGTGGCTGAAGGCAGTCTGTCTGCTCCCGTTGCCTTAGTTACAGACCATGGGTTTGTCTTGAGTGGTGCTCCTGGTGTCTGGCTGCCATGTCAGGACTACAACTGGCAATGCGATTGTGTTATTTTTGTATTGTCTTTACCATATCTGTGTGTGTGTGTGTGTGTGTGTGTGTGTGTGTGTGTGTGTGTGTGTGTGTGTGTGTGTGTGTGTGTGTGTTTTGGGGAGAAAGTCAATATGTCTGCAGCAGTCAGTAGTGGCAGTTTCAGAAAACGATAAACGCCTCAAGAGTACAATCATCAGATGAGGATGCTATTTCTGTACAGATTCCTTTCCCTTATGTTCCTATTTTCATTTTTATGACATTTCAAGAATATACTACAATTGTCTGACAGGGAAAACTTAGCGAAAAAAAAAAAGTGTGAGAGTTGAAGAAGGTGAGCCCAACTTGCTTGATATACACATCTGAACTGAGGTGAACTTGAAAAGGTTTTTTTTTTTTTTTAATTCATTGCAATTTCTGCAATTTAATTTGGCCAGTATTTGATGTGATTCCCTGTTCGCAATAAGAACGTCGCATGCTTATCAGTGAACCATGGCTTCACTGATTTCATAGAAACAGATAAGAAACAGCTTCAGTAATTTCTTATGATTGCCAGGCTGCAGTGTATATTGCCAGATTAAACCTGACTGTGTACTCTATTTGTATATTAATGGACCAAACTGCAGTCTGCCCTATATGTTTTCATGGTGTATTATACTGCACATTTTCCCAAAATTTTGAACCAATATTTGCAGTAAGCATTAGCGATAAACACCACATCCTGACAAAATATTTAGATTTCCTAACGGCACAAAATTATAGTTGTAAAAGTCTGCAGTTACTGCACCCTGTCACAATTATTTTGTCTGACAGTTTATTTTTCATGCCATATTTCTGTGCTCAACACCTGTGTCATGATCAGCTGTAGTCTGGGTGTTTGACAGATTTTGTTTTTTTTTTGTTATGGTTATTTCTGCAAAATGCAATCACATTAATACTAAAGCAAACCTTTTATTACCACTATTATTTTTGTATTATTATTATTTATTTGTTTTTTGTTTTTGTTTTTTTTCTCCAGAGTGGTTGTCACATCTCTGGGTTGTTTTTCCTTTAAAGTAGTTCATGCTGAAAGTACTTTAAAAACTCCAATCTTTTTGATTCACATATAGTTCACTGTCCCCCCCCCCCTTGGTGAAATCCATTTGGACAGGTATGAAGACAGTAAATACACTTGAGTACAATGTCACTGTTAGAAATAGTTGTGGTGCAGCAGTACTTTTATCACATCAGCGTGATCCAATCTCATTCTGACCCACCTGAATTCCTGTTTGTGTGAAGGTAATATTGTTTTTTTTCCTTCACCATCCTGTCCCTTTGGCTGAATCATAATTCACTCCTTATCCGTACCCCTCAGTTCATGTGAAGGGGTGATGTTCTCCCACTTCTCAATTAGATGCAGGGACAGGGTTGTATAATCCTTGAAGTAGAGACAAACCAGGACCACACCATGAGTGGAGGGCTAGAAGAAATTTCCCATAATTATCACATCCAAGGAGGTTATGTTTTTGCTGGAGTTTGTTTGTCTGTTTGTTAGCAAGATAACTCAAAAAGTTATGGACAGATTTTGATGAAATTTTCAGAATGTGTTGGGATTGTCACAAGGAACAAATGATTGCATTTTGGTGGTGATCAGGAAGAGATAGTGGATTATGGATCACTTTGAAATGTATTCTCCATTTACCACAATGTAAAATTTGTGAAGTGATCCAGAATCCAGGATCTCTTCCGGATCATCACCAAAATGTAATCATGTGTTAATATATTTGTCAATATGTTTGTCAATATTCATTCACTTTTATGTCAGATTTACAAATCACAACTACATTGTGTAGTTTTTTAAGTGCTTTGAGGTCAATCTCTAATTACTCCACCAGGGAAGAGCAGAGTTCTGTCTGTCTGTCTGTCTGTCTGTCTGTCTGTTAGCAAGATAACTGAAAAAGTTACTGTATGAAGATTTGGATGAAATTATCAGGAAATGTTGCTACTGGCCCAAGGAACAAATTATTCCGTTTTGGGTTTATATTTTTATCAGGGTTTTTACTTTATGATATTGGACTAAGGCATGTAAGTAAAAGTTGAACAAATTGAAATTTTGAAGTTGGAGCTATAAATAGATCCAACAGTCAGGTGTGCTTTGAGCAGAGCATGAACCGTAACCAGATCCAGCTCTAGTGAACACTGGACTTCCTGTACTATGTTGTTAGGAGATGGATCTGTCCAATTCTGGTTCAATGCATTGAGGTTTGCATTTAGATTTTTATCAGTATTGAAAAAAAAAAACCCAACAACTTTATGAATTCATCAACCAGACAAACCAAATTAACCATATGAAAACACCCAAAGTCATAGAATGTTGCACATTTACCCTTGGTTCCACACTTACAAAGTAATTACAGACAAGTTAGTGGTTATTTAAACTATACGAAAGGAGTATATGCATAATGCATATTTTCCACGTCCTTGTCTACAAGGTGAAACTGACAAAATGTAATTATGGGAGCAGTTGATCGAAGAAAATTGAATTGATTGATTTTGCACTAATTCCATTTTGGCTTAAAGACAACATAAAATATTTATTTTACAGCATATTTTAGTTGATTAAGGCAGAATTCTAATTAATTTAACCACTTATCATAACACTATCCATTGTACATGTGTGCATTGGCTTTGGACAGTAATGGCTTTAGTAATGACACTTCTAAAGACACTTATTTTATGTTGTTTTCATGTAGTTTTGGCACATTTTAGATTTGATTTAATGCTCCACTTATACCCTACTGAAGCTTTTCATACGCTGTTATTTACATTTCTTAATCTCCCAGTGAAAAAAGCCATTTCAGATATACAGTGACAGATATAAGGCTGCTTTTTTTCTGTATGGCTGACAGGCTTTTGGCCTTTAAATTACAGCATTCATTACACTGCCAGACCTTTGTTTATTGCAGTCATACCATAATACCACATTACTGTTGCAGCAACAGAGACACATTTTAGGTTTTAACTTTTAACTCCTGTGTTTCTTATGGCCTTGTGCATTGATATTAGATATTGATCTATACCTCGTCTTCTCTGTGCCGTTTCAAGGAAAATTACTCACGAATGACACGGCATAAAAAGCCCACCCAGGCATGAAACGATCACTTTGGCTTTACATTTTTCACCCCACAGGAGAACGAATTTCGTTCAGTGTCAGTCTGAGATGACACTAACATCCTGTGTACTCTGCACTGATCTCTGTTTAACCATGCTACAAAAATACTCAAGATATAAAACATACTTTATAGCCCATAGCTTTGTCATGGAGTTGGAGGCAAAAGCTGTGACTCGTGGACATTTGAGACATTGTTCTATTCATTTTAATGGCACACACTTTTCACAAAGTCATTATTTTCTGTGGGAGGCCTTATCTTAGAGACTACCAACATTATTATTGAGCAAAGACGGATTTTGGTGAGGAGGAAATATGCAAAAAACATAATCCCCTAAATTTCAAGTAGTGTTTTGAACGGGAGGGGCACAAAGTGTGTACAGGAGTATTAAGAGTATCCTCATAAGTTTTTCTAGGGCTGGAAAAATGAAACTGAGCTTTGCTGAGACAAACATAGTAGTACGTACAGAACACACATAATGCAGTTTGTTTGGGGCTTTTAATCCTTTGTTGGTCACAGTACAAAAATCACAATAAAAATTTTTTTTGTTTTTGCTTTTTCCATCTCACAGGGACTATTATAACATAAAAACATAGATTTATTTATTTTTTACTGACCCTAAATGTAAGTAAAACATTAAAACTAACATTATTCTTTTACCAATCTTACCAACATAATTTGTGACTTGGTTCAAAGTAGATCAACTCTTTGTGTTTGCATCATTAGTGATTAGCATTAGCACTTAGCATTAGCATTTCATGGCCGTTTACTATCATTCCTACCTTTCAGTTGAACATGATTTCAAAAAAATTATTCCATAAATACCAAAGTATTTCTGAAACATGATGAGGACAATTTATGTAAAATAGAAGTTAATAAAATGAAAATAATCAAACTTGTGTCCAAAAGAAAAGATCACAGCAGAGGTATTGTCATGGTTATGATCTTCTTCCTTGGTGGTATATATACTAGCATGACCTGAATATATCAATAACTACCCAAGAAATTTGGTGTCAAAGGACTTAAATTTAGATTAGATATCACGGTTCAAAGTTACCTCAACCAAACGGTTGAGCTGACCAACAAAGGGTTAAGATGGTGGTTTATGTGTTATTGTAGTTGTTCACAAGTGTGTCTACTCCTTGGACTTTAATGGTTTTGGCCCAATTCAATGCAAAGAGAGCAGTGTTTTTATGTCAGGGAGACGAACAAGAGATGGTTTATTGATAAAAAGTATGAACGTCTGCAGAAGCCGATGTCAGACAAAGGTCTTTCATAAAGTGTAGTAGAGTTTGAAACAACATTGATTTAGACCAGTAGTTCAAGGGGCAAAAGATACAGCCAGTTTAATGCTGTGGTACAGTTTGAAACACTGTCTATAGTAAGATGGCAGATTTGAAACCAGGATGATTAGGAAAGAATATTCACATAACGGTAGCTGATGGAGACACTCATTAATTAGCATTTTCTTTTGCAGATTTTTACTTCACAATGTGGAAAATATTAATGTGAATCCAATTCTACGTATAGGTTTTGAAGGTTCAGGAACCCATTTTAAGAGTAAATTAATCATGGCATGGGACACACACACACACACACACACACACACTGATATTCCTTGGCATAGATCTGCACTTTCAGAGTACTTTTCTAGTTTAAAAATTCAGTTTTCCAACACATTTGTATGGAAATATATCTAATGATCGATTTATTAGGGCTTTGACTTTGGTAACAGACAAACAACATATACTTCTTGGTGGAAGTAATAAAAACATTGCCAGTAAAAATATTGTGTTGTTAACTCAAAGACTGAAACTACACTGAAAAATCCTAAAAGAGCAAAACTAAAAACAATGATGAAATAAAAAGTCAAAATTCTAAGAAAAAAGTCAGAATAATGAGATAAAATGTAAAAATTATGAGAAAAAAGTTATAATTATGAGATAAGAAATTAATAATTAACCGATAAAAAGTCCAAATGATGATATAATAAGACACAATTTCTGATTTGCAACTTATTTTTCATACTGTCACATTTATCTTGAGTCTGTTCTGAGAATATAAAGAGTATAAAGTACAGATATTTATAGAACTGTAAAGAGTATAAAGTACAGATATTTATAGAAATGTAAAGAGAATAAAGTACAGATATTTATAGAAATGTAAAAAAAATAAAGTACAGATATTTATAGAAATATAAAGAGTATAAAGTACAGATATTTATAGAACTGTAAAGAGTATAAAGTACAGATATTTATAGAGCTGTAAAGAGTATAAAGTACAGATATTTATAGAAATGTAAAGAGAATAAAGTACAGATATTTATAGAGCTGTAAAGAGTATAAAGTACAGAAATGTATATAAATATGTAGAGAAGTAAAAATAAAATGTACTTAAGTACAATAAAGAAAGTACTTCTACTTAGTTACTTCCACCAGAGAGGTTCAAAAACACTTCTCTGCACTTGTATTTTTGTTGCATTTTCCCCACAGTGGGATAAATCAAATGTTGACCCTACCTCTCTGAGCTCCTTTACACCCACTTGCTCCCCATGATCAGTTGATCAGCTACTCGACGGTGCCCAGAACTACATGTGAGCTCTGGTGAGATCAGGGTTTTGCTGCTGTTTGTCCCAGACTGTCTCTGTACTATATCAGACAGGTCACGTCCTTTGTTCTGTTTTTAAATCTCTTCTTAAACCCACCTGTTCTCATTGGTTTGTTTATACTCCTGCAATAATGACTTTTTGTTTCTGTTTTTATATATTTTTTTATATTTTATTTTATTGTTTCCCAGTGATTTTATTATTTTTATTGTGCTTTTAGTCTTCTGTTTGGTCCACTGACATTGTTTTAAAGTTCTTTATAAATAAAATTGGGTTGGATTATTCATCAAAATCACATTTTGAAAAAGTGGTTCAGGCAATATTGTCACACATGTATTGACCATCACAGAGTCCAAACTTTTATGATGTGCTGGATAAGTCTTAATAGCATTAGTCACTTTTTCACTGACCCTCAATTTACACAAATGGAAAAATACATTTGCCAAAATACTCAAGGTGTATTTTTGTGTCAAGTACAAATTATATATCCAGCAAAACTGCAATGGAAAGACCTTTTTACACAACTACAGTCATATGAATTAAAAATAAATAAAGATGTTGACAGACATTACATCAAGCAAAGATGAAGAATTTTTAAAGAAACATGGCACAGTATGTGTGGACACAGGAAATCAAATCATTTTTTAAAAAATGTATAGGATAGAGGGATAATATATAATAAGAATTATATATCTGTAAATCAATATTCACATTCCTCATTATATGGAATGACTTCTCATGTCATATTGTGATAATAAATATGCAAATAATCGCATTTATGATTTAATGGAAAAAGTGACTCAAGCCTTTTTTTTTTCAACATTCGGTAAATATCTGTAAAGTTTTGCACAAAAGCCACCACTAATACAAGATCTTAGCCAAAACACTAACCAAATAAAGGCACAAATAAAAATGGTCATACTTTAAATAATATGCCATGGTAAACATGTGCAATAATCTAAACTAAAGGGAATTATTTCGGCTTGTTTTATTAGCCATTGTTGGCTTAACGTTATAGAATTTTCTGATATTAAAAGAAAACAAGTCTGAGATCATGTCTACGTTATGAATGCATTACACAATAACCCTATCTATAAACCACCAACCTGTCTGACTGGATACAGAGTAAAAACTAATTATTATTATTATTATTATTATTATTTCTCCAACTTGCAGTACTTGTGAATGACATTTTGCTTTTTCCAAAACACAGTGAGCTTCTTTATGAATCATTGGCAGTGAATAAAACACCTTTTTTTGTGTTTGTGAGGTTTTGGCAGAAATTTCACCCCGTAATAGTCCAACAAAGTCCAAAGTGATCAGAGGGGTCATTTGGTGTGATTTGGCAGCCACACGTCTGTCAGTCTGCCCTAGGGCAGCTGTGGCTACATATGAAGTTTACCACCCGAAGGAGAATGTGAGAGCGAATGAATAATGAACCAGTAATGTAACCCTAACCCTTTAGGTGCCTTAAAAAGCACTATAGAAATATAATCCATTATTTATCATTATTATGATTAATATTAATATAAATATTGTTATTATTATTAGAGAGCGTGACCTGCTTTTGACCAAGCATTGTGAAATAAAAATTAGAATTCATCGAGCAGATAAGTCGAAATAAGGCCAAATAACTGGAGGCAAAAGAGAAAATCAGCCATTGAGCCCATGTGACAGAAACTCAGATAGAGTCATAGATCAATTTGCCCACAAAATATGAGCAAATTAAGCTGGATAAGAAAAGAGCAATGGGGGCAAAGTGAGATATGTGGGGAGATCCCTGGCCATCTGCCTTCCTCATTATGCAGTGGGAACTCACCAAGAGCAAGGAACAATAGATGGAGAGTCAAGGGCACAGTAGAGCAGCTACAGAGTCAAAACAAAAGTTTGACTGTCTGATGCCAAGGACAGAAGGCAGACGCATTCTGTATCAACTGAACACTGGTTGACCCACATGTCACTCAATCTTAGTGACGGACTCTATCTCCAATGGCCGAGGCCTTCGTGACTGAGCTGCACACGACCACTGATGTTGTGACGTTCCAAAAACTAAAGGTTTTCTTTCAAGACAGCGGCGCTTGAAGACAACTAGACGGGACAGCGGTTGTCACAAAAATGGTGGTGATGATACTGTGTGTGTGTGTGTGTGTGTGTGTTTTGTGTGTGTGTGTACGCTGTAGAAGGGCGGGAATGCTGCGAGTATGGGGCTGTGCATCATTTGTCTTTGTGACCTATCATGCTGTCGTCTCATTGGGACAGACAGGCACAGGCTTCACTGCAACAGTGTCATTTTGATTCACTGTGAATGAGACTGATCCTGAGGGGTTTCACAGGAATACACACACACACACACACACACACACACACACATGCATGCATACACAAGAACTAAGAACAGGAGCTCAGCTAAAAGGCCTTATAGTAAATTACAGAAATCTCATTCAATCATGAGTCATACTGCTCTTAACAAGCTTCAACACACACACACACACACACACACACACACACACACACACACACACACACACACATACACACACACACACACACACACACACACACAAGTCAATTTGTTTCATCCATTTAATGCAGTCATTCCTATATTTTCCATGGATTATATAAATGGCTTTCCCGTTCGACACACACACACAAAAAGACCAACACAAATGCGTGCACTATTTTACAACCAAAGACAAAAAGACACAGAAATAAAATTTGTGTTTTAATTATTTACGTGAAAAGGAAGCCAATTTATTATCCTGCAGCCAAATTTGAAGTCTTGAAACAGCCCTCATTAATTAAAGAGGGAATCAATAGCAGTCAAGACGGTGGTAATTCATCCCTTACATGTCTGATTTAATTTACAGTATATGTCTTATACTTCTTATTATTCTACGAGTTCATTTATGAGTTTTGTAAGTGCAGAGTTACGTGAATATGTAGAAGACATGACTGCACAGTTTGAAAACTTAGATTTATTGAAGCCAATGTTTGTGAGTTTGATTAGAATCTGTTTGATTTGTTTTCAAGGAAGACACAGGTTAAGAATTATTTAGAAATTTGAGCTCTAATATAAACAGAAAGTGACATAAAAAAAAAACATCTGCCACCTACTTTTTGTATTCCTAAAATTCTACGAGCAAAAATAAACTGTTATTATTATTATTACGCTTATGTCCAGCAGCTCCCTAAAGCATTGAAATAAACAATGAATTTGTCAAAAGTAATTTTAACAACAATTTATCCTTCCTTTTTGCTGCATATTAGAGCTGAATATTGTCATTTTTTGCCATTATTTTGTAAGATGAAAGATCTGTGGACATACCCCTTTGTGGGCAGGGTATTAATTTTTAAGATGCATAGTTTTCCTTTGAGCGCTGATCTCTTTCATGCTGTGCATTAGGAACACTTGGGTAGTGTGTTGATGCAGGCATTGATACAAACAAGAGTTAAACTTATTTTGATTATTTTATTTTATCTCTTTGTAAAGCCCTGTGAGATGACCTGGTTGTGATTTGGAGCTCTGTAAATAAAATGGAATTGAATTGAAACCATTTACTTATATATGGGGATTTACATTTACTACCATCGTTACCATTTCTCACTTAAGAATCGTCATCACTTTATCACCCTATTTTATGATTTTTTTTTTTACATCCATCACTGTTAAATTAAAGAAGAATATTGTGTGTGCTACATGGGATCTGCAGGCAAATGTGGCCTAAATCTGACCCCCCCCCCCCCCATATGTGACCTGTAAATGATCTGTTAAAGACATTTTGACCAGCACAAAATATTATTTTTTTTCTCAAATGTGACCCAGGCCACTGTTATATGGGGTTCTATCTGAAGCTATGTTCAGACAGTAGGTTTTAATGCAATTTATTTATTTTTTTTGGTGAAAGCCAAATGTTAGTGTGTTGGTTTATATTACACATGTGAAATTCTATCAGTTTTGAGTTGCAAGCAATGTTTATTTATATAGTGCATTTCCTAGACAAGAGACGTCACAACGTGTTTCACAAAAGACAATTAAATACATGATAAAATGACAATCTCAAAAGGGTATAAATTACTGTACAATAAAATATGAGGGACATAAAACAACCATTAATAAACTGCCATTACAATGTTAAAATTGCAATCCCAAAATATATAAATTACAATAAAATATGATGGACATAAAACAACACTTAATCTACTGCTGTTAAAATGCCAGTAGAAACAAATGAGTTTTAAGCTTGTTCTTAAAAATATTAATAGAGTCTGTAATGAGAGTGAAATATTATTCCAGAGCTGTCTGTCAGCTGTCTTCTGTGGTCCTGAAATGAATGAAAATGAACTGAATGTGACCCTGAAGTGACCCAAAAGAGGTGTGCACATACTGTAATACATGACCATGTAAGCACACACTGTGTTTATAAGAAATAAATGTGTTTTTTTTTCCCGCCATGGGAAAAAAAAACAATGTAGAATTTTAAAGCTGTAAAGGTCAGACTGAAGTCGTATTGCAAAACATGGATTTAGGACCATATATGAAAGTGGCTGGATTTGGAATTGAAAAATTTGATTTGTGATGTTCAAACTGTCTTTAATAGATCAGATTCAGGTCATATATGAGCAAAAGAAAATCACATTCTGGGCCACATTTACCTGCAGTCTATACGTAGCATAATATTTCGCAATCTGACAGCCAGGTTATATTTATCTTTTGCACATAGGAGTGACTTCTGGGTCATATTTAATATGTAATACAAACAAACATAGACATAAATCACCAAAATATCTGAATCAAGACCTCGTGTCTGAATGTAATCTTAAAGAATCCACTTTCAAAATATCCTGGTCAGACTCAGGAGTTTATTTCGCAACCGACTGATTCCACCACAATGTTCCACAGAGCGTCACAGAGTCAATAGACATTCTGTATTTTAATATCAATACCTTTGACCTCCCTCGTATAATTTCTGCACTTGACAGACAGTTATTTTAGTTGCTGTACTACGTAGTTGTATTCATATTTTATCCTTATTCTACTTCATTGTAATTCTCTGCATGCAGATATTTTATTTTTCTGATCCTGACTGGAGTGCTTGTAACAAATGCTATTTCCCTCAGGGATCAATAAAGTATTCTGATTCTGAAATGTGGACCTATAAATCATAGTCTTTTGTGGTTATATAGTTTCAGAGATTGATGTTGTGATTACAAAAGAGATTCAATTGATTCAACAGGATCAAAAAGTGGAGCAAAGGTTCAGACCTTCACTGAAAGATGGTAAAGTTTTAAGAGCGTCGCTTTGAAAGGTTTAGTAGTTGCAGTCAACAGGGAATACACAAGGTTCACAGGGGTGAAATAAATAAGAAATAAGAAAAGCACTCGGGTAAGAAATAGGTTTTTTTTTTTTTTTTTTTGAACGGGAGCCTTAAATTTTTACATTTGGATAATTAGATTTTTTTTTTCTCACAAAAATATGTTTAACCTGGAACATCATAGCTTAGGTTTTTTTTTTACTGTATTACTTGAAGCCATGACAAGAACAGAGCAGGACACATAAAAAAACAAATATTTTCTACAATTGGAAAGAAAACTAAGAAGAGAGGGGTGTGACAAAATGTGTATTAGCACGGAGAGACCAGCAATAAAAATAGGTAAAGAAAAAAAAAAAAAAAGTGGAAGGATGAGAGCGGGTCCTGTCCATGTCTTAAGAAGATTACCTTAGAGCGGCAAGAGGCGGGAAAAATGGTGACAGGTGAATGATGGGGATGTGAGCTGAGCCTCCTCAGTCACATGTGGGTGATCTGTGGACGGGAAACTAACATCCTGCAAGAAATAGCTTTAAAAGAACAATCAAATTAAATGCAGAAGCTCAATAACAGTATCTCACTTCTACACTCTCCTCAAAGCATCCTTGGTGTCAGACCCACTTAGCACCCACCCAACATGATTAGGGAGTGACACGAGCCGCCATCAGCCAACGCTGTGGAATCAGCTGGGTGTGAGTCAGCCGCCTGCTGCTGCGTCTCCCTGGGGAGGGAGAGGCTGAGGGTCGGTATGACAAAGAAACTCAACTCCAACCGGCACTGAATCACTTCACATGTCAACGCAGATGCTTCTGATACTGTTAGGTTTAATAAGTTGAAAATGAGGAATCCAGAGGGGTGTGGAGACAGTAAAACATCCAAGACACAAACCAAACAAAGTGTCTACTGATCAAAAATGATTAAACCTGTTCCTTCCCACTTCATTTGTGTAAATTTTCACCTATTTATCAAGTTTTAAAGCTTATAACTGTAGAGCCACCAGAGTAAAATGAACCAATCACACCTCATTTTAAAGGTAATAACCTGTCGTTTGAGAAAATGTGTTTTTGTCAGCGGCTAAAACCATTTTTATTGCTATTTTTGTCCACCTGGCCTAACCCTTTCATGCAGTCAAAATTTTTTTTTTTTTTTTTTTCAGGACAATCTGGTAGGGGTGTAACTTACACAAAAATCACGGTTCAGTACCACCTCAGTCATGGTTCGGTTCATTTTTGGTACAGTATGGAAATAAAATGCAAAACTATTTTCTTCCTCAGCACTGAATTTATGAAACCAAAAAAAAAAAAAAAAAAAAAATTCAATATACAAATGGAACCAGTAAATACATTTAAAGTGCTGCTTGGTACCAGTACATAAGTTAACTTAAATGACTAAACAGTGTTAATTAAACAGAAAAAATGTTAATATAAAAATTCAAAGTGCTGCTTGGTACCAGGAAGTTAAATGATATATTCTCAAATGATTAACTAAATATTGAAATTAAAAATAATGAATTTCTGTTAAACTGTAAAAAAAAAAATTCCACTGAAACCAACTTTTTCACGCTCCTTTTGAAATCTGATGGGTCACTCTGAGTTACCAACATTTACTGCATTTGCTGCATGGATGGTGTGTCACCTCCACTGGCTGTATTTACCATTCATAGAAAACAACACAGATATTGTTGATCTTTTGGACATGATATACAAATGTACTTAGCTAAATGTTGTTTTTTTTTCCAAATGAAAAAATAAAATTCTAAAACATTAAAATAAAAAGTCAAGCGATAAAATGATAAACAGTGATAAAGATCTTAATAATAATTTGATTTGGACAAAAAAGCATTTGGATGTTATTATAAAAATAATTCTTGGCCTTTAGAAGTTGCACCATAAACACTTATTTCCTGAATTCTACACTAAAAAAAACAGGCATTCTGCACTGACTTAGCGTTGGTCCTTTGTCTCTCATGATGTGTTTGTTTATATTTAAGTCTTCCTTAATGCCTTTTGTATTTATTTGTATTCATTTTAATACTTTTTCTGTCTGTCTCTCTCCTTCTTGGCTCCTGCTTTCCTAACACAGAACCTCAGGCCACATTCTTTAGTTACACTATGGGAGTGTTACACGTGTACAAACACACACACACACACACACACACACACACACGCTTACATATTCACACATATTTCTACACACACTGGTATGATTGATTTTTCATTACTTGTTGAGGTATAATGTGTCCCAAAGTGTTTGAATATTTTTTATTTTTTTTTTTTTAGCTGGAAGGGTAGAATTGTCCGTTGTTTGCTCTGTCACACCTGGGAATGAATAAAAAAAACTGCAGAAAACAGGAGAGATAGAAGGTAAATGGAGACAGACGTACCAGCAAGGAAAATTGAAATGAAATTGAGAAAAAAGAGTTGGAGAGAAAAAAAACCCCCAAAAAAACCAGAAAAACAACTGTAACCCAAAGGAGGTTGGACCCTTATTTGAGAGACAGCGGTTGTGTTTAGATGAAGACGGTAGGAAGAGGAGGCAGTGAGACTTGATAAAATGATTTCTTTTCACATTTTGTTCTGATATTATTTTTCTCCGTTTCAATGCGTTACCCCCAGAGAGCAATGCTAAAGCGATAATGGAGACAGAGGAGCTAGAAGCAGCAAAAACATACAGATTAATCCTGTGTGTGTGTGTGTGTGTGTGTGTGTGTGTGTGTGTGCGTCTGTGTGTGTGTGTGTGTGTGTGTGTGTGTGTGTGTGTGTGTGTGTGTGGACTCAGATAGATTGAACTGAATAACAGAGATGTTTCAACCCACACAATCTCTGGATAAAAAAAAGGGAAATGGAAGTATAAGTGTGTATTGCAAGTTGTTTTTCAAAGTTTTCTGTGCATTTAAGATTTCTGTAGATGATCCATAGACACCACATAAACGGCTTCTGTTTCATTTTTATCTTAAGTTCTAATACTCCAATCACACTCCTGTGGATATTTTGCAAATCTGATATTTTTTGCACTTCTTGTTTACATGTAAATACCATTTTCAGTATATAGCCTTCATTGTCATTATTAAATACAGTACTTTTCCTCATGAGAATCAATTATTTATGTCTTTTTTTTTTTTTTAAACTGAATTATGTTTTATATTAGTTTTGTCTTCACACACAGTTTCTTTGACAATTTTACTTCACTATGATTATCATCTGGGCAGTAAAATTGAACCTTTTTAATGTAGTGTGTGCTTTATTTATCTTTAAATTGAACTTTTTCCTTAAATTTAGCTTTTCTTTTAAATGTGTTGAGAGGACATAATAAGATGTACAAAGAAAGTTTAGGAAAAATATTACTTCCTGCACACATTTCTTGTCAGTCGTGTTATTTCACTGAACACTATATGTTTATCTGAAACCTTTAGATAAATAAGATGGAAGGTGAGCACTAATCCAAACCTATTAATAATGTATTTGTATTCCAGATCTCATTGCTGCATCATTTCTGTGCCTTAAAAAACACATTCTGTCCAGTTTGATTTTCTGACTCACACACTGAATGAAGAAGAAGAAGAGAGAAAAAAAAAAAACTACACTTGATAAATACATCTCATCTTCATTTTCATTGATGAATTACTCACTGACAGAGTTGTGGCTGCATGACCTCATAGGTCTCATGATGTGTTGCCTACATTCTGTGAATGAGTCAGTTATGCATATACTTCCATTGGTGAATATCTCTACTGCTATGCTTACTCATACTTGAACGAATAAAAGAAAAAAGGACTCGAGCCAACACATTCACAGTGCAATGATACAGTATTTCATTGCCATAACAATCGTAGATCTAGGCTGTTTCTGCACATATTGATATACACGTAGATATTTTTTAACGATTTTGTTTTTAACAACATGCTGCAACATTATTCAGATGCATTATTCATGAAAAAACAAAACTAAAATATATTTCATTGGGTGATCCATGTTGTTTTTTAAGTCACAACTGTTTCTATTTATTACATTTGTAGCTACAGAATAAGTAATGACTTAAACTATGTAGATTAAAGCTGCAGGAGTTCAAATCTGAGAAGGAAAAACACTAGATTTTGGAGAGAAAAAAAAGAAAGAAACACACCTCCTCCTTTCTTCATTCAATCTAAACCAAAAGACTGAGTATAAAGTTAAATGAATCCAACATTATTTCATACTATTATGGGAAATTAAACCCAGTTTTTCCAAGCTTCTATGTAGAGAACACAGGGCAATCACATATTCAACCTCCATTAGCTGCCTGAAAACACCTGTAATCAGCCAAAGAAATCATCATCACAGTACAGTAGTGCTCATACTAACTTTACATACTGTTACTAAATGTGCATAGGATGCTCATGGCAATGACCTAAAACATAAGGCCAAGTTGACCTGTCATTGGCTACAGCAGAAAAAGGTGAACGTTAAGGAGTGTCCATCTCACTCTCCTGACCTCAGTATCATTGAGTCACTTTGGGGACGTGTCAAATATGCAGTTCATGCAAGAAAACACACAACCCTAAAGGAAGTCAAGGTGAAAGGGCAGCTTTACCATGTGAAAAAATAAAGTGCTTCATCAACAACGACCACACACTGATGTTAAAGAGGCCAATACAGAGGATTAAGAACTAGGAGTATGTAAACTTATGTTCAGGGTCATTTGTAAGGGATAATGTATTGCCCACATGTGACTATCGGAAAAAATATTTCTCTTCAGCGTGGAACAGTTCAGCCCCGTTTGGAAATATTTTTCAATAGTCACACATGGGCAATACATTATCCCGCTTATTCTACTGGTTATTATAGTTTATTACTGCTACTACTCTAACACTGGATAAAATAGCCCTTACAACGTAGCGAATATTTACTTTCAAAGTGGCCGAACTACCTGCGTAGTGATATGGTACTGTGAATCTGAAGTGACAAAACTTGTTGCCATTGGCAGCCGGCAAAAAAACCCCACCCGCAGAACGCTGGTAACATCCATTCAAAGTGAATGGGAGCTGTTGCAACATCCTAGAGGGCCGTAGAATAAGATTTAGAAAGTGCAACCACATTTGTTTGATCATAAATGTCTTCACCAACCTACTAGTTTTATTATTATTCATATTCTCAGAAAAATGACTAAATAATCACAAATTCTGCTCGAGTTTAACTGCATATCATTTCAAAGCACATCTCTTGTCATTACATTGTACGCAAAGTAATGAGATTAGTGTTGCTCTTGGCATGGTATAAAATAAAACAATAAATATAATAGTAATAAATAAATAAATACACAAGTAAGTAACAGGAGCACTGGAGGACAAAATGACTGAGATATATGTAAATAAATGCACATATGTTATAGTGCACACAGGGATGTTCCACATTGTGTGATGTCCAGGGGCTTTATGTGTCTGTGTGAGTATTTTCTATAGTCTGAAAACACAGGGAAAAAAAGGAGATCTAAATGGTGCGTGTCCTCCCAGAAGACCTGAGTGGATGTGTGTTGAAAGGAAATTATGGATTTCTTTGCTCTGTAATATTACAAAGCTGTTAAAAACAGTTTCTTTAGCAGAATATGCAACTAAATTTAGATAGATACAATCACAAGAAAGTAATTACTCTTATTTTTAAGGAAATAGGTGATTGGCTTATAGAGTTTTTCAGTGATGAAATGTTTCTACTCTATGATTTCAATGTGTGTATAATGTGTAAAGTACTTCCACTTCCACTATAATGCTCCTTAACCACAGCTCTGCTAATACGTGGTTCGAAAGGATTAGCATCATGGTGATCCTGCTCAACTGTGTGACTCTGGGCATGTACCAGCCCTGCGAGAACATCGACTGCACCTCAGACCGCTGCCAGATACTGCAGGTAAGACACGCCTCTTACTCCTGTGTGTGTGTGTGTGTGTGTGTGTGTGGTTTTAATTATGCTATGGATATGTACACCAGTTTTATCATCACTGTGAGAACCAAACCCCTGGGATCTGTTTCACTGATTCAGTCAGTGTTAGACTTTGTAATTCTCCAGAAAATGAATGCAAGTCAAATCTTGACCCATGACAACGTGTGTGTGCAGCCCCAAGGTGGGGACGATAGAGCAAATCAATCACAGCAACTGAGCTACGACCTGTGATGCCATTGCAATATTTCCCTCCTGGAAGGTTTGTATTTTCTCTTGCACTGGTGAGAACAGGGAATTGGGATTCAGCTTGTTTTAATAAAGTCTTGTGGAGCCGCATGTGACTTTTCCATTTTCAAGACGAGAAAGTACTTGGGGAACATGGAGCAGCAGTGGAAACTGGGCTTGTGGAGAGTCATAAATGCCATAGTTGATAGAAGTTGGATGTTATTTCAATTTATGAAGATTAGTATCCAGGCACTGTTGACATTTTCCAATTAAAAAGCAAAAAAAAACAAAACAAAAAAAACAAAAAAAAAAACCCACTCTATGCAGCTTTTTTTTTTTTATAACTGATGCAAAAAGTAAATAACAGTAGTTAAACAGTACCACAGTTATTTAGTTTCAGACTCAGGTTGTCATGTCTTTAATAGACTGGGACTGTCTCACTCAATTTTCCATATATTCTTTTTATTTGTGAGTATTTGTTTTTTATTAAATCAATTATTAGCAATGTCAGGTGGACCCATTTGACTTCCACGCAACCCCACATGGGGTTCTGACCCCAAGGTTGAGAAATACTGCTTTAATCACTGCTAATAAACACATAAATAATATTCACATTTACAGAGCTATTCTGATTGTTGTTACCATTACTTCAATGATGAGTATTTGTGGTCAAAAAATATTTTTCTACTAGAGAATTTTTTGTTGACCACAAATGTACACAAATCAGTATTTATTTACCAAATCAATGTGAGTGATTACAAATGTGAAGCCAGACTTTTTGCAGAATGTCAGCATTATGAGTAGACCTGGGTTTCAGTTCTATTAATTCTATGAGAACAATACTGAGATACTTTCAGTACCTTAAAGAGAAGTATGATGTAAAAGGATGCAAAAGTAAAAGGTGGAATTTTTTCAACTGAGGAACTCATTGATCCTGTTTTACCCTCAAAGCTCAACAGCTTAGAATTAATTTAAGTGATGACATATCTTTTGGTCAATCATGGGGTAGCAAATTGTGATCCACTAGTTGAGGATGTGATAAAAGCAGAACTGGATCCATTTCCAATTTCAAAAGCCTCAGGCTATATGCAGCTTTTTCTTTTTCCATATCTGATGCATAAACTAATAATCCTTTTGTTTTATCTGGATCATTAAATAATGTATAACCTTGCATTGAGCAAAATAATATTTAATATTTTATAGCTGCAGAGCAGCAGATAATCGTTTGATGATCAAACTAAGTGTTAACGTAAATTAAATTTTACATATTGTGAGAAAGGCAACATATTTGCAAATAAGTCTTCATATTTTTTTTATTATTTTACACACTTTAGGCCTTTTTCTTTTTCTTTCTGTTTCTGTTTGTAAGTGATGTTGGGTTATGTGTTACTGACTGGGTGATTTGCCAGTTGGCTGAGCTCTCAGTCTGCACCTTTGGGAATTTAATTGCTTTTCATTGAGGTAAATTTGGCAGGCTTAGTTTCAGAAATGACAAGAACAACATAATTCTGGCACTGGATTTTTTTGTTTTTTTGGGGGGGGGATTTTTAATATCCATTGACAGTTGAAATATGATGATGCAAAGGTGCTGTTGCTTGTTTGTCTGTGTTGACAAACCGCACTGCTATTTCACATTTGCAAACAAGACTTTAGAGTGAAATATAATATCAAATAAAACCCTGCACCCTGAGCTGTAATAGCTTTATTTATCCGGTTGGATTTTCTCTGTCAAATATGCAATCACTGCTGTTATAAAACTGAGTGACACATCCTCCTGCTTCACTCTCTCTCCTCCAATACTATGTGTTCTCCTCCTTATGGTCCCATTTCCCCATCCTACACACTCACTCCATCCCTTCCTCCAGCCTTTGTCTCTAACAAGCATATTGTCTCCCCAGGTAGTGTGAGGGGTCCTGTTCTGGTGGTTGCTAATGGTAACAGGAGGGATTTTGCTGACAAGGTTTAGATAGTTAGAGTGGCCCTTGCATGCTTCTCTGGCCCACTGTGACACACAATATCTACACCTCACTAGCTGCAAAAACAGACACTGCAACACTATTATATATTTTATATGCGACCGCAGACGACAGTGGTCAGGTTAAACTGCGGCATAAAACACAGGCTACGTGTTTTGCGTCAAAATTGACTGCTTTTATCAGGTTACTGTATATCAAAGGTCTCCATTGGTGAAATTCAAAGTTTTGTCTTTTTATTTAGTGTAACATCACTTTTCGTATCATCAGCTGTCAGTAGTAAAAGACAGAATGATATACGATCACATGGATGTACATGTGTTTTTTTTTTTTTTTCCTTCACTGGAGAACTAATTGGTGATCCTGTTTTCCTCTCAAAGCTAAAGTCACTAGAATCAACAGTTGTGGATTCATTTAAGTGGTGAAACATGGTCATAGGGTTGAAAATTGTGCTCCACTAGTTGAGGCCATGATAAAAGCAGAACAGGATCCATTTTCCCACTCACACTTTGATTTTCCCACCCAGTTGGGGGTGTGAACATCATGAATACGATGAATGATTTCAGCCAAGTATTTCTAAAATAGAAACCATGTACCAAGGCACGTCAAGCCAAGCATGACGGTGATTACTGTTGGTTCATACAATGGGAAACTGTCAAAATGACGACAAAAAAATGGTGTGGGAAAAATAATTTTCATCCCAGCTGGTAGGCTCCAATATTTAGGTTCATCTTTATTAGCCTCTTAGGTCCTGAGTCTATTTTGGATGTGTTTTTTTTAACCCTTTGCTACATACTGGTCACTACAGTGGACAGTTATTCTACAGTTATTTTCTTATATATTCATGGGTTTTGTTGTTTTAGTTCAATATCAGTCAGTTCATATCATTACTGTAACTGTTCTGTTCTTAATACCTGATCTGCACTAACATGTTTACATGTAAATTAATAGCTTTTTGTTATTAGACTGTAATTAACAGACCTCTTAAACAAAAACTTTTTTTAAAATTTCATAGTGTTTTGATATTGCGTTGTAGGTACATGTTTCTTTGCTTCAAAGCTGTCGTCCAGCTGAGTGGACATTTTTGGAACTCCATAAAAAATAGGCTCATTAAAAAGATTCCAATCACATTGCTATTTTTAGACCTAAAGATGAATAAAAACGCTTAGGAAAAAGTATTGGTTGTCATAATTCATGTATCAAAAGGTTAATACTTTGGTTTTTACACAAAAAAATGTTTAACATGCCCAGGCTTGGTATCTTTTTTTTTTTTTTTTTTTGCATCAACATTAAGAGATAGTTATTATTTAAAAGTAACCTACTTAAGATATTGGGCCAAAATATACCCAAAAATCATCCCATAGAGGAGTGGAGTAGTATCAGCTTTTCCCAGTTTGTAAAACGGTGAATATATGAACAGAAAAACAATGCTTGCCATCCTAGTGTTTCTGTTCAGATAACATATTTTTCATTATTAAATTAAAACAAGCATATGCCAGTTTTTCTGTGGTCTATCAGACCAAATAAAAACTGGGAGAGAGTTTCAAATCTGTATTTTTGGGTAAAGTTGACAACAGTGATCCATTATTCCATCATTAACACACTATAAATGGTGTTGTGGGAACTGCAGTAATTGTTTTTCAATGTATTTTTGGGGGAACAATGTTCATTTTTCATCCACTCCTGGGTTCATTCAAACAGGAACATGTCACAGTAACTTATTACACATGTATTATACAAATTTGAGTAGGTATTTATAAGCACTTTAACATTAAGTGTAACAACATTTAGAGATATGTATCTTTAGATGTAAAATGTCAAATTACTACTCAGTAACACATGGACTTCAAACGAACATATTTTTTAAGCTTAACGCAAACTTTCAAAACATTCAGTTCTCAACACAAATTGCTATCAAGTAGAACAAAACCTTTTAGATATTACATTTATCTCTGTTGAAAATACATTTTGGAGTAAAATATTGAAAAGTCTTTATTTTATTGACCTGAGAATGTAGACAGTGAACAGGTTGCCATAGTAACACACTCAAGACTCTTTACCATTGTACACATGAGACAAAATGTTGACTTATTTTATAAAAGAAGCCTGGTATAACCACAAAGCTTTATTGAATCTATGTAAAAACAGTATTATTTACAAGGTTGTGGTCCTTGCAGATATAGTTAAATTACAAAGTTTATACATCGTCTTTTAAAATGTGACAGATTTAATAATTTTTTTACATGTCATCTGAACCTGCTTTATCCTCACTAAGGTCTACGGGAATTTTTACATGTTTTAGATATAATTTTTAGCATCAAATTCAAGTTGTTTTTCTTTTTTTGGTGGAGTTGCCATCATCCAATAACTGAAGGGTTGTCGGTTGAAATCCTGCTCTGTCCTAGTGGTATGCTGTTGTGTCCTTGGGCGACACACTTCACCCTCCTTACCTCCAGTGTTTCTACTCACACTGGTGTATGAGAGCATTAGCAGCCATCCATCTGTCAGCCTGCCCCAGGGTAACTGTGGATACATATGTAGTTTAGAATGTGAGTCAATGAATAATGGATCCACTGTATGTGCATTGAGCATGTGTGAATTGCAAAGCACTATATAAATCTAATCCATTATTATTATTGGGGTAAAAAAGTACAATCGATAAAATCTTTCAAATTTTTCGTCTACAAGTGGTAGACGAAAAAGAAGGATAACAGTTCTATAAAATAGTGATATTTAGCTAAAAATGAGCCCACTCGATAAATGATGTGTGCAAATGAACGTTTCCATGGTGATGTTCAGTTTGGGTTGATCAGACCCACCTGTTCTGTCCTCTATCCATCTTTCTTGTAATCACATTCCAAAGGTTTTCAATAAGGATCAATTATAGAAATTTGGGCTGTTCTGCTGATTCACATAACCTTGTCAAACAAATAGAAGTGTATGTCCATCATTAGTGGAACAGGTGTAAAATCATTATTTAATATTAATGAAGATTAAATAGCTTCATTGTAGCTGAGCATGTTTTTTTTTTTATTTATTTTGACTGACAGGAATTAATAGATGTATCTTTTATTGTATTTTATTAGTTTTTCTAAAAGGGGTTGTATTTAGCTAAACTCATTTTTATTAGTTTTTTATTAGTTAATTTATTTGGGAATGTGGATCTTTAATAATTTATACAGTTTGAATGTGAACCCTCCAGGTGCTGCAAAGTTATCTTTATATTCATTTCAGAAGAATTCAAACCCAAACTCATTTACAGGTTTTGTACACCACAGAGAATTTTTTTTTTTGAAATGCATAATTCCATTTAAAAAAGGAAACTGCTTTAAAATAATGAATGCATGTAATGAAATAGATAGTTTCTGTTTATACATCAGGTATTATTAAAGTCATTGCTAGAAGCAGATATTAAAGCTAAAAAAAAAAAAAACCTTCTTGATCTGGCTGTGCTTCAGTTTACTGTGACTTGTGTCTGTACTTTCATAATTATTTCATGCTAATAAATAAAGCTTTTAGTACATCTGGATAAAGATTGAATTTCTTCAAATTTCAAATGAGTGTCTGTTCAACCTGTTAATGGATCTTCAGGGTTCAGAAAATGAACACACTGCTCCTTGAAATCCCTTTTTGTCTGAACACATGAAGGGATTATTTATTTTTTTTCTTTATATACTGAATACTTTGTCAGTCACATAAAGTAAAAACCTGCATGTTATATTATCTTAATGGTTCACTGTCACAATCATGATGACCTACTTACCACATCCTTTTCTCCTGTCGAATAAGTAGCAGCATATGATGTTGCCACCGCACCAGCTCCTATTTCAATCCATGAAAGGAACGATCACGAGACAGCCTCAACCTCTTTACAAATCATGTTGATGATAGAACCTGATAGGCTGACTGAAGAGGAAGCTGGTGGTAGTGACAAATAACTGTGATGAATTCATTCCCCTTTCATTTAGAGCACAGCACGACGGGGATCCGACTGGTGCAGCCAATGTCGGATTACATGTGAAGTGTGCAGGCTGCATTATTTATCAAAACATCATTTAAACAGCATGTGAGACTGATCTTCTCATCTTTCCTGTTGCATGCTGCCAGTTCTGAGTGTTGGCTGGGTTTGAGATGATGTTTGCGGTTGGTTTTTTGTATGAATGAGCAGACATGGGACACATGCTGGAGCTTGTCATGTCTGAAAGGCATTAAAAGGGCAGAGTCATGCTTGGAAATTCAGGGTGGAAACAAAAAAAAAAATACACATTTGCATATTTAGTCTTGACTGTATGTACATGCTGTGTATGAACAGTACAGATGTCAGTTTCATCTCTATCTCTTTCCGACTCCAAACCAAGCAGAACGCTCAGCAGTACTACTAGGGGTGCTTCAAATGATGAGTGAATCCACAGAATTTCACACACAGTTTACCTTTCACTTCGGTCTGTAGGTATAACACCATCTTGCAAATGTTCATTAATGCTGCGTGAAGGAGTTCTGTTCGACACTGAGCCAGTTTACCTGAGCATCTTGTCCAAATGTACTGTACCACTGGGTCTCACTCTGCTCCAGGCTGTTGTTAAGCCTCTAGTTTGTTGTTTAACTTCTGCCTTGAACCTGAAAAAAAGTAATAACCTTCACGTACGTGTGGAAAAGAGTCTATCAGCTATCTTCACATCCCTGTACTTCTGCATTCTGTTGGAAAGTCCTCATTATCTTCCAACTATTAGTCTATTTTATCTTCACAACATTCTGAGACCCTCTTTTCTGCCCTATATTTCAGAATGCTTGTATCTTATATAATTAAGATTGTACTCATCTTACAACTTATCTTTGTCAGGCGGTTGGAGTAAATCACACAGGCTTAGCCTTTAAACCAGGAACATCAGGCTCATTTTAGCTCAGTACCTACATACTGCACACACCAATTTGATCTAAAGTGGCCCCGACTAGTTAAATCATAATTTTTTTTTTGTTAAATTACATTATCTATATTAAAAAAAAAAATCCTATTAAAAAGTGAATGACATGAATTTGAATTTCAAGTGGGATTTTAATTTTACACATCACAGTGGAGCTATAAATATGCAAAACATTTACGAACAGGTAGAATATTGGTAAAATTGATCTTACTGTATTTCTCTTAAAACTTTGCAGGTTACTCAAATTGAAAGAATAGTTTGTAAATGTAAATATTTATATTTTTAGACAAAAACAAAAAGGATTTTTTTTTTCCTTATTTATAGATTATTATAATAGTATTGTACTGGTATGAACCACACAACATCTAATTGTTATATATATATATATATATATATATATATATGACTCCTGAGCTAAAATGATTGTGACATCCTTTATTAATATCTTCAGTATAATTTTTTTCATGTGACAAATTCATCCTAGGGGCTGGATTAGATCCTTTATTGGCCTGTTTTGGTCTGCAGGTTTGACACCCCTGCTGTTTTAAACCATTCAATCTTAAATGAGTCCTAAGTTTCTGTCATTCATGAAAAGTTTAGCTACTTATTACAACTATCCTTTCTGAAGTTATGGATCAATATGTCTGAACAGAAAACAGAAGTGAAAGACTGTTTATATTAATTCTAATGCTCCTTTTCCACTATGTGGTACTACCGACTCCACTTACTGGAGACCATTTCCATCTTATGACACTACTGACTTTAGACAGTCCCTCCAGGATTTCAAAGACCTTTTTGGAGATGGTTGGTGTCCTAAAATGTCTGATGTTTCATGAGCTTTTCTGAAAAAATGCAATGAAAGTTGCAATGCTTTTTCTGCTTTTGTTGCAGGAGGAAGTGAAAGTTGCGATAAATAGTTGCGATTTTCCCTTTTTGTAATCAAAATTAAGTAATGTTTCAAATATTTAGTTACTGGAGAATTAATTTAAAATTTAAAATCATAGTGATATGGTCCTCAAAAACTACCTTACCGAGATGGCAAATATATATATATATATTTATTTTTTATTTATTTTTTATTTATTTATTTTTTTCCAAATGTTGGTTCAAAGGTTAAAGTTCATATGACCTCACAACATTATATTAAGTTATAAAACATAATAGAAATGTCTCAGCCAGTAAAAACACATTATTACTAGTATTGTGTATAGTACTGTCTAGTAGAGGTAGTTTGTCGTGACAAAAATAGAACAAAGACACTGAGATATTAAGACAACCTTTCAAATATGGCAAATAAAATATTACCTGGATGATAAAAAAAAAACCTACTAATGTACAAATGTACCTGTTGGTACTAGTGTATTATTTTAGTCATAAATGTGAATTGCTACTTCGTACTGTAAGGTAAAGAGGAAAAGGCGGAATGAGCAGCTCAAGACGTCGCAAATAATTGGTCACATTTGGCGGGAAAGTCGCTGTGATTGGTTAAAATTACAACATTACACTGAATTCAAAGGGATTGGTTGAATTTGCGTTGAAGTTGCAAATCGCAAAATCCTGGGGGGTTCTGATTAGAGTACCTGTTTGTCATAATGATGCTGGTATGAAACTTGGTATGAAAGCTGCTAATAAAGACATTTGTTGCCTGTTGCCTTGTCAAGCTTACACTGAATCTTTTCATCGGCCACAAAGGACAGAAAATGTCTGAACCTCCTCGACTGAACCATGGTGTTGTTTTGTGAGCTTTGTTTGAGTCACTGCTAGAAAAGTAGTTGTGAGTACTGTACCAGATTCCAGGTTCTTTTACATGATGGAAATGCTAAAGGCTGAGTAGAGTCGAGCCAATACAACATAGTGGAAACATGGCATAATATAATGGTTTTCACCTAATTCTGAAAAATACAATAATCAAAATAACCTGTTTAAATGGACAATTAACTTTTTTTTTTTAACGGCTTTTCCACTGTGCTAGTGACTGACGTTTCATTGTGTGAATTCACCTTCTCTCTTTTGTTCCATCAATACCTAATGAGGAACTGTTGGCTTTTCAGTATTTCTTCATGTCTATAAACCTGCTGATAACTTCTGTCACTATGTTTAACAATAGATGTGTTTCTGCTTCTAGCCAGAAATGTGGAATTGTTTGTAGCATCCATCTCTACCAGAGATAATGTTGATTATTATGCTGCATGTTTGTAAAGAGGCTTATTGAACCAGCAGAAAACATGATTTTGTCCAAAGAATCTTCATCAAACTGAAATAATATCAGCATATCCATGATTCTGTGTCATCATCAGGAAATGTTTAATTCAGAATAAAAATAACTAATTCAGAATACACTGTTTACATGACACCTGTCAAGTTCATAATATGGTCAAATTCAGAATAATAGCGGAATATTAGTGTGTATAATTATACTAATTGTTTCTGTCTTTCTTCACACAAACAATTACATCAAAGTTAAAATGAACTGAATAGTAGTTTGAACATTCACTGACATTGGATAATAATTAACAATTTTTATTCAAGGACCATTTTACTGCACAATAGAATCTTTGATCTTTGAGCAATTATACATATAATTATATCTTTTAATGGATTATATTATAATTATTAGTTTTATTTTGAAATACAGTACTGTAATGAGGTTCTGTCACAGTGCCATAGCTGTACTTTTATTGAGGCAAATTATTTAATAGCTCTTTCATTCATAATTAATGATATATTAGTATATTTCTAAAATATCTAATACATTCTTCATTCTTTCTCTGGCCCTTGTTTTAACTTGAAGTTACTTAATCATTATTGATATACTGTATGTTGCATGGGATATAATTATTATACTTATAAAAGTCATGTTTTGTAAATGTTAGAAGACTTCTCAATGTGTTTCTAAACAGGATGACTTTTCAAATCATCTGCCATATGTCAACTCACATGAAAACCAAAGCTGAACTGAAGTTGACTCTCTTATCAGTTTGTCAACTAAGGGTCAGCTCTATTAAAGGTTTGTGTGTGTTAAAATATGTGCACATAAAAAAAAAAAAAAAAAAAAAAAACCTCATTTACTAACACAGTAAAGGTTGTGTCTTTCAAAGGTGCAACCAGTGCAACCTGCATCCTGTCAGTTTTGCCACAATGAATATGCAATACGGGGCATTTACACATGTGGTGGGAGGGGAAAATGTAAATGTATTAATTTAGCACAAAGTGATTTATCAAATCCAAAATAAATATAGAATAGAATAGAATAGAATAGAATACAATACAATACAATACAATACAATACAATACAATACAATACAATACAATACAATACAATACAATACAATACAATACAATACAATACAATACAATAGAGGGGTGGCACGGTGGTGCAGTGGTTAGGACTCGTGCCTCACAAGAAGGACACTGGTTTGAATCCCACACCAGACCTTTCTGTGTGGAGTTTGCATGTTCTCCCCATGTCCGCGTAGGTTTTTGTCGTGTACTCCGGTTTCCTCCCACCATCCAAACACATGCACTGATAGGTTAATTGGTTAATAGATGTGAATGTGAGAGTGATTGTTTGTCTATATATTTTCAGCCCTGAGATGAACTGGAGACTCATACAGGGTGGACAGTACCCTGCCTTCACCCATTGTAGCTGGATTAGGCTCCCAGTGACCCCCGTGACCCTTGTCAGGATAAAGTGGGTTCAGATGACGAGACGAGATAATAATAAGAATTTATTTTACTCTTTTATTTGATTCTTTTATTTCTAACACTTTTTATGACACTTAAAAACCAACTGCAATAAAAACAAACAATGGAAAATAAATCACTTACACATTAAAAACAGTCAGAACTAGAAAAACACTTTGAAATGTTTTCTCCATTTAACGTCATGTAAAATTTCAAAGTGATCCAGAATCCATGGATCTCTTCCGGATCATGATCGAAATCTAATCATTTGTTCCTTGTGACACCCCCAACAGGTCATGACATTTTCATCAAGAGTTTGAGTTATCTTGCTAACTAACCGACAGACAAACAAACAAAACTCTGGCAAAAACATAACCTCCTCTTAAATAAATGACTTTTTAAAAGTGTGACAGAAAAGGCTCTGCCACAAACCCCCCCACACCCCACCCCCTGCAACCCCCCTTGACAATATTCATTACATTTCCCTGCATCAGGATTGATATTTATATTCTTGTGTACATTCAGTGTTGTGCTACTATTAGAATCTCAATTTCCTGAGAGCTCTACCCGATGGATCAATAAAGTTCTATCTTAATCTAATCTAATGTGATTTGATATAATCCAGCAGGTGCAGTGTATTTCTACTTAAAGTAATGTAACATCATCAGTGTGAATAGGTGACTGCACATGGTATCACACAGTTTATAGGTGCACTATAACCAAAATAAACCAAAAGGGAAAAAAGGAAAAAAAAAAAAGTGATATATAACAGGTATGTGAACGGCTGCAGTGTTTTTTTTTGGGTTTTTTTTGTTTGTTTTTTTACTCCCCAGGCTCTGAAAATCTCATCGTCAAAACGTAGCAGCTTGAGTGACGTATGAATATGTAACAAGCCTAAGGCTAAACACTGGGAATGAGTTTTGTCCTCAAAGTACAACACAGGGGTTAGCAACGATCTGAATACAGCAGTAGAAGACACATACTGTATGTGGACTCATCTGCTTCTGTCTTCATTCATCTCTTGTTGTCTCTTCTTTGCTAACATTTATTTTGTGAGGTATGATACGGGCCTCGCTCACTTTCTGTTTATCACATGGCTCATTGGTTGGCAGTCGGTTCATATCAATCGCCACATGTTTTGTTCCACAGGCAACAGATAACAGCTACATTTCATAACCACAGCATCAATAGTTAATATCACGTACTGTTAGTGTGGCATAAAACTATAACTGTGAGGAAACTCTTTATGTGGTAAGATATAAAACTTAATGAAAATCAATAAAAACAATATAACATTCTTACTAGACAATAAAGCACCCAGTTTACACGGCCTTTAAATAACAATAATGTTTGTTAACCCATAAAGACTGAGAATATTTTCATGACAAATTAAATTCTCTCGGCATTTTAACTTTCCTACAGGATTAATGTCATTTATTATAATATTATCCCCTACATTTAAAAGGTTTCTGGCATTTCCCTATATTTAGTTTATAGATTGTATAGATCAAAGGTGTCAAACATAAGGCCCGGGGGCCAAATGGCCAACGGGTCCAATCTAAATTACACTGAGTACATTAATAACAAAAATCATTTTAATTCAGGTTTCATCTCAAATGGATCAGACCAGTAAAATATGATAATAATAACCTATTAATATTGATAACTGTAGATTTTATCTTTGTTTTAGTGTAAAAAGGGAAAATTACATGAAAAGATTTATATTGACAAACTATGTTTTTACAAAAAAGGGAATAACCTGAAATGTCTTAGGAGACATATGTGTAATTTTACCAATATTCTGTCTATTACTACATGTGTTATGTGTTTATAATTGTAATGTTAGTTGCAATTGAGGCAAAATATTGTTAAAATTGCATTTGTTTTTCTTAAGACATTTCAAGTTTTTTATGTTATTCAGATTTTTAAGGAAACGTTGTACCATAATTTAACTGTTCTTTTTTTCCCCCCACTGTTATTATTTGGCCCATTTTAAGATCATATGGTGCCAAATGTGGCCCCTGAACTAAAACCAGTTTGACACCTCTGCTATAGATGTTTACAGTCACATGTTTACAGTGTTATATCAGAGCAGAAAAGTGACTAATTCTTCCAAATATATCAATAACTAAACATAAAAAAAAACCAATATAACGCCAAAGGTGTTTTTCTACGCTTGGTATTGACGTTCTGAATGTCCAAATAAGATACATGTGATACCACTGAAAAGGCCAGAAACTGCATTTATCCTGAATAATTTAAATGTATTGATGGGATTAGTAGCGCTAAAGTTATCAATGCTTTTGGTTTTCAGTGTTTGTCAAAGTCTTTGAGGTTTAAGGAAAAGGAAATGGCAACTAAGGGATTAAGGATCAGAATGAAAAATACTAAGCTGTGTGCGGATCGAAGGGTGCTAGAATTGGAATAAATATAAACTTCAACCTGTTGTATCTGAAAAAAAAACTGTATCTGTGTTGACTTGGTTGAACTGTAAGAAAAAAAAAACAGGGTGGTGTGGATTAGAGATAAGAGATTTAGCTTATCATGTACTTTTTACTTTCACAGGGTTGAGTTTCACAGAGGATTTAACTTTTTGTCCTGAACATGTTTAATAATTGTTAAATGGATTTAAAGTACAATTTTGATTAAAGAAAAAATACTCAACATATCGTGTAGCTTTGGAACAAGTATGTCCTTCTCTAAAATGATCCCATAAACAGCCACTGGTAGATAAAAACAATGACTGATATAAAATAATACCTGTTGATCCACTAATCCTATCAATACATGTAAATAATTGGTGTGAAATGCAGTTTGTAATTTTTTAAGGTCATCATATGTGACCGTCCATCACAAAACCAGTCGTAAGTTGCACAGCAGTATTTCTAGCTATAGCCTCGAATACGTTATATGGGTCAAAATGATCGGCTTTTAAGTTTATGCATGAAATCCAAGTACTGTAAAATGTCTCCTGAACATTTCTAACTATGAGTTTTTGTGAAATTCCTACCGTAATTGCTTCAAATCATGCCTTTTAAGAAAGACAACAACTGACTCTGACAGTAATTTAGTCTAAAACAAAGAAAAATCACCTCAAAACACAACTTTCCTTCGCACTAGCTTTAGGTATTTCCCCGTCATGTTTGGTACCGTTGGAAAGATCGGGATTCTCTCTAGACAACCCTTAAATAGAAATCTTTGTAATTATATATTTGAACCAATGGGAGGCCTCAGAACAAAGCCTTCTTGAGTAAACAAAATCCCTTGTTGCTAGGGCGATATTGAAAAACGGCCTCTGATTTGTTGAATTAGTGTCACGCAAGGATTTTTAATAAGCTTTCAGATAAATATGAAATCATAATTTCTGAAATTTGACCCAAGTGACTGGTTTTGTGCTGGAGGGTTACATTTATGACCTGTTTTAGATGTTCAGAGGCTCTGTGGTTACTATGGAAACACTCATCTTCTACAACATTGATTCACCAGTAAAACCCATGGAATTGGATCAATGATACTGGGTTTATGTTCAGTTATGTTCAGTATTTTGATTAAATATTCACTTTTTCTTCAGTTTTCTCTATTTCTGTTATATAACCCTCAACTTTAATCTGAGCATTTATCAACACCTACATGATCAATAAATGAAAGATTGAAAAATCCATGATTTTTCACAGAGAAATAACTGAACCCAGAGGATAATAGTATGATAAATTATGATAAAACCATGATAGAAAGGTTAAATAGAGAGGAAAAAATCACTTGGGAACTGACACAAAAATTACTCTGGGTTAAAGATGGAAAAAAATAGTAGGTGACTTTCTTTTCTTTTTTTTTTTAAGTGTGTTTGGGAGCTTCAGGGCAAAAAAAAAAATCCTCTGTTTATCTGATCATTTTTCTTCTCTTAAATGTCCATTTTTAACAAATAAGAAACACTTTTCCAAATCCAGACAGTCTGTACTCACCAGAGACGACAAGTGATTCTTGTTCACTAAGAAACCAAGCAGAAAATTAATAAAGCAGGATCTCTGACAACAGCTTGAGCTGACTAATTTCATGAACACAGGACCAAACAGACACTTCACTTTTCTTTCAAGCAAAGCAAAGTGTCAGATGCATTTTCTTTTCAGTTTTCACACTTTGCTGCATCTTTTCTTCCCTCCCTCTGCTCTTAGGCCTTTGATGCTTTCATCTACATCTTCTTTGCATTGGAGATGGTGATAAAGATGGTGGCTCTTGGGATCTTTGGTCGCCGCTGTTACCTTGGAGACACCTGGAACAGACTGGACTTCTTCATCGTCATGGCTGGGTAAGCAACTATATGTCACTTACCTGACCTCTGGTTACTGTATATTATTATGCTATTATTTAGTCACAGTTGATGTGAATGCAGTACTAATAAAGACTATTGTTCCACTTAGACGTTAGACACACATTGGCTTAAAGCAGACATTTAGACTGTGGTTTCTGCTGCATTCATGCCCTGTTTTTATAAACAGATCATTTAAATCCTTTATTTCTCTTATTTATCAATAAATTGCTGTCCATTTAACATGACTTCAAAGTAGTAGAACAACTTTTTCAAAAACATCACATTTCCAAGGCACTCATCCTTTACAAATGTCAAAATGTCTTTATTTTATGGGCTGATCATGATCATGAATCATGATTGATTGATGTAAAAACTAATGTGATTTTGGTTATTATCAAGAAAAACCATGGAAAACGGATCAAAATCAGCTCTGAAATTAAACTTTTATGAGCTTTCTTTGTTGTTATTATTATATTTGTTCAAATAAATCTACCTTTAGTTCTACCAGGCATTCAAATAAACCAAAAAATTGAAGAAAACAAAGGTAGCCTAATCCTTTTTCTGTGACTCTATGCAGTCATATACCAGTGGCTGATGCTTCTGGTGGCCAGAGAAGGGATGATGATGATGTAGATTTGTGCTTAAAGGCCTATGTTCTGCATGTTCGGTCTTAAATGTAACACACAGGAGGGGTGCTGGGTGACAAGCAGATGGATGTAAACTAGGATAACAGGAAGAAAAAAAAACAGAAGACAGGGGACATCCAGGAGAAGAAGAAAAACAAAACACTAAACTACAGATGGGCAGTGAAGAAGAATTAGAATCTGACAGAGGACAGATGAGGTGGGTGTGGCTGAGTAAGTGAGACACAGGTGGGAAAACAGGGAAGCAGGAAATAAATTAGAAGGAAGACTGACAAAATAAAACAGGAAATGACAGACAACACATAGAAACAAAACTACAGACTGGAGGCAGACAAAGAAGAGAACTGTGACATTCTGTCCATATTCTCTGTTCATTCAAATACAACTAGAATAAACACCTCCATGAAGCAGAACCAGTCTGACAAGGTTTGGATCTGGATGTTCATAACTTGTTTGCTAACGATTTATTTTATCGGTCATTAGCAATCCTTTACAGGGTTTAAAAAATTAAAATAAATCCTTTGTCCCGTTTTGAAGGTATGGTTATTTCAATATTTAACCACGTATGATGTCACTCTGATGTTATGTGACGTCACACAACGACCAAATTTCACATGTTAGATCGAATGTTAAATATGAAGCACAAGATATTGTCGGATTTAATGAAATATGTCAATAAACCTGCTTTGAGGTAAAGGTCATACATTTTGCAAATACACCAATCGCTTGATGTCATATGATGTCAAAACGTGGCTATCGTTGTTATCTCATCTGATGTCTGAAGGTAAGATGAAGTGAATGTAAAAAAAAAACACCCAATACTATCGTGTCTGAATTCTGTGATATCATCACTTATGTGTTTTAGGTGTTGCCCTTCACTGTGTTATTAACCTTTGACCTTTATAGCTCAAAATGTAATGTTTTTTTGACGCATTATTAATCATCTCTGAAAGTTTCAACAAAATCCGTCCATAACTTTTTGAGTTATCTTGCCGACAAACAAACAAACAAACAAATGCACAGTAAAACATAACCTCCTTCAGGGAAGTAATCAGACCAATCTTGACTTTGGTTTATAAAAATCATAGGTTTTCCAGTCTAAAATTGCTGTTAAGTATGGACAATAGAGCAAAGAAGAAAAGAAAAAAAAAAGAAAATCCATTTTTTAGTTATGTTCAAGCCAAGGTTAACAACAACATACTGTAAAGGTGAAGCTGACCCAGGTGGGATTTTAGTTACATTACAAATTACAATAACGTTGACGATTAATACAATATGAAGAATGTTATTTCTGGAAATATCAGTGAAAACATCAAAATTCATGAATTCAGAATAAAAAAACAAACAAACAAACAAAAAAACTACAACTGTTGGAGGTCAATTATATGGAAGCGTCTCATCAAAACAGCAAACACAACCCGGTTTCAAGGCATCAATAATCATATTTCTCTTTGATAATGGCTGCTTTCTTGTGCTATTTTGTTTGTTTTACATGAAATCAGAGTCACATGCACCCAATTAGTTCAGTTAATTTTGGCTTGTGACAAAGATGTCACATGAAAATCTGTAACAAGAATTTAGATGATCTGGGTCAGGCTTTATTTGCAGGCTAATTCTGTTGCTTTTCTCTGTGATCTAAAGCTCATACCGGCTGTCAAAGGATTGTTTGATAACTGATTTGTATGGAATGAAAAGCTCGACAAGACAAATTTACCCAACTAATACAACTATCCGGGCGACTGTTTACTCGACTGTGTTGCTTTCCACGACTTCTATGTGTATTTGTGGAAGTCCCTAGTATTCCAGTCCTCTGCTGACATATTGCTTACAGTAACTTTCTGTTGGTTTTTCTAAGCTTCTATTACCATCTGAGAGACGAGTAATAAAACTATCAAGTGCAGTTGAGTGCAGCATGATTTTCAGCCACTCCAGACATTTTCATATTTCCTTTTTACAAGTCTGACAGGTCCCCAAAGATGGCTAATGAATAAACAACCTGTCAGTCCATTTGATTTCTACACACACACACACACACACATATTTTATTATATATAATTGTTATATATGGTTGATTCTGCCAAAAGATATTTCCATCCCCAGCACATTATTATATATTAAATGTATAAACACAAGCAATAATGTAATACAAATGATATTTTATTATGATATAAAACACCATACATATGAATCATTGTAGAAATTACAGAAATATGGTTTTTTTATATATTTTAAAAAGGCATCCAAAACACTGATAAATAGCATTTCTTCCCTGTCCCCACAGCCAAACACTACACTTTACTACAACAATGCATCATAAACAAAATCCTTCCAAAATCTTTTTTTTTTTTTTTTCATTTAAGTGTGACTCAACATTCTATCTACACTTGTAAAGAAAAACTTTTACAAAATCATTATACAGTATTTTGGTTAAAATGCCCATTTTAGTGCTATCCACAGGTTTTCACTCATTGCTGTTACCCAAAGAAACCCCCCCCCCCCCCCCCCCCCCCCCTCTCTGAAAAATGTGGAAGATTCTACCAGTGATATACTCTGCAGGAAGTGACATTTGGGAAGTTAATCATTAATCATGGGAAGTCCAAAACTAAGTTATATAATTTATTTTTCCTTAAATTTAATGATATATTCACTGTATCAGAAACGGTCAATCTAAAAACTTTGTCCTGTTACCAAAATGATCTCACAGACAATTTTTGTTGATATCAAAAGTAACATATTGAGTTAAATCTTAAGAATGTACTCCATGTACTCAAGCTACTATCATAGATGCTAAGTGGCTACATTTCACACAATTGCTAATTTTATGCTAAAAACTCACTGCTGTTACTAAAACAAAGAGCACTGAGTAGGCTGCCCTCTGATGCCCTTTTATATTAATTAAAAGAATACAATGAGTCATTTCAAACTGATCATTTCAACAAAACTCAATTTTCAATAAAACATTTTGGCGTTGGGAAGGGGTGGTTCTTCAGGTGTAGAATGGAAAGACCTTTTTTTTTTTACAACTACAGTCAGGTGAATTTAAAAGAAAAACTAATGTTTATGGACATTACAAGAAAAAAATAGAAGAGTTTTAACCCCAGGAGACACTGTTATAATATTACAACATAACATTAGGGTCTGTAAGTGTTAAATATGGAGGTCTGTGTCTTTAAGGGTTATTAGGGTCTTTAGGGGTTAACAGTCTGACCCGTACATGTGGACACACAAGGAAACCTGATCACTTTAACTTTAGATAGAGGGCTATTATATAACAGTATATGTGTAAAACAACTTGATATTTACATTGGTCACCATGTTAATGTTACAATAATAAACAGATAAATCATCACATTTGTGACTAAATAGAAAAATGGACATTTAGTAAATATTGGTAAATAATGGAACAGTGACGAATACTGTCCACATTGTTGCACAAATGACGTGGTCTGTTATGAATTATGAAATGTTCCTTTTCATTCTCAGACTTTTTTTTTTGTCTTCATCATTCTAATACAAGTTCATCTTTGCTTAGTTTATACATGAAACCTTTTTCCAGAATTGGGCAAGCTTTTGTAGATGTTTTGTGGCTAATTCTAACCTGACTTTCCTGCAGTTGGATGTTCACTGCAGTATTAAAAAGCGTCCATATATTTATAACAATCACAGTTTGTCCAATTACTTCCCATCCATATGAAAATGGAGGGGTGTTGTGTAAAGTGGTTGTAATTTCCAGACCATTAACCGAACATGTTTTTATAAAAGCTAGAAGTCCAAACTTCAATCACATGTTGATTGCTTCATTTCCGATCCACTGTGTTGGTGGAAAAAAAAAAAGCACAATTACGTTTGGGTCAAAGCCGTAATATATACAGGCCTGACTCTGAAGTGTTTAAACCAAAGACATATTTAACCCATAAAGACCCAGTGTTACTTTTGTGGCAGTTCCCAAATTAATTGTTCTCCCTATTCAACCTGTCTTAAATTAAGTGATTCTTTACCATATATTATAATGTTATCCATGTTTCACTGTAAATCATATATTTACTTATATTTATTTTCCTACATGTAATTAGGCTGTCCATGTAAACTGAAATTAAACAAAAGTTATTACATCAAAACAGAGAAAACTGAATTAAAAGTGATGTTTTCAGCTAAATATATCATTTAAATAAACATATAAATCAAGTGTCTCCATCCAGTGTCATTTATCAAACTCTCTGGGTTTTAAAGGTTAATCAATGTTTGCAGAAAATGACAGTGTTTCCACAGAGCCTCTGAATGTCCAAATGGGTCAAATCTGATGACCCAAAAAATGACAAACTACATTGTACTGTATAATGATTATTTGGATGTATTAGTAAGATTAGTGGATAAATAGATTTTGAACATTTAACACCAGTAGATGATTTTTTTGTCTGCATCTTTATGGACTAAATCAGCATTTTTCAACCTTGGGGTCATCTGAAATTTCTAGAAATGGCTAATAATTAAACAATAAGTACATACATACTAATACAAAACATATGGTGAGTTGAGAAAGACAATCACAATATATAAAAGACAACAAACTGTGAAGCTGAAACTGAAGCACTGGTACCGTTTATCTGTCAAATGTTCAATGTGGTCGGTTTGAGATGCTGCAGCTCTTACATAATTCATAGTTTAACTTATTATTTGTTCAGTATTGATTGTCAGCCCCTTAAATAAATGCTGGACTCACTGTACCTATCCTCCAGACCAAGGAAAAAAAAATTCTCACTTTGTGCAGTATAATCTACACCTGGATTTTCTGCTTCCATCCATCAAAATATAAATTATATAGACTAAAATTCATGTTTATTTGCAACATTTCTCAAAAGGTTATGGATGGATTTTGATAAAGTTTCACAAGTGTCACAAGGAACAAATGATTAAATTTTGTTGGTGATCTGGAAGAGATCCTGGATTCTAGATCATTTTGCAATCCATTTACCGCAATGTAAAATTTCAAAGTGATCCAGAATCCAGGATCTGTTCTTGATCATCATTTGTTCATTCTCAGTTTTGAATGTCTGGGGTCACCAGAGATGATGTTAAAATGGAGTCATGAGTTAAAAAAAAAAAAAAAAAAAGGTTAAGAACCACGAAGTTAAATAAATAAAAGATAGTCCCCAATATCCCTGTACTCATCTGAACCTCACAGCTGTGATGTTTTGCTATCAATGAAAGGGAGTCATTCAATAGATCATAAAATCAAAATTAAAATTGAGGGAGGAGAAGCCATTTTAGTGACAGACACATTGTATATAATTTTAAATTTCCACATACAAAGTGATAGGTTTTGTGCCTAAGTCTTAGATCTATGTAACGAATCAATCACAATTGAAATCCATTGAGAATTGAGGGAGGAGAAGTGTTTTTAGTGAATTGTGGACGACGACTGGCGATGACGGACGAAGCGATGGCAATAACTCATTACGACTTCACCCGGATGAGCTACTGTAATCATGCAACCTTTACAACATCCACTTTAATACTCAGGCTGTAATACACTCAAAAAAATTGACTGTAAACAACTGTAGAGATTTTTTATTTTTTTTTTAACCAGCAGACTTATTTTACATGCAAAACTGTAACAAAACACAGGGTCTGTGTGGGCTGTCCTGTGAGAATTAAAGCATAAGGCAACAGTATCTGGTAAAGTGCCACAGACACTTCAGTAACACAGTAGAGTGGGCATGCTGCATTATGCTACAGTGAAGCATATTCCCTGGGGTAAAGACAGAAAAGTGCAGTCCTTAAGTAGTGGAATTCTGTTTATCACTTAGCAGGGAATAAATAACACAAATGTTTGTTTTTTTATAGCATTAACATATGTCTAGATTGGAAGTTTGGAAAGCTGACAAGACAAAAATACAGTAATGAAGTCATAAAAGAAATAGAAATAAGGAGATTTATTTTAAAAAAAAATGTTGGTTTTGTTTGTTCTTGGAACTTATATCTATATACACTGGGAAGACACACATCCTAGATGGGTAAATGTGTGACAAATCAAATCACAAACACAACTAAAGTGAAATAAAATGAATCTACTTTTTTCCACCACAGTCTAAATAATTAGATTTAAGGGGTTTCAAGCTGGCTTTGTTTTGTCTTTCTGCAAATGTGTGAGATCCCTGAGGTGCATGAAAACATATAGTGTGTTTGTTTGGTGTGAGGGAGAGATGGATAGGGGTGAGTGGTTGGTATAATAGCGAACAAAGAAAAGGTAAGACCAATAGACTTTGCAGGTTAGATAGAGGGACATTCATCTTCATTTGAACTGAATCACTTTATCCCCAATGGGTGCTCTGACTTTGTGTGTGTTTGGGTAATGTTTTTTATGCTTGTGTGCATAGAATTACACACACACACATACACACACACACACACACACACAAGATTACAGTCTGTCAACTTACCCCTTTTGAGTTTGTTTAATCTGCGTGTGCGTATCTGTTTTGTCTGTGAGTTTGTGAGAATGCTTCAGCCTCTGTTTCCTCTTGGCAGCACCCATTAGATTAGCGTGGAGGCTAATTGCAGAGGGCAGTGCCAGGCTTGCCAGGCCAAATCACAGCCGACAGTTTTGCTATGAGCTGTACGCCTGTTACCCACGAGCACCACCTCATTTTCTCACCCTCTTTATTCCTCTTTCACTTTCTTTCATTTTTGACACGCTTGGATGAACAGCTTCACTTGTCATCCTCTCTTTAGACTCACTACGGACTAAGTTTTTTTTTTTTTTTTTTTTTTTTTTTTTTTCCACCGACAGGCTTTAAAGAGGGTTTTATACTTTACTCACAGTCTTCCAAAACTCACAGTTCCTCCTGAAATCTGCTTTATTTTGTGTACTGTGTATTTGATTTTAGCCTAATCCACAACACTGAGACTTAATTTACCCAGCATGTCTTGCATTTTCAGTATAATAACAAAAAAAAAAAAGTAGGATGTGTTCTTGGATGGTTTTTCCAGAAAGTCAGCATTGCTTTCCATATTTATATGCTTCAGATAAGTTGAAAATAATACAATGCTGTATTTTCACACTCTGGGCAAGACTGGAAATAAATTAAAAAAAAAAAGGTGCAGTGTAAGTTTTTTTTGGGGTGTCAGTGAGTTCAAGAAAAGATCAGCATCTTCACGAATTCTCACAGTTGATGTTGTTTTGGAAACTAACAACTAACAGAGATACAGTTACTATATGTAAATTAACCAGAACAAACGTATTTCCTCATGCACAACTTTCACTCAGTGTGAATCTATTGTTGTTAAGACATGACTTTGCATGTCTCTGTTCTGCTGTGCTTCTCAACTTGTCCCTCCAGGTTTTCTCCTCAGTGTCCCTTAAACCTTCACATTTCAGATCTAAACGTGCATATACCAAAGTATGAATGAGAGGAAGCGAAAAAAGACTGTGAAAAAGAGAGAGCAGTCATAAAACGGAGGCTTGCGGCAGTCCACTAATTACCCTCCCAAACACAACTGTCTGATTGATATGTACAGGAGGAGACACTTGTGTACATCACAAACACACACACAAACACACACATAAAGGCTCAACTCTGATCTGTTTTTTCTTTCACATTGTTTTTTATCATTTGTCCTTTGAATACAACTGGATCACTCACAAAACACACCACTGGGTCATTTTTTTTTCAAGGTGTGTTGAGACACATTTTGTAAAAAACGTCCAAAATGTAAAAACTTTTCCATTTCATTTTGTAATAAACTGCCCCGACACATTTTGTAATAAATGTTGCGGGATTATGTAATAAGTTTTGAGAAGATTATTACAAAATGCACTCTTTTATTCTCTAGAAAACTTTATAACATGGTGCATCAAGTAACAAGAATTGTAAAGCATAGTTTATTTGTTTGTTAATTGTATTTTATTTTACTTTAAAGTATTTGTAAAAGCTAGTCCTATTATAAGTATCACTGTATTAACCTAGTAGATTTAACAATTACTATCAGTATACTATTCAAAGGTTGCATTAACAGAATATTCTTTAAATTCCAGATTTTTTTTTATTATTATTGGATACCAAAATCACATCAAGTATAGTTATAAAAATCAACCACAATAAATGCAACCAAGAAGTGCAGGCTTGTGGACAATTTAAAATAATAATGAACCAATTAATTTTTATCGTACCTCAAACAATTTAAGTGTTTTCTGCTTGTTTACAGAGCTGCTGTCACCAGATCATTTATCAACTAAGATTTAAAAAAAAAAAAATACAAAATTGCCTCAAAAGGCTAATCAAACAACAACATTTCTATTTCCAAATTATATTCATAATTTCAAATTGTCCATGTCTAATATGTCTAATTACCAGCCAAGACATAAACCACTTGGAATGTTTCCCAAACACCTCCTTGAGTTTTCATGCCACACCACCAAAGCATCTGCTGCTGCAAAATGGAATAACTTTTTGTTCATTTTTTCTGTTCATGCTCTTCATTGTTTTTCTTAACTTTTGCTCATTTTCATAATTTCCTCCATTTTTTTTTTCATTATTTAACTTTAATTAATTTTTGCCCATTTTAATGATTTCTGTATTAACCCCAAAGTAAACACTATTATTTTTATTGTTACCATTAACATTATCTGTAGTAAAGTCTCTTTAACCACAAATGTTTTCAGTCATATTTTCATTAAGTCCATTTCAATATGATTTGTTATATTTATCTTATTTTGTTTTGTTGTTGTTGTTTGTCCATTTTAGGATTCAAGGATTTTTATTGTCATTCCAGCCCATGTTAAACATGAGACAAAATTACATTTGTTTCTCCTGGTCCTGGAGCAGCCAATATAAAAATCAATGCATTAAAATGTACATATAAACTAAGCAGTTTTTACATTTATGTACCCTATCCTAGTACCTGTTCATCTAGTCTGTCACAGACGTATGAGGAAATGTTACACAGGTCTGTACCTTTTGCCTTTTTTGTCTGTGTAATGGTTTTTGGTTTATGGTTGTAATCCACCTAATTGTTTATCCCTAGTGTTGTATCATAGCCAAACAACATCCGATTTGTGCATTTAAATGCACTCAGAGAGGAGCAGATGCATTTAATTGTTTCAGAACTCCCTTTTGACTTTTTAGCTTTCTGTTTAGCCTCTCTGCAGCTCAATATCCAATCATTAGAGCTGCCACAGACACCGTTATATTTGAGGCAGGTTGTAATAACATCACTATGCCCAGCCTGGCCCCAAAGCAACTGCTGTTCCTGTGTCTGAGTCTGTGCTGTGACATTTTCATTTTCACTGCAGCTTGGCTTTTCTGCACTTACACAGGAAAGAGCATATTGGTCTGCAACGTGTCTGCATTTCAACCAAGATCCTTTCTCTTGAATGTGGAACTCATGAGATTGAAGAATAAAAAAAAAAATATTATTCTGTCACTGTTTTCAAAACAAAACTCAGTTAACATCATAGGTGGCAAAACTACTCGCATTATGTACTTAAGTAGAAGTACAGCTACTCTCACAAAAATACTCTCATGAAAGTAAAAATACTGATTTCACTGCTTTACTTAAATAAAGGTTTAAAAAAAGTAGAACTTCTCAAGTACAACAGAGTTTTTCCCAGTGTGCTTCATTACAGTACGTATTTGTTATTCATCATAAGCTCAAAGAAAGTGATTCCCAGTGAAAGTGAAAGTGGCAGCTCAGCAAAAGAATATGGCAGAAACCCTACCATCAGTACGATGTTGAAGCAGAAGGATGCATTAAAAGCAGCGACCCCTTTGAAAAAGAGGTCATCACTGAACGACCAGATGGAAAGACTGTTACTCATTAAGATAAAGGACAAAGAAATTGCAGGAGATACAGTGAACAAAGCATCTGCCATATTGAGTGATCTGATGATGGAGGGTGGGGGTGAGGGTTCTCCCGGACAGCAAACACCCTTGGACTTTAAAGCATCATGTGGGTGGTCAACAAACATTGTTGAAGGTGAAAGTGACAATTAAAATGACCACAATGGTATGGAAATAATTTGCATGTCTGGTTCATTTTAATGGTTCAGTCAGTGAAGATACATTTACCCACTGAGACCAATAAATTAAATGTACATTTTCTTTGTCTTTTAACACATATTTCATACAATATATATATATATATATATATATATATATATATATATATATATATATATATATATATATATATATATATATATATATATATATATTTATTTATTTATTATTTTTTTTTTTTTTTATCATTTTTAAAGGGTTTAGGGGAGCCATGGTCAAACTATTCCACAAAGGGCTGGTGTGGCTTCAGGTTTTTGTTCCAACCAATCAAAATCAGTTTGACCAATCAACTCTCTGAAGACTCAGATCAGTTGATTAATTGAATCAGGTCTGGTGTGATGCTGCTTGGTTGGAACAAAAACCTGCAGCCACACCTGCCCTTTGGGAATGGTTTGCCCATGCCTGGTTTAGGGGGTAGTTTTAGGGGCCTAGGAATGAATCAGGCCTTTTTTTATGTATAAAATGCGACTCTATTTACGAAAAATTCACGGTACAAAAACACTTCTGGAACAAATTAATTGTGTAAGTAGAGGTACCACTGTACTTTAATTCCCACCTTTGTCTTCTTGTGCTTTTCTCTTTCAAACTGGCCATAAAGTTTTGTTCTTATTTAGATGCTGTATATATAAATGGGTTGGAGAAACTTAAAATAAGTAACCCTGTAGTGTTCTGAGCTAGGCTGCTACTTTATTGATGACTGTACGCTGTGGTGAAGGGCAAGTAGAAAGAGCTTCCCTGTGGGATCAACAAACTATCACATTATTGAAAATGACATGGCTCATAAGTCTTTCAGTGTGAGAGACAGTGATGTTGGCTTGTATTGTCAAAGCCAGTGGATGTGCTTTGGGTGCTATTAGCTTGTGGTAGTGGTGGTAGTGGTGGTGGTGGTGGTGTTGATATCATGCTGTCCCAAGACTGTTACAGCCTCAGGCACATCGATTTTGTACACACAATTGCACAGCCACACCAACTCACATTACCCAACGTGCACTATTTGCACACAAAAAACATATAAAGCCATTTGCTCCCCTCTCTAATGTGGATATACAGTAAAAAGCTTATTCACTAACTTGAATTATCTCTTTGTTAATCATCACTGTCTTGCTGTCTTAAGTGCAGCAGGCTACATTCTGACATACAATACAGTGCTGTGACACACTCAAACCCACATACGCAGACCAACCGTGACCATTCTCCTGTGAAAGTGGTTTGGGTTTGGGGGCACAAACAGCTTAGCCATGCTGTGGAAATGACTTGCTAACAGATGCCAGCTCTGACTGAGCCACA